>OY757011.1:69942296-70542296 GCA_963580285.1 Lucinisca nassula | reverse complement strand
TAGGTAGGTTATAGAGTATAACACTGAATAGGCAACTGGCAAATGGCAGCCAGATGCCGATTCGCAAATTCTAGTAAATTGGCAACTGACAAATAGTAGTCAGCTGTCAATTCGATTTTAGAGGGTTTTAGAGTAAAACAATTGAATTGGCAACTGGCAAACGATAACCAGATGCCCATTCACAAATTCTAGTGTACCGGCAACTGGCAACTCGCAGCCAGCTGCCGATTAGATTTTAAAGGGTTTTAGAGCAATACACCTGCATAGGCAACTGGCAAACTGCAGCCAGATGCCGATTCGCAAAATTCTATTGAATTAGCAACTGGCAAGTGGCAGCCAGCTGTCAATTCGATTTGAGAGAGTTTTAGTGTATAACAACTGAATAGGCAGCTGGCGAACGGCAACCAGATGCGAATTCGCAAATTCTAGTGAATTAGCAACTTGCATCTGATTCGCAAAATCCTATTGAATTAGCAACTGGCAAGTGGCAGCCAGCTGTCAATTCGATTTGAGAGAGTTTTAGTGTATAACAACTAAATAGGCAACAGGCGAACGGCAACCAGATGCCAATTTGCAAATTCTAGTGAATTAGCAACTTGCATCTGGCAGCTTGCAGCTGCCAATTCGATTTGACAGGGTTTAAGAGCATTACAACTGCATAGGCAACTGGCAAACGGCAGCCATACGTCGATTCACAAATTCAAGTGAATTGGCAACTGGCATCTAGCTGCCAATTCGATTTAAGAGAGTTTTAGTGTATAACAACTGAAACGGCAACTGGCACAAGACAACCAGAAGCCGATTCGAAAATTCTACTGAATTGGCAACTGGCAACTAGCAGTCAGCTGCCAATTCGATTTGAGAGGATTTAAGAGTATAACAACTGAATAGGCAGCTGGCAAATGGCAGCCAGATGCATATTCGCAAATTCTAGTGAATTTGGCAACTGCCAGCCGCCAATGCGATTTTAGAGGGTTTAAGAGCATGACAACTGAACAGGCACCTGACATATGGCAGACAGATGCCGATTCGCAAATTCTAGTGAATTGGCAACTGACAGCCAGCTGCAAATTCGATTTGGCAGCTGGCAAATGGCAGCCAGATGCATATTCGCAGATTCTAGTGAATTGGCAACTGCCAGCCGCCAATGCGATTTTAGAGGGTTTTAGAGCATGACAACTGAACAGGCACCTGACATATGGCAGCCAGATGCCGATTCGCAAATTCTAGTAAATTGGCAACTGACAAATAGTAGCCAGCTGTCAATGCGATTTTAGAGGGTTATAGAGTAAAACAATTGAATAGGCAACTGGCAAACGACAACCAGATGGTCATTCGCAAATTCTAGTGTACCGGCAACTGGCAGCCAGCTGCCAATTAGATTTTAAAGGGTTTTAGAGCATTACACCTGCATAGGCAATTGGCAAAGTGCAGCCAGATGCCGATTCGCAAAATTCTATTGAATATGCAACTGGCAAGTGGCAGCCAGCTGTCAATTCGATTTGAGAGAGTTTTAGTGTACAACAACTGAATAGGCAACTGGCGAACGGCAACCAGATGCCAATTCGCAAATTCTAGTGAATTAGCAACTTGCATCTGGCAGCAAGCTGCCAATTCGATTTGACAGGGTTTAAGAGCATTACAACTGCATAGGCAACTGGGAGGATTTTAGAGTATAATAACTGAATAGGCAGCTGGCAAACGGCAGCCAGTTGCCAATTCGCAAATTGTAGTGAACTGGCAACTGGCAACCAGATGTCAATCCAATATGAGAGCGTTTTACAATATAACAACTGAATAGGCAACTGACAAACGGCAACCAGATGCCAAACTGCAAAATCTAGTGAACTGGCATCTGGCAGCCAGCTGCCAAATCGATTTGATAGTTTTAGAGCATTAGTTTATATTTGTTGATACTAATTTATTTTAGTTCGATTGCGATGGAAGCTTCAAGTTTATTTAATCTATAGTTTTAGAGCATTACAACTGAATAGGGAATCGGCAAACGGCAGCCAGATGCCGATTCGCGAATTCTAGTGAATTGGCAACTGGCAGCCAGCTGTCAATTCGATCTGAGAAGGTTTTAGAGCATTACAACTGAATAGGCAAGTGGCAAACGGAGGAAGCAATCAATTTTGTGCCTCTATAACACCTTGAAAACATCGCGATTAGCCAGCAATCCACTTGATCGGCGCGTTTCCGTGGGGGTAGTCACTGATTTGATCATCTTCGTCACTTTTTAAAGTGGGTTTGAGTGGGTACAAAATGATTGTAGCGGGTGCACTGTAACAACTGAATTTGCAACTGTCAAACAACAGCCAGATGCCGATTCGATAATTCTAGTGAATTGGCAACTGGCACTTGGTAGACAGCTGCAATCTCGATTTGAGAGGGGTTTAGAATATAACAACTGAATAGGCAACTGGCACACCGCAACCAGATGCCAATTCGCAAATTCTATTGAACTTACAACTGGCACACAGCTGCCAAGTCGATTTGAGAGGGTTTTACAGCATTAGAACTGAATAGGCAACTGTCAAACGGCACCAGATGCCAATTCGTAAATTCTAGTGTATTGGCAAGTGGCCGGAACTAGCAGCCAGATACCAATGAGAGATTTTAGAGTATAAAAACAGAACAGACAACTGGTAAACGGCCACCAGATGCCCATTTGCAAATTCTAGTGAATTGGCAATAGGCAACTGGCAGCCAGCATCCATTCGATTTGACAGGGTTTAAGGGCATTATAAATGAATAGGCAACTGGTCAACGGCAGGCAGATACCGAAATATAAATTCTGCCAATTCGATTTAAGAACGTTTTAGAGTAAACAGTTGAATAGGCAACTGGCAAACGGCAACCAGATGCCAATTCAAAAATTCTAGTGAATTGGCATCTGGCAACTGGAAGCCAGCTGCCAATTCAATTTGAGGTGTTGTAGAGCATTGCAACTGAATAGGCAACTGGAAAACGGCAGCCAGATGCCGATTCGAAAATTCTAGCTGGGCACCCAGCTGCCAGTTCTATATGAGCGGGTTTCAGAGCAATACAACTGAATAGGCAACTGGTAAACGGCAGCCAGATGCCGATTCGCAATTTCTAGTGAATTGGCAACTGGCAGCCAGCTGCTTATTCGAAATGAGAGGATTTTAGTGTATAGCAACTGAATAGGCAGCTGGTACACGGCAACCAGATGCCGATTTGAAAATTCAAGTGAATTGGCAACTGGCAACTGGCAGCCAGTTGCCAATACGATTTCAGAGGGTTTTAGACTATAACAACTAAATAGGCAGCTGGCAAACGGCAGCCAGATGCCTATTTGCAAATTCTAGTGAACTGGCAACAGGCAGCCAACTGCTTATTCTATTTGAGACGGTTTTAGAATATTACAACTGAATAGGCAACTGGCAGACGGCAACCAGATGCCAATTCGCAAATTCTAGTAAATTGGCAACTGACAAATAGTAGCCAGCTGCCCATTCGATTTTAGAGGGTTTGAGAGTAAAACAATTGAAAAGGCAACTATTCTATTGAATTTGCAACTGACAATTGGCAGCCAGCTGTCAATGTCAATTCGATTTGAGAGAGTTTTAGTGTATAACAACTGAATAGGCAACTGGCGAACGGCAACCAGATGCCAATTCGCTAATTCTAGTGAATTAGCAACTTGCATCTGGCAGGAAGCTGCCAATTCGATTTGACAGGGTTTAAGAGCATTACAACTGCATAGACAACTGGCAAACGGCGGCCACATGCCGATTTCGAAATTCTAGTAAATTGGCAATTGGCAACTGGCAGCCAGCTGCCAATTCTATCTGAGAGGGTTTTAGAGCAGTACAACTGAATAGACAACCGGCAAACGGCAGCCATACGTCGATTCACAAATTCTAGTGAATTGGCAACTGTCAACTGGCATCCAGATGCCAATTCGATTTGAGAGATTTTTAGTGTATAACAACTGAAAAGGCAACTGACACACGGCAACCAGAAGCCGATCCGAAAATTCTACTGAATTGGCAACTGACAACTAGCAGTCAGCTGCCAATTCGATTTGAGAGGATTTTAGAGTATAACAACTGAATAGGCAGCTGGTAAACGGCAGCCAGATGCCTATTCGCAAATTCTAGTGAATTGGCAACTGGCACCTGGCAGCCAGCTGCAAACTCGATTGGAGAGGGGTTTAGAGTATAACAACCGAATAGGCAACTAGCACACGGCAGCCAGATGCCAATTCGCAAATTCTATTGAACTGGCAACTGGCACCCAGCTGCCAAGTCGATTTGAGAGGGTTTTACAGCATTAGAACTGAATAGACATAATTCGAAAATTCTAGTGAATTGGCAACTGGCGACTGGTCGCCAGCTGCAAATTCAATTTGTTGTAGAACATTGCAACTGAATAGGCAACTGGCAAACGGCAGCCAGATGCCGATTTGAAAATTCTAGCTGGGCACCCAGCTGCCAATTCTATATGAGAGCAGCCAGATGCCGATTCGCAAATTCTAGTGAATTGGCAACTGGCAACTGGCAGCCAGCTGCTAATTCGATATGATGGGATAACAACTGAATAGGCAGCTGGTACACGGCACCAGATGCCGATTTGCAAATTCTAGTGAATTGGCAACTGGCAGCCAGTTGCCAATACGATTTCAGAGGGTTTTAGACTATAACAACTTAATAGGCAGCTGGCAAACGGCAGCCAGATGCCTATTTGCAAATTCTAGTGAACTGGCAACAGGCAGCCAACTGCTTATTATATTTGAAACGGTTTTAGAATATAACAACTGAATAGGCAACTTGCTGACGGCAACCAGATGCCAATTCGCAAATTCTAGTAAACTGGCAACTGACAAATAGTAGCCAATTCGATTTTAGAGGGTTATAGAGTAAAACAATTGAATAGGCAACTGGCAAACGGCAACTTGATGCCCATTCGCAAATTCTAGTGTACCGGCAACCGGCAACTGGCAGCCAACTGCCAATTAGATTTTAAAGGTTTTAGAGCATTACACCTGCATAGGCAATAGGCAAACTGCAGCCAGATGCCGATTTGCAAAATTCTATTGAATTTGCAACTGACAAGTGGCAGCCAGCTGTCAATTCGATTTGAGAGAGTTTTAGTGTAGAACAACTGAATAGGCAGCTGGCGAACGGCAACCAGATGACAATTCGCAAATTCTAGTGAATTAGCAACTTGCATCTGGCAGCAAGCTGCCAATTCGATTTGACAGGGTTTAAGAACATTACAACTGCATCGACAACTGACAAACGGCAGCCACATGCCTATTTCGAAATTCTAGTAAATTGGCAATTGGCAACTGGCAGCCAGCTGCAATTCTATCTGAGAGGGTTTAGAGCAATACAACTGAATAGGCAACTGGCAAACGGCAGCCATACGTCGATTCACAAATTCTAGTGAATTGGCAACTGTCAACTGGCATCCAGCTGCCAATTCGATTCGAGAGAGTTTTAGTGTATGACAACTGAAAAGGCAACTGGCACACGGCAACCAGAAGCCGATACGAAAATTCTACTGAATTGGCAACTGACAACTAGCAGTCAGCTGCCAATTCGATTTGAGAGGATTTGAGAGAATAACAACTGAATAGGCAGCTGGCAAACGGCAGCCAGATGCCTATTTGCAAATTCTAGTGAACTGGCAACTGGCAACAGGCAGCCAACTGCTAATTCTATTTGAGACGGTTTTAGAATATAACAACTGAATAGGCAACTGGCAAACATCAACCAGATGCCAATTCGCAATTCTAGTGAACTGGCATCTGGCAGCCAGCTGCCAATTCAATTTGAGAGGGTTCTAGAGCATTAAATCTGAATAGGCAACTAGCAAACGGCAGGCAGATGCCGAAACGTAAAATTCGTTTGAATTAGCAACTGGCAGCCAGCTGTCAATTCCATGTTAGAGGTTTTGGAGTAATAAACTGAACAGGCAAATGGCAAGAGGCAACCAGATGCCAAATCGCAAATTCTAGTTAATTGGCAACAGCCAATTGGATTTGAAAGAGTTTTAGAGCATTACACTAAAGTACGCAACTAGCAAACGGCAGCCAGATGCCTAGGCGCAAAATTCTATTGAATTGGCAACTGGCAAGTGACAGTCAGCTGTCAATTCGATTTGAGAGGGTTTAAGAGTGTAATAACAAAATAGGCAACTTGCAAACAACAACCAGATGCTAAATTGCAAATTTTAACTACAGCTGTCAGAGGATCTGACTATAGCCCCGCTTCAGCGCTGTCAGAGAAGAAAGTTATTTAAGCTGCAGAGAAAACAGTTATGAACAAGAAATAACTGTTAAAAATTTTACATTATCTGGAAAAACTCTAAGAGTTGTGAGCCCTTGTCCCTCATTTCAATGAGCATGATACATTACCAGAATGTCCATGTTTATACTAAATTTCATCTTCCATTTTTCAATGTTCAAAGGGTAATAACTCCTAAAGTAGGCAAATCAGAGTCAGGGTTCCTGCGCTCTGCACATTGTCTCATGGTGCTTTACACTTGTGTGAAGTGTCATGAAAATATCTCAAATGGTTTGTGAGTTATGGAGCCGACACAGTCAAAATTGCCTTTTTAAATGTTCAAAGGGCAATAACTCCTAAAGTAGGCAAACCAGAGTTATGGTTCCTGCACTCTGCACATCATCTCAAGGTGCTTTTCATTTATTTGAAGTTTCATGAAAATATCAGAAACGGTTATGGAGCGGACATAGTTAAAATTGCCATTTTTTAATATTCAAAAGCCTATAACTGAAAAAGTAGACAATCCAGAGTTTGGATTCCTGCGCTCTGCACACGTAATATGGTGCTTTACATTTGTGTGAAGTTTCATAAAATTATCTCAAACGGTTTTTGAGTTATCGAGCAAAGACGGCTAAAATTGATATTTTTCAATATTCAAAGGGAAATAACTCAAAAATTAGGCAATCCAGAGTTATGGTTCCTGCACTCTGCACACCATCTCATGGTGTTTAATGTTTGTGTGAAGTTTCATGAAAATATGTGAATGGGTTTTAAAGTTATGGAGCGGACACGAAAATTGTTAACAGACACAGACAGACACACAGACAGACACACAGAAAATACGAAAACCAGAGTTATGGTTCTTGCGCTCTGCACATTGTCTCATAGTGCTTAACATTTGTGTGAAGTTTCATGAAATTATCTCAAACGGTTTTCGAGTTATGAAGCGGACACTGTTAAAATTGCCATTTTTCAATGTTCAAAGGGCAATTACTCCAAAAATAAGCAATGCAGAGTTATGGTTCCTGCGCTCTGCACATCGTCTCATAGTGCTTAACATTTGTGTGAAGTTTCCTAAAAATATCTCAAACGGTTTTCGAGTTACGAAGCGGACACAATTAAAATTGCCATTTTTCAATGTTCAAAGGGCAATAACTCCAAAAGTAGGCAATCCACAGTTATAATTCCTTCGCTCTGCACATTGTCTTATGGTGTTTAACATTTGTGTGAAGTTTCATGAAAATATGTTAAGCAGATACAAAGTTATGGAGCCAACACAAATTAACGGAATCACGGAATTACGGAATTACGGAAAATGTTCAAAGGGCAATAACTCCAAAAGTAGGCAATCCACAGTTATAATTCCTTCGCTCTGCACATTGTCTTATGGTGTTTAACATTTGTGTGAAGTTTCATGAAAATATGTTAAGCAGATACAAAGTTATGGAGCCAACACAAATTAACGGAATCACGGAATTACGGAATGACAGAAGGACATGGCAAATCCAATATAGCCCCACTTTTTCAAAGCGGGGCTATAATGAATTGGCAATTGGCAGGCAGCTGCCAATTCGATTCGACAGCATTATAAGGCATTACAACTGAATAGGCAACTGGCAGCCAGCTGTCAATTCGTTTTGATAGGGATTTAGTGTATAACAAATGAATAGGCAACTGGCAAACTGCAACCAGTCGCAGATTCGCAAAGTTTAGTGAATTGGCAACTGGCAACAGGCAGCCAGTCAACAATTCGATTTTCGAAGGGTAACAACTGAATATTAAACTGGCAAACAACAGTCAGATGCTGATTTGAAAATTTTAGTGAATTGGTAACTGGCAACTGGCAGCCAGCCAACAATTCGATTCCGAAGGGTTTTTAGCATCACAACTGAATAGGCAACTGGCAAACGGCAGCAGATGCCGATTATCAAATTCTAGTGAATTGGCAACTGACAACTGGCAGCCAGCTACCAATACGATTTGAGAGGATTTTAGAGCATAACAACTGAATAGGCAACTGGCAAACGGCAACCAGATGCCAATTTTCGAATTCTAGTGAATTGGCAACAGGCAAATGGCAGCGAGCTGCTAATTCGATTTGAGTTTTTTTATAGCATAATAACTGAGTATATTTGGCCCACCGCCCATCAGGGCTTGAAAAAATTAATGGGCTGCGTGATGCTTTGCTTCCACACAGCTGAAACCGACCCGCACACGAGTTCTGGTAAACCGCTTAGAGGATCTAAGCCTGCCCAGGCAAAGCGTTGCGAGTCGGCCCGTCCATGCTTATAAACCCTATTAGTTTCATTGGACGGCCGTGCTTGAAATATCATTGCATCTCAATGTCGGGTAAAAGTCCCACAAAACTGGAAGCAACGTCTCCAAAATGACCTTCATAGTGTTGACGGGGAAGTTACACATCAAATCAATCGATCAAATAAACAAACAACTGAATATAAAACTGGCAAACGGCAGCCAGATACCGATATGCAAATTCTAGTGAATTGACAACTGGCAACTGTCAGCCAGAAGCAAATTCAAATTGAGAGGGGTTTAAAGCATCACTACTGAATAGGCAACTGACAAACGGCGGACAGATGACGATTGGCGAATCCTAGTGAATTGGCAACAACAACCGACAGCCAGCTGCCAATTCGACTTGAAAGGGTTTTAGTGTATAACAACTGAATAGGCAACTGGCATACGGCAACTAGATATTCGCAAATTCTAGTGAATTGGCAACTGGCAGCTGGGATCAAGCTGGCAGTTCTATTTGAGTTGGTTTTATGATATAACAACTGAAGAGACAACTGGCAAAAAGCAGCGTGATGCCGAATCGAAAATTCTAGTGAATTAGCAACTGGCAGCCAGCTACCAATTCGTTTTCAGAATGGTTTAGGGTATATTAACTGAAAAGGCAACAGGCAAACGGCAACCAGGTGCCAATTCGCAAATTCTTGTAAAATGGCAACGGGCAATTGGCAGCCGGATGCCGGTTCGAAAATTCTAGTGACTTGGCTACTGGCAACTAGCAGCAAGCAGCCAATTCGATTTAAGAGGATTTTTGAGCATTACAACTGAATAAGCAACTGACAAACGGCCGTTTCGATAATTCTACTGATTTGGAAACTGGCAACTGGCAGCCGACTGCCAATTCGATTTGAGAGGGTTTTGGAGAAAAACAACTGAAAAGGCAACTGACAAACGGCAACCAGATGCGAATTCGCAAAGTCTATTGAATTGGCAACTGGCACCCAGCTGCCCATTAAAGAGAGTTTTACAGAATAAGAACTGAATAGGCGACTGTCAAACGGCAGCCAGATGCCGATTCGTAAATTATAGTGAATTGGCAACATGGAAATGGCAGCCAGCTGTCAATCCTATTTGAGAGGGTTTTAGAGTATAACAACTGGATTTGGTAACTGGCAAACGACACCCAGGTGTCAACTTGCAAATTCTAGTGAATTGGCATTTGGCAACTGGCAGCCAACGACAATTCGGTTTGAGAGAGTTTAAGGGCAGGCAAATGGTTAACGGCAGCCAGAAACCGAAACGTAAATTATTTTAGAATAGGCAACTGGCAACTTGCAGCCAGCTACCCATTCGATTTCACAGGGTATTGGAGTAAACAACTGAATAGGCAACTGGCAAACGGCAACAAATGACAAATTCTGTGAATTGGCAACTGGCAGCCAGCTGCCAATTCGATTTCAGAGGCTTCTAGAGCATACTACCTGAATAGACAACAGGCAAACGGCAGCCAGATGCCGATTCGCAAAATTCTATTGAATTGGCAACTGGCATGTGGCAGACAACTGCCAATTTGATTTGAGAGGGATAAAAAGTATAATAACAAAACAGGAACTTGCAAACATCAGCCAGATGCTAATTCACAATTCCTAGTGAATTGGCAACTGGCAACTGACAGCCAGCTCCCAATTCGATTTTACAGGGTTATAGAGCATTACAACCGATTAGACAGCTGGCAACTGGCAGCTACTGCCAATTCGTTTTGAGAGGGTTTTAGTGAAAAGCAACTAAATAGGCAACTGGCTAAGGGCAAACAGATGCCGAATCGCAAATTCTAATAAATGGGCAACTAGTAACAGGCAACCAGCTGCCAATTCGATTTTAGGGCGATTTAGAGTATTACAGCTGAATATGCAACTGGCAAACGGCAGCAAGATGTCGACTCGAAAAAAATCTAATGAATTGGCAATTGGTGCCAGCTGCCAATTCAATTTGAGTAGTTTTTGAGCATTACAACTGAACTGACAGCTGGCAAACAGCAGCCAGATGCCTATTTGCAAATTCTAGAGAATTAGCAACTTGCAACTGGCAGCCAGCTACCAATTCGATTTGAGAGGGTTTTAGAGTATAACAACTAAATAGGCAACTGGCAAACGGCAGGCAGATGCCGAGACGTAAGTTCCTTTGAATTGGCAACTGGCAGCCAGCTGTCAATTCCATTTAAGAGGTTATGGAGTATTAAACTGAACAGGCAAATGGCAAAAGGCAACCAGATGCCAATTCGCAAATTCTAGTTAATTGACAAATGGCAACTGGCAGCCAACTGCCAATTGAATAGGAAATGGGTTACATTACACTTGAATAGGCGACAAGCAAACGGCAGCCAGATGCCGAGTCGCAAAATTCTGTTGAATCGGCAACTGGCAAGTGGCAGTGAGCTGCCAATTCGATTTGTTAGGGTTTTAGAGTATGATAACAAAATTGGCAGCTTGCAAACAACAACCAGATGTCAATTCGCAAATTATAGTGAATTGGCAACTAGCAGCTGGCAGCCAGCTGCCAATTCGATTTTACAGCATTATAAGGCTTTGCAATTGAAAAGACAACTGGCAGCCAGCTGCAAATTCGTTTTGATAGGGTTTTAGTGTATAACAAATGAATAGGCAACTGGCAAACGGCAACCAGTCGCCGATTCGCAAATTTTAGTGAATTGACAACTGACAACAGGTAGCCAGCTGCCAATTCGATTTGAGAAGTTTAAAAGTGTAACAACTGTATATGAAACTGGCAAACGACAGCGAGATGCTGATTCCAAAATTTTAGTTAATTGGTAACTGGCAACTGGCAACTGGCAGCCAGCCAACAATTCGATTTCGAAGTTTTTTAGCATTACAACTGAATAGGCAGCTTGCAAATGAAGGAGTTGCCGATTCTCCAATTCTAGTGAATTGGCAACTGGCAATTGGCAGCCAGCTACCAATTCGATTTGAGAGGATTCTATAGTATAACAACTGAATAGGCAACTGGCAAACGGCAACCATATGCTAATAAACCCTATTTGTTTCATTGGACGGCCGTGCTTGAAATGTCATTTCATCTCAATGTCGGGTAAAAGTCCCACAAAATTGGAAGCAACATCTTCAAAATGACCTTAACAGTGTTGACGGTGATGTTAAACCGCAAATCAATCAATCAATCAATCAAACAAACAACTGAATATAAAACTGGGAAACGGCAGCCAAATACCGATTCGCAAACTCTAGTGAATTGGCAACAGCAACTGGCAACTGGCAGCCAGCTGCAAATTCGATTTGAGAGGGTTTTTATAGCATCATAACTGAATAGGCAACTGGCAAACGGCAACCAGATGCCCGTTCGCAAATTCTAGTGTACCAGCAACCTGCAACTGGCAGCCAGCTGCCAATTAGATTTTAAAAGGTTTTTGAGTATTACACCTGCATAGGCAATTGGCAAACTGTAGCCAGATGCCGATTCGCAAAATTCTATTGAATTTGCAACTGACAAGTGGCAGCCAGCTGTCAATTCGCTTTGAGAGAGTTTTAGTGTATAACAACTGAATAGGCAACTGGCGAACGGCAACCAGATGCAAATTCGCAAATTCTAGTGAATTAGCAACTTGCATCTGGCAGCAAGCTGCCAATTTGATTTGACAGGGTTTAAGAGCATTACAACTGCATAGGCAACTGGCAAACGGCAGCCATACATCGATTCACAAATTCTAGTGAATTGGCGACTGGCATATATATAGCTGCCAATTCGATTTGGGAGAGTTTTAGTGTATAACAACTGAAACGGCAACTGGCACATGGCAACCAGAAGCCGATTCGAAAATTCTACTGAATTGGCAACTGGCAACCAGCAGTCAGCTGGCCAATTCGATCTGAGAGGGTTTTAGAGTATAACAACTGAATAGGCAGCTGGCAAACGGCAGCCAGAAGCCTATTCGCAAATTCTAGTGAATTGGCAACTGGCAACTGGCAACTTGCAACCAGCTGTCAATCCAATAAGAGAGCGTTTTACAATATAACAACTGAATAGTCGACTGACAAACGGCAACCAGATGCCAGTTTGCAAATTCTAGTGAACTGGCATCTGGTAGCCAGCTGCCAAATCGATTTGAGAGTTTTAGAGCATTAGTTTATACCTGTTGATACTAATTTATTTTAGTTCGATTGCGATGGAAGCTTCAAGCTTATTTGATCTCTAGTTTTAGAGCATTACAACTGAATAGGGAACCGGCAAACGGCAGCTAGATGCCGATTTGCGAATTCTAGTGAATTGGCAACTGGCAGCCAGCTGTCAATTCGATCTGAGAAGGTTTTAGAGCATTACAACTAAATAATCAACTGGAAAATGGAGGTATCAATCAATTTTATACCTGTATAACACCTTGAAAACATCGCGATTAGCCCGCAATCAACTCGATCGGCGCGTTTCCGTGGGGGTAGTCACTGATTTGCTCTTTTTCGTCACTTTTTAAGTGGATTTGAGTGGGTACAAAATGATTGTAGCGGATGCACTGTAACAACTGAATTTGCAACTGTCAAACAACAGCCAGATGTCGATTCGATAATTCTGGTGAATTGGCAACTGGCACTTTGCAGACAGCTGCAAACTCGATTTGAGAGTAAACAGTCGAATAGGCAACTGGCAAACGGCAACCAGATGCCAATTCGAAAATTCTAGTGAATTGGCAACTGGCAGCTGGTAGCCAGCTGCCAATTCAATTTGACAGTGTTGTAGAGCATTACAACTGAAAAGGCAACTGGAAAACGGCAGCCAGATGCCGATTTCGAAATTCTAGTAAATTGGCATTTGGCAACTGGTAGCCAGCTGCCAATTTAATCTGAGAGTGTTTTAGAGCAATACAACTAAATAGGTCACTGACAAACGGCAGCCATACGTCGATTCACAAATTCTAGTGAATTGGCCACTGTCAACTGGCATCCAGCTGCCAATTCGATATGAGAGAGTTTGAGGGGGTTTTAGAGCAATACAACTGAATAGGCAACTGGCAAACGGCAGCCATACGTCGATTAACAAATTCTAGTGAATTGGCAAATGTCAACTGGCATCCAGCTGCCAATTCGATTTGAGAGAGTTTTAGTGTATAACAACTGAAAAGGCAACTGGCACACGGCAACCAGAAGCCGATTCGAAAATTCTACTGATTGGCAACTGACAACTAGCAGTCAGCTGCCAATTCGATTCGACAGGATTTTAGAGTATAATAACGGAATAGACAGCTGGCAAACGGCAGCCAGATGCCTATTCGCAAATTCTAGTGAATTGGCAAATGGCAATTGGCAGCCAGCTGCAAACTCGATTTGAGAGGGGTTTGGAGTATAACAACTGAATAGGCAACTTAGACACGGCAACCAGATGCCAATTCGCAAATTCTATTGAACTGGCAACTGGCACCAAGTTGCCAAGTCGATTTGAGAGGGTTTTACAGCATAAGAACTGAATAGGCAACTGTCAAACGGCACCAGATGCCGATTCGTAAATTCTAGTGTATTGGCAAGTGGCCGGGAACTAGCAGCCAGATGCCAATGAGAGATTTTAGAGTATAAAAACAGAACAGACAACTGTTAAACGGCCACCAGATGCCCATTTGCAAATTCTAGTGAATTGGCAATAGGCAACTGGCAGCCAGCATCCATTCGATTTGACAGGGTTTAAGGGCATTATAAATGAATAGGCAACTTGTCAGCGACAGGCAGATACCGAAACGTAAATTCTGCCAATTCGATTTAAGAACGTTTTAGAGTAAACAGTTGTATAGGCAACTGGCAAACGGCAACCAGGTGCCATTTCGAAAATTCTAGTGAATTGGCAACTGGCAACTGGTAGCCAGCTGCCAATTCAATTTGTCAGTGTTGTAGAGCATTTCAACTGAATAGGCAACTGGCAAACGGCAGCCAGATGCCGATTCGAAAATTCTAGCTTGGCATCCAGCTGCCAATTCTATATGAGAGGGTTTCAGAGCAATACAACTGAATAAGCAACTGGTAAACGGCAGCCAGATGAAGATTCGCGAATTCTAGTGAATTGGCAACTGGCAACTGGCAGCCAGCTGCTTATTCGATATGAGAGGATTTTAGTGTATAACAACTGCATAGGCAGCTGGTACACGACAACCAGATGCCGATTTGCAAATTCTAGTGAATTGGCAACTGGCAACTGGCAGCCAGTTGCCAATACGATTTCAGAGGGTTTTAGACTATAACAACTAAATAGGCAGCTGGCAAACGGCAGCCAGATGCCTCTTAGCAAATTCTAATGAACTGGCAACAGGCAGCCAACTGCTTATTCTATTTGAGACGGTTTTAGAATATTACAACTGAAAAGGCAACTGGCGGACAGCATCCAGATGCCAATTCGCAAATTCTAGTAAATTGGCAACTGACAAATAGTAGCCAGCTGCCAATTCGATTTTAGAGGGTTTGAGAGTAAAACATTTGAATAGGCAACTGGCAAACGGCAACCAGATGCCCATTCGCAAATTCTAGTGTACCGGCAACCGGCAACTGGCAGCCAGCTGCCAATTAGATTTTAAAGGGTTTTAGAGCATTACCCCTGCAAAGGCAACTGGCAAACTGCAGCCAAATGCCGATTCGCAAAATTCTATTAAATTTGCAACTGACAAGTGGCAGCCAGATGTCAACTCGATTTGATAGAGTTTTAGTGTAAAACAACTGAATAGGCAACTGGCGAACGGCAACCAGATGCCAGTTCGCAAATTCTAGTGAATTAGCAACTTGCATCTGGCAGCAAGCTGCCAATTCGATTTGACAGGGTTTAAGAGCATGACAACTGCATAGACAACTGGCAAACGGCAGCCACATGCCGATTTCGAAATTCTAGTAAATTGGCAATTGGCAACTGGCAGCCAGCTGCCAATTCGATTTGAGAGAGTTTTAGTGTATAACAACTGAAAAGGCAACTGGCACACGCCAACCAGAAGCCGATTCGAAAATTCTACTGAATTGGCAACTGACAACTAGCAGTCAGCTGCCAATTCGATTTGAGAGGATATTAAAGTATAACAACTGAATAGGCAGCTGGCAAACGGCAGCCAGATGCCTATTTGCTAATTCAAGTGAACTGGCAACTGGCAACAGGCAGCCAGCTGCTAATTCTATTTGAGACGGTTTTGGAATATAACAACTTAATAGGCAACTGGCAAACGGCAACCAGATGCCAATTCACAATTCTTGTGAACTGGCATCTGGCAGCCAGCTGCCAATTCAATTTGAGAGGGTTCTAGAGCATTAAATCTGAATAGGCAACTTGCAAACGGCAGGCAGATGCAGAAACATACAATTCTTTCGAATTGGCAACTGGCAGCCAGCTGTCAATTCCATGTTAGAGGTTTTGGAGCAATAAACTGAACATGCAAATGGCAAGAGGCAACCAGATGCCAAATCGCAAATTCTAGTTAATTGGCAGCTGCCAATTGGATTGTAAAGAATTATAGACCATTACACTTAAGTAGGCAACTAGCCAACGGCAGCCACATGCCTAGTCGCAAAATTCTATTGGATTGGCAACTGGCAAGTGACAGTCAGCTGCCAATTCGATTTGAGACGATTTTAGAGTATAAAAACAAAATAGGCAACTTGCAAACAACAATCAGATGCTAAATTGCAAATTCTAATGAATTGGCAATTGGCAGGCAGCTGCCAATTCGATTCGACAGCATTAATAGGCATTACAACTGAATAGGCAACTGGCAGCCAGATGTCAATTCGTTTTGATAGGGATTTTTTGTATAACAAATGAATAGGCAACTGGCAAACTGCAACCAGTCGCCGATTCGCAAATTTTAGTGAATTGGCAACTGGCAACAGGTAGCCAGTTGCCAATTAGATTTGAGAAGTTTAAGAGTGTTACAACTGAATATGAAATCGGCCAACGACATCCAGATGCTGATTTGAAAATTTTAGTAAATTGGTAACTGGCAACAGGCAGCCAGCTAACAATTCCATTTTCGAAGGGTTTTTAGCATCACAACTGAACAGGCAACTGGCAAACGGCAGCAAATGGCGATTCTCAAATTCTAGTGAATTGGCAACTGACAACTGGCAGCCAGCTACCCATTCGATTTGAGGGGAATGTAGAGCATAACAACTGAATAGGCAACTGGCAAACGGCAACCAGATGCCAATTTCCGATTTCTAGTGAATTGGCAACATGCAAATGACAGCGAGCTGCTAATTCGATTTGTGTTTTTTATAGCATAACAACTGAGTATATTCGGCCCACCGCCCATCAGGGCTTGAAAAATAGATGGGCTGCGTGATGCTTTGCTTCCACACAGCTGAAACCGACCCGCACACGAGTTCTGGTAAACCGCTCAGAGGATCTAAGCCTGCCCAGGCAAAGCGGTGCTAGTCGGCCCGTCCATGCTTATAAACCCTATTAGTTTCATTGGACGGCCGTCATTGAAATGTCATTTCATCTCAATGTCGGGTAAAAGTCCCACAAAATTGGAAGCAACGTCTCCAAAATGACCTTTTTAGTGTTGACGGGAAAGTTACACCTCAAATCAATCAATCAACCAAACAAACAACTGAATATAAAACTGGCAAACGGCAGCCAGATACCGATATGCAAATTCTAGTGAACTGGCAACTGGCAACTGTCAGCCGGATGAAAATTCAATTTTAGAGGGGTTTAAAGCATCACAACTGAACAGGCAACTGGCAAATGGCGGAGAGATACCGATTGGCAAATCCTAGTGAATTGGCAACAGCAACAGACAAGACAGACAGCTAGTTCGATTTGAAAGGGTTTTAGTGTATAACAACTGAATAGGCAACTGGCATACGGCAACCAGATATTCGCAAATTCTAGTGAATTGGCAACTGGCAGCTGGGATCAAGCTGCCAATTCTATTTGAGTGGGTTTTATGATATAACAACTGAATAGACAACTGGCAAAAAGCAGCTTGATGCCGAATCGAAAATTCTAGTGGATTTGCAACTGGCAACTGGCAGCCAGCTACCGATTCGTTTTCAGAATGTTTTACGGTATATTAACTGAAAAGGCAACTGGAAAACAGCAACCAGGTGCCAATTCGCAAATTCTAGTAAAATGGCATCGGGCAATTGGCAGCCAGATGCCGATTCGAAAATTCTAGTGACTTGGCTACTGGCAACTAGCAGCCAATTCGATTAAAGAGGATTTGTCGAGCATTACAACTGAATAAGCAACTGACAGACGGCCGTCTCTATAATTCTACTGAATTGGAAACTGGCAACTGGCAGCCGACTGCCGATTCGATTTGAGAGGGTTTTAGAGAAAAACAACTGGAAAGGCGCCTGACGAACGGCAACCAGATGCGAATTCGCAAAGTCTTTTGAATTGGCAACTGGCCCCAAGCTGCTCATTAAAGAGAGTTTTACAGCATGAAAACTGAATAGGCAACTGTCAAATGGCAGCCAGATGCCGATTCGTAAATTATAGTGAATTGGCAACATGGGACTGACAGCCAGCTGTCAATCCTATTTGAGAGGGTTTTAGAGTATAACAACTGGATTTGGTAACTGGCAATCGACACCCAGGTGTCAACTTGCAAATTCTAGTGAATTGGCAAATGGCAATTGGCAGCCAACGACAATTCGATTTGAGAGAGTTTAAGGGCAGGCAACTGGTTAACGGCAGCCAGATACCGAAACGTAAATTCTTTTTGAATTGGCAACTGGTAACTGGAAGCCAGCTACCAATACGATTTCACAGGGTATTGGAGTAAACAACTGAATAGGCAACTGGCAAACGGCAACAAATGACAAAACGCAAATTCTTGTGAATTGGCAACTGGCAGCCAGCTGCCATTTCGATTTCAGAGGGTTCTAGAGCATACTACCTGAATAGGCAACAGGCAAACGGCAGCCAGATGCCGATTCGCAAAATTCTATTGAATTGGCAACTGGCAATTCAATTTGAGTAGGTTTTCGAGCATTACAACTGAATTGGCAACTGGCGAACAGCAGCCAGATGCCGATTTGCAAATTCTAGAGAACTAGCAACTGGCAACTGGCAGCCAGCTACCAATTCGATTTGAGAGGGTTTTAGAGTATAACAACTGAATAGGCAAACGGCAGGCAGATGTCGAAACGTGAATTCCTTTGAATTGGAAACTGGCAGCCAGCTGTCAATTCCATTTAAGAGGTTTTGGAGTATTAAACTTAACAGGCAAATGGCAAAAGGCAACCAGATGCCAATTCGCAAATTATAGTTGATTGGCAACTGGCAGCCAACTGCCAATTGAAAAGGAAAGGGTTTTAGAGCATTACACTTGAAAAGGCAACTAGCAAACGGCAGCCAGATGCCGAGTCGCAAAATTCTGTTGCAAACAACAACCAGATGCCAATTCGCAAATTATAGTGAATTGGCAACTAGCAGCTGGCAGCTGGTGCCAGCTGCCAATTCGATTTTACAGCATTATAATGCTTTGCAATTGAATAGACAACTGGCAGCCAGCTGCCAATTCGTTTTGATAGGGTTTAAGTGTATAACAAATGAATGGGCAACTGGCAAACGGCAACCAGTCGCCGATTCGCAAATTTTAGTGAATTGACAACTAACAACAGGTAGCCAGCTGCCAATTCGATTTGAGAAGTTTAAGAGTGTAACAACTGAATATGAAACTGGCAAACGACAGCCAGATGCTGATTCCAAAATTTTAGTTAGTTGGTAACTGGCAACTGGCAGCCAGCCAACGATTCGATTTCGAAGTTTTTTTAGCATTACAACTGAATGGGCAGCTGGCAAACGACAGGAGATGCCGACTGTCCCATTCTAGTGAATTGGCAACTGGCAACTGGCAGCCACCTACCAGTTCGATTTGAGAGGATTTTAGAGTATTACAACTGAATATGCAACTGGCAAACGGCAACCATATGCTAATAAACCCTATTAGTTTCATTGGACGACCGTGCTTGAAATGTCGTTTCATCTCAATGTCGGTAAAAGTTCCACAAAATTAGAAGCAACGTCTTCAAAATGACCTTAATAGTGTTGACGGTGACGTTAAACCTCAAATAAATCAATCAATCAATCAAACAAACAACTGAATATAAAACTGGGAAACGGCAGCCAAATACCGATTCGTAAACTCTAAGTGAATTGGCAAATGGCAACTGGCAGCCAGCTGCAAATTCGATTTGAGAGGGTTTTAAAGCATCATAACTGAATAGGCAACTGGCAAACGGCAACCAAATGTCCATTCGCAAATTCTAGTGCACTGGCAACTGGCAGCCAGCTGCCAATTAGATTTTAAAGGGTTTTAGAGCATTACACCTGCATAGGCTTTGGCAAACTGCAGCCAGATGCCGATTCGCAAAATTATATTGAATTCGCAACTGGCAAGTGGCAGCCAGCTGTCAATTCGATTTGAGGGAGTTTTAGTGTATACCAACTGAATAGGCAATGGCGAATGGGAACCAGATGCCAATTCGCAAATTCTAGTAAATTAGCAACTTGCATCTGGCAGCAAGCTGCCAATTCGATTTGACAGGGTTTAAGAGCTTTACAACTGCATAGGCAACTGGCAAACGGCAGCCATACGTCGATTCACAAATTCTAGTGAATTAGCAAATGGCGTCTAGCTGCCAATTCGATTTGAGAGAGTTTTAGTGTATAACAACTGAAACGGCAACTGGCACATGGCAACCAGAAGCCGATTCGAAAATTCTACTGAATTGGCAACTGGTAACTAGCAGGCAGCTCCCAATTCGATTTGGGAGGATTTTAGAGTATAACAACTGAATAGGCAGCTGGCAAACGGCAGTCAGATGCCTATTCGCAAATTCTAGTGAATTGGCAACTGGCAACTTGCAACCAGCTGTCAATCCAATATGAGAGCGTTTTACAATATAACAACTGAATAGTCAACTGACAAACGGCAACCAGATGCCAATTTGCAAATCCTAGTGAACTGGCATCTGGTAGCCAGCTAACAAATCGATTTGAGAGTTTTAGAGCATTAGTTTATACTTGTTGATACTAATTTATTTTAGTTCGATTGCGATGGAAGCTTCAAGCTTATTTAATCTCTAGTTTTAGAGCATTACAACTGAATAGGGAACCGGCAAACGGCAGCTAGATGCCGATTCGATCTGAGAAGGTTTTAGAGCATTACAACTAAATAATCAACTGGCAAACGGAGGTAGCAATCGATTTTGTACCTGTATAACACCTTGAAAACATCGCGATTAGCACCCGATCGGCGCGTTTCCGTGGGGGTAGTCACTGATTTGAGCATTTTCGTCTCTTTTTAAAGTGGATTTGAGTGGGTACAAAATGTTTGTAGCGGGTGCACTGTAACAACTGAATTTGCAACTGTCAAACAACAGCCAGATGCCGATTCGATAATTCTAGTGAATTGGCAAATGGCACTTTGCAGCCAGTTGCAAACTCGATTTGAGAGGGGTTTTGAGTATAACAACTGAATAGGCAACTGGCACACCGCAACCAGATGCAAATTCGCAAATTCTATTGAACTGGCACACAGCTGCCAAGTTGATTTGAGGGTTTTTTACAAAATTAGAACTGAATAGGCAACTGTCAAACGGCACCAGATGCCGATTCGTAAATTCTAGTGTATTGGCAAGTGGCCGGGAACTAGCAGCCAGATGCCAATGAGATTTTAGAGTAAAAAAACAGAACAGACAACTGGTAAACGGCCACCAGATGCCCACTTGCAAATTCTAGTGAATTGGCAATAGGCAACTGGCAGCCAGCATCCATTTCGATTTGAGAGGGCTTAAGGGCATTATAAATGAATAGGCAACTGGTCAACGGCAGGCAGACACCGAAACGTAAATTCTGCCAATTCGATTTTAGAACGTTTTAGAGTAAACAGTTGAATAGGCAACTGGCAAACGGCAACCAGATGCCAATTCGGAAATTCTAGTGAATTGGCAACTGGCAACTGGCGGCCAGCTGCCAATTCAATTTGACAGTGTTGAAGAGCATCACAACTGAATAGGCAACTGGAAAACGGCAGCCAAATGCCGAATCGAAAATTCCAGCTGGACACCCAGTTGCCAATTCTACATGAGAGGGTTTCAGAGCAATACAACTGAATAGGCAACTGGTAAACGGCAGCCAGATGCCGATTCGCAAATTCTAGTGAATTGGCAACTGGCAACCAGCTGCTAATTCGATATGAGAGGAAATTAGTGTATAACAACTGAATAGGCAGCTGTTGCACGGCAACCAGATGCCGATTTGCAAATTCTATTGAATTGGCAACTGGCAACTGGCAGCCAGTTGCCAATACGATTTCAGAGGGTTTTAGACCATAACAACTAAATAGGCAGCTGGCAAACGGCAGCCAGATGCCTATTTGCAAATTCTAAGGAACTGGCAATCGACAGCCAACTGCTTATTCTATTTGAGACAGTTTTAGAATATAACAACTGAATAGGCAACTGGCAGACGGCAACCAGATGCGAATTCGCAAATTCTTGTAAATTGGCAACTGACAAATAGTAGCCAGCTGCCATTTCGATTTTAGATGGTTTGAGAGTAAAACATTGGAATAGGCAACTGGCAAACGGCAACCAGATGCCAATTCGCAAATTCTAGTGTACCGGCAACCGGCAACTGGCAGCCAGCTGCCAAGTAGATTTTAAAGGGTTTTAGAGCACTGCACCTGCATAGGCAACTGGCAAATTGCAGCCAGATGCCATTTCGCAAAATTCTGTTGAATTTGCAACTGACAAGTGGCAGCCAGCTGTCAATTCGATTTGAGAGTGTTTTAGTGTATAAAAACTGAATAGGCAACTGGCGAACGGCAACTAGATGCCAATTCGCAAATTCTAGTGAATTAGCAACTTGCATCTGGCAGCAAGCTGCCAATTCGATTTGACAGGGTTCAAGTGCATTACAATTGCATTTAGACAACTGGCAAACGGCAGCCACATGCCGATTTCGAAATTCTAGTCATTGGTAATTGGCAACTGGCAACTGGCAGCCAGATGCCAATTCGATTTCAGAATGTTTAAGGGTATATCAACTGAAAAGGCAACTGGCGAACGGCAACCAGGTGCCAATTCGCAAATTCTAGTGAAATGGCAATTGGCAGCCAGATGCCAGAGTATAACAACTGAATAGGCTACTGGCAAACGTGAACCAGACGCCGATTTGCAAATTCTAGTGATTTGGCAACGGACAACAGGTAGCCAGCTGCAAATTCGATTAAAGGGTGTTTTACAGTATAACGATTGAATATACAACTGTAAAACGGCATCCAGATGCCAATTCGAAAAATTCCAGTGAATTGGCTACTTGCAACCGACAGCCAGCTGCCAATTTAATTTGAGAAGGTTTTGAGCATAACAACTGAATAGGCAATTGGCAAACGGCAGACAGATGCCGATTCGCAAATTCTAGTGAATTAGCAACTGGAAACTGGCAGCCAGCTGCCAATTCGATTTGACATGGTTATAGAGCATTACAACTGAATAGGCAAATGGAAACTGGCAGTTAGCTGCCAATTCCTTTCGAGAAGGTTTAAGTGTACAACAACTGAATAGGCAACTGGCTAAGTGCAACCAGATGCCGATTCGTAAATTCTAGTGAATTGGCAAATGGCAACAGGCAACCAGGTGCCAATTCGTGTTAAGGTGGGGTTTAGAGTATAACAACTGAAAAGGCAACTGGCAAACGGCAGCCAGATGCCGAGCCGAAAATTCTAGTGAATTTTCAATTGGCACCTGGCAGCCAGCTGCCAATTCGATTTCAGAGGGTTTAAGAGCATAAAACCTGAAAAGGCAACAGGCAAACAGCACCCAGATGCCGATTTGCAAAATTAAGGAGGCCGACCTTAATTTCGGTTGCGCAACGTTCCACGCATTGCCGTCAATCGGCACTGCAACGACATTCACTTTTTAAGTGGTATTTATATTTTCTTTTCGACCTTTAAAACGAAGTAAATTTTCTACGATTGACTGTATTTTCCACCATACATGGATAAAATACGCCAACAGTTATCATTTCTTGTCACTGTCAAAGCAGACAAAGTGAAAGTAGAAAAAAAACGAGTTCAGAAACGATCGAATGTGTCGGTCACAATTGAGCCAATAAGGATGCTCATTTACAATAGCAGAACTGTTTACCTTTTTATTCGTCTTTTTCTCGACGATATCTTTTGCTTCTGACGGCACCTTTCCTGACATTGAAAAGCTCGTCCGAAAGTGTGTCAACTTTGCATAATGGCAGTTACATTTAAGTATTAGATCAGAATCAGAATTGTTTACTGGTGACACGTCCTTAGTCAATCCCTCAACAGGACAACATGTTGAATGCCATACTATATCTCCTTTAAAGTACAATACATTTGCTATCCTGTTTGTTTACCCTTGCAACACACTAAAATGATAGTTTTTTGGATATACGTTTACACACGGCCTGTGGGTAAACTTTTAGTTTGCTGTGACGTAATCATATTTATGACGTCATGATAAACAGTCGATGGATTGAATCAAAGTCCGCATGCTACTGATTTTTTTTTTTTTTTTTGCTGGCTGAGAACTGACAATTATGCCCGGAGAATGAATCACTCTGTCTGTATAGGCCTACTACTAGATTTTATTGTTGTCGAGAACTGCTGTGTTTTTTTTTCTCTCTCTCTCTCTCTCTCTCTCTCTCTCTCTCTCTCTCTCTCTCTCTCTCTCTCTCTCTCTCTCTCTCTCTCTCTCTCCCTCTCTCTCTCTCTCTCTCTCTCTCTCTCTCTCTCTCTCTCTCTCTCTCTCTAGTAAGTCCCTTGGCTTTCTTTCTACTTATATACTGCAATCGGTCACATCTGACAAATACTCGCAGGTGCACATTACATCTACACCAGGGGCAGTTGTTCGAAACTAACGACGTTGTTAGTTAACGTATCGTTAAAACTTTGATCATTTGCATATGCAAAAGCTGCTCACATATTTTCAGCGATAAAACCAAAATTTTAGATATTGTACTTGCTAGAACACTTAACAATATGACCACTAACGAGCTCGTTAAGCTAACGATACTTTGAACAACTGGCCCCTGGCGAAAGAGTGAGAGAGATCTTGGTCAAAATACATCAAACTCGGAACCGTAAAAGCTTCACGGTTAAATCCTAAACGCATGGAATGGAAAATTGAAAACACAAATGATTTCTCTGTCTTTTTTTTTGTTGTTGTTGTTGTTGTTTCTAGCTTTAAAGGCCTTTCAGGAATATTTCGCTAATTTCGAGCCAATCATTGAATAGAAGTTGGTGTACGAGGGTCCTTCAAAAAGTTTGTCACTAATAGGTTTCCCTAGTTTTATCGTAAGTATTTCTGATAACGCTTCATTGCATTTGATTAGCCTTTCAAATAGCCGCCGATAACAGTTTATTTCTAGCAAATTGCTTTTATAATGACCGAGATTTGTCAAATTGAAATGCATGCAGTCAAATACACTGGCCAATTTACGAGTTACATTGTAAAATGGACAGAAAGGCTGAAATTCGCAGCTAAATTAAATGCCGTGTAAGGCTTGACATAGGTTGATGAATTGTATGGCAAAAATGAACCTTTTGTAAATTCAAAGCGCACAATTTATCGGAGGGTCAAAGCTTTTAAAGCTGGTAAATAATCGACCAAAGATGATGCCCGTGTTGGTAGGCCAAAGACCTCCATCACGAAGGCAACCATCGCTGCTGTAAAGGCAGCGGTCAAAGAAGATGCGCGACTGTCAGTGAAAGAGATATCTTAATGCACTGGCTTATCAGAAGGCGGTGTACAAACCATTCTGACAAAGCACTGGGCTTGAGAAAGATTTGCGCTAGGTTGGTGCCCCATTTGCTCACTGAAGAGCGAAATTGAATTATCTTGGTGTTTCTTTTCCTTTGGTGCCTTGCATGGGAGGTGTTAGGTAATTTTATCGATACCTATTCATTGCTTCTGTTTGGAAAATCATATGTAGATGCATGCCCTATCTGAGTGACACCTTTGTTTTAGTATACAATTAACTTAAAAAAAGAGATTTTTTGCATGAAAAGCTTACTCTTATAACGACCCCCATTTTGTATGAACGACCTACTGTTTTTATTTGATAGGTTTTGCAAATAATATTTAGATATAATACCTTTCTTAGTGATCATATCATTTATATAGCAGAAATTCCTATAATAATTTGAAAAATATGTGTATAATATATGTTCATATTTTTAAGTTCATGTTTACTTTTGAAATGACCCACATTATCTTATCGGAAACGTGTCAACCTGTTTTAATTTCATAGTTTTGCGGATTACATATAGATACATAACCTATCATGTCTTAGCTCAGAAGCAACTGTATTTTTTGTAATGTTTTCAAAAAAATAAGTTTTGCCTGTTATGATAACTTTTGAAACGACCCTTTTTGCTTGAAATAACACTATAACCGAATTCTTTCATCATATTGCGGCAGATAATAAGCATAAATATCATTTATTTGCGTGGAGTTATAATTTCTAGCAAAACAGTTATTTTAATGTTAGCGATCTTCACGAAAAAAAGTATTTTGCCTGTAATTTTTACTTTTGAAACGGCCCTCATTCTCTTATATGGCCGGTGACCCCCCATTTTTATTTCATGTTTTTGAATGTCATATGAATATACATAATTCAACTTAGTAAGTCCAAAATCTCTAGGGCAGAAGTCACTTTAATTTTCGCATTTGTGTCAAATTTGAGCGATTTCCCATTACAATCAATGCAAAATATTTGTAAAATGGCGTTACTTTTGGGTTGACCCCCATTCTTTCCCAGTCTCGGTGACATGATATTTTTATGACTTTAATTTTAAGTTAAGTCCTTGCTGGATACTTTGTTATAATATAAGGAAATTCTCTAGGGCAGGTATCTCAGAAAAAAATTAAGGTCGGCCTCCTTAAATTGAATTTGCAACTGGCAAGTTGTAGTCACCTGCCAATCAGATTTGAGAGGGCATTACAACTTAATAGGCAACTGGCAACTGGCAGCCAGATGCCAATTCGATTTCAGAATGTTTCAAGGTATATCAACTGAAAAGGCAACCAGGTGCCGATTCGCAAATTCTAGTGAAATGGCAACGGACAATTGGCAGCCAGATGCCGATTCAAAAATTCTAGTGAATTGACTACCGGTAACTAGCAGTCAGCTGCCAATTCGATTTAAGAGTGTTTTTGAGCATTACAACTGAATGAGCAACTGGCAAACGGCAGCCAGATGCCGAATCGAAAATTCCAGTAAATTGGCATTCGATTTTAGAAGGTTTCAGAGCATTTTAACTGAAAAGGCAACTGGCAAACGGCAGCCCGATGCCGATTTGAAAAATTCTAGTGAACTGGCTACTGGCAACTCATTACGATATCTCACTCGTGAGACATAGCGCATTTTCACAACTTCAAAGTCGCTTCAACCTAAATATTTTTCTTATTTATACTGCAAAAATAGGTTGCTGGTGCTATTTAGTAGCGCCTCATTGAGGCGGTTCTAACGAGTAACCACAACCTATGTCTTGGGGCAAAAATAAGTAAAGTAATGTATACCACCGTAAACCGTAAACCCCAGTTTTCTCTACATAAAGTGGGGTTTAGTGGGGTGTTCATTTCACGGACTAGTTCACGTCATGTAGCAGCCAGCTGGCAATTCGATTAAAGAGGGTTTAAGAGTATAACAAATGAATAGGCAACTGGCAAACGGCAGCCAGATGCCGATTCGCAAAATAATATTGAATTTGCAACTGGCAAGTGGCAGTCAGCTGCCAAATAGATTTGAGAGGGTTTTCGAGTATAATAACAAAATAGGCAAGTTGCAAACAACAACCAGATGCCAATTCTCAAAATTCTAATGAATTGGCAACTGGCAGTTGACAGCCAGCTGCCAATTCGATTTGACATGGTTATAAAGCATTACACCTGAATAGGCAACTGGCAACTGGTAGCTGGCTGCCAAATCGTTTTGAGAGGGTTTTAGTGTATAACAACTGAATAGGCAACTGACAAACGATAACCAGACGTCGATTCGCAAATTCTAGGGATTTGGCAACGGACAACAGGCAGCCAGCTGCCAATTCGATTTCAGGGGGTTTTACTGTATAACAACTGAATACGCAACTGTACAACGGCAGCCAGATGCCCATTCGAATAGTTCCAGTGGGTTGGCAACTTGCAACTAGCAGACAGCTGCCGATTCAATTTGAGAAGGTTTTTGAGCAATACAACTGAATAGGCAACTGGCAAACGGCAGACAGGTGCCGATTCGTAAATTCTAGTGAATTAGCAACTGCCAACGGACAGACAGCTACCAATTCGATTTTAGAGGGCTTTAGAGTATTACAACTGAATAAGCAACTGATAAACGGCAGGCAGATACCAAATCGTTAATTCTTTTGAATTGGCAAGCTGCCAGCTGTCAATTCGATTTTAAAGGGTTTTAGAGTAAACAACTGAATAGGCAAATGGCAAAAGGCAACCAGGTGCCAATTCGCAAATTCTAGTTAACTGACAACTTGCAACTTGCAGCCAGCTGCCAATCGGATTTTAAAGGGTTGTCGACAATTACACCTGAATAGGCGACTGGCAAACGGCAGCCAGGTGCCTATTCGCAAAATTCTATTGAATTGGAAAACGGCAAGTGCTACCCTGCTGCCAATTCGATTTGAGAAGGTTTTAGAGTATAATAACAAAATAGGCAACTTGCAAACAACAACCAGGTGCCAATTCGCAAATTCTAGTGAATTGGCAACTGGCAGCCAGCTGCAAAATCAATTTGACAGGGTTATAGAGCATTAGAACTGAATCGGCAATTGGCAAGTGGCAGCCAGGTATTTAGTGAGAGGTATTTGGTGTATACCAATTGAATAGGCAACTGGCAAACGGCAACCAGATGCCAATTCACTAATTCTAGTGATTCTAGTGAATTTGCAACTGAAAACTTGCAGCCATCTGCCTATTCGATTTAATAGGGTTTTAGACTAAAACAACAAATTAGGCAACTGGCAAACGGCAACCAGATTTCAGTTTGGGAATTCTAGTAAATTCGCAACTGGCAAATGGCAGCCAGCTGCCAATTCAATTTGAGAGGGTATTAGAGCATTCCAACTGGCAAACGGCAGCCAGATGCCGATTCGCAAATTCTAGCGAATTGGCCACTGGCGACTCGCAGCCAGCTGCCAAATCGATTTGAGAGTGTCTTTAAAGCATCACAAGTGACTAGGCAACTGGCAAACGGCATCAATATGCCGATAGACAAATCCTAATGAATTGGCAACCAGCCACTGACAGCCAGCTGCCAATTCGATTTGAAAGGGTTTTAGTGTATAACAACTGAATAGGCAACTAGCTTACGGCAACCAAATGCCTATTCGCAGATTCTAGCAAATTTGCAACAGGCAGCTGGCAGCCAGCTGCAAATTCTATTTGAGTGGGTTTTACGACAGCACAACTGAATAGGCAACTGACAAACAGCAGCTGGATGTCGTTTCGAAAATTCTAGTGAATTGGCAACTGGCAGCCAGCTGCCAATTCGATTTCAGAGGGTTTTCTGGTATATCAGCTGAATAGGCAACTGGCAAACGGCAACCAGATGCCGATTCGCATATTCGCAACAGGTAGCCAGTTGCCCATTCAACTTGAGAAGTTTAAGTGTATTGCAACTGACTATGAAGGAGCAAACGGCCACCAGATGCCGAATATTGTAGTGAATTGGTAACTGGCACCCAGCCAACAATTTGATTTGAGAAGGTTTTTTAGCATAACAACTGAATAGGCAACTGGCAAACGGCATCCATATGCCGATTCTCAAATTCTAGTGAATTTGCAACTGGAATCTGGCAGCCAGCTGCCAATTCGATTTGAAAGGGTTTTAGTGTATAACAACTGAATAGGCAATGGGCAAATGGCATCCAGATGCCGATTTGCAAATCCTAGTGAATTGGCAACCAGCAACTGACAGCCAGCTGCCAATTCGATTTAAAATAGTTTGAGTGTATAACAACTCAATAGGCAACTTGCATACGGCATCTAGTGAATTCGCAACTGGCAGCCAGCTGCCAAATCTATTTGAGTGGGTTTTATGCTAGTTCAACTGAATAGGCAACTGGCAAACAGCAGATTGAAGCCGATTCGATAATTCTAGTGAATTGGCAACTTGCAACTGGAAGCCAGCTGCCAATTCTATTTGAGTGGGTTTTATGCCAGTACAACTGAATAGGCAACTGGCAAACAGCAGATTGATGCCGATTCGATAAATTTACTAAATTGGCAACTTGCAACTGGAAGCCAGCTGCCAATTCTATTTCATTGGGTTTTAAGGTATATCAACCAGATGCCTATTCGCAAATTCTAGTGAATTTGCAACAAGCAACTAGCAGCCAGCTCCCGATTCTATTTGAGTGAGTTTTATGGTAGTACAACTGAATAGGCAACTGGCAAACAGCAGTTTGATGCCAAATCTCAAATTCTAGTGAATTTGCAACTGGCAGCCAGCTGCCAATTTGATTTCACAGTATTTAAGAGCATTACAACTGAATATGCAACTGGCAAACGGCAGCCAGATGACGATTCGCAAATTCTATTGAATTTACAACTGTCGGCCAGCTGTCAATTCGATTTGAGAGGGGTTTAGAGCATTACAACTGAATAGGCAACTGGCAAACGGCAGCCAGATGTCGATATGCAAATGCTAATGAAATGGCAACTGGAAGTCAGGTGCCAATTCGATTTGAGACGATTTTCGTGTATCACAACTGAAACGGCAACTGGAAAATGGCAACCAGATGCCGTTTCGCCAATTCTATTGAATTTACAACTGAGGACTGGCAGCCATCTGCCAATTCGATTTGAGAGAGTTTTCGTGTATAACAACTGAACAGGCAACTGTCAAAAGGCAGCCAGATGCCAATTCGCAAGTTCTAGTGAATTTGTAACTGTCGACTCGCAGCTATCCGCCAATTGATTTGAGAGGGTTTAAGAGCATTCCAACTGACTAGGCAACTAGCAAACGCAGTCAGATGTCTATTTGCAAGTTCTAGAACATTGGCAACTGACAGCCAAATGCAAATTCGATTTTAAACACCTGAATAGGCAACTGGCAAACGGCAACCAGATGTCAATTTGCAAATTCTAGTACCAATTCGATTTGACAGTGTTCAAGATCATTACAACTGCAATGGCAACTGGTAAGCGGCAGCAGCCAGATGCCGATTCGCAAATTCTAGTGAATTTGAAACTGGCAACTGGCAGCCAGCTGCAAATTCGATATTAGAGGGTTTAAGAGCATAACAACGGAATAGGCAATTGGTAAACGGCAACCAGATGCCAATTCGCAAACGCTAGTAAATTGGCAACTGGCAGCCATCTGCCAATTCGATTTGTGAGGGTTTTATAGCATTACAACTGAATAGGCCATTGGCAAACACAGCCAGAAGCCTGTTCGTAAATTCTAGCCAATTGAGAGTGTTTTAGAATATAACAATTGAATAGGCATCTGGCAAACGGCAACCAGATACCAATTCGCAAATTCTAGTGAATTGGCTGTGCAGCTGGCAGCTGCCAATTCGATTTGACCGGGTTTAAAGAGCATAATAACTGAATCGGCAAATGGCAATGGGCAGCCAGATGCTGATTCGCAAATTCTAATGCATTGGCAACAGGCAACTGGCAGTCAGCTGCCAATTCGATGTGAGAAGGTTTAGAGCATTGAAACTGAATAGGCAATTGGCAAACGGAGGGAGCGGCGACAACCGATTATATACCTGTACTTAACCTTAAAAACACCGCGATTAGCCCGCGGTCCACTCGATCGGCGCCTATCCGTGGTGGTCGTCACGGATTTGAACCTTTTTGTCATCATTTAACGCCGGTTTGATCGGTTCAAATGAATTGTGGCGGGTGCTTTGTAACAACTGAATAGGTAATTGACAAACGGCAACCATATGCCGATTCGATAGTTCTAGAAATTGGCAACTAGCAACTGGTAGCATGCTGTCATTTCGATTTGAGTGAGTTTAAGGGCATTATAACTAATAGGCAACTGGCAAACAGCAGCAAGATGCCGATTCCAAAATTCTAGTGAATTTGCTGCAACTAGCAACTGGCATCTAGCTACCATTTTTTTCGAGGGTTTAAGAGTTTAACAACTGAAGAGGCAACAGGCAAACGACAACCAGATGCCGATATGCGAATTCTAGTGAATTGGCAACTGGCAATTGGCAGACAGCTTTCAATTCGATATGACAGGGTTTTAGAGCATTACAACTGAATAGGCAACTAGCCACACGGCCGACAGATGCCGATTGGCATATTCTAGTGAATTGGCAGCTGGCATGTTGCAGCCAGCTGCCAAATCAATTTGAGAGGGTTTTACAGCATCACAACTGAATAGGCAACTGGCAAACGGTAACCAGACGCCGATTCGCAAATTCTAGTAAAATTGGCAACTGGCAACTGACAGCTGCCAATTCTATTTGAAAGGGTTTTTATGTATAACAACTGAATAGGCAACTGGCAAACGCCAACCAGATACCGATTTGCAAATTCTAGTGATTTGGCAACTGGTAGCTGTCAGCCAGCAGCCAATTCTATTTGAGACGGACTTATGATATAACAACTGTATAGGAAACTGGCAAACAGCAGCTGGATCCGAGTGGAAAATTCTAGGGAATTGGCAACTGGAAACCAGATGCCAATTCGCAAATTCTAGTGCATTGGCATCTGGTAATTGGCTGACAGCTGCCAATTCGATTCGAGGAGGTTTCAGAGCATTACAACTGGTTAGGCAACTGGCAAACGGCAGCCAGATGCCGATTCGAAAATTCAAGCAAATTGGCTACTGGCAACTAGCAGCCAGCTGCCAATTCAATTTTAGACGGTTTTGGGGTATAACAACTCAATAGGCAACTGGAAAGCGGCAGCCAGATACCGAATCGAAAATTCTAGTAAACAGGTAACTGGCAGCCAGCTGTCAATTCAATTTGAGAGGGTTTTAGCATCATAGCTGAAAAGACAACTGGCAAACGGCAGCCAGATTCCGATTCGAAATTCATGCTGTCAATTCGATTTGAGAAGGTTTTAGAGCATTACAACTGAATAGGCAACTGGCAAATGGACTTATCGAGGACAATTAATTTCATACCTGTATAACGCCTTGAAAACACCGTGAATCCACTCGATCGGCGCGTTTCCGTGGTGGTCGTCACTGATATGATCCTTTCTGTCACGTATAAAAGTGGGTTTGAACGGGTTCAAAATGATTGTGGCGGGTGCACTGTAACAACTGATTTGGCGACTGGCAACTGGCAGCCAGCTGCCAATTCGATTTGAGAGGATTTTAGACAGGGCGACCACACATTTTTAGCAATCAAATTCCCTGATTTTTCCCTGATTTTCCTTGATTTGATTTTCCCTGATTAAAAACCTTGATATTATCGCAATGGCCCCTACCTTTAGAAGTCGTATACTGATTCAAATGCTGTCAAGTGACATGTTTATACACAATGCTGTCACAATATTCTTAATTAAATAAAAAATTATCTAAAATATGATGTGCATGTGCTAATTGCAGAACACTAGCAACTACCTGCAAATATAAAAAATAGATGACCATTCACATTGGAATGACACCACGACCTCTTTATAACACGGTTGTTGGGGTCCAAAGTGTAAACCATGTTAGCTAAACAACCGTGTTATATCCAAATAAAAATTATAGATTATATAGAAAAATGACCATTTTTCTATAAAATCTATACATTTTTGGGATCCATCTTTGAACAGTGTTTTATCCAAAACCGTGTTTTAATGAACCGTGTTATAAAGAGGTTGTGGTGTATTCTGTCACAGTTTCAATGTCTTGGACTCCATAAAATTAAAGCTGTGAAATCTAAATGATGCAATTTTCTCACTTGAGTCAGATTAAGAAGTTCCCAAGTCTTTGAGTATCACCATATGATTTTACTCCACCAAACTCACTTTACCTGGAGGGAATTTTCCAAATAAATTCTATTAGCCTGTGGTTTCTGCAAGTGGAGTAAACTTACATGGTGGTATATAAATCCCAATAAAATGTTTTGACACATTAGTATACTCTGAAAATCAGGAGTGTCATACATTGAAAGGACAGAACCCAAGACTAAATTCTGTTCAGTAAGATCAGAGTGAAGACATGCATGCATGCAACAAACAAATGCAGGATGTATTATTCAACATTCATACTCTATTTGAAAAAGTTAATAAATTTAGGCTTACAAAATAAATACCAGAAATTTAACTTCGGTGAAGTTGATGTCGCACCTGCTCCCCACCTGCCCCACAAAAAAAAAAAAAAAAAAAAAAAAAAATGAAAGTTTATTTAAGGCAGAAGAAATGAATATAGGGCTTTGAGAAGAATCCATAGCCTATAAATGTGAGGTAAAAAACTAAGTTCACAATGTGGAAAAAGTGATAAAAATTTATCGCAAGATAAAGTCAAAACCACATGCACATCCTCATACCATAGCAAAAACACACACACAAAGTTTTAAAATGATCAATATAAAACTGTAAGAGGAGTTGCGATGACAAGAGGTACCTATTGTATATCAACTGAAGCTTAAAACTGGCTAAGTTCACAATGTGCAAAAAGTGAAAAAAAAAATTCTGAGAATTATGTCGAAACCACATGCACAACCTCATACCACGGCGAAAGCACACGCAAAGTTTCAAAATGATCGGTAGAAAAGTGCAAGAGGAGTTGCGATGACAAGAGGTACCTGTCATAAGTGACAAAGTCCAAACCTCATGCGCATCCTCATACCATGGCAAAAACACGCGCAAAGTTTGAAAATAATCGGTATGAAACTGTAGGAGGAGTTGCGATGACAAGACACCCAGTGTAAAATGTTGACGGAAAGACGGACAGACAACCGGACGGACGTCCGTCCGTCCATCTGTCCGTGCGCACCAACGAAACGACATTTAGGGGCAAAAATATGGACAGTTTGACACTTAAGTATATATGCGTGAGTCCAAATTGACTTTATTCCGTTATTTTGGTACTTTAGTGGCAAAAATTGTCTCTTAGGTGGCTTGCCGCTTAAGAGAATTTGCCGCTTAAGTAGTCAATATGCCGACGCCTTGCCACTTAAGTATCCATTCGTGAGAATGTCAGTTCGTCCGTCCGTTCTGACGGACGGACGGACGGAAACTTGCACGCCTATGTCTTCCTGCTAAAGCAGATGCGACAAAAAGGAAAAGTTATTCATTGTACGTTTATGCTCCTGCCATGATCCTTAGTCCCTTCCAGAAGCTGGACCGTCGGGCAAGAACAGGATAAAGCGAATGCCTTGATCCAGGAAGCATACTAACTGTATGTGAATTTCCCAGCTGCAAATGATCCCAACAGAAACATGAACCTAATATTATGGACTCTGTTTTTTGTGAACCCCAGAATAAATGTACAGTTGTACACAGTACTACATACAGCCATAATGGTATGGTAAAACACTCTAAGTATATCCCTTGTTATAGTCATTGTGTTATTCTTGATATATTCTTAAGAATATGATATTGGTGCATGCATACACACTTCTACTTGAGCTCTGGGGCAACGGTTGCTCAATTCCGTTTTGGCTTCTAACTGCACTGGTGTATATTTTGCATCAAAATTTAATTACAGACGTTGGGTTTGCAATGAGAAAAAAAGAAAAAGAAAATGAAAAAAAACAAAACAAAACAAACAACAAAAAAAAAAAACAAAAACAGGATATATAACAAACAAGTACTCCACCTAACAAGTACTCTACCTTTAAGTAACATTAGATCTGCAGTTATATAAAGCATATGGCAAAAAGAAACCACCAGTAGCCACATATGAACAGCTTTAAAATTTGAATATTTTGACCTGACAAAGATAAGATTTTTTTTTGAAATTCCCTGATTTTTCCCTGATTTTCAGCAAAGTTTCAAATTCCCTGATTTTTCCCTGCAGGGATTTTTTTTCACCATTTTCCTGTTTCCCCGAGTGCGTGGCCACCCTGTTAGAGTTTAAGAACTGAATGGGCAACTGGTAAACGGCAACCAGATGCAAATTTGCAAATTCTAGTTACTTGGCCACTGGCCACAGGCAGCCAGCTTCCAATTCGATTTGAGAGGGTTTAAGGGCATTATAACTGAATAGACAACTGGCTAACGACAGGCATATGCAGAAATGTAAATTCTTTTTAATTTGGCAACTGGCATCCAACTGCCTTTTCGATTTTAAACGGTTAATGAGTAAAACAACTTAATAGGCAACTGGCAAACGGCAACCAAATGCAAATTCGCAAATTCTAGTGAACTGGTAACTGGCAATTGGCAGCCAGCTGCCAATTCGATTTTAGATGGTTTTAGAGCAATACACCTGAATATGAAACCGGCAAACTGCATCCACATGCCGATTCGCAAAATACTATTGAGTTGGCAAGTGGCAGTCAGCTGCAAATTCGATGTGAGAGGGTTTTAAAGTTTAACAACTGAATAGGCAACTGGCAAACGACAACCAAATGCCGATTCGTAAATTCTAGTTAATTGGCAACTGACAACTAGCAGACAGCTGCCAATACGATTTGAGATGGTTTAGAGCAATACAACTGAATAGGCAGCTGGCGAACGGCAGCCAGATGCCGATTCGCACATTCTAGTGAAGTCGCAACTGGAAACTTGCTGCCAGCTGTCAATTCGACTTGAGAGGGTTTTTGAGTATAACAACTGAATAGGCAAGTGGCAAACGGAAGCCAGATGCCTATTCGCAAATTCTATTGAATTGGCATCTGGCAGCCAGCTGTCAATAGGATTTGTGAGGGGTTTAGAGCATTACAACTGAATAGGCAACCGGCAAATAGAGGTAGCAAGGACAATCAAATTTATACCTGTATAACACCTTTAAAACACCGCGATTGGACCACGATACTCGATCGGCAAGTTTCCGTGGTGGTCCTCACTGACTCTTTTTTTGTCAATTTTAACACGTGTTTGAGGGGGTTCAAAATAATAGTGGCGGGGGCACTGTAACAACTGAATAGACAACTGCCAAACCGCAGCCAGATACCGATTCGGTAATTCTAGTGAATTGGCAACTGGCAACTGTAAGCCAGCTGCCAATTCGATTTGAGAGGATTTTAGTTTATAACAACTGAAAAGGCAAATGGCAAACAGCCACCAGATGCCAATTCGCAAATTCTAGTGAATTTGCAACTGGAAACAGACAGCCAGCTGCAAATTCGATTTGAAAGGCTTTTAGAATATAATAACTGAATATGCAACTGGCAAATGGCAGCCAGATGCCGATTCGCAAATTCTAGTGAATCGGCAATTGGCAACTGGCAGCCAGCTACAAATTCGATTTGAAGGGGTTTTAGAATATGACAACTTAATAGGCAACTGGCAAACGACAGGCAGATACCGAAACGTCGTAAATTCTTTGAATTTGGCAACTGGTAACTAGCTGCCAATTCAATTTTAGAGGGTTTTGGAGTAAACAACTGAACAGGTAACTGGCAAACGGCAACCAGATACCAAATCGCAATTTTCTAGTGAATTTGCAACTGGCAACTGGCAGCCAAATACCAATACGGTTTGGGATGTTTTTAGATTATTACACCTGAATAGGAAACTGGCAAACAGCAGCCCAGATGCCGATTCGCAAAATTTCTATTGAATTGGCAACTGGCAAGTGGCAGTCAGCTGCCAATTTGATTTTAGAGGATTTTAGAGTATAACAGCTTAAAAGGCAACTGACAAACGGCAACCAGATGCCAATTCGCGCAATTGTAGTTAATTGGCAACTAGCAGGCAGCTTCCTATTCGATTTGTCAGGGGTTTAGAGCATTTCAGCTGAATAGGCAACTGACAAACGGCAGCCAGATACCGATTCGAAAACTCTAGTGAATTTGCAACTGACAGACAGCTGCCAATTCGATTTGAGAAGAGTTTGGTGTATAACAGCTGAATAGGCATCTCGCAAACGGCAACCAGATGCCGATTCGTAAATTCTAGTGATCAGTCAGCTGCCAATTCTATTTGAGAGGGTTTTATGATATAACATCTGAATAGGTAACTGGCAAACAGCAGCTAGATGCTGATTCAAAATTTCGTGTGAATAGGAAACTGGCAACTGGCAGCAAGCTGTCAATTCAAATTGTGAAGGTCTTATAGCATTACAACTGACTGCTCAACTGGCACGGGGCAGCCAGATGCCAAATCGCAAATTCTAGTGAATTGGCAACTGGCGACTGGCAGCCAGCTGCCAATTCGATTTCAGAGGGTTTTAGAGTATAACTAGGCAACTGGCAAACGGAAGCCAGATGCCTATTCGCAAATTCTAGTGAACTGGCAAATGGAAACTGGCAGCCATTTGCCAATTCGATTTGCGAAGGTTTTAGGGCATTACAACTGAATAGGCAACTGACAAATGAAGATAGCGGGAACAATCAATTTTATACCTGTATAACAGCTTGAAAACACCGCGATTAGCCTGCGATACTCGATCGGCGCGTGTTCGTGGTGATCGTCACTGATTTGATTCTCTATGTCATGTTTTAACGAGGGTTTTAGCATTTTCAAAATGACTGTGACAGGGACACTGTAACAACTGAATAGGCAACTGGCAACGGCAGCCAGATGCTGATTCGATAATTGTAGAAAATAGGCAACTTTCAAGTGGCAGGCAATTGCTAATTCTGTTTGAGAGGGTTTTAGAGCATAACAACTGAAAAGGCAACTGGTAAACGGCAACCATATGCCAATTTGCAAATTCTAGTGACTTGGCCACTATCCACTGGAAGCCAGCTTACAATTCGATTTGAGAGGGTTAAGGGCATTATAACTAAATAGGCAACTGGTAAATTGCCTGCTGATGCTGACACTCACTAGAGTTATTTGCGAATCGACGTCAGGTTGCGGTTTGCCAGACGCCTATTCAGTTATACTCTAAAACTCTCAAATCGAATTGGCAGCTGGTTGCCAGTTGCCAATATTCACTAGAATTTGCGAATTTGCAGCTGGCTGCGAGCTGCTAGTTGACAAAATTCGCTAGAATTATCGAATCGGCATCGAATGCCGTTTGCCAGTTACCTATTAAATTGTAATGTTCTAAAACCTTCTCAAATAGATTAGCCAGCCGGCTGCTAATCTCCTGTTGCCAATTCACTAGAATTTTCGAATCAGCAAATGGCTGCCGTTTGCCAGGTGCCTATTTAGTTCTTATATACTAAATCACTATCAAATCGAATAGGCAGCTGGCTGTTTCCAGATGCCAGTTAACTAGAATTTGCGAATCGGAATCTGGTTTCCGTTTGCCAGTTACCTATTCAGTTGTTATACACAAAAACACACTCTCTCTCTCTCTCAAATCGAATTGACAGCTGGCTGCCAGTTGCCTATTCACTAGAACTAGAGAAAGCGACCAGTGGGTCACGTATACCCTCGGCCAGTGCCACCCTCTGATATATCTTTCGAGCTTGTATGTAATATGAATGAAGTCAAGAAGCTATAAGAATCTATAAATGTGCTTGTAAAAGATAAACCAAACATAAAATTTCTAAATGGACCAAGGGAGTGAGGGATCAAAGTTAAAGAAGCAACAGGTTGGGGTATGCATCAATGAAATCTTTGGACTGGTATGCAACATTGATGCAAGTATCAATTGAATTTTTCTTAGAGTGTAGAACATACAGGCATCTTTAAACTTTGTCATAAAACTTTAACCAAATGTTAAATTTCTAAGTCCGAAGGTCACCATGGTTGAACACAAAACTTTGACGTAAAAGTAGATGAACAGACAGACGGCCCACCAAGGAGCTTGACCCAGGGGCTTAGGTATTCCATATGAAAGGTAATGGTATAGAGATATACTTTACCAAACATGAAGAGAATCTAACATGTGGTTACAGAGATATCAGCAATGAAAAAGATTTAACACAAAACTTTTACGTAAAAGTAGATGAACAGACATACGGACAGACAGCCCACCCAGGGGGTTGACCAAGGGGCTTAGATATTCCATATGAAAGGTAATGGCATAGAGATATACTTTATAAAACATGAAGAGAATCTAACATGTGGTTACAGAGATATCAGCAATGAAAAAGGTTTAACACAAAATTTTGACGCAAAAGTAGATGAACAGACAGACGGACAGAGAGCCCACCCAGGGGCTGGACCCAGGGGCTTGGATATTCTATATGAAATGTAATGGTATATAGATATACTTTACCAAACATGAAGAGAATCTAACATGTGGTTACAGAGATATCAGCAATGAAAAAGGTTTAACACAAAATTTGACGTAAAAGTAGATGAACAGACAGACAGCCCACCCAGGGGCTTGACCCAGGGGCTTAGATATTCCATATGAAAGGTAATGCTATACAGATTACCTTTACCAAACATGAAGAGAATCTTACATGTGGTTACAGAGATATGAGCTGTCAAAAAGGTTTAACGCAAACTTTTGACGTAAAGGTTGACGAACGGTGGGACGGACGGAAGTATGAACGAACGAACGAACGAACGAACAAACGAACGAATGAAAAAACGGACGAACGGACGGAAAGACGAAAACTATATACCCCCTGACATACTTCGTATGCCGGGGGTATAATTATCAGATCGGCATCTGGCTGCGGTTTGGCAGAAGCCTATTTAGTTATATTGCTCTAAAACTCTCTCAAATCAAATTGGCAGCTGGCTGCCAGGTGACAGTTACCAATTCACTAGAATGTGGGAATCGACATCTCCCTGCCGTTTGCCAGTTGCCTTTCTGTTGTTCAGTTGCTCTAAAACCTTCACACATCGAAATGGAATCTGACTGCCAGTTGCCAATTCAATAGAATTTGCGAATCGAAATCTGGTTGCCTTTTATTCCAGTTACCTTTTCAGTTGTTATACACAAAACACTCACTAGAATTATTTGCGAATCAACGTCAGGTTGATGTTTGCCAGATGCCTATTCAGTTATACTCTAAAACTCTCAAATCGAATTGGCAGCTGGTTGCCAGTTGCCAATATTCACTAGAATTTGCGAATTTGCAGCTGGCTGCGAGCTGCTAGTTGACAAAAATCGCTAGAATTATCGAATCGGCATCAGGATGCCGTTTGTCAGTTACCTATTCAGTTGTAATGCTCTAAAACCTTCATAAATAGAATAGCCAGCCGGCTGCTAATCTCCAGTTGCCAATTCACTAGAATTTGCGAATCGGCAAATGGCTGCCGTTTGCCAGGTGCCTATTCAGTTCTTATACACTAAATCACTATCAAATCGAATAGGCAGCGGGCTGCTAGTTGCCAGATGCCAATTAACTAGAATTTGCAAATCGGAATCTGGTTTCCGTTTGCCAGTTACCTATTCAGTTGTTTTACACAAAAACTCTCAAATCGAACTGGCAGCTAGCTGCCAGTTGCCAATTCACTAGAATTATCGAATCGGCATCTGGCTGCGGTTTTGCAGATGCCTATTCAGTTATATTGCTATAAAAAGTAGAAGTAAAACAAAGATCAGGAATTGATACAATTAACTTACTCCACCCATAAAAGACACCAAAGGGAAAGAAATACAAACATTAAGCGACCAGACCATAATGGAAACCTAAACAAAGGAAGGCCATAAGGACAGTTACTTTCCCACAAAATGGCCATATGGCCATCCAAACCAAAAGACACAAGTGATACACACAGTAAGTAACAAACAACAACATAAATAAATCGCCACAGAAGAGCCGCCTTGGAACGGTCAGTGGAAGATTTCCACTGGGGGGCTTAAATCGATTTTACGTGGCCACAATCCTCGCCCTTACTTCCGTCGCGATTTAGACAAATAATTTGTTCAGTCCGCATGAAGGCCTCCTAACTCATCAGTGCAACATCTCCGTGAACACAAAAATCAAAGAACCACGGAGGTGAGACAACGGTGAGGACTCGACAGCAAGAAACTCCAGAAATGCTGGAGCAAAAGAAAACCAACAGTTAGACTCCGATGAGCCCGACCAGAGACAGAGCATCAGGCACCAACCAACATTATCTCTCTAATTTTCGATAAGCCTTTACGTTGGAGCCGTCATAGAACCCGCTCAAATCAAATTGGCAGCTGGCCGCCAGGTGACAGTTACCAATTCACTAGAATTTGGGAATCGACATCTCCTTGTCGTCTGCCAGTTGCCAGTTGCAAATTCAATTTAATTTGCGATTCGTAATCTGGTTGCCTTTTATTCCAGTTACCTATTCAGTTGTTATACATAAAACACTCACTATAATTATTTGCGAATCGACGTCAGGTTGCGGTTTGCCAGATGCCTATTCAGTTATACTCTAAAACTCTCAAATCGAATTGGCAGCTGGCTGCCAGTTGCCAATATTCACCAGGATTTGCGAATCCGAATCTGGTTGCCGTTTATTGCAGTTACCTATTTAGTTGTTATACACAAAAACCCTCAAGTTGGCAGCTGGGTGCCAGTTGCCAATATTCACTAGAATTTTGCGAATTTGCAACTGGCTGCGAGCTGCTAGTTGACAAAATTCGCTAGAATTATCGAATCGGCATCAGGATGCCGTTTGCCAGTGACCTATTCAGTTGTAATGCTCTGAAACCTTCTCAAATTGAATAGCTAGCCGGCTGCTAATCTCCAGTTGCCAATTCACTAGAATTTGCGAATCGGCAAATGGCTGCCTATTCAGTTCTTATACACTAAATCACTATCAAATCGAACAGGCAGCTGGCTGCTAGTTGCCAGATGCCAATTAACTAGAATTTGCGAATCGGAATCTGGTTTCCGTTTGCCAGTTACCTATTCAGTTGTGATACACAAAAACTCTCTCAAATCAAATTGACAGCTGGCTGCCAGTTGCCAATTCACTAGAATTATCGGATCGGCATCTGGCTGCGGTTTGGCAGATGCCCTTTCACTTATTTTGCTCTAAAACTCTCAAATCAAATTGGCAGCTGGCTGCCAGTTGACAGTTACCAATTCACTAGAATTTGGGAATCGACATCTCCCTGCCGTTTGCCAGTTGCCTTTTCAGTTGTTCAGTTGCTCTAAAACCTTCACACATCGAATTGGCATCTGGCTGCCAGTTGCCGGTTGCCGATTCAATATAATTTGCGAATCGAAATCTGGTTGCCTTTTATTACAGTTACCTTTTCAGTTGTTATACACATAACACTCACTAGAATTATTTGCGAATCGACGTCAGGCTGCTGTTTGCCAGATGCCTATTCAGTTATACTCTGAAACTCTCAAATCGAATTGGCAGCTGGTTGCCAGTTGCCAATATTCACTAGAATTTGCGAATTTGCAGCTGGCTGCGAGTTGCTAGTTGACAAAATTTGCCAGGTGCCTATTCAGTTTTTATACACTAAATCCCTATCAAATCGAATAGGCGGCTGGCTAGGTGCCAGACGCCAATTAACCAGAAAACTGCGAATCAGAATCGTGTTTCCGTTTGCCAGTTACCTATTCAGTTGTTATACACAAAAACTCATTCAAATGGAATTGGCAGCTGGCTGCCAGTTGCCAATTCGCTAGAATTATCGGATCGGCATCTGGCTGCGGTTTGGCAGATGCCTTTTCAGTTATATTGCTCTGAAACCCTCTCAAATCAAATTGGCAGCAGGCTGTCAGGTGACGGTTACCAATTCAATAGAACTTGCGAATCGAAATCTGGTTGCTTTTTATTCCAGTTACCTATTCAGTTGTTATACACAAAACACTCACCAGAATTATTTGCGAATCGACGTCAGATTGCGGTTGGCAAGATGCCTATTCAGTAATACTCTAAAACTCTCAAATCGAATTGGTAGCTTGCTGCCAGTTTACAATATTCACCAGAATTTGGGAAACGGAATCTGGTTGCCGTTTATTTCAGTTACCTATTGAGTTGTTAAACACAAAAAACCTCTCAAATCAAATTGGCAGCTGGGTGCCAGTTGCCAATATTCACTAGAATTTGCGAATTTGCAACTGGCTGCGAGCCGCTAGATGACAAAATTCGCTAGAATTATCGAATCGGCATCAGGATGCCGTTTGCCAGTTACCTATTCAGTTGAAATGCTCTAAAACCTTCTCAAATAGAATAGCCAGCCGGCTGCTAAACTCCAGTTGTCAATTCACTAGAATTTGCGAATCGGCAAATGGCTGCCATTTGCCAGGTGCCTATTCAGTTCTTATATACTAAATCACTATCAAATCGAATAGGCAGCTGGCTGCTAGTTGCCAGATGCCAATTAACTAGAAAATTGCGAATCGGAATTTGGTTTCCGTTTGCCAGTTACCTATTCAGTTGTTATACACAAAAACTCTCTCAAATCGAATTGGCAGCTGGCTGCCAGTTGCCAATTCACTAAAATTATCGAATCGGCAACTGGCTGCGATTTGGCAGATGTTCTTATTCAGTTATAATGCTCTAAAACCCTCTCAAATCAAATTGGCAGCTGGCTGCCAGGTGACAGTTACCGATTTTCTAGATTTTGGGAATCAACATCTCCCTGCCGTTTGCCAGTTGCCTTTTCAGTTGTTCAGTTGCTCTAAAACCTTCACATATCGAATTGGCATCTGGCTGCCAGTTGCCATGTGCCAATACAATAGAATTTGCTAATCAAAATCTGGTTGCCTTTTATTCCAGTTACCTTTTCTGTTGTTATGCACAAAACACTCACTAGAATCATTTGCGAATCGACGTCAGGTTACGGTTTGCCAGATGCCTATTCAGTTATACACTAAAACTCTCAAATCGAATTTGCAACTGGTTGCCAGTTGCAAATATTCACTAGAATTTGCGAATTTGCAGTTGGCTGTGAGCTGCTAGTTGACAAAATTCGCTAGAATTATCGAATCGGCATCAGGATGCCTTTTGTCAGTTACCTATTCAGTTGTAATGCTCTAAAACCTTCTCGAATAGAATAGCCAGCCGGCTGTTAATCTCGAGTTGCCAATTCACTACAATTTGCGAATCGGCAAATGGCTGCCGTTTGCCAGGTGCCTATTCAGTTCTTATACACTAAATCACTATCAAATCGAATAGGCAGCTGGCTGCTAGTTGCAAGATGCAAATTAACTAGACAATTGCAAATCGGAATCCGGTTTCCGTTTGCCAGTTACCTATTCAGATGTTATACACAAAACCTCTCTCAAATCGAATTGGCAGTTGGCTGCCAGTTGCCAATTCACTATAATTATCGAATCGGCATCTGGCTGCGGTTTGGCAGATGCCAATTCAGTTATATTGCTCTAATACCCTCTCAAATCAAATTGGCAGCTGGCTGCCAGGTGACAGTTTCCAATTCACTGGAATTGGAATCGACATCTCCGTGCCGTTTGCCAGTTGCCTCTTCAGTTGTTCAGATACTCTAAAACCTTCACACATCGAATTGGCATCTGGCTGCCAGTTGCAAATTCAATAGAATTTGCGAATCGAAATCTGGTTGCCTTTTATTCCACTTACCTATTCAGTTGATATACACAAAACACTCACTAGAATTATTTGCGAATCGACGTCAGGTTGCGGTTTGCCAGATGCCTATTCAGTTATACTTTAAAACTCTCAAATCGAATAGGCAGCTGGTTGCCAGTTGCCAATATTCACTAGACTTTGCGAATTTGCTGCTGGCTGCGAGCTGCTAGTTGACAAAATTCGCTAGATTTATCGAATCGGCATCAGGATGCCGTTTGCCAGTTACCTATTCAGTTGTAATGCTCTAAAACCTTCTCAAATAAAATAGCTAATCTCCGGTTGCCAATTCACTAGAATTTGCGAATCGGCAAATTTGCCTATTCAGTGCTTATACACTAAATCACTCTCAAATCGAATAGGCAGCTGGCTGCTAGTTGCCAGATGCCAATTAACTAGAATTTGCGAATCGGAATCTGGTATCCGTTTGCCAGTTGCCTTTTCAGTTGTTCAGATGCTCTCAAACCTTCAAACATCGAATTGGCATCTGGCTTCCAGTTGCCAGTTGCCAATTCAATAGAATTTGCGAATCGAAATCTGGTTGCCTTTTATTCCAGTTACCTTTTCAGTTGTTATACACAAAACACTCACTAGAATTATTTGCGAATCGACGTCAGGTTGCGGTTTGCCAGATGCCTATTCAGTTATACTCTAAAACTCTCAAATCGATTTGGCAGCTGGTTGCCAGTTGCCAATATTCACTAGAATTTGCGAATTTGCAGCTGGCTGCAAACTGCTAATTGACAAAATTCGCTAGAATTATCGAATCGGCATCAGGATGCCGTTTGCCAGTTGCCTATTCAGTTGTAATGCTCTAAAACCTTCTCAAATAGAATAGAAAGCCGGCTGCTAATCTCCAGTTGCCAATTCATTAGAATTTGCGAATCGGCAAATGGCTGCCGTTTGTCAGGTGCCTATTCAGTTCTTATACACTAAATCACTATCAAATCGAATAGGCAGCTGGCTGCTAGTTGCCAGATGCAATTAACTAGACAATTGCGAATCGGAATCTGGTTTCCGTTTGCAAGTTACCTATTCAGTTGTTATACACAAAAACTCTGTCAAATCGAATTGGCAGCTGGCTGCCAGTTGCCAATTCACTAGCATTATTTTATCGGCATCTGGCTGCGGTTTGGCAGATGCCTATTTAGTTATATTGCTCTAAAACTCTCTCAAATCAAATTGGCAGCTGGCTGCCAGGTGAAAGTTACCAATTCACTAGAATTTGGGAATCGACACCCTGCCGTTTGCCAGTTGCCTTTTCAGTTGTTCAGTTGGTCTAAAACTTTTACACACCGAATTGGCATCTGGCTGCCAGTTGCCAGTTGCCAATTCAATAGAATTTGCGAATCGAAATCTGGTTGCCTTTTATTCCAATTACCTATTAAGTTGTTATACACAATACGCTCACTAGAATTATTGGCGAAACGACGTCAGGTTGCGGTTTGCCATATGCCTATTCAGTTATACTCTAAAACTCTCAAACCGAATTGGCAGCTGGTTGCCAGTTGCAAATATTCACTAGAATTTGCGAATTTGCAGCTGGCTGCGAGCTGCTAGTTGACAAAATTCGCTAGAATTATCGAATCGGCTTCAGGATGCCGTTTGCCAGTTACCTATTCAGTTGTAATGCTCTAAAACCTTCTCAAATAGAATAGCCAGCCGGCTGATAATCTCCAGTTGCCAATTCACTAGAATTTGCGAATCGGCAAATGGCATCCGTTTGCCAGGTGCCTATTCAGTTCTTATACACTAAATCACTATCAAATCAAATAGGCAGCTGGCTGCTAGTTGCAAGATGCCAATTAACTAGAATTGGCAAATCGGAATCTGGAATCCGTTTGCCAGTTACCTATTCAGTTGTTATACACAAAAACTCTCTCAAATAGAATTGACAGCTGGCTGCCAGTTGCCTATTCACTATAATTATCTGATCGGCATCTTGTTGCGGTTTCGCAGATGCCTATTAAGTTATATTACTCTAAAACCCTCTCATATCAAATTGGCAGCTGGATGCCAGGTGACAGTTACCAATTCACTAGAATCGACATCTCCCTGCCGTTTGTCAGTTGCCTTTTCAGTTGTTCAGTTGCTCTAAAACCTTCACACATGATATGGCTGCCAGATGCCAGTTGCCAGTTGCCAATTCAATAGAATTTGCTAATCGAAATCTGGTTGCCTTGTATTCCAGTTACCTTTTCAGTTGTTATACACAAAACACTCACTAGAATTATTTGCGAATCGACGTAAGGTTGCGGTTTTCCATATGCCTATTTAGTGATACTCTAAAACTCTCAAATAGAATTGGCAGTTGGTTGCCAGTTGCCAATATATACTAGAATTTGCGAATTTGCAGCTGGCTGCGAGCTGCTAGTTGACAAAATTCGCTAGATTTATCGAATCGGCTTCAGGATGCCGTTTGCCAGTTAACTATTCAGTTGTAATGCTCTAAAACCTTCTCATATAGAATAGCCAGCCGGCGGCTAATCTCCAGTTGCCAATTCACTAGAATTTGCGAATCGGCAAATGGCTGCCGTTTGCCATGTGCCTATTCAGTTCTTATACACTAAATCACTATCAAATCGAATACGCAGCTGGCTGGTAGTTGCCAGATGCCAATTAACAAGAATTTGCGAATCGGAATCTGGTTTCCGTTTGCCAGTTACCTATTCAGTTGTTATACACAAAAACTCTCTCAAATCGAATTGGCAGCTGACTGCCAGTTGCCAATTCACTAGAATTATCGAATCGGCATCTGGCTGCGGTTTGGCAGATGCCTATTCAGTTATATTGCTCTAAAACCCTCTCAAATCAAATTTGCAGCTGGCTGCCAGGTGGCAGTTACATATTCACTAGAATTCGGGAATCGACATCTCCCTGCCGTTTGCCAGTTGCCTTTTCAGTTGCTCCGATGCTCTAAAACCTTCACACATCGAATTGGAATCTGGCTGCCAGTTGCCAGTTGCCAATTCAATAGATATTGCGAATCGAAATTAGGTTGCCTTTTATTCCAATTACCTATTCAGTTGTTATACACATAACATTCACTAGAATTATTTGCGAATCGACGTCAGGTTGCGGTTTGCCAGATGCCTATTCAGTTATACACTAAAACTCCCAAATCGAATTGGCAGCTGGTTGCTAGTTGCCAATATTCACTAGAATTTGCGAATTTGCAGCTGGCTGCCAGCTGCTAGTTGACACAATTATCGAATCGGCATCAGGATGCCGTTTGCCAGACATCATTTGTAATGCTCTCAAACTTTCTCAAATGGAATAGCCAGCCGGTTGATACTCTCCAGTTGCCAATTCACTAGAATTTGCGAATCGGCAAATTTGCCTATTCAGTTCTTATACACTAAATCACTATCAAATCGAATAGGCAGCTGGCTGCCAGATGCCAATTAACTAGACTTTGCGAATCGGAATCTGGTATCCGTTTGCCAGTTACCTTTTCAGTTCTTATACACATAAACTCTCTCAAATCAAATTGACAGCTGGCTGCCAGTTGCCAATTCACTATAATTATCGGATCGGCATCGGGCTGCAGTTTGGCAGATCCTATTCAGTTATATTGCTCTAAAACTCTCTCAAATCAAATTGGCAGCTGGCTGCCAGTTGACAGTTACCAAGTCACTAGAATTTGAGAATCGACATCTCCCTGCCGATTGTCAGTTGCCTTTTCAGTTGTTCAGTTACTCTAAAACCTTCACACATCGAATTGGCATCTGGCTGCCAGTTGCCAGTTGCCAATTCAATCGAAATCTGGTTGCCTTTTATTCCAGTTACATTTTCAGTTGTTATACAGAAAACACTCCCTAGAATTATTTGCGAATCGACGTCAGGTTGCGGTATGCCAGATGCCTATTCAGTTATACTCTAAAACTCTCAAATCGAATTGGCAGCTGGTTGCCAGTTACCAATATTCACTAGAATTTGCGAATTTGCAGCTGGCAGCGAGCTACTAGTTGACAAAATTCGCTAGAATTATCGAATCGACATCAGGATTCCGCTTGCCAATTACCTATTCAGTTGTAATGCTCTAAAACCTTTTCAAATAGAATGGCCAGCCGGCTGCTAATCTCCAGTTGCCAATTCACTAGAATTTGCGAATCGGCAAATGGCTGCCGTTTGCATTGTTGCCAACTATCTAGAAAATTGCGAATCGGAATCTGGTTTCCGTTTGCCAGTTATCTATTCAGTTGTTATACACAAAAGCTCTCTCAAATCGAATTGGCAGCTGGCGGCCAGTTGCCAATTCACTAGAATTATCGGATCGACATCTGGCTGCGGTTTGGCAGATGCCTATTAAGTTATATTACTCTAAAACTCTCTCAAATCAAATTGGCAGCTGGCTGCCGGGTGACAGTTACCAGTTCACTAGAATTTTGGAAACGACATCTCCCTGCCGTTTGCCAGTTGCCTTTTCAGTTGTTCAGTTGCTCTAAAACCTTCACACATCGAAATGGAATCTGGCTGCCAGTTCCCAGTTGCCAATGCAATAGAATTTGCGAATCGAAATCTGGTTGCCTTTTATTCCAGTTACCTTTTCAGTTGTTATACAAAAAACACTCACTAGAATTATTTGCGAATCGACGTCAGGTTGCGGTTTGCCATATGCCTATTCAGTTATACTCTACAACTCTCAAGTCGAATTGGCAGCTGGTTGCCAGTTGCCAATATTCACTAAAATTTGCGAATTTGCAGCTGGCAGCGAGCTGCTAGTTGACAAAATTCGCTAGAATTATCGAATCGACATCAGGATGCCGCTTGCCAATTACCTATTCAGTTGTAATGCTCTAAAACCTTTTCAAATAGAATGGCCAGCCGGCGGCTAATCTCCAGTTGCCAATTCACTAGAATTTGCGAATCGGCAAACGGCTGCCGTTTTCCAGGTGCCTATTCTGTTCTCATACACTAAATCAATATCAAATCGAATAGGCAGCTGGCTACTAGTTGCCAGATGCCAACTATCTAAAAAATTGCGAATCGGAATCTGGTTTCCGTTTGCCAGTTACCTATTCAGTTGTTATACACAAAAACTCTCTCAAATCGAATTGGCAGCTGGCGGCCAGTTGCCAATTCACTAGAATTATCGGATCGGCATCTGGCTGCGGTTTGGCAGATGCATATTAAGTTATATATTTCTCTAAAACTCTCTCAAATCAAATTGGCAGCTGGCTGCCAGGTGACAGTTACCAATTTACTAAAATTTGGGAATCGACATCTCCCTGCCGTTTGCCAGTTGCCTTTTCAGTTGTTCAGTTGCTCTAAAACCTTCACACATCCAATTGGCATCTAGCTGCCAGTTGCCAGTTGCCAATGCAATAGAATTTGCGAATCGAAATCTAGCTGCCTTTTATTCCAGTTACCTTTTCAGTTGTTATACACAAAACACTCACTAGAATTATTTGCGAATCGACGTCAGATTGCAGTTTGAAATATGCCTATTCAGTTATACTCTAAAATTCTCAAATCGAATTGGCAGCTGGTTGCCAGTTGCCAATATTCACTTGAATATGCGAATTTGCAGCTGGCTGCGAACTGATAGTTGACAAAATTCGCTAGAATTATCGAATCGGCATCAGGATGCCGTTTGCCAGTTACCTATTCAGTTGTAATGCTCTAAAACCTTCTCAAATAGAATAGCCAGCCGGCTGCTAATCTCCAGTTGCCAATTCACTAGAATTTGCGAATCGGCAAAAAGCTGCCGTTTGCCAGGTGCCTATTCAGTTCTTATACACTAAATCACTATCAAATCGAATAGGCAGCTGACTGCTAGTTGCCAGATGCCAATTAACTAGAAAATTGCGAATCGGAATCTGGTTTCCGTTTGCCAGTTACCTATTTAGTTGTTATACACAAAAACTCTCTCAAATCGAATTGGCACCTGGCTGCCAGTTGCAAATTCACTAGAATTATCGAATCAGCATCTGGCTGCGGTTTTGCAGATGCCTATTTAGTTATGTTGCTCTAAAACCCTCTCAAATCAAATTGGCAGCTGGCTGCCAGGTGACAGTTACCAATTCACTAGAATTTGGGAATCGACATCTCCCTGCCGTTTGCCAGTTGCCTTTTCAGTTGTTCAGTTGCTCTAAAACCCTAACACATCGAATTGGCATCTGGCTGCCAGTTGCCAGTTGCCAATTCAATAGAATTTGCGAATCGAAATCTGGTTGCCTTTTATTCCAGTTACCTTTTCAGTTGTTATACACAAAACACTCACTAGAATTATTTGCGAATCGACGTCAAGTTGCAGTTTGCCATATACCTATTCAGTTATACTCTAAAACTCTCAAATCGAATTGGCAGCTAGTTGTAATGCTCTAAAACCTTCTCAAATAGAATAGCCAGCCGGCTGCTAATCTCCAGTTGCCAATTCACTAGAATTTGCGAATCGGCAAATGGCTGCCGTTTGCCAGGTTCCTATTCAGTTCTTATACACTAAATCACTATCAAATCGAATAGGCAGCTGGCTGCTAGTTGCAAGATGCCTATTCAGTATTCTCACTAGAAATTGCGAATCGGCAAATTTGCCTTTTCAGTTCTTATACACTAAACCACTATCAAATCGAATAGGCAGCTGGCTGCTAGTTGCCAGATGCCAATTAACTAGAATTTGCGAATCGGAATCTGGTACCCGTTTGCCAGTTACCTATTCAGTTGTTATACACAAAAACTCTCTCAAATCAAATTGACAGCTGGCTGCCAGTTGCCAATTCACTAGAATTATCGGATCGGCATCTGGCTGCGGTTTGGCAGATGCCTATTCAGTTATATTGCTCTAAGACTCTCTCAAATCAAATTGGCAGCCAGCTGCCAGTTGACAGTTACCAATTCACTAGAATTTGAGAATCGACATCTCCCTGCCGTTTGTCAGTTGCCTTTTCAGTTGTTCAGTTGCTCTAAAACCTTCACATATCGAATTGGCATCTGGCTGCCAGTTGCCAGTTTCCAATTCAATAGAATTTGCGAATCGAAATCTGGTTGCCTTTTATTCCAGTTACATTTTCAGTTGTATAGAAAACACTCCCTAGAATTATTTGCGAATCGACGTCAGGTTGCGGTTTGCCAGATGCCTATTCAGTTATACTCTAAAACTCTCAAATCGAATTGGCAGCTGGTTGCCAGTTGCCAATATTCACTAGAATTTGCGAATTTGCAGCTGGCAGCGAGCTGCTAGTTGACAAAATTCGCTAGAATTATCGAATCGGCATCAGGATGTCGCTTGCCAGTTACCTATTCAGTTGTAATGCTCTAAAACCTTTTCAAATAGAATAGCCAGCCGGCTGCTAATCTCTAGTTGCCAATTCACTAGAATTTGCGAATCGGCAAATGGCTGCCGTTTGCCAGGTGCCTATTCTGTTCTTAGACGCTTAATCAATATCAAATCGAATAGGCAGCTGGCTACTAGTTGCCAAATGCCAACTATCTAGAAAATTGCGAATCGGAATCTGGTTTCCGTTTGCCAGTTACCTATTCAGTTGTTATACACAAAAACTCTCTCAAATCGAATTGGCACCTGGCTGCCAGTTGCCAATTCACTAGAATTATCAAATCGGCATCTGGCTGCGGTCTGGCAGATGCCTATTTAGTTATATTGCTTTAAAACCCTCTCAAATCAAATTGGCAGCTAGCTGCCAGGTGACAGTTACCAATTCACTAGAATTTTGGAATCGACATCTCCCTGCCGTTTGCCAGTTGCCTTTTCACTTGTTCTGTTGCTCTAAAACCTTAACACATCGAATTGGCATCTGGCTGCCAGTTGCCAGTTGCCAATTCAATAGAATTTGCGAATCGAAATCTGGTTGCCTTTTATTCCAGTTACCTTTTCAGTTACCGGCCCCGATAGCTCAGTTGGTAGAGTGTCCGCTCCGGGGAACGGGAGGTCTCGGGTTCGATCCCGGGCCGCGACATACCAAAGTCGTTAAAAATGGTACTAGCTGCTCCTCGCTTGACACTCAGATTTACGGGGTAGAGCTAGGACTGGTCGATCCCGTGTCAGGATAATGTGACTGGGTGTGGTATCATGTAATGTGTCTGGGACATGATACTTCAGTGAGGCAGCACTATAAACGTGAGCATTGAGCTCCCTGTCGCAACCAGACACCGTCGTGATATGACTGAAAAATTGTTGAAAGCGACGTTAAACCCGAATTCACACACACACACGCACACACCTTTTCAGTTGTTATACACAAAACCCTCACTAGAATTATTTGCGAATCGACGTCAAGTTGCGGTTTCACATATGCCTATTCAGTTATACTCTAAAACTCTCAAATCGAATTGGCAGCTAGTTGCCAGTTGCCAATATTCACTAGAATTTGCGAATTTGCAGCTGGCTGCGAGCTGCTAGTTGACAAAATTCACTAGAATTATCGAATCGACATCAGGATGCCGTTTGTCAGTTACCTATTCAGTTGTAATGCTCTAAAACCTTCTCAAATAGAATAGCCAGCCGGCTGCTAATCTCCAGTTGCCAATTCACAAGAATTTGCGAATCGGCAAATGGCTGCCGTTTGCCAGGTGCCTATTCAGTCCTTATACACTAAATCACTATCAAATCGAATAGGCAGCTGGCTGCTAGTTGCCAGATGCATATTCAGTATTCTCACTAGAATTTGCGAATCGGCAAATTTGCCTATTCAGTTCTTATACACTAAATCACTATCAAATCGAATAGGCAGCTGGCTGTTAGTTGCCAGATGCCAATTAACTAGAATTTGCGAATCGGAATCTGGCTTCCGTTTGTCAGTTACCTATTCAGTTGTTATACACAAAAACTCTCTCAAATCAAATTGACAGCTGGCTGCCAGTTGCCAATTCACTGGAATTATCGGATCGGCATCTGGCTGCGGTTTGCCAGATGACTATTCAGTTATATTGCTCTAAAACTCTCTCAAATCAAATTGGCCGCTGGCTGCCAGTTGACAGTTACCAATTCACTAGAATTTGGGAATCGACATCTCCCTGCCGTTTGCCAGTTGCCTTTTCAGTTTTTCAGTTGCTCTTAAACCTTCACACATCGAATTGGCATCTAGCTGCCAGTTGCCAGTGCAATAGAATTTGCGAATCGAAATCTGGCTGCCTTTTATTCCAGTTACCTTTTCAGTTGTTATACACAAAACACTCACTAGAATTATTTGCGAATCGACGTCAGGTTGCAGTTTGCCATATGCCTATTCAGTTATACTCTAAAACTCTCAAATCGAATTGGCAGCTGGTTGCCAGTTGCCAATATTCACTTGAATTTGCAAATTTGGCTGCAAACTGATAGTTGACAAAATTCGCTAGAATTATCGAATCGGCATCAGGATGCCGTTTGCCAGTTACCTATTCAGTTGTAATGCTCTAAAACCTTCTCAAATAGAATAGCCAGCCTGCTGCTAATCTCCAGTTGCCAATTCACTAGAATTTGCGAATCGGCAAATGGCTGCCGTTTGCCAGGTGCCTATTCAGTTCTTATACACTAAATCACTATCAAATCGAATAGGCAGCTGACTGCTAGTTGCCAGATGCCAATTAACTAGAAAATTGCGAATCGGAATCTGGTTTCCGTTTTCCAGTTACCTATTCAGTTGTTATACACAAAAACTCTCTCAAATCGAATTGGCACCTGGCTGCCAGTTGCCAATTCACTTGAATAATCGAATCGGCATCTTGCTGCGGTTTGGCAGATGCCTATTTATTTATATTGCTCTATAACCCTCTCAAATCAAATTGGCAGCTGGCTGCCAGGTGACAGTTACCAATTCACTTGAATTTCGGAATCCACATCTCCCTGCCGTTTGCCAGTTGCCTTTTCAGTTGTTCAGTTGCTCTAAAACCTTAACACATCGAATTGGCATCTGGCTGCCAGTTGCCAGTTGCCAATGCAATAGAATTTGCGAATCGAAATCTGGTTGCCTTTTATTCCAGTTACCTTTTCAGTTGTTATACACAAAACACTCACTAGAATTATTTGCGAATCGACGTCAAGTTGCGGTTTGCCATATGCCTATTCAGTTATACTCAAAAACTCTCAAATCGAATTGGCAGCTAGTTGCCAGTTGCCAATATTCACTAGAATTTGCGAATTTGCAGCTGGCTGCGAGCTGCTAGTTGACAAAATTCACTAGAATTATCGAATCGACATCAGGATGCCGTTTGTCAGTTACCTATTCAGTTGTAATGCTCTAAATCCTTCTCAAATAGAATAGCCAACCGGCTGCTAATCTCCAGTTGCCAATTCACAAGAATTTGCGAATCGGCAAATGGCTGCCGTTTGCCAGGTGCCTATTCAGTCCTTATACACTAAATCACTATCAAATCGAATAGGCAGCTGGCTGCTAGTTGCCAGATGCATATTCAGTATTCTCACTAGAATTTGCGAATCGGCAAATTTGCCTATTCAGTTCTTATACACTAAATCACTATCAAATCGAATAGGCAGCTGGCTGTTAGTTGCCAGATGCCAATTAACTAGAATTTGCGAATCGGAATCTGGCTTCCGTTTGTCAGTTACCTATTCAGTTGTTATACACAAAAACTCTCTCAAATCAAATTGACAGCTGGCTGCCAGTTGCCAATTCACTGGAATTATCGGATCGGCATCTGGCTGCGGTTTGCCAGATGACTATTCAGTTATATTGCTCTAAAACTCTCTCAAATCAAATTGGCCGCTGGCTGCCAGTTGACAGTTACCAATTCACTAGAATTTGGGAATCGACATCTCCCTGCCGTTTGCCAGTTGCCTTTTCAGTTTTTCAGTTGCTCTAAAACCTTCACACATCGAATTGGCATCTGGCTGCCAGTTGCCAGTTGCCAATTCAATAGAATTTGCGAATCGAAATCTAGCTGCCTTTTATTCCAGTTACCTTTTCAGTTGTTATACACAAAACACTCACTAGAATTATTTGCGAATCGACGTCAGGTTGCAGTTTGCCATATGCCTATTCAGTTATACTCTAAAACTCTCAAATCGAATTGGCAGCTGGTTGCCAGTTGCCAATATTCACTTGAATTTGCAAATTTGCAGCTGGCTGCAAACTGATAGTTGACAAAATTCGCTAGAATTATCGAATCGGCATCAGGATGCCGTTTGCCAGTTACCTATTCAGTTGTAATGCTCTAAAACCTTCTCAAATAGAATAGCCAGCCTGCTGCTAATCTCCAGTTGCCAATTCACTAGAATTTGCGAATCGGCAAATGGCTGCCGTTTGCCAGGTGCCTATTCAGTTCTTATACACTAAATCACTATCAAATCGAATAGGCAGCTGACTGCTAGTTGCCAGATGCCAATTAACTAGAAAATTGCGAATCGGAATCTGGTTTCCGTTTTCCAGTTACCTATTCAGTTGTTATACACAAAAACTCTCTCAAATCGAATTGGCACCTGGCTGCCAGTTGCCAATTCACTTGAATAATCGAATCGGCATCTTGCTGCGGTTTGGCAGATGCCTATTTATTTATATTGCTCTATAACCCTCTCAAATCAAATTGGCAGCTGGCTGCCAGGTGACAGTTACCAATTCACTTGAATTTCGGAATCCACATCTCCCTGCCGTTTGCCAGTTGCCTTTTTAGTTGTTCAGTTGCTCTAAAACCTTAACACATCGAATTGGCATCTGGCTGCCAGTTGCCAGTTGCCAATGCAATAGAATTTGCGAATCGAAATCTGGTTGCCTTTTATTCCAGTTACCTTTTCAGTTGTTATACACAAAACACTCACTAGAATTATTTGCGAATCGACGTCAAGTTGCGGTTTGCAATATGCCTATTCAGTTATACTCAAAAACTCTCAAATCGAATTGGCAGCTAGTTGCCAGTTGCCAATATTCACTAGAATTTGCGAATTTGCAGCTGGCTGCGAGCTGCTAGTTGACAAAATTCACTAGAATTATCGAATCGACATCAGGATGCCGTTTGTCAGTTACCTATTTAGTTGTAATGCTCTGAAACCTTCTCAAATAGAATAGCCAGCCGGCTGCTAATCTCCAGTTGCCAATTCACAAGAATTTGCGAATCGGCAAATGGCTGCCGTTTGCCAGGTGCCTATTTAGTTCTTATACACTAAATCACTATCAAATCGAATAGGCAGCTATCTGCTGGTTGCCAGATGCCTATTCAGTATTCTCACTAGAATTTGCGAATTGGCAAATTTGCCTATTCAGTTCTTATACACTAAATCACTATCAAATCGAATAGGCAGCTGGCTGTTAGTTGCCAGAGGCCAATTAACTAGAATTTGCGAATCGGAATCTGGTATCCGTTTGCCAGTTACCTATTCAGTTGTTATACACAAAAACTCTCTCAAATCAAATTGACAGCTGGCTGCCAGTTGCCAATTCACTAGAATTATCGGATCGGCATCTGGCTGCGGTTTGGCAGATGCCTATTCAGTTATATTGCTCTAAAACTCTCTCAAATCAAATTGGCAGCTGGCTGCCAGTTGACAGTTACCAATTCACTGGAATTTGGGAATCGACATCTCCCTGCCGTTTGTCAGTTGCTTTTTCAGTTGATCAGTTGCTCTAAAACCTTCACACATCGAATTGGCATCTAGCTGCCAGTTGCCAGTTGCCAATGCAATAGAATTTGCGAATCGAAATCTGGTTGCCTTTTATTCCAGTTACCTTTTCAGTTGTTAAACACAAAACACTCACTAGAATTATTTGCGAATCGACGTCAGGTTGCAGTTTGCCATATGCCTATTCAGTTATACTCTTAAACTCCCAAATCGAATTGGCAGCTGGTTGCCAGTTGCCAATATTCACTTGACTTTGCGAATTTGCAGCTGGCTGCGAACTGATAGTTGACAACATTCGCTAGAATTATCGAATCGGCATCAGGATGCCGTTTGCCAGTTACCTATTCAGTTGTAATGCTCTAAAACCTTCTCAAATAGAATAGCCAGCCTGCTGCTAATCTCCAGTTGCCAATTCACTAGAATTTGCGAATCGGCAAATGGCTGCCGTTTGCCAGGTGCCTATACAGTTCTTATACACTAAATCACTATCAAATCGAATAGGCAGCTGGCTGCTAGTTGCCAGATGCCAATTAACTAGAATTTGCGAATCGGAATCTGGTATCCGTTTGCCAGTTACCTATTCAGTTGTTATACACAAAAACTCTCTCAAATCAAATTGACAGCTGGCTGCCAGTTGCCAATTCACTAGAATTATCGGATCGGCATCTGGCTGCGGTTTGGCAGATGCCTATTCAGTTATATTGCTCTAAAACTCTCTCAAATCAAATTGGCAGCTGGCTGCCAGTTGACAGTTACCAATTCACTAGAATTTGAGAATCGACATCTCCCTGCCGTTTGTCAGTTGCCTTTTCAGTTGTTCAGTTGCTCTAAAACCTTCACACATCGAATTGGCATCTGGCTGCCAGTTGCCAGTTGCCAATTCAATAGAATTTGCGAATCGAAATCTGGTTGCGTTTTATTCCAGTTACATTTTCAGTTGTTATACAGAAAACACTCCCTAGAATTATTTGCGAATCGACGTCAGGTTGCAGTTTGCCAGATGCCTATTCAGTTATACTCTAAAACTCTCAAATCAAATTGGCAGCTGGTTGCCAGTTGACAGTTACCAATTCACTGAATTTGAGAATCGACATCTCCCTGCCGTTTGTCAGTTGCCTTTTCAGTTGTTCAGTTGCTCTAAAACCTTCACACATCGAATTGGCATCTGGCTGCCAGTTGCCAGTTGCCAATTCAATAGAATTTGCGAATCGAAATCTGGTTGCGTTTTATTCCAGTTACATTTTCAGTTGTTATACAGAAAACACTCCCTAGAATTATTTGCGAATCGACGTCAGGTTGCGGTTTGCCAGATGCCTATTCAGTTATACTCTAAAACTCTCAAATCGAATTGGCAGCTGGTTACCAGTTGCCAATATTCACTAGAATTTGCGAATTTGCAGCTGGCAGCGAGCTGCTAGTTGACAAAATTCGCTAGAATTATCGAATCGGCATCAGGATGCCGCTTGTCAGTTACCTATTCAGTTGTAATGCTCTAAAACCTTTCCAAATAGAATAGCCAGCCGGCGGCTAATCTCTAGTTGCCAATTCACTAGAATTTGCGAATCGGCAAATGGCTGCCGTTTGCCAGGTGCCTATTCTGTTCTTATACACTTGATCAATATCAAATCGAATAGGCAGCTGGCTACTAGTTGCCAGATGCCAACTATCTAGAAAATTGCAAATCGGAATCTGGTTTCCATTTGCCAGTAACCTATTCAGTTGTTATACACAACAACTCTCTCAAATCGATTTGGCACCTGGCTGCCAGTTTGCCAGTTGCCTTTTCAGTTGTTCAGTTGCTCTAAAACCTTAACACATCGAATTGGCATGTGGCTGCCAGTTGCCAGTTGCCAATTCAATAGACTTTGCGAATCGAAATCTGGTTGCCTTTTATTCCAGTTACCTTTTCAGTTGTTATACACAAAACACTCACTATAATTAATTGCGAATCGACGTCAAGTTGCGGTTTGCCATATTCCTATTCAGTTATACTCTAAAACTCTAAAATCGAATTGGCAGCTAGTTGCCAGTTGCCAATATTCACTAGAATTTGCAGCTGGCTGGGAGCTGCTAGTTGATAAAATTCACTAGAATTATCGAATCGGCAAATGGCTGCCGTTTGCCAGGTGCCTATTCAGTTCTTATACACTAAATCACTATCAAATCGAATAGGCAGCTGGCTGCTAGTTGCCAGATGCCTATTCAGTATTCTCACTAGAATTTGCGAATCGGCAAATTTGCCTATTCAGTTCTTATACACTAAATCACTATCAAATCGAATGGGCAGCTGGCTGTTAGTTGCCAGATGTCAATTAACTAGAATTTGCGAATCGGAATCTGGTATCCGTTTGCCAGTTACCTATTCAGTTGTTACACACAAAAACTCTCTCAAATCCAATTGACAGCTGGCTGCCAGTTGCCAATTCACTAGAATTATCGAATCGGCATCTGGCAGCGGTTTGGCCTATTCAGTTATATTACTCTAAAACTCTCTCAAATCCAATTGGCAGCTGGCTGCCAGTTGACAGTTACCAATGCACTAGAATTTGAGAATCGACATCTCCCTGCCTTTTGTCAGTTGCCTTCTCAGTTGTTCAGATGCTCTAAAACCTTCACACATCGAATTGGCATCTGGTTGCCAGTTGCCAATTCAATAGAATTTGCGCTTCGAAATCTGGTTGCATTTTATTCCAGTTACCTTTTCAGTTGTTATACAAAAATCACTCACTAGAATTATTTGCGAATCGACGTCAGGTTGCAGTTTGCCATATGCCTATTCAGTTATACTCTAAAACTCTCAAATCGAATTGGCATCTTGTTGCCAGTTGCCAATATTCACTTGAATTTGCGAATTTGCAGCTGGCTGCGAACTGATAGTTGACAAAATTCGCTAGAATTATGGAATCGGCATTAGGATGTCGTTTGCCAGTTACCTATTCAGTTGTAATGCTCTAAAACCTTCTCAAATAGAATAGCCAGCCGGCTGCTAATCTCCAGTTGCCAATTCACTAGAATTTGCGAATTGGCAAATGGCTGCTGTTTGCCAGGTGCCTATTCAGTTCTTATACACTAAATCACTATCAAATCGAATAGGCAGCTGACTGCTAGTTGCCAGATGCCAATTAACTAGAAAATTGCGATTCGGAATCTGGTTTCCGTTTGCCAGTTACCTATTCAGTTGTTATACACAAAAACTCTCTCAAATCGAATTGGCACCTGGTTGCCAATTGCCAATTCACTAGAATTATCGAATCGGCATCTGGCTGCGGTTTGGCAGATGCCTATTTAGTTATATTGCTCTAAAACCCTCTCAAATCAAATTGGCAGCTGGCTGCCAGATGACAGTTACCAATTCACTAGAATTTCGGAATCGACATCCCCCTGCCGTTTGCCAGTTGCCTTTTCAGTTGTTCAGTTGCTCTAAAACCATAACACATCGAATTGGCATCTGGCTGCCAGTTGCCAGTTGCCAATTCAATAGAATTTGCGAATCGAAACTGGTTGCCTATTATTCCAGTTACCTTTTCAGTTGTTATACACAAAACACTCACTAGAATTATTTGCGAATCGACGTCAAGTTGCGGTTTGTCATATGCCTATTCAGTTATACTCTAAAACTCTCAACTCGAATTGGCAGCTAGTTGCCAGTTGCCAATATTCACTAGAATTTGCGAATTTGCAGCTGGCTGCGAGCTGCTAGTTGACAAAATTCACTAGAATTATCGAATCGGCATCAGGATGCCGTTTGTCAGTTACCTATTCAGTTTAATGCTCTAAAACCTTCTCAAATAGAATAGCCAGCCGGCTGCTAATCTCCAGTTGCCAAATCACTAGAATTTGCGAATCGGCAAATGGCTGCCGTTTGCCAGGTGCCTATTCAGTTCTTATACACTAAATCACTATCAAATCGAATAGGCAGCTGACTGCTAGTTGCCAGATGCCAATTAACTAGAATTTGCGAATCGGAATCTGGTATCCGTTTGCCAGTTACCTATTCAGTTGTTATACACAAAAACTCTCTCAAATCAAATTGACAGCTGGCTGCCAGTTGCCAATTCACTAGACTTATCGGATCGGCATCTGGCTGCGGTTTGGCAGATGCCTATTCAGTTATATTGCTCTAAATCTCTCTCAAATCAAATTGGCAGCTGGCTGCCAGTTGACAGTTACCAATTCACTAGAATTTGAGATTCGACATCTCCCTGCCGTTTGTCAGTTGCCTTTTCAGTTGTTCAGTTGCTCTAAAACCTTCACACATCGAATTGGCATCTGGCTGCCAGTTGCCAGTTGCCAATTAAATAGAATTTGCGAATCGAAATCTGGTTGCCTTTTATTCCAGTTACCTTTATTTGTTATACACAAAACACTCACTAGAATTATTTGCGAATCGACGTCAGGTTGCAGTTTGCCATATGCCTATTCAGTTATACTCTAAAACTCTCAAATCGAATTGGCAGCTGGTTGCCAGTTGCCACTATTCACTTGAATTGCGAATTTGCAGCTGGCTGCGAACTGATAGTTGACAAATTCGCTAGAATTATCGAATCGGCATCAGATTGCCGTTTGCCAGTTACCTATTCAGTTGTAATGCTCTAAAACCTTCTCAAAGAGAATAGCAAGCCGGCTGCTAATCTCCAGTTGCCAATTCACTAGAATTTACGAATCGGCAAATGGCTGCCGTTTGCTAGGTGCCTGTTCAGTTCTCATACACTAAATCACTATCAAATCGAATAGGCAGCTGACTGCTAGTTGCCAGATGCCCATTAACTAGAAAATTGCGAATCGGAATCTGGTTTCCGTTTGCCAGTTACCTATTCAGTTGTTATACACAAAAACTCTCTCAAATCGAATTGGCACCTGGCTGCCAGTTGCCAATTCACTAGAATTATCGAATCGGCATCTGGCTGCGGTTTGGCAGATGCCTATTTAGTTATATTGCTCTAAAACCCTCTCAAATCAAATTGGCAGCTGGCTGCCAGGTGACAGTTACCAATTCACTAGAATTTCGGAATCGACATCTCCCTGCCGTTTGCCAATTGCCTTTTCAGTTGTTCAGTTGCTCTAAAACCTTACACATCGAATTGGCATCTGGCTGCCAGTTGCAAGTTGCCAATTCAATAGAATTTGCGAATCGAAATCTGGTTGCCTTTTATTCCAGTTACATTTTTAGTTGTTATACACAAAACACTCACTAGAATTATTTGCGAATCGACGTCAGGTTGCAGTTTGCCATATGCCTATTCAGTTATACTCTAAAACTCTCAAATCGAATTGGCAGCTAGTTGCCAGTTGCCAATATTCACTAGAATTTGCGAATTTGCAGCTGGCTGCGAGCTGCTAGTTGACAAAATTCACTAGAATTATCGAATCGGCATCAGGATGCCGTTTGTCAGTTACCTATTCAGTTGTAATGCTCTAAAACCTTCTCAAATAGAATAGCCAGCCGGCTGCTAATCTCCAGTTGCCTATTCACTAGAATTTGCAAATCGCAAATGGCTGCCGTTTGCCAGGTGCCTATTCAGTTCTTATACACTAAATCACTATCAAATCGAATAGGCAGCTGGCTGCTAGTTGCCAGATGCCTATTCAGTATTCTCACTAGAATTTTCGAATCGGCAAATTTGCCTATTCAGTTCTTATACACTAAATCACTATCAAATCGAATAGGCAGCTGGCTGCTAGTTGCCAGATGCCAATTAACTAGAATTTGCGAATCGGAACCTGGTATCCGTTTGCCAGTTACCTATTCAGTTGTTATACACACAAACTCTCTCAAATGAAATTGACAGCTAGCTGCTAGTTGCCAATTCACTAGAATTATCGGATCGGCATCTGGCTGCGGTTTGGCAGATGCCTATTCAATTATATTGCTCTAAAACTCTCTCAAATCAAATTGGCAGCTGGCTGCCAGTTGACAGTTACCAATTCACTAGAATTTGAGAATCGACATCTCCCTGCCGTTTGTCAGTTGCCTTTTCAGTTGTTCAGTTGCTCTAAAACCTTAACACATCGAATTGGCATCTGGCTGCCAGTTGCCAGTTGCCAATTCAATAGAATTTGCGAATCGAAATCTGATTGCATTTTATTCCAGTTACATTTTCAGTTGTTATACAGAAAACACTCCCTAGAATTATTTGCGAATCGATGTCAGGTTGCGGTTTGCCAGATGCCTATTCAGTTATACTCTAAAACTCTCAAATCGAATTGGCAGCTGGTTGCCAGTTGCCAATATTCACTAGAATTTGCGAATTTGCAGCTGGCAGCGAGCTACTAGTTGACAAAATTCGCTAGAATTATCGAATCGGCATCAGGATGCCGCTTGCCAGTTACCTATTCAGTTGTAATGCTCTAAAACCTTTTCAAATAGAATAGCCAGCCGGCTGCTAATCTCTAGTTGCCAATTCACTAGAATTTGCGATTCGGCAAATGGCTGCCGTTTGCCAGGTGCCTATTCTGTTCTTATACACTTAATCAATATCAAATCGAATAGGCAGCTGACTACAAGTTGCCAGATGCCAACTATCTAGAAAATTGCGAATCGGAATCTGGTTTCCGTTTGCCAGTTAACTATTCAGTTGTTATACACAAAAACTCTCTCAAATCGAATTTGCACCTGGCTGCCAGTTTCCAATTCACTAGAATTATCGAATCGGCATCTGGCTGCGGTTTGGCAGATGCCTATTCAGTTATATTGCTCTAAAACCCTCTCAAATCAAATTGGCAGCTGGCTGCCAGGTGACAGTTACCAATATACTAGAATTTCGGAATCGACATCTCCCTGTCGTTTGCCAGTTGCCTTTTCAGTTGTTCAGTTGCTCTAAAACCTTAACACATCGAATTGGCATCTGGCTGCCAGTTGCCAGTTGCCAATTCAATAGAATTTGCGAATCGAAATCTGATTGCGTTTTATTCCAGTTACATTTTCAGTTGTTATACAGAAAACACTCCCTAGAATTATTTGCGAATCGATGTCAGGTTGCGGTTTGCCAGATGCCTATTCAGTTATACTCTAAAACTCTCAAATCGAATTGGCAGCTAGTTGCCAGTTGCCAATATTCACTAGAATTTGCGAATTTGCAGCTGGCTGCGAGCTGCTAGTTGACAAAATTCACTAGAATTATCGAATCGGAATCAGGATGCCTTTTGTCAGTTACCTATTCAGTTGTAATGCTCTAAAACCTTCTCAAATAGAATAGCCAGCCGGCTGCTAATCTCCAGTTGCCAATTCACTAGAATTTGCGAATAGGCAAATGGCTGCCGTTTGCCAGGTGCCTATTCAGTTCTTATACACTAAATCACTATCAAATCGAATAGGCAGCTGGCTGCTAGTTGCCAGATGCCTATTCAGTATTCTCACTAGAATTTTCGAATCGGCAAATTTGCCTATTCAGTTCTTATACACTAAATCACTATCAAATCGAATGGGCAGCTGGCTGTTAGTTGCCAGATGCCAATTAACTAGGTTTTGCGAATCGGAATCTGGTATCCGTTTGCCAGTTACCTTTTCAGTTGTTATACACAAAAACTCTCTCAAATCAAATTGACAGCTGGCTGCCAGTTGCCAATTCACTAGAATTATCGGATCGGCATCTGGCTGCGGTTTGGCAGATGCCTATTCAGTTATATTACTCTAAAACTCTCTCAAATCAAATTGGCAGCTGGCTGCCAGTTGACAGTTACCAATTCACTAGAATTTGAGAATCGACATCTCCCTGCCGTTTGTTAGTTGCCTTTTCAGTTGTTCAGTTGCTCTAAAACCTTCACACATCGAATTGGCATCTGGCTGCCAGTTGCCAGTTGCCAATTCAATAGAATTTGCGAATCGAAATCTGGTTGCCTTTTATTCCAGTTACATTTTCAGTTGTTATACAGAAGACACTCCCTAGAATTATTTGCGAATCGATGTCAGGTTGCGGTTTGCCAGATGCCTATTCAGTTATACTCTAAAACTCTCAAATCGAATTGGCAGCTGGTTGCCAGTCGCCAATATTCACTAGAATTTGCGAATTTGCCGCTGGCAGCGAGCTGCTAGTTGACAAAATTCGCTAGAATTATCGAATCGGCATCAGGATGCCGCTTGCCAGTTACCTATTCAGTTGTAATGCTCTAAAACCTTTTCAAATAGAATAGCTAGCCGGCTGCTAATCTCTAGTTGCCAATTCACTAGATTTTGCAAATCGGAAAATGGCTGCCGTTTGCCAGGTGCCTATTCTGTTCTTATACACTTAATCAATATCAAATCGAATAGGTAGCTGGCTACTAGTTGCCAGATGCCAACTATCTAGAAAATTGCGAATTGGAATCTGGTTTCCGTTTGCCAGTTAACTATTCAGTTGTAATACACAAAAACTCTCTCAAATCGAATTTGCACCTGGCTGCCAGTTGCCAATTCACTAGAATTATCGAATCGGCATCTGGCTGCGGTTTGGCAGATGCCTATTTAGTTATATTGCTCTAAAACCCTCTCAAATCAAATTGGCAGCTGGCTGCCAGGTGACAGTTACCAATTCACTAGAATTTCGGAATCGACATCTCCCTGCCGTTTGCCAGTTGCCTGTTCAGTTGTTCAGTTGCTCTAAAACCTTAACACATCGAATTGGCATCTGGCTGCCAGTTGTCAGTTGCCAATTCAATAGAATTTGCGAATCGAAATCTGGTTGCCTTTTATTCCAGTTACCTTTTCAGTTGTTATACACAAAACACTCACTAGAATTATTTGCGAATCGACGTCAAGCTGCAGTTTGCCATATACCTATTCAGTTATACTCTAAAACTCTCAAATCGAATTGGCAGCTAGTTGCCAGTTGCCAATATTCACTAGAATTTGCGAATTTGCAGCTGGCTGCGAGCTGCTAGTTGACAAAATTCACTAGAATTATCGAATCGGCATCAGGATGCCGTTTGTCAGTTACCTATTCAGTTGTAAAGCTCTAAAACCTTCTCAAATAGAATAGCCAGCCGGCTGCTAATCTCCAGTTGCCAATTCACTAGAATTTGCGAATCGGCAAATGGCTGCCGTTTGCATTGTTGCCAACTATCTAGAAAATTGCGAATCGGAATCTGGTTTCCGTTTGCCAGTTATCTATTCAGTTGTTATACACAAAAGCTCTCTCAAATCGAATTGGCAGCTGGCGGCCAGTTGCCAATTCACTAGAATTATCGGATCGACATCTGGCTGCGGTTTGGCAGATGCCTATTAAGTTATATTACTCTAAAACTCTCTCAAATCAAATTGGCAGCTGGCTGCCGGGTGACAGTTACCAGTTCACTAGAATTTTGGAAACGACATCTCCCTGCCGTTTGCCAGTTGCCTTTTCAGTTGTTCAGTTGCTCTAAAACCTTCACACATCGAAATGGAATCTGGCTGCCAGTTCCCAGTTGCCAATGCAATAGAATTTGCGAATCGAAATCTGGTTGCCTTTTATTCCAGTTACCTTTTCAGTTGTTATACAAAAAACACTCACTAGAATTATTTGCGAATCGACGTCAGGTTGCGGTTTGCCATATGCCTATTCAGTTATACTCTACAACTCTCAAGTCGAATTGGCAGCTGGTTGCCAGTTGCCAATATTCACTAAAATTTGCGAATTTGCAGCTGGCAGCGAGCTGCTAGTTGACAAAATTCGCTAGAATTATCGAATCGACATCAGGATGCCGCTTGCCAATTACCTATTCAGTTGTAATGCTCTAAAACCTTTTCAAATAGAATGGCCAGCCGGCGGCTAATCTCCAGTTGCCAATTCACTAGAATTTGCGAATCGGCAAACGGCTGCCGTTTTCCAGGTGCCTATTCTGTTCTCATACACTAAATCAATATCAAATCGAATAGGCAGCTGGCTACTAGTTGCCAGATGCCAACTATCTAAAAAATTGCGAATCGGAATCTGGTTTCCGTTTGCCAGTTACCTATTCAGTTGTTATACACAAAAACTCTCTCAAATCGAATTGGCAGCTGGCGGCCAGTTGCCAATTCACTAGAATTATCGGATCGGCATCTGGCTGCGGTTTGGCAGATGCATATTAAGTTATATATTTCTCTAAAACTCTCTCAAATCAAATTGGCAGCTGGCTGCCAGGTGACAGTTACCAATTTACTAAAATTTGGGAATCGACATCTCCCTGCCGTTTGCCAGGCCTTTTCAGTTGTTCAGTTGCTCTAAAACCTTCACACATCCAATTGGCATCTAGCTGCCAGTTGCCAGTTGCCAATGCAATAGAATTTGCGAATCGAAATCTAGCTGCCTTTTATTCTAGTTACCTTTTCAGTTGTTATACACAAAACACTCACTAGAATTATTTGCGAATCGACGTCAGATTGCAGTTTGAAATATGCCTATTCAGTTATACTCTAAAACTCTCAAATCGAATTGGCAGCTGGTTGCCAGTTGCCAATATTCACTTGAATATGCGAATTTGCAGCTGGCTGCGAACTGATAGTTGACAAAATTCGCTAGAATTATCGAATCGGCATCAGGATGCCGTTTGCCAGTTACCTATTCAGTTGTAATGCTCTAAAACCTTCTCAAATAGAATAGCCAGCCGGCTGCTAATCTCCAGTTGCCAATTCACTAGAATTTGCGAATCGGCAAATGGCTGCCGTTTGCCAGGTTCCTATTCAGTTCTTATACACTAAATCACTATCAAATCGAATAGGCAGCTGGCTGCTAGTTGCAAGATGCCTATTCAGTATTCTCACTAGAAATTGCGAATCGGCAAATTTGCCTTTTCAGTTCTTATACACTAAACCACTATCAAATCGAATAGGCAGCTGGCTGCTAGTTGCCAGATGCCAATTAACTAGAATTTGCGAATCGGAATCTGGTACCCGTTTGCCAGTTACCTATTCAGTTGTTATACACAAAAACTCTCTCAAATCAAATTGACAGCTGGCTGCCAGTTGCCAATTCACTAGAATTATCGGATCGGCATCTGGCTGCGGTTTGGCAGATGCCTATTCAGTTATATTGCTCTAAGACTCTCTCAAATCAAATTGGCAGCCAGCTGCCAGTTGACAGTTACCAATTCACTAGAATTTGAGAATCGACATCTCCCTGCCGTTTGTCAGTTGCCTTTTCAGTTGTTCAGTTGCTCTAAAACCTTCACATATCGAATTGGCATCTGGCTGCCAGTTGCCAGTTTCCAATTCAATAGAATTTGCGAATCGAAATCTGGTTGCCTTTTATTCCAGTTACATTTTCAGTTGTATAGAAAACACTCCCTAGAATTATTTGCGAATCGACGTCAGGTTGCGGTTTGCCAGATGCCTATTCAGTTATACTCTAAAACTCTCAAATCGAATTGGCAGCTGGTTGCCAGTTGCCAATATTCACTAGAATTTGCGAATTTGCAGCGGGCAGCGAGCTGCTAGTTGACAAAATTCGCTAGAATTATCGAATCGGCATCAGGATGTCGCTTGCCAGTTACCTATTCAGTTGTAATGCTCCAAAACCTTTTCAAATAGAATAGCCAGCCGGCTGCTAATCTCTAGTTGCCAATTCACTAGAATTTGCGAATCGGCAAATGGCTGCCGTTTGCCAGGTGCCTATTCTGTTCTTAGACGCTTAATCAATATCAAATCGAATAGGCAGCTGGCTACTAGTTGCCAAATGCCAACTATCTAGAAAATTGCGAATCGGAATCTGGTTTCCGTTTGCCAGTTACCTATTCAGTTGTTATACACAAAAACTCTCTCAAATCGAATTGGCACCTGGCTGCCAGTTGCCAATTCACTAGAATTATCAAATCGGCATCTGGCTGCGGTCTGGCAGATGCCTATTTAGTTATATTGCTTTAAAACCCTCTCAAATCAAATTGGCAGCTAGCTGCCAGGTGACAGTTACCAATTCACTAGAATTTTGGAATCGACATCTCCCTGCCGTTTGCCAGTTGCCTTTTCACTTGTTCTGTTGCTCTAAAACCTTAACACATCGAATTGGCATCTGGCTGCCAGTTGCCAGTTGCCAATTCAATAGAATTTGCGAATCGAAATCTGGTTGCCTTTTATTCCAGTTACCTTTTCAGTTACCGGCCCCGATAGCTCAGTTGGTAGAGTGTCCGCTCCGGGGAACGGGAGGTCTCGGGTTCGATCCCGGGCCGCGACATACCAAAGTCGTTAAAAATGGTACTAGCTGCTCCTCGCTTGACACTCAGATTTACGGGGTAGAGCTAGGACTGGTCGATCCCGTGTCAGGATAATGTGACTGGGTGTGGTATCATGTAATGTGTCTGGGACATGATACTTCAGTGAGGCAGCACTATAAACGTGAGCATTGAGCTCCCTGTCGCAACCAGACACCGTCGTGATATGACTGAAAAATTGTTGAAAGCGACGTTAAACCCGAATTCACACACACACACGCACACACCTTTTCAGTTGTTATACACAAAACCCTCACTAGAATTATTTGCGAATCGACGTCAAGTTGCGGTTTCACATATGCCTATTCAGTTATACTCTAAAACTCTCAAATCGAATTGGCAGCTAGTTGCCAGTTGCCAATATTCACTAGAATTTGCGAATTTGCAGCTGGCTGCGAGCTGCTAGTTGACAAAATTCACTAGAATTATCGAATCGACATCAGGATGCCGTTTGTCAGTTACCTATTCAGTTGTAATGCTCTAAAACCTTCTCAAATAGAATAGCCAGCCGGCTGCTAATCTCCAGTTGCCAATTCACAAGAATTTGCGAATCGGCAAATGGCTGCCGTTTGCCAGGTGCCTATTCAGTCCTTATACACTAAATCACTATCAAATCGAATAGGCAGCTGGCTGCTAGTTGCCAGATGCATATTCAGTATTCTCACTAGAATTTGCGAATCGGCAAATTTGCCTATTCAGTTCTTATACACTAAATCACTATCAAATCGAATAGGCAGCTGGCTGTTAGTTGCCAGATGCCAATTAACTAGAATTTGCGAATCGGAATCTGGCTTCCGTTTGTCAGTTACCTATTCAGTTGTTATACACAAAAACTCTCTCAAATCAAATTGACAGCTGGCTGCCAGTTGCCAATTCACTGGAATTATCGGATCGGCATCTGGCTGCGGTTTGCCAGATGACTATTCAGTTATATTGCTCTAAAACTCTCTCAAATCAAATTGGCCGCTGGCTGCCAGTTGACAGTTACCAATTCACTAGAATTTGGGAATCGACATCTCCCTGCCGTTTGCCAGTTGCCTTTTCAGTTTTTCAGTTGCTCTTAAACCTTCACACATCGAATTGGCATCTAGCTGCCAGTTGCCAGTGCAATAGAATTTGCGAATCGAAATCTGGCTGCCTTTTATTCCAGTTACCTTTTCAGTTGTTATACACAAAACACTCACTAGAATTATTTGCGAATCGACGTCAGGTTGCAGTTTGCCATATGCCTATTCAGTTATACTCTAAAACTCTCAAATCGAATTGGCAGCTGGTTGCCAGTTGCCAATATTCACTTGAATTTGCAAATTTGCAGCTGGCTGCAAACTGATAGTTGACAAAATTCGCTAGAATTATCGAATCGGCATCAGGATGCCGTTTGCCAGTTACCTATTCAGTTGTAATGCTCTAAAACCTTCTCAAATAGAATAGCCAGCCTGCTGCTAATCTCCAGTTGCCAATTCACTAGAATTTGCGAATCGGCAAATGGCTGCCGTTTGCCAGGTGCCTATTCAGTTCTTATACACTAAATCACTATCAAATCGAATAGGCAGCTGACTGCTAGTTGCCAGATGCAAATTAACTAGAAAATTGCGAATCGGAATCTGGTTTCCGTTTTCCAGTTACCTATTCAGTTGTTATACACAAAAACTCTCTCAAATCGAATTGGCACCTGGCTGCCAGTTGCCAATTCACTTGAATAATCGAATCGGCATCTTGCTGCGGTTTGGCAGATGCCTATTTATTTATATTGCTCTATAACCCTCTCAAATCAAATTGGCAGCTGGCTGCCAGGTGACAGTTACCAATTCACTTGAATTTCGGAATCCACATCTCCCTGCCGTTTGCCAGTTGCCTTTTCAGTTGTTCAGTTGCTCTAAAACCTTAACACATCGAATTGGCATCTGGCTGCCAGTTGCCAGTTGCCAATGCAATAGAATTTGCGAATCGAAATCTGGTTGCCTTTTATTCCAGTTACCTTTTCAGTTGTTATACACAAAACACTCACTAGAATTATTTGCGAATCGACGTCAAGTTGCGGTTTGCCATATGCCTATTCAGTTATACTCAAAAACTCTCAAATCGAATTGGCAGCTAGTTGCCAGTTGCCAATATTCACTAGAATTTGCGAATTTGCAGCTGGCTGCGAGCTGCTAGTTGACAAAATTCACTAGAATTATCGAATCGACATCAGGATGCCGTTTGTCAGTTACCTATTTAGTTGTAATGCTCTGAAACCTTCTCAAATAGAATAGCCGGCCGGCTGCTAATCTCCAGTTGCCAATTCACAAGAATTTGCGAATCGGCAAATGGCTGCCGTTTGCCAGGTGCCTATTCAGTTCTTATACACTAAATCACTATCAAATCGAATAGGCAGCTAGCTGCTGGTTGCCAGATGCCTATTCAGTATTCTCACTAGAATTTGCGAATTGGCAAATTTGCCTATTCAGTTCTTATACACTAAATCACTATCAAATCGAATAGGCAGCTGGCTGTTAGTTGCCAGAGGCCAATTAACTAGAATTTGCGAATCGGAATCTGGTATCCGTTTGCCAGTTACCTATTCAGTTGTTATACACAAAAACTCTCTCAAATCAAATTGACAGCTGGCTGCCAGTTGCCAATTCACTAGAATTATCGGATCGGCATCTGGCTGCGGTTTGGCAGATGCCTATTCAATTATATTGCTCTAAAACTCTCTCAAATCAAATTGGCATCTGGCTGCCAGTTGACAGTTACCAATTCACTAGAATTTGAGAATCGACATCTCCCTGCCGTTTGTCAGTTGCCTTTTCAGTTGTTCAGTTGCTCTAAAACCTTCACACATCGAATTGGCATCTGGCTGCCAGTTGCCAGTTGCCAATTCAATAGAATTTGCGAATCGAAATCTGGTTGCGTTTTATTCCAGTTACATTTTCAGTTGTTATACAGAAAACACTCCCTAGAATTATTTGCGAATCGACGTCAGGTTGCGGTTTGCCAGATGCCTATTCAGTTATACTCTAAAACTCTCAAATCGAATTGGCAGCTGGTTGCCAGTTGCCAATATTCACTAGAATTTGCGAATTTGCAGATGGCAGCGAGCTGCTAGTTGACAAAATTCGCTAGAATTATCGAATCGGCATCAGGATGCCGCTTGTCAGTTACCTATTCAGTTGTAATGCTCTAAAACCTTTCCAAATAGAATAGCCAGCCGGCGGCTAATCTCTAGTTGCCAATTCACTAGAATTTGCGAATCGGCAAATGGCTGCCGTTTGCCAGGTGCCTATTCTGTTCTTATACACTTAATCAATATCAAATCGAATAGGCAGCTGGCTACTAGTTGCCAGATGCCAACTATCTAGAAAATTGCAAATCGGAATCTGGTTTCCGTTTGCCAGTAACCTATTCAGTTGTTATACACAACAACTCTCTCAAATCGATTTGGCACCTGGCTGCCAGTTTGCCAGTTGCCTTTTCAGTTGTTCAGTTGCTCTAAAACCTTAACACATCGAATTGGCATGTGGCTGCCAGTTGCCAGTTGCCAATTCAATAGACTTTGCGAATCGAAATCTGGTTGCCTTTTATTCCAGTTACCTTTTCAGTTGTTATACACAAAACACTCACTATAATTAATTGCGAATCGACGTCAAGTTGCGGTTTGCCATATGCCTATTCAGTTATACTCTAAAACTCTAAAATCGAATTGGCAGCTAGTTGCCAGTTGCCAATATTCACTAGAATTTGCAGCTGGCTGGGAGCTGCTAGTTGATAAAATTCACTAGAATTATCGAATCGGCAAATGGCTGCCGTTTGCCAGGTGCCTATTCAGTTCTTATACACTAAATCACTATCAAATCGAATAGGCAGCTGGCTGCTTGTTGCCAGATGCCTATTCAGTATTCTCACTAGAATTTGCGAATCGGCAAATTTGCCTATTCAGTTCTTATACACTAAATCACTATCAAATCGAATGGGCAGCTGGCTGTTAGTTGCCAGATGTCAATTAACTAGAATTTGCGAATCGGAATCTGGTATCCGTTTGCCAGTTACCTATTCAGTTGTTACACACAAAAACTCTCTCAAATCCAATTGACAGCTGGCTGCCAGTTGCCAATTCACTAGAATTATCGAATCGGCATCTGGCAGCGGTTTGGCCTATTCAGTTATATTACTCTAAAACTCTCTCAAATCCAATTGGCAGCTGGCTGCCAGTTGACAGTTACCAATGCACTAGAATTTGAGAATCGACATCTCCCTGCCTTTTGTCAGTTGCCTTCTCAGTTGTTCAGATGCTCTAAAACCTTCACACATCGAATTGGCATCTGGTTGCCAGTTGCCAATTCAATAGAATTTGCGCTTCGAAATCTGGTTGCATTTTATTCCAGTTACCTTTTCAGTTGTTATACAAAAATCACTCACTAGAATTATTTGCGAATCGACGTCAGGTTGCAGTTTGCCATATGCCTATTCAGTTATACTCTAAAACTCTCAAATCGAATTGGCATCTTGTTGCCAGTTGCCAATATTCACTTGAATTTGCGAATTTGCAGCTGGCTGCGAACTGATAGTTGACAAAATTCGCTAGAATTATGGAATCGGCATTAGGATGTCGTTTGTCAGTTACCTATTCAGTTGTAATGCTCTAAAACCTTCTCAAATAGAATAGCCAGCCGGCTGCTAATCTCCAGTTGCCAATTCACTAGAATTTGCGAATTGGCAAATGGCTGCTGTTTGCCAGGTGCCTATTCATTTCTTATACACTAAATCACTATCAAATCGAATAGGCAGCTGACTGCTAGTTGCCAGATGCCAATTAACTAGAAAATTGCGATTCGGAATCTGGTTTCCGTTTGCCAGTTACCTATTCAGTTGTTATACACAAAAACTCTCTCAAATCGAATTGGCACCTGGCTGCCAATTGCCAATTCACTAGAATTATCGAATCGGCATCTGGCTGCGGTTTGGCAGATGCCTATTTAGTTATATTGCTCTAAAACCCTCTCAAATCAAATTGGCAGCTGGCTGCCAGATGACAGTTAGCAATTCACTAGAATTTCGGAATCGACATCCCCCTGCCGTTTGCCAGTTGCCTTTTCAGTTGTTCAGTTGCTCTAAAACCATAACACATCGAATTGGCATCTGGCTGCCAGTTGCCAGTTGCCAATTCAATAGAATTTGCGAATCGAAACTGGTTGCCTAATATTCCAGTTACCTTTTCAGTTGTTATACACAAAACACTCACTAGAATTATTTGCGAATCGACGTCAAGTTGCGGTTTGTCATATGCCTATTCAGTTATACTCTAAAACTCTCAACTCGAATTGGCAGCTAGTTGCCAGTTGCCAATATTCACTAGAATTTGCGAATTTGCAGCTGGCTGCGAGCTGCTAGTTGACAAAATTCACTAGAATTATCGAATCGGCATCAGGATGCCGTTTGTCAGTTACCTATTCAGTTTAATGCTCTAAAACCTTCTCAAATAGAATAGCCAGCCGGCTGCTAATCTCCAGTTGCCAAATCACTAGAATTTGCGAATCGGCAAATGGCTGCCGTTTGCCAGGTGCCTATTCAGTTCTTATACACTAAATCACTATCAAATCGAATAGGCAGCTGACTGCTAGTTGCCAGATGCCAATTAACTAGAATTTGCGAATCGGAATCTGGTATCCGTTTGCCAGTTACCTATTCAGTTGTTATACACAAAAACTCTCTCAAATCAAATTGACAGCTGGCTGCCAGTTGCCAATTCACTAGACTTATCGGATCGGCATCTGGCTGCGGTTTGGCAGATGCCTATTCAGTTATATTGCTCTAAATCTCTCTCAAATCAAATTGGCAGCTGGCTGCCAGTTGACAGTTACCAATTCACTAGAATTTGAGATTCGACATCTCCCTGCCGTTTGTCAGTTGCCTTTTCAGTTGTTCAGTTGCTCTAAAACCTTCACACATCGAATTGGCATCTGGCTGCCAGTTGCCAGTTGCCAATTAAATAGAATTTGCGAATCGAAATCTGGTTGCCTTTTATTCCAGTTACCTTTATTTGTTATACACAAAACACTCACTAGAATTATTTGCGAATCGACGTCAGGTTGCAGTTTGCCATATGCCTATTCAGTTATACTCTAAAACTCTCAAATCGAATTGGCAGCTGGTTGCCAGTTGCCACTATTCACTTGAATTTGCGAATTTGCAGCTGGCTGCGAACTGATAGTTGACAAATTCGCTAGAATTATCGAATCGGCATCAGATTGCCGTTTGCCAGTTACCTATTCAGTTGTAATGCTCTAAAACCTTCTCAAAGAGAATAGCAAGCCGGCTGCTAATCTCCAGTTGCCAATTCACTAGAATTTGCGAATCGGCAAATGGCTGCCGTTTGCTAGGTGCCTGTTCAGTTCTCATACACTAAATCACTATCAAATCGAATAGGCAGCTGACTGCTAGTTGCCAGATGCCAATTAACTAGAAAATTGCGAATCGGAATCTGGTTTCCGTTTGCCAGTTACCTATTCAGTTGTTATACACAAAAACTCTCTCAAATCGAATTGGCACCTGGCTGCCAGTTGCCAATTCACTAGAATTATCGAATCGGCATCTGGCTGCGGTTTGGCAGATGCCTATTTAGTTATATTGCTCTAAAACCCTCTCAAATCAAATTGGCAGCTGGCTGCCAGGTGACAGTTACCAATTCACTAGAATTTCGGAATCGACATCTCCCTGCCGTTTGCCAATTGCCTTTTCAGTTGTTCAGTTGCTCTAAAACCTTACACATCGAATTGGCATCTGGCTGCCAGTTGCAAGTTGCCAATTCAATAGAATTTGCGAATCGAAATCTGGTTGCCTTTTATTCCAGTTACATTTTCAGTTGTTATACACAAAACACTCACTAGAATTATTTGCGAATCGACGTCAGGTTGCAGTTTGCCATATGCCTATTCAGTTATACTCTAAAACTCTCAAATCGAATTGGCAGCTAGTTGCCAGTTGCCAATATTCACTAGAATTTGCGAATTTGCAGCTGGCTGCGAGCTGCTAGTTGACAAAATTCACTAGAATTATCGAATCGGCATCAGGATGCCGTTTGTCAGTTACCTATTCAGTTGTAATGCTCTAAAACCTTCTCAAATAGAATAGCCAGCCGGCTGCTAATCTCCAGTTGCCTATTCACTAGAATTTGCAAATCGCAAATGGCTGCCGTTTGCCAGGTGCCTATTCAGTTCTTATACCATAAATCACTATCAAATCGAATAGGCAGCTGGCTGCTAGTTGCCAGATGCCTATTCAGTATTCTCACTAGAATTTTCGAATCGGCAAATTTGCCTATTCAGTTCTTATACACTAAATCACTATCAAATCGAATAGGCAGCTGGCTGCTAGTTGCCAGATGCCAATTAACTAGAATTTGCGAATCGGAACCTGGTATCCGTTTGCCAGTTACCTATTCAGTTGTTATACACACAAACTCTCTCAAATGAAATTGACAGCTAGCTGCTAGTTGCCAATTCACTAGAATTATCGGATCGGCATCTGGCTGCGGTTTGGCAGATGCCTATTCAATTATATTGCTCTAAAACTCTCTCAAATCAAATTGGCATCTGGCTGCCAGTTGACAGTTACCAATTCACTAGAATTTGAGAATCGACATCTCCCTGCCGTTTGTCAGTTGCCTTTTCAGTTGTTCAGTTGCTCTAAAACCTTCACACATCGAATTGGCATCTGGCTGCCAGTTGCCAGTTGCCAATTCAATAGAATTTGCGAATCGAAATCTGATTGCATTTTATTCCAGTTACATTTTCAGTTGTTATACAGAAAACACTCCCTAGAATTATTTGCGAATCGATGTCAGGTTGCGGTTTGCCAGATGCCTATTCAGTTATACTCTAAAACTCTCAAATCGAATTGGCAGCTGGTTGCCAGTTGCCAATATTCACTAGAATTTGCGAATTTGCAGCTGGCAGCGAGCTACTAGTTGACAAAATTCGCTAGAATTATCGAATCGGCATCAGGATGCCGCTTGCCAGTTACCTATTCAGTTGTAATGCTCTAAAACCTTTTCAAATAGAATAGCCAGCCGGCTGCTAATCTCTAGTTGCCAATTCACTAGAATTTGCGATTCGGCAAATGGCTGCCGTTTGCCAGGTGCCTATTCTGTTCTTATACACTTAATCAATATCAAATCGAATAGGCAGCTGACTACAAGTTGCCAGATGCCAACTATCTAGAAAATTGCGAATCGGAATCTGGTTTCCGTTTGCCAGTTAACTATTCAGTTGTTATACACAAAAACTCTCTCAAATCGAATTTGCACCTGGCTGCCAGTTGCCAATTCACTAGAATTATCGAATCGGCATCTGGCTGCGGTTTGGCAGATGCCTATTCAGTTATATTGCTCTAAAACCCTCTCAAATCAAATTGGCAGCTGGCTGCCAGGTGACAGTTACCAATTCACTAGAATTTCGGAATCGACATCTCCCTGTCGTTTGCCAGTTGCCTTTTCAGTTGTTCAGTTGCTCTAAAACCTTAACACATCGAATTGGCATCTGGCTGCCAGTTGCCAGTTGCCAATTCAATAGAATTTGCGAATCGAAATCTGATTGCGTTTTATTCCAGTTACATTTTCAGTTGTTATACAGAAAACACTCCCTAGAATTATTTGCGAATCGATGTCAGGTTGCGGTTTGCCAGATGCCTATTCAGTTATACTCTAAAACTCTCAAATCGAATTGGCAGCTAGTTGCCAGTTGCCAATATTCACTAGAATTTGCGAATTTGCAGCTGGCTGCGAGCTGCTAGTTGACAAAATTCACTAGAATTATCGAATCGGAATCAGGATGCCTTTTGTCAGTTACCTATTCAGTTGTAATGCTCTAAAACCTTCTCAAATAGAATAGCCAGCCGGCTGCTAATCTCCAGTTGCCAATTCACTAGAATTTGCGAATAGGCAAATGGCTGCCGTTTGCCAGGTGCCTATTCAGTTCTTATACACTAAATCACTATCAAATCGAATAGGCAGCTGGCTGCTAGTTGCCAGATGCCTATTCAGTATTCTCACTAGAATTTGCGAATCGGCAAATATGCCTATTCAGTTCTTATACACTAAATCACTATCAAATCGAATGGGCAGCTGGCTGTTAGTTGCCAGATGCCAATTAACTAGGTTTTGCGAATCGGAATCTGGTATCCGTTTGCCAGTTACCTTTTCAGTTGTTATACACAAAAACTCTCTCAAATCAAATTGACAGCTGGCTGCCAGTTGCCAATTCACTAGAATTATCGGATCGGCATCTGGCTGCGGTTTGGCAGATGCCTATTCAGTTATATTACTCTAAAACTCTCTCAAATCAAATTGGCAGCTGGCTGCCAGTTGACAGTTACCAATTCACTAGAATTTGAGAATCGACATCTCCCTGCCGTTTGTTAGTTGCCTTTTCAGTTGTTCAGTTGCTCTAAAACCTTCACACATCGAATTGGCATCTGGCTGCCAGTTGCCAGTTGCCAATTCAATAGAATTTGCGAATCGAAATCTGGTTGCCTTTTATTCCAGTTACATTTTCAGTTGTTATACAGAAGACACTCCCTAGAATTATTTGCGAATCGATGTCAGGTTGCGGTTTGCCAGATGCCTATTCAGTTATACTCTAAAACTCTCAAATCGAATTGGCAGCTGGTTGCCAGTCGCCAATATTCACTAGAATTTGCGAATTTGCCGCTGGCAGCGAGCTGCTAGTTGACAAAATTCGCTAGAATTATCGAATCGGCATCAGGATGCCGCTTGTCAGTTACCTATTCAGTTGTAATGCTCTAAAACCTTTTCAAATAGAATAGCTAGCCGGCTGCTAATCTCTAGTTGCCAATTCACTAGATTTTGCAAATCGGTAAATGGCTGCCGTTTGCCAGGTGCCTATTCTGTTCTTATACACTTAATCAATATCAAATCGAATAGGTAGCTGGCTACTAGTTGCCAGATGCCAACTATCTAGAAAATTGCGAATTGGAATCTGGTTTCCGTTTGCCAGTTACCTATTCAGTTGTAATACACAAAAACTCTCTCAAATCGAATTTGCACCTGGCTGCCAGTTGCCAATTCACTAGAATTATCGAATCGGCATCTGGCTGCGGTTTGGCAGATGCCTATTTAGTTATATTGCTCTAAAACCCTCTCAAATCAAATTGGCAGCTGGCTGCCAGGTGACAGTTACCAATTCACTAGAATTTCGGAATCGACATCTCCCTGCCGTTTGCCAGTTGCCTGTTCAGTTGTTCAGTTGCTCTAAAACCTTAACACATCGAATTGGCATCTGGCTGCCAGTTGTCAGTTGCCAATTCAATAGAATTTGCGAATCGAAATCTGGTTGCCTTTTATTCCAGTTACCTTTTCAGTTGTTATACACAAAACACTCACCAGAATTATTTGCGAATCGACGTCAAGCTGCAGTTTGCCATATACCTATTCAGTTATACTCTAAAACTCTCAAATCGAATTGGCAGCTAGTTGCCAGTTGCCAATATTCACTAGAATTTGCGAATTTGCAGCTGGCTGCGAGCTGCTAGTTGACAAAATTCACTAGAATTATCGAATCGGCATCAGGATGCCGTTTGTCAGTTACCTATTCAGTTGTAAAGCTCTAAAACCTTCTCAAATAGAATAGCCAGCCGGCTGCTAATCTCCAGTTGCCAATTCACTAGAATTTGCAAATCGCAAATGGCTGCCGTTTGCCAGGTGCCTATTCAGTTCTTATACACTAAATCACTATCAAATCGAATAGGCAGCTGGCTGCTAGTTGCCAGATGCCTATTCAGTATTCTCACTAGAATTTTCGAATCGGCAAATTTGCCTATTCAGTTCTTATACACTAAATCACTATCAAATCGAATAGGCAGCTGGCTGCTAGTTGCCAGATGCCAATTAACTAGAATTTGCGAATCGGAATCTGGTATACGTTTGCCAGTTACCTATTCAGTTGTTGTACACACAAACTCTCTCAAATGAAATTGACAGCTAGCTGCTAGTTGCCAATTCACTAGAATTATCGGATCGGCATCTGGCTGCGGTTTGGCAGATGCCTATTCAATTATATTGCTCTAAAACTCTCTCAAATCAAATTGGCAGCTGGCTGCCAGTTGACAGTTACCAATTTACTAGAATTTGAGAATCGACATCTCCCTGCCGTTTGTCAGTTGCCTTTTCAGTTGTTCAGTTGCTCTAAAACCTTCACACATCGAATTGGCATCTGGCTGCGAGTTGCCAGCTGCCAATTCAATAGAATTTGCGAATCGAAATCTGATTGCGTTTTATTCCAGTTACATTTTCAGTTGTTATACAGAAAACACTCCCTAGAATTATTTGCGAATCGATGTCAGGTTGCGGTTTGCCAGATGCCTATTCAGTTATACTCTAAAACTCTCAAATCGAATTGGCAGCTGGTTGCCAGTTGCCAATATTCACTAGAATTTGCGAATTTGCAGCTGGCAGCGAGCTACTAGTTGACAAAATTCGCTAGAATTATCGAATCGGCATCAGGATGCCGCTTGCCAGTTACCTATTCAGTTGTAATGCTCTAAAACCTTTTCAAATAGAATAGCCAGCCGGCTGCTAATCTCTAGTTGCCAGTTCACTAGAATTTGCGATTCGGCAAATGGCTGCCGTTTGCCAGGTGCCTATTCTGTTCTTATACACTTAATCAATATCAAATCGAATAGGCAGCTGGCTACTAGTTGCCAGATGCCAACTATCTTGAAAATTGCGAATCGGAATCTGGTTTCCGTTTGCCAGTTAACTATTCAGTTGTTATACACAAAAACTCTCTCAAATCGAATTTGCACCTGGCTGCCAGTTGCCAATTCACTAGAATTATCGAATCGGCATCTGGCTGCGGTTTGGCAGATGCCTATTCAGTTATATTGCTCTAAAACCCTCTCAAATCAAATTGGCAGCTGGCTGCCAGGTGACAGTTACCAATTCACTAGAATTTCGGAATCGACATCTCCCTGTCGTTTGCCAGTTGCCTTTTCACTTGTTCAGTTGCTCTAAAACCTTAACACATCGAATTGGCATCTGGCTGCCAGTTGCCAGTTGCCAATTCAATAGAATTTGCGAATCGAAATCTGGTTGCCTTTTATTCCAGTTACCTTTTCAGTTGTTATACACAAAACACTCACTCGAATTATTTGCGAATCGACGTCAAGTTGCAGTTTGCCATATACCTATTCAGTTATACTCTAAAACTCTCAAATCGAATTGGCAGCTAGTTGCCAGTTGCCAATATTCACTAGAATTTGCGAATTTGCAGCTGGCTGCGAGCTGCTAGTTGACAAAATTCACTAGAATTATCGAATCGGAATCAGGATGCCGTTTGTCAGTTACCTATTCAATTGTAATGCTCTAAAACCTTCTCAAATAGAATAGCCAGCCGGCTGCTAATCTCCAGTTGCCAATTCACTAGAATTTGCGAATCGGCAAATGGCTGCCGTTTGCCAGGTGCCTATTCAGTTCTTATACACTAAATCACTATCAAATCGAATAGGCAGCTGGCTGCTAGTTGCCAGATGCCTATTCAGTATTCTCACTAGAATTTGCGAATCGGCAAATTTGCCTATTCAGTTCTTATACACTAAATCACTATCAAATCGAATAGGCAGCTGGCTGCTAGTTGCCAGATGCCAATTAACTAGAATTTGCGAATCGGAATCTGGTATCCGTTTGCCAGTTACCTATTCAGTTGTTATGCACAAAAACTCTCTCAAATCAAATTGACAGCTAGCTGCTAGTTGCCAATTCACTAGAATTATCGGATCGGCATCTGGCTGCGGTTTGGCAGATGCCTATTCAGTTATATTGCTCTAAAACTCCCTCAAATCAAATTGGCATCTGGCTGCCAGTTGACAGTTACTAATTCAATAGAATTTGCGAATCGAAATCTGATTGCGTTTTATTTCAGTTACATGTTCAGTTGTTATACAGAAAACACTCCCTAGAATTATTTGCGAATCGATGTCAGGTTGCGGTTTGCCAGATGCCTATTCAGTTATACTCTAAAACTCTCAAATCGAATTGGCAGCTGGTTGCCAGTTGCCAACATACAATAGAATTTGCGAATTTGCAGCTGGCAGCGAGCTGCTAGTTGACAAAATTCGCTAGAATTATCGAATCGGCATCAGGATGCCGCTTGCCAGTTACCTATTCAGTTGTAATGCTCTAAAACCTTTTCAAATAGAATAGCCAGCCGGCTGCTAAACTCTAGTTGCCAATTCACTAGAATTTGCGAATCGGCAAATGGCTGCCGTTTGCCAGGTGCCTATTCTGTTCTTATACACTTAATCAATATCAAATTGAATAGGCAGCTGGCTACTACTTGCCAGATGCCAACTATCTAGAAAATTGCGAATCGGAATCTGGTTTCCGTTTGCCAGTTACCTATTCAGTTGTTATACACAAAAACTCTCTCAAATCGAATTTGCACCTGGCTGCCAGTTGCCAATTCACTAGAATTATCGAATCGGCATCTGGCTGTGGTTTGGCAGATGCCTATTTAGTTATATTGCTCTAAAACCCTCTCAAATCAAATTGGCAGCTAGCTGCCAGGTGACAGTTACCAATTCACTAGAATTTCGGAATCGACATCTCCCTGTCGTTTGCCAGTTGCCTTTTCAGTTGTTCAGTTGCTCTAAAACCTTAACACATCGAATTGGCATCTGGCTGCCAGTTGCCAGTTCAATAGAATTTGCGAATCGAAATCTGGTTGCCTTTTATTCCAGTTACCTTTTCAGTTGTTATACACAAAACACTCACTAGAATTATTTGCGAATCGACGTCAAGTTGCGGTTTGCCATATGCCTATTCAGTTATACTCTAAAACTCTCAAATCGAATTGGCAGCTAGTTGCCAGTTGCCAATATTCACTAGAATTTGCGAATTTGCAGCTGGCTGCGAGCTGATAGTTGACAAAATTCACTAGAATTATCGAATCGGCATCAAGATGCCGTTTGTCAGTTACCTATTCAGTTGTAATGCTCTAAAACCTTCTCAAATAGAATAGCCAGCCGGCTGCTAATCTCCAGTTGCCAATTCACTAGAATTTGCGAATCGGCAAATGGCTGCCGTTTGCCAGGTGCCTATTCAGTTCTTATACACTAAATCACTATCAAATCGAATAGGCAGCTAGCTGCTAGTTGCCAGATGCCTATTCAGTATTCTCACTAGAATTGGCGAATCGGCAAATTTGCCTATTCAGTTCTTATACACTCAATCACTATCAAATCGAATTGCAGCTGGCTGTTAGTTGCCAGATGCCAATTAACTAGAATTTGCGAAACGGAATCTGGTATCCGTTTGCCAGTTACCTATTCAGTTGTTATACACAAAAACTCTCTCAAATCAAATTGACAGCTGGCTGCCAGTTGCCATTTCACTAGAATTATCGGATCGGCATCTGGCTGCGGTTTGGCAGATGCCTATTCAGTTATATTACTCTAAAACTCTCTCAAATCAAATTGGCAGCTGGCTGCCAGTTGACAGTTACCAATTCACTAGAATTTGAGAATCGACATCTCCCTGCCGTTTGTCAGTTGCCTTTTCAGTTGTTCAGTTGCTCTAAAACCTTCACACATCGAATTGGCATCTGGCTGCCAGTTGTCAGTTGCCAATTCAATAGAATTTGCGAATCGAAATCTGGTTGCCTTTAATTCCAGTTACATTTTCAGTTGTTATACAGAAAACACTCCCTAGAATTATTTGCGAATCGATGTCAGGTTGCGACTTGCCAGATGCCTATTCAGTTATACTCTAAAACTCTCAAATCGAATTGGCAGCTGGTTGCCAGTTGCCAATATTCACTAGAATTTGCGAATTTGCAGCTGGCTGCGAGGTGCTAGTTGACAAAATTCACTAGAATTATCGAATCGGCATCAGGATGCCAGTTGCCAGTTGCCAATTCAATAGAATTTGCGAATCGAAATCTGGTTGCCTTTTATTCCAGTTACATTTTCAGTTGTTATACAGAAAACACTCCCTAGAATTATTTGCGAATCGATGTCAGGTTGCGGTTTGTCATATGCCTATTCAGTTATACTCTAAAACTCTCAAATCGAATTGGCAGCTGGTTGCCAGTTGCCAATATTCACTAGAATTTGCGAATTTGCAGCTGGCAGATAGCTGCTAGTTGACAAAATTTGCTAGAATTATCGAATCGGCATCAGGATGCCGCTTGCCAGTTACCTATTCAGTTGTAATGCTCTAAAACCTTTTCAAATAGAATAGCAAGCCGGCTGCTAATCTCTAGTTGCCAATTCACTAGAATTTGCGATTCGGCAAATGGCTGCCGTTTGCCAGGTGCCTATTCTGTTCTTATACACTTAATCAATATCAAATCGAATAGGCAGCTGGCTACTAGTTGCCAGATGCCAACTATCTAGAAAATTGCGAATAGGAATCTGGTTTCCGTTTGCCAGTTAACTATTCAGTTGTTATACACAAAAACTCTCTCAAATCGAATTTGCACCTGGCTGCCAGTTGCCAATTCACTAGAATTATCGAATCGGCATCTGGCTGCGGTTTGGCAGATGCCTATTCAGTTATATTGCTCTAAAACCCTCTCAAATAAAATTGGCAGCTGGCTGCCAGGTGACAGTTACCAATTCACTAGAATTTCGGAATCGACATCTCCCTGTCGTTTGCCAGTTGCCTTTTCAGTTGTTCAGTTGCTCTAAAACCTTAACACATCGAATTGGCATCTGGCTGCCAGTTGCCAGTTGCCAATTCAATAGAATTTGCGAATCGAAATCTGGTTGCCTTTTATTCCAGTTACCTTTTCAGTTGTTATACACAAAACACTCACTAGAATTATTTGCGAATCGACGTCAAGTTGCGGTTTGCCATATGCCTATTCAGTTTTACTCTAAAACTCTCAAATAGAATTGGCAGCTAGTTGCCAGTTGCCAATATTCACTAGAATTTGCGAATTTGCAGCTGGCTGCGAGCTGCTAGTTGACAAAATTCACTAGAATTATCGAATCGGCATCAGGATGCCGTTTGTCAGTTGCCTATTCAGTTGTAATGCTCTAAAACCTTCTCAAATAGAATAGCCAGCCGGCTGCTAATCTCCAGTTGCCAATTCACTAGAATTTGCGAATCGGCAAATGGCTGCCGTTTGCCACGTGCCTATTCAGTTCTTATACACTAAATCACTATCAAATCGAATAGGCAGCTGGCTGCTAGTTGCCAGATGCCTATTCAGTATTCTCACTAGAATTTGCGAATCGGCAAATTTGCCTATTCAGTTCTTATAAACTAAATCACTATAAAATCGAATAGGCAGCTGGCTGTTAGTTGCCAGATGCCAATTAACTAGAAAATTGCGAATCGGAATCTGGTTTCGGTTTGCCAGTTACCTATTCAGTTGTTATACACAAAAACTCTCTCAAATCAAATTGACAGCTGGCTGCCAGTTGCCAATTCACTAGAATTACCGGATCGGCATCTGGCTGCGGTTTGGCAGATGCCTATTCAGTTATATTACTCTAAAACTCTCTCAAATCAAATTGGCAGCTGGCTGCCAGTTGACAATTACCAATTCACTAGAATCGAGTATAGAGTATTTGAGAATCGACATCTCCCTGCCGTTTTTCAGTTGCCTTTTCAGTTGTTCAGTTGCTCTAAAACCTTCACACATCGAATTGGCATCTGGCTGCCAGTTGTCAGTTGCCAATTCAATAGAATTTGCGAATCGAAATCTGGTTGCCTTTTATTCCAGTTACATTTTCAGTTGTTATACAGAAAACACTCCCTAGAATTATTTGCGAATCGATGTCAGGTTGCGGTTTGCCAGATGCCTATTCAGTTATACTCTAAAACTCCCAAATCGAATTGGCAGTTGGTTGCCAGTTGCCAATATTCACTAGAATTTGCGAATTTGCAGCTGGCAGCGAGCTGCTAGTTGACAAAATTTGCTAGAATTATCGAATCGGCATCAGGATGCCGCTTGCCAGTTACCTATTCAGTTGTAATGCTCTAAAACCTTTTCAAATAGAACAGCCAGCCGGCTGCTAATCTCTAGTTGCCAATTCACTAGAATTTGCGAATCGGCAAATGGCTGCCGTTTGCCAGGTGCCTATTCTGTTCTTATACACTTAATCAATATCAAATCGAATAGGCAGCTGGCTACTAGTTGCCAGTTGCCAACTATCTAGAAAATTGCGAATCGGAATCTGGTTTCCGTTTGCCAGTTACCTATTCAGTTGTTATACACAAAAACTCTCTCAAATCGAATTTGCACCTGGCTGCCAGTTGCCAATTCACTAGAATTATCGAATCGGCATCTGGCTGCGGTTTGGCAGATGCCTATTTAGTTATATTGCTCTAAAACCCTCTCAAATCAAATTGGCAGCTGGCTGCCAGGTGACAGTTACCAATTCACTAGAATTTCGGAATCGACATCTCCCTGTCGTTTGCCAGTTGCCTTTTCAGTTGTTCAGTTGCTCTAAAACCTTAACACATCGGATTGGCATCTGGCTGCTAGTTGCCAGTTGCCAATTCAATAGAATTTGCGAATCGAAATCTGGTTGCTTTTTATTCCAGTTACCTTTTCAGTTGTTATACACAAAACACTCACTAAAATTATTTGCGAATCGACGTCAAGTTGCGGTTTGCTATATGCCTATTCAGTTATACTCTAAAACTCTCAAATCGAATTGGCAGCTAGTTGCCAGTTGCCAATATTCACTAGAATTTGCGAATTTGCAGCTGGCTGCGAGCTGCTAGTTGACAAAATTCACTAGAATTATCGAATCGGCATCAGGATGCCGTTTGTCAGTTACCTATTCAGTTGTAATGCTCTAAAACCTTCTCAAATAGAATAGCCAGCCGGCTGCTAATCTCCAGTTGCCAATTCACTAGAATTTGCGAATCCGCAAATGGCTGCCGTTTGCCAAGTGCCTATTCAGTTCTTATATACTAAATCACTAACAAATCGAATAGGCAGCTGGCTGCTAGTTGCCAGATGCCTATTCAGTATTCTCACTAGAATTTGCGAATCGGCAAATTTGCCTTTTCAGTTCTTATAAACTAAATCACTATCAAATCGAATAGGCAGCTGGCTGCTAGTTGCCAGATGCCAATTAACTAGAATTTGCGAATCGGAATCTGGTATCCGTTTGCCAGTTACCTATTCAGTTGTTATACACAAAAACTCTCTCAAATCAAAGTGACAGCTGGCTGCCAGTTGCCAATTCACTAGAATTATCGGATCGGCATCTGGCTGCGGTTTGGCAGATGCCTATTTAGTTATATTGCTCTAAAACTCTCTCAAATCAAATTGGCAGCTGGCTGCCAGTTAACAGTTACCAATTCACTAGAATTTGAGAATCGACATCTCCCTGCCGTTTGTCAGTTGCCTTTTCAGTTGTTCAGTTGCTCTAAAACCTTCACACATCGAATTGGCATCTGGCTGCCAGTTGCCAGTTGCCAATTCAATAGAATTTGCGAATCGAAATCTGGTTGCCTTTTATTCCAGTTACATTTTCAGTTGTTATACAGAAAACACTCCCTAGAATTATTTGCGAATCGATGTCAGGTTGCGGTTTGCCAGATGCCTATTCAGTTATACTCTAAAACTCTCAAATCGAATTGGCAGCTGGTTGCCAGTTGCCATTATTCACTAGAATTTGCAGCTGGCAGCGAGCTGCTAGTTGACAAAATTCGCTAGAATTATCGAATCGGCATCAGGATGCCGCTTGCCAGTTACCTATTCAGTTGTAATGCTCTAAAACCTTTTCAAATAGAATAGCCAGCCGGCTGCTAATCTCTAGTTGCCAATTCACTAGAATTTGCGAATCCGCAAATGGCTGCCGTTTGCCAGGTGCCTATTCAGTTCTTATATACTAAATCACTAACAAATCGAATAGGCAGCTGGCTGCTAGTTGCCAGATGCCTATTCAGTATTCTCACTAGAATTTGCGAATCGGCAAATTTGCCTTTTCAGTTCTTATAAACTAAATCACTATCAAATCGAATAGGCAGCTGGCTGCTAGTTGCCAGATGCCAATTAACTAGAATTTGCGAATCGGAATCTGGTATCCGTTTGCCAGTTACCTATTCAGTTGTTATACACAAAAACTCTCTCAAATCAAAGTGACAGCTGGCTGCCAGTTGCCAATTCACTAGAATTATCGGATCGGCATCTGGCTGCGGTTTGGCAGATGCCTATTTAGTTATATTGCTCTAAAACTCTCTCAAATCAAATTGGCAGCTGGCTGCCAGTTAACAGTTACCAATTCACTAGAATTTGAGAATCGACATCTCCCTGTCGTTTGGCAGTTGCCTGTTCAGTTGTTCAGTTGCTCTAAAACCTTAACACATCGAATTGGCATCTGGCTGCCAGTTGCCAGTTGCCAATTCAATAGAATTTGCGAATCGAAATCTGGTTGCCTTTTATTCCAGTTACCTTTTCAGTTGTTATACACAAAACACTCACTAGAATTATTTGCGAATCGACGTCAAGTTGCAGTTTGCCATATACCTATTCAGTTATACTCTAAAACTCTCAAATCGAATTGGCAGCTAGTTGCCAGTTGACAAAATTCACTAGAATTATCGAATCGGCATCAAGATGCCGTTTGTCAGTTACCTATTCAGTTGTAATGCTCTAAAACCTTCTCAAATAGAATAGCCAGCCGGCTGCTAATCTCCAGTTGCCAATTCACTAGAATTTGCGAATCGGCAAATGGCTGCCGTTTGCCAGGTGCCTATTCTGTTCTTGTACATTTAATTAATATCAAATCAAATAGGCAGCTGGCTACTAGTTGCCAGATGCCAACTATGTAGAAAATTGCGAATCGGAATCTGGTTTCGGTTTGCCAGTTACCTATTCAGTTGTTGTACAAAAAAACTCTCTCAAATCGAATTTGCACCTGGCTGCCAGTTGCCAATTCACTAGAATTATCGAATCGGCATCTGGCTGCGGTTTGGCAGATGCCTATTCAGTTATATTGCTCTATAACCCTCTCAAATCAAATTGGCAGCTGGCTGCCAGGTGACAGTTACCAATTCACTAGAATTTCGGAATCGACATCTCCCTGTCGTTTGCCAGTTGCCTTTTCAGTTGTTCAGTTGCTCTAAAACCTAAACACATCGAATTGGCATCTGGCTGCCAGTTGCCAGTTGCCAATTCAATAGAATTTGCGAATCGAAATCTGGTTGCCTTTTATTCCAGTTACCTTTTCAGTTGTTATACACAAAACACTCACTAGAATTATTTGCGAATCGACGTCAAGTTGCAGTTTGCCATATACCTATTCAGTTATACTCTAAAACTCTCAAATCGAATTGGCAGCTGGTTGCCAGTTGCCAATATTCACTAGAATTTGCGAATTTGCAGCTGGCTGCGAGCTGCTAGTTGACAAAATTCACTAGAATTATCGAATCGGAATCAGGATGCCGTTTGTCAGTTACCTATTCAATTGTAATGCTCTAAAACCTTCTCAAATAGAATAGCCAGCCGGCTGCTAATCTACAGTTGCCAATTCACTAGAATTTGCGAATCGGCAAATGGCTGCCGTTTGCCAGGTGCCTATTCTGTTCTTATACACTTAATCAATATCAAATCGAATAGGCAGCTGGCTACTAGTTGCCAGATGCCAACTATCTAGAAAATTGCGAATCTGAATCTGGTTTCCGTTTGCCAGTTACCTATTCAGTTGTTTTACACAAAAACTCTCTCAAATCGAATTTGCACCTGGCTGCCAGTTGCCAATTCACTAGAATTATCGAATCGGCATCTGGCTGCGGTTTTTGCAGATGCCTATTTAGTTATGTTGCTCTAAAACCCTCTCAAATCAAATTGGCAGCTGGCTGCCAGGTGACAGTTACCAATTCACTAGAATTTCGGAATCGACATCTCCCTGTCGTTTGGCAGTTGCCATTTCAGTTGTTCAGTTGCTCTAAAACCTTAACACATCGAATTGGCATCTGGCTGCCAGTTGCCAATTGCCAATTCAATAGAATTTGCGAATCGAAATCTAGTTGCCTTTTATTCCAGTTACCTTTTCAGTTGTTATACACAAAACACTCACTAGAATTATTTGCGAATCGACGTCAAGTTGCGGTTTGCCATATGCCTATTCAGTAATACTCTAAAACTCTCAAATCGAATTGGCAGCTAGTTGCCAGTTGCCAATATTCACTAGAATTTGCGAATTTGCAGCTGGCTGCGAGCTGCTAGTTGACAAAATTCACTAGAATTATCGAATCGGCATCAAGATGCCGTTTGTCAGTTACCTATTCAGTTGTAATGCTCTAAAACCTTCTCAAATAGAATAGCCAGCCGGCTGCTAATCTCCAGTTGCCAATTCACTAGAATTTGCGAATCGGCAAATGGCTGCCGTTTGCCAGGTGCCTATTCAGTTCTTATACACTAAAACACTATCAAATCAAATAGGCAGCTGGCTGCTAGTTGCCAGATGCCTATTCAGTATTCTCACTAGAATTTGCGAATCGGCAAATTTGCCTATTCAGTTCTTATACACTAAATCACTATCAAATCGAATTGGCATCTTGCTAATAGTTGCCAGATGCCAATTAACTAGAATTTGCGAATCGGAATCTGGTATCCGTTTGCCAGTTACCTATTCAGTTGTTATACACAAAAAGTCTCTCAAATCAAATTGACAGCTGGCTGCCAGTTGCCATTTCACTAGAATTATCGGATCGGCATCTGGCTGCGGTTTGGCAGATGCCTATTCAGTTATATTACTCTTAAACTCTCTCAAATCAAATTGGCAGCTGGCTGCCAGTTGACAGTTACCAATTCACTAGAATTTGAGAATCGACATCTCCCTGCCGTTTGTCAGTTGCCTTTAAAGTTGTTCAGTTGCTCTAAAACCTTCACACATCGAATTGGCATCTGGCTGCCAGTTGCCAGTTGCCAGTTGCCAATTCAATAGAATTTGCGAATCGAAATCTGGTTGCCTTTTATTCCAGTTACATTTTCAGTTGTTATACAGAAAACACTCCCTAGAATTATTTGCGAATCGATGTCAGGTTGCGGTTTGCCATATGCCTATTCAGTTATACTCTAAAACTCTCAAATCGAATTGGCAGCTGATTGCCAGTTGCCAATATTCACTAGAATTTGCAGCTGGCAGAGAGCTGCTAGTTGACAAAATTCGCTAGAATTATCGAATCGGCATCAGGATGCCGCTTGCCAGTTACCTATTCAGTTGTAATGCTCTAAAACCTTTTCAAATAGAATAGCCAGCCGGCTGCTAATCTCTAGTTGCCAATTCACTAGAATTTGCGAATCGGCAAATGGCTGCCGTTTGCCAGGTGCCTATTCTGTTCTTATACACTTAATCAATATCAAATCGAATAGGCAGCTGGCTACTAGTTGCCAGATGCCAACTATCTAGAAAATTGCCAGTTGCCTTTTCAGTTGTTCGTTGCTCTAAAACCTTAACACATCGAATTGGCATCTGGCTGCCAGTTGCCAGTTGCCAATCCAATAGAATTTGCGAATCGAAATCTGGTTGCCTTTTATTCCAGTTACCTTTTCAGTTGTTATACACAAAACACTCACTAGAATTATTTGCGAATCGACGTCAAGTTGCGGTTTGCCAGATGCCTATTCAGTTATACTCTAAAACTCTCAACTCGAATTGGCAGCTAGTTGCCAGTTGCCAATATTCACTAGAATTTGCGAATTTGCAGCTGGCTGCGAGCTGCTAGTTGACAAAATTCACTAGAATTATCGAATCGGCATCAGGATGCCGTTTGTCAGTTACCTATTCAGTTGTAATGTTTTGAAACCTTCTCAAATAGAAAAGCCAGACGGCTGCTAATCTCCAGTTGCCAATTCACTAGAATTTGCGAATCGGCAAATGGCTGCCGTTTGCCAGGTGCCTATTCAGTTCTTATACACTAAATCACTAACAAATCGAATAGGCAGCTGGCTGCTAGTTGCCAGATGCCTATTCAGTATTCTCACTTGAATTTGCGAATCGGCAAATTTGCCTATTCAGTTCTTATAAACTAAATCACTATCAAATCGAATAGGCAGCTGGCTGCTAGTTGCCAGATGCCAAATAACTAGAATTTGCGAATCGGAATCTGGTATCCGTTTGCCAGTTACCTATTCAGTTGTTATACACAAAAACTCTCTCAAATCAAAGTGACAGCTGGCTGCCAGTTGCCAATTCACTTGAATTATCGGATCGGCATCTGGCTGCGGTTTGGCAGATGCCTATTCAGTTATATTGCTCTAAAACTCTCTCAAATCAAATTGGCAGCTGGCTGCCAGTTAACAGTTACCAATTCACTAGAATTTGAGAATCGACATCTCCCTGCCGTTTGTCAGTTGCCTTTTCAGTTGTTCAGTTGCTCTAAAACCTTCACACATCGAATTGGCATCTGGCTGCCAGTTGCCAGTTGCCAATTCAATAGAATTTGCGAATCGAAATCTGGTTGCCTTTTATTCCAGTTACATTTTCAGTTGTTATACAGAAAACACTCACTAGAATTATTTGTGAATCGACGTCAAGTTGCGGTTTGCCATATGCCTATTCAGTTATACTCTAAAACTCTCAAATCGAATTGGCGGCTAGTTGCTAGTTGCCAATATAAATTAGAATTTGAGATTTTGCAGCTGGCTGCGAGCTGCTAGTTGACAAAATTCGCTAGAATTATCGAATCGGCATCAGGATGCCGCTTGCCAGTTACCTATTCAGTTGTAATGCTCTAAAACCTTTTCAAATAGAATAGCCAGCCGGCTGCTAATCTCTAGTTGCCAATTCACTAGAATTTGCGAATCGGCAAATGGCTGCCGTTTGCCAGGTGCCTATTCTGTTCTTATACACTTAATCAATATCAAATCGAATAGGCAGCTGGCTACTAGTTGCCAGATGCCAACTATCTAGAAAATTGCGAATCGGAATCTGGTTTCCGTTTGCCAGTTACCTATTCAGTTGTTATACACAAAAACACTCTCAAATCGAATTTGCACCTGGCTGCCAGTTGCCAATTCACTAGAATTATCGAATCGGCATCTGGCTGCGGTTTGGCAGATGCCTATTTAGTTATATTGCTCTAAAACCCTCTCAAATCAAATTGGCAGCTGGCTGCCAGGTGACAGTTACCAATTCACTAGAATTTCGGAATCGACATCTCCCTGTCGTTTGCCAGTTGCCTTTTCAGTTGTTCAGTTGCTCTAAAACCTTAACACATCGAATTGGCATCTGGCTGGTTTACAAGCCTTCGTGGTACAGTGGTTACGCTACTCGACTTGTACACCAGGGATCGCAGGATCGATCCCGGGTTTCTCCAGACTTTCGGATGAGTCTTTAAACCGATGTCCCGTCTCCGTATCACCTTAGCTGTTGTTGGGAGGTAAAACTAAAACTTTTTTTTGTATTTCTTTATGTCGACTTTTTCTCACGGATGCCCACTTCTTTCACGGATTGTTGCCTTATCTATTTTTCTTTCACGTCGGTGTACATTTTTCTTCGTGATTATCCTTATCACGCGCATCTTCTTCCTTCTCGGACTGGTACCTTTTCACGCACATCTTCTTTTTCATTCCTTTATTTTGCATTTCTTTATGCCCACTTTTTTCACGGATGTCCACTTTTTTCACGGATTGTTGCCTTATCTATTTTTCTTTCACGTCAGTGTACATTTTTCTTCGTGATTATCCTTATCACGCGCATCTTCTTCTTTCTCGGACTGGTACCTTTTCAACCCTTTTCACGCACATCTTCGTTTTTCATTCCATTATTTTGCATTTCTTTATATCAAATTTTTTCACGGGTGTCCACTTTTTTCACGGATTGTTGCCTGTCTATTTTTCTTTCACGTCAGTGTACATTTTTCTTTGTGATTATCCTTATCACGCACATCTTCTTTCACGGACAGGTACCTTTTCAACCCTTTTCACGCACATCTTCTTTTTTCATTCCTTTTCTTTGTATTTCTTTATGTCCACTTTTTTCACGCATGTCCACTTTTTTCACGGAGTGTTGCCTTATCTAATTTTCTTTCACGTCAGTGTACATTTTTCTTCGTGATTATCCTTTTCACGCACATATTCTGCTTTCACGGACTGGTCCCTTTTCAAACCTTTTCACGCACATCTTCTTTTTATCATTCCTTTTCTTTGTAGAAGCCCACGTGATGCAGTGGTTACGCTACTCGCCTTGTAAACCAGGGATCGCAGGATCGATCCCGGGCTTCTCCAGACTTTCGGATAATTCTTTAAACCGAGGTCCCGTCTTCGTATGACCTTAGATGTTGGTGGGACGTAAAACACAAACGCACTCACTCCTTTTCTTTGTTTTTCTTTATGTCCACTTTTTTCACGGATGTCCACTTTTTTCACGGATTGTTGCCTTATCTATTTTTGTTTCACCTCAGTGTACATTTTCTTCGTGATTATCCTTATCACGTGCATCTTCTTCTTTCTCAGACTGGTACCTTTTCAACCCTTTTCACGCACATCTTCTTTTTTCATTCCTTTTCTTTGTATTTCTTTATGTCCACTTTTTTCACGGATGTCCACTTTTTCACGGATTGTTGCCTTATCTATTTTTCTTTCCCGTCAGTGTACATTTTTCTTCGTGATTTTCCTTATCACGCACATCTTCTTTTACAGACAGGTACCTTTTCAACCCTTTTCATGCACATATTCTTTTTTCATTCCTGTTCTTTGTATTTCTTTATGACCACTTTTTTCACGGATGTCCACTTTTTTCACGGATTGTTGCCGTATCTGTCTTTCTTTCACGTCAGTGTACATTTTTCTCCGTGAGTATCCTTTCACGCACATCTTCTGCTTTCACGGACTGGTCCCTTTTCAACCCTTTTCACGCACATTTTTTTCCATTTCTTTGTAGAAGCCTCCGTGATGCAGTGGTTACGCTACTCGCCTTGTAAACCAGGGATCGCAGGATCGATCCCGGGTTTCTCCAGACTTTCGGATGAGTCTTTAAACCGAGGTCCCGTCTCTGTATGACCTTAGCTGTTGGTGGGATGTAAGACTAAAACTCACTCACTCCTTTTCTTTTTATTTCTTTATGTCCACTTTTTTTACGGGTGTCCACTTTTTTCACGGAATGTTGCCTTATCTATTTTGTTTCACGTCAGTGTACATTTTTCTTCGTGATTATCCTTATCACGTGCATCTTTTTCTTTCTCGGACAGGTACCTTTTCAACCCTTTTCATGCACATATTCTTTTTTCATCCCTTTTCTTTTTATTTCTTTATGTCCACTTTTTTCACGGATGTCCACTTTTTTCACGGATTGTTGCCTTATCTGTTTTTCTTTCACGTCAGTGTACATTTTTCTTCGTGATTATCCTTTTCACTCACATCTTCTGCTTTCACGGGCTGGTTCCCTTTCCAACCCTTTTCCCGCACATCTTCTTTTTTCATTAGTTTTCTCTGTAGAAGCCTCCGTGATGCAGTGGTTACGCTACTCGCCTTGTAAAACAGGGATCGCAGGATCGATTCCGGGCTTCTCCAGACTTTCAGATGAGTCTTTAAACCGAGGTCCCGTCGCCGTATGACCTTAGCTGTTGGTGGGACGTAAAACTAAAACTCACTCACTCGTTTTCCTTGTATTTCTTTATGTCCACTTTTTTTCACGGATTGTTGCCTTATCTATTTTTGTTTTACGTCAGTGTACATTTTTCTTCGTGATTATCCTTATCACGTGCATCTTCTTCTTTCTCGGACTGCTTCCTTTTCAACCCTTTTCACGCACATCTTTTTTCATTCCTTTATTTTGTATTTCTTTATGTCCACTTTTTTCACGGATGTCCACTTTTTTCACGGATTGTTGCCTTATCTGCTTTTCTTTCACGCCAGTTACATTTTTCTTCATAATCATTCTTATCACGCACATCTTCTTCTCTCACGGACAGGCACCTTTTCAACCCTTTTCATGCACATATTCTTTTTTCATCCCTTTTCTTTTTATTTCTTTATGTCCACTTTTTTCACGGATGTCCACTGTTTTCACGGATTGTTGCCTTATCTGTCTTTCTTTCACGTCAGTGTACATTTTTCTTCGTGATTATCCTTTTCACTCACATCTTCTGCTTTCACGGACTGGTTCCCTTTTCAACCCTTTTCACGCACATCTTCTTTTTTTCATTCCTTTTCTCTGATGATGATGATGATTTCGTGTTTAACGACGCGTCAACCCTCTTGGTGGGTCATAAGCGTCAGTCGGTTAATGGTTAAACGGCATGAATAATTATGACGATATTAAAAGTAACAAGTCAGAATGATATATATAAAAATCTGAAACAGTTAAACCCTTTTCTCTGTAGAAGCTCCGTGATGCAGTGGTTACGCTACTCGCCTTGTAAAACAGGGATCGCAGGATCGATCCCGGGCTTCTCCAGACTTTCAGATGAGTCTTTAAACCGAGGTCCCGTCTCCGTATGACCTTAGCTGTTGGTGGGTCGTAAAACTAAAACTCACTCACTCCTTTTCTTTGTATTTCTTTATGTCCACTTTTTTTCACGGATTGTTGCCTTATCTATTTTTGTTTTACGTCACTGTACATTTTTCTTCGTGATTATCCTTATCACGTGCATCTTCTTCTTTCTCGGACAGGTACCTTTTCAACCCTTTTCACGCACATCTTTTTTCATTCCTTTATTTTGCATTTCTTTATGTCCACTTTTTTCACGGATGTCCGATTTTTTTCACGGATTGTTGCCTTATCTATCTTTTTTCTAGTCAGTGTACATTTTTCTTCGTGATTATCCTTATCACGCACATCTTCTTCTTTCACGGACAGGTACCTTTTCAACCCTTTTCACGCACATCTTCTTTTTTCATTCCTTTTCTTTTTATTTCTTTATGTTCACTTTTTCACAGATGTCCACTTTTTTCACGGATTGCTGCCTTATCTATTTTTGTTTCACGTCGGTGTACATTTTTCTTCGTGATTATCATTATCACGCACATCTTCATCTTTCACGGACAGGTACCTTTTCAACCCTTTTCACGCACTTCTTCTTTTTTCATTCCTTTTCTTTGTATTTCTTTATGTCCACTTTTGTTCATGGAAGTCCACTTTTTTCAATGATTGTTGCCTTATCTATTTTTCTTTCACGTCAGTGTAAATTTTTCTTCGTGATTATCCTTATCACACAGATCTGATTCTTTCACGGACAGGTACCTTTTCAACCCTTTTCACGCTCATCTTCTTTTTTCATTCCTTTTCTTTGTATTTCTTTATGTCCACTTTTTTCACGGATGTCCACTTTTTTCACGGATTGTTGCCTTATCTGTTTTTTTTTCACGTCAGTTACATTTTTCTTCATAATCATTCAAACACGCACATCTTCTTTCACGGACAGGTACCTTTTCAACCCTTTTCATGCACATATTCTTTTTTCATTCCTTTTCTTTGTAGAAGCCTCCGTGATGCAGTGGTTACGCTACTCGCCTTGTAAATCAGGGATCGCAGGATCGATCCCGGGTTTCTCCAGACTTTCGGATGCGTCTTTAGACCGAGGTCCCGTCTCCATATGACCTTAGCTGTTGGTGGGATGTAAGACTAAAACTAACTCACTCCTTTTCTTTGTATTTCTTTATGTCCACATTTTTCACGGGTGTCCACTTTTTTCACGGATTGTTGCCTTATCTATTTTTGTTTTACGTCAGTGTACATTTTTCTTCGTGATTATCCTTATCACGTGCATCTTTTTCTTTCTCGGACTGCTACCTTTTCAACCCTTTTCACACACATCTTCTTTTTTCATTCCTTTTCTTTGTATTTCTTTATGTCCACTTTTTTCACGGATGTCCACTTTTTTCACGGATTGTTGCCTTATCTGTTTTTCTTTCACGTCAGTTACATTTTTCTTCATAATCATTCTTATCACGCACATCTTCTTCTCTCACGGACAGGCACCTTTTCAACCCTTTTCATGCACATATTCTTTTTTCATCCCTTTTCTTTTTATTTCTTTATGTCCACTTTTTTCATGGATGTCCACTGTTTTCACGGATTGTTGCCTTATCTGTCTTACTTTCACGTCAGTGTACATTTTTCTTCGTGATTATCCTTTTCACTCACATCCTCTGCTTTCACGGACTGGTTCCCTTTTCAACCCTTTTCACGCACATCTTCTTTTTTAATTCCTTTTCTCTGTAGAAGCCTCCGTGATGCAGTGGTTACGCTACTCGCCTTGTAAAACAGGGATCGCAGGATCGATTCCGGGCTTCTCCAGACTTTCAGATGAGTCTTTAAACCGAGGTCCCGTCTCCGTATGACCTTAGCTGTTGGTTGGACGTAAAACTAAAACTCACTCACTCCTTTTCTTTGTATTTCTTTATGTCCACTTTTTTCACGGATTGTTGCCTTATCTATTTTTGTTTTACGTCAGTGTACATTTTTCTTCGTGATTATCCTTATCACGTGCATCTTCTTCTTTCTCGGACTGCTACCTTTTCAACCCTTTTCACGCACATCTTTTTTCATTCCTTTATTTTGTATTTCTTTATGTCCACTTTTTTCACGGATGTCCACTTTTTTCACGGATTGTTGCCTTATCTGTTTTTCTTTCACGTCAGTTACATTTTTCTTCATAATCATTCTTATCACGCACATCTTCTTCTCTCACGGACAGGTACCTTTTCAACCCTTTTCATGCTCATCTTCTTTTTTCATCCCTTTTCTTTTTATTTCTTTATGTCCACTTTTTTCACGGATGTCCACTGTTTTCACGGATTGTTGCCTTATCTGTCTTTCTTTCACGTCAGTGTACATTTTTCTTCGTGATTATCCTTTTCACTCACATCTTCTGCTTTCACGGACTGGTTCCCTTTTCAACCCTTTTCACGCACATATTCTTTTTTTCATTCCTTTTCTCTGTAGAAGCCTCCGTGATGCAGTGGTTACGCTACTCGCCTTGTAAAACAGGGATCGAAGGATCGATCCCGGGCTTCTCCAGACTTTCAGATGAGTCTTTAAACCGAGGTCCCATCTCCGTATGACCTTAGCTGTTGGTGGGACGTAAAACTAAAACTCACTCACTCCTTTTCTTTGTATTTCTTTATGTCCACTTTTTTCACGGATTGTTGCCTTATCTATTTTTGTTTTACGTCAGTGTACATTTTTCTTCGTGATTATCCTTATCACGTGCATCTTCTTCTTTCTCGGACTGCTACCTTTTCAACCCTTTTCACGCACATCTTTTTTCATTCCTTTATTTTGCATTTCTTTATGTCCACTTTTTTCACGGATGTCCGATTTTTTGCACGGATTGTTGCCTTAACTATTTTTCTTTCAAGTCAGTGTACATTTTTCTTCATGAGTATCCTTATCACGCACATCTTCTTCTTTCACGGACAGGTACCTTTTCAACCCTTATCACGCACATCTTCTTTTTTCATTCCTTTTCTTTGTATTTCTTTATGTCCACTTTTTCAAGGATGCCCACTTTTTTCACGGATTGTTGCCTTATCTATTTTTTTCACGTCAGTGTACATTTTTCTTCGTGATTATCCTTATCACGCACATCTTCTTCTTTCACGGACAGGTACCTTTTCAACCCTTTTCACGCACATCTTCTTTTTTCATTCCTTTTCTTTGTATTTCTTTATGTCCACATTTTCACGGATGTCCACTTTTTTCACGGATTGCTGCCGTATCTATTTTTGTTTCACGTCGGTGTACATTTTTCTTCCTGATTATCCTTATCACGCACATCTTCATCTTTCACGGACAGGTACCTTTTCAACCCTTTTCACACACATCTTCTTTTTTCATTCCTTTTCTTTGTATTTCTTTATGTCCCCTTTTATTCACGGAAGTCCACTTTTTTCAATGATTGTTGCCTTATCTATTTTTCTTTCACGTCAGTGTAAATTTTTCTTCGTGATAATCCTTATCACGCACATCTTTTTCTTTCTCGGACAGGTACCTTTTCAACCCTTTTCACGCACATCTTCTTTTTTCATTCCTTTTCTTTGTATTTCTTTATGTCCACTTTTTTAACGGATGTCCACTTTTTTCACGGATTGTTGCCTTATCTGTTTTTCTTTCACGTCAGTTACATTTTTATTCATAATCTTTCTTATCACGCACATCTTCTTTCACGGAAAGGTACCTTTTCAACCCTTTTCATGCACATATTCTTTTTTCATTCCTTTTCTTTGTATTTCTTAATGACCACTTTTTTCACGGATGTCCACTTTTTTCACGGATTGTTGCCTTATCTGTCTTTCTTTTAAGTCAGTGTACATTTTTCTCCGTGATTATCCTTTCACACACATCTTCTGCTTTCACGGACTGGTCCCTTTTCAACCCCTTTCACGCACATCTTTTTTTTTTCATTCCATTTCTTTGTAGAAGCCTCCGTGATGCAGTGGTTACGCTACTCGCCGTGTAAACCAGGGATCGCAGGATCGATCCCGGGTTTCTCCAGACTTTCGGATGAGTCTTTAAACCGAGGTCCCGTCTCCGTATGACCTTAGCTGTTGGTGGGATGTAAGACTAAAACTCACTCACTCCTTTTCTTTGTATTTCTTTATGTCCCCTTTTTTCACGGGTGTCCACTTTTTTCACGGTTTGTTGCCTTATCTATTTTTGTTTCACGTCAGTGTACATTTTTCTTCGTGATTATCCTTATCACGTGCATCTTTTTCTTTCTCGGACTGCTACCTTTTCAACCCTTTTCCAAACATCTTCTTTTTTCATTCCTTTTCTTTGTATTTCTTTATGTCCACTTTTTTCACGGATGTCCACTTTTTTCACGGATTGTTGCCTTATCTGTTTTTCTTTCACGTCAGTTACATTTTTCTTCATAATCATTCTTATCACGCACATCTTCTTCTCTCACGGACAGGTACCTTTTCAACCCTTTTCATGCACATATTCTTTTTTCATCCCTTTTCTTTTTATTTCTTTATGTCCACTTTTTTCACGGATGTCCACTGTTTTCACGGATTGTTGCCTTATCTGTCTTTCTTTCACGTCAGTGTACATTTTTCTTCGTGATTATCCTTTTCACTCACATCTTCTGCTTTCACGGACTGGTTCCCTTTTTGAACCCTTTTCACGCACATCTTCTTTTTCTTTCATTTTCTCTGTAGAAGCCTCCGTGATGCAGTGGTTACGCTACTCGCCTTGTAAAACAGGGATCGCAGGATCGAATCCGGGCTTCTCCAGACTTTCAGATGAGTCTTTAAACCGAGGTCCCGTCGCCGTATGACCTTAGCTGTTGGTGGGACGTAAAACTAAAACTCACTCACTCCTTTTCTTTGTATTTCTTTATGTCCACTTTTTTTCACGGATTGTTGCCTTATCTATTTTTGTTTTACGTCAGTGTACATTTTTCTTCGTGATTATCCTTATCACGTGCATCTTTTTCTTTCTCGGACAGGTACCTTTTCAACCCTTTTCATGCACATATTCTTTTTTCATCCCTTTTCTTTTTATTTCTTTATGTCCACTTTTTTCACGGATGTCCACTGTTTTCACGGATTGTTGCCTTATCTGTCTTTCTTTCACGTCAGTGTACATTTTTCTTCGTGATTATCCTTTTCACTCACATCTTCTGCTTTCACGGACTGGTTCCCTTTTTGAACCCTTTTCACGCACATCTTCTTTTTCTTTCATTTTCTCTGTAGAAGCCTCCGTGATGCAGTGGTTACGCTACTCGCCTTGTAAAACAGGGATCGCAGGATCGAATCCGGGCTTCTCCAGACTTTCAGATGAGTCTTTAAACCGAGGTCCCGTCGCCGTATGACCTTAGCTGTTGGTGGGACGTAAAACTAAAACTCACTCACTCCTTTTCTTTGTATTTCTTTATGTCCACTTTTTTTCACGGATTGTTGCCTTATCTATTTTTGTTTTACGTCAGTGTACATTTTTCTTCGTGATTATCCTTATCACGTGCATCTTCTTCTTTCTCGGACTGCTACATTTTCAACCCTTTTCACGCACATCTTTTTTCATTCCTTTATTTTGCATTTCTTTATGTCACTTTTTTTCACGGATGTCCGATTTTTTCACGGATTGTTGCCTTATCTATTTTTCTTTCAAGTCAGTGTACATTTTTCTTCGTGATTATCCTTATCACGCACATCTTCTTCTTTCACGGACAGGTACCTTTTCAACCCTTATCACGCACATCTCCTTTTTTCATTCCTTTTCTTTGTATTTCTTTATGTCCACTTTTTTCAAGGATGCCCACTTTTTTCACGGATTGTTACCTTATCTATTTTTTTTCAAGTCAGTGTACATTTTTCTTAGTGATTATCCTTATCACGCACATCTTCTTCTTTCACGGACAGGTACCTTTTCAACCCTTTTCACTCACATCTTCTTTTTTCATTCCTTTTCTTTGTATTTCTTTATGTCCACTTTTTTCACGGATGTCCACTTTTTTCACGGATTGTTGCCTTATCTATTTTTGTTTCACGTCGGTGTACATTTTTCTTCGTGATTATCCTTATCACGCATCTTCATCTTTCACGGACAGGTACCTTTTCAACCCTTTTCACGCACATCTTCTTTTTTTATTCCTTTTCTTTGTATTTCTTTATGTGCACTTTTTTCTCACGGAAGTCCACTTTTTTCAATGCTTTTTGCCTTATCTGTTTTTCTTTCACGTCAGTGTACATTTTTCTTCGTGATTATCCTTATCACGCACATCTTCTTTCACGGACAGGTACCTTTTCATCCCTTTTCACGCACATCTTCTTTTTTCATTCCTTTTCTTTGTATTTCTTTATGTCCACTTTTTTCACGGATGTCCACTTTTTTCACGGATTGTTGCCTTATCTGTTTTTCTTTCACGTCAGTTACATTTTTCTTCATAATCATTCTTATCACGCACATCTTCTTCTTTCACGGACAGGTACCTTTTCAACACTTTTCATGCACATATTCTTTTTTCATCCCTCTTCTTTATATTTCTTTATGTCCACTTTTTTCACGGATGTCCACTGTTTTCATGGATTGTTGCCTTATCTGTCTTTCTTTCACGTCAGTGTACATTTTTCTTCGTGATTATCCTTTTCACTCACATCTTCTGCTTTCACGGACTGGTTTCCTTTTCAACCCTTTTCACGCACATCTTTTTTTCATTCCTTTTCTCTGTAGAAGCCTCCTTGATGCAGTGGTTACGCTACTCGCCTTGTAAAACATGGATCGCAGGATCGATCACGGGCTTCTCCAGACTTTCAGATGAGTCTTTAAACCGAGGTACCGTCTCCGTATGACCTTAGCTGTTGGTGGGACGTAAAAACTAAAACTATCTCACTCCTTTTCTTTGTATTTCTTTATGTCCACTTTTTTTCACGGAATGTTGCCTTAACTATTTTTGTTTTACGTCAGTGTACTTTTTCTTCGAGATTATCCTTATCACGTGCATCTTCTTCTTTCTCGGACTGCTACCTTTTCAACCCTTTTCACGCACATCTTTTTTCATTCCTTTATTTTGCATTTCTTTATGTCCACTTTTTTCACGGATGTCCGATTTTTTCACGGATTGTTGCCTTATCTATTTTTCTTTCAAGTCAGTGTACATTTTTCTTCGTGATTATCCTTATCACGCACATCTTCTTCTTTCACGGACAGGTACCTTTTCAACCCTTTTCACGCACATCTTTTTTTTTTCATTCCTTTTCTTTGTAGTTCTTTATGTCCACTTTTTTCACGGATGTCCACTATTTTCACGGATTGCTGCCTTATCTATTTTTGTTTCACGTCGGTGTACATTTTTCTTCCTGATTATCCTTATCACGCACATCTTCTTCTTTCACGGACAGGTACCTTTTCAACCCTATTCTCGCACATCTTCTTTTTCATTCCTTTTCTTTGTATTTCTTTATGTCCACTTTTTTCAAGGATGCCAACTTTTTTCACGGATTGTTGCCTTATCTATTTTTTTTTCACGTCAGTGTACAATTTTCTTCGTGATTATCCTTATCACGCACATCTTCTTCTTTCACGGACAGGTACCTTTTCAACCCTTTTCACTGACATCTTCTTTCTTTCATTCCTTTTCTTTGTATTTCTTTATGTCAACATTTTTCACGGGTGTCCACTTTTTTCACGGATTATCCTTATCACGTGATTACCTTGTCACGTGATTATCCTTATCACGCACATCTGCCTTATCTATTTTTGTTTCACGTCGGTGTACATTTTTCTTCGTGATTATCCTTATCACGCACATCTTCTTCTTTCACAGACAGGTACCTTTTCAAACCTTTTCACGCACATCTTTTTTTCATTCCTTTTCTTTGTATTTCTTTATGTCCACTTTTTTCACGGATGTCCACTTTTTCACGGATTGTTGCCTTATCTGTCTTTCTTTCACGTCAGTGTACATTTTTCTTCGTGATTATCCTTTTCACGCACATCTTCTGCTTTCACGGATTGGTACCTTTTCAACCCTTTTCACGCACATCTTTTTTTTCATTCTTTTTCTTTGTAGAAGCCTTCGTGGTGCAGTGGTGACGCTACTCGCCTTGTAAACGAGGGATCGCAGGATCGATCCCGGACTTCTCCAGACTTTCGGAAGTGTCTTTAAACCGAGGTCCCGTGTCTGTATGACCTTAGCTGTTGGTGGGACGTAAAACTAAAACTCACTAACTCCTTTTCTTTGTATTTCTTTATGTCCACTTTTTTCACGGATGTCCACTTTTTTCGAGGATTGTTGCCTTATTTATTTTTCTATCACGTCAGTGTACATTTTTCTTCGTGATTATCCTAATCACGCACAACTTTTTCTTTCACGGACAGGTACCTTTTCAACCCTTTTCACGGACAGGTACCTTTTCAACCCTTTTCACATACATCTTATTTTTTCAATCCTTTTCTTTGTATTTCTTTATGCCAACTTTTTTCACGGATGTCCACTTTTTTCACGGTTTGTTGCCTTATCTATTTTTCTTTCACGTCAGTGTACATTTTTCTTCGTGATTATCCTTATCCCGCATATGTACTTCTTTCACGGACAGGTACCTTTTCAACCCTTTTCACGCACATTTTCTATTTTCATACCTTTTCTTCGTATTTCTTTATGTCCATCTTTTTCATGGATTGTTGCCTTATCTATTTTTCTTTCACGTCAGTGTACATTTTTCTTCGTGATTATCCTTATCACGCACATCTTTTTCTTTCACGGACAGGTACCTTTTCAACCCTTTTCACTCACATCTTCTTTTTTTCAATCCTTTTCTTTGTATTTCTTTATGTCCACTTTTTTTCACGGATGTCCACTTTTTTCACGGATTATCCTTATCACGTGATTATTCTTATCACGTGATTATCCTTATCACGCACATCTGCCTTTTTTTTTGTTTCACGTCGGTGTACATTTTTCTTCGTGATTATCCTTATCACGCACATCTTTTTCTTTCACGGACAGGTACCTTTTCAACCCTTTTCACGCACATCTTTTTTCATTCCTTTTCTTTGTATTTCTTTATGTCCACTTTTTTTCACGGATGTTCACTTTTTTCACGGATTGTTGCCTTATCTGTCTTTCTTTCACGTCAGTGTACATTTGTCTTCGTGATTATCCTTATCACGCACATCTGCTTTCACGGACTGGTACCTTTGCAACCCTTTTCACGCACATCTTCTTTTTTCATTCCTTTTCTTTGTAGAAGCCTCCGTGGTGGAGTGGTTACGCTACTCGCCTTGTAAACCAGGGATCGCAGGATCGATCTCGGGCTTCTCCAGACTTTCGAAATGGTCTTTAAACCGAGGTCCCGTCTCCGTATGACCTAAGCTGTTGGTGGGACGTAAAACTAAAACTCACTCACTCCTTTTCTTCGTATTTCTTTATGTCCACTTTTTTCACGGATGTCCACTTTTTTTCACGGATTGTTGCCTTATCTATTTTTCTTTCACTTCACTGTACTTTTTTCTTCGTGATTATCCTTATCACGCATATCTTTTTCTTTCACGGACAGGTACCTTTTCAACCCTTTTCACTCACATCTTCTTTTTTTTAATCCTTTTCTTTGTATTTCTTTATGTCCACTTTTTTCACGGATGTCCACTTTTTTCACGGATTATCCTTATCACGTGATTATCCTTATCACGTGATTATCCTTATCACGCACATCTGCCTTTTTTTTTGTTTCACGTCGGTGTACATTTTTCTTCGTGATTATCCTTATCACGCACATCTTTTTCTTTCACGGACAGGTACCTTTTCAACCCTTTTCACGCACATCTTTTTTCATTCCTTTTCTTTGTATTTCTTTATGTCCACTTTTTTTCACGGATGTTCACTTTTTTTCACGGATTGTTGCCTTATCTGTCTTTCTTTCACGTCAGTGTACATTTGTCTTCGTGATTATCCTTATCACGCACATCTGCTTTCATGGACTGGTACCTTTGCAACCCTTTTCACGCACATCTTCTTTTTTCATTCCTTTTCTTTGTAGAAGCCTCCGTGGTGCAGTGGTTACGCTACTCGCCTTGTAAACCAGGGATCGCAGGATCGATCTCGGGCTTCTCCAGACTTTCGGAATGGTCTTTAAACCGAGGTCCCGTCTCCGTATGACCTAAGCTGTTGGAGGGACGTAAAACTAAAACTCACTCACTCCTTTTCTTCGTATTTCTTTATGTCCACTTTTTTTCACGGATGTCCACTTTTTTTCACGGATTGTTGCCTTATCTATTTTTCTTTCACTTCACTGTACTTTTTTCTTCGTGATTATCCTTATCACGCATATCTTTTTCTTTCACGGACAGGTACCTTTTCAACCCTTTTCTTCTTTTTTCATTCCTTTTCTTTGTATTTCTTTATGTCCACTTTTTTCACGGAAGACCACTTTTTTCACGGATTGGTGCCTTATGTATTTTTCTTTCACGTCAGTGTACATTTTGCTTCGGGATTATCCTTTTCACGCATTTCTTCTGCTTTCACGGACTGGTACCTTTTCACGCACATCCATCTTTTTTTTTCCTTTATTTTGCATTTCTTTATGTGCACTTTTTTCATGTATGTCCACTTTTTTCACGGATTGATGCCTTATACACTTTTTACACGTCTATCTCCTTTTCCACGGAGGCTGCAAATTTAGGGTTTCTCATGTGAACTTATCAATAGCTCGTCTAAATAATTCAGGGTGAGGATGTTTCGTTATACTACAGCATATGCAGGATCTTCTCGTTGTTAATGTTACTTTTAAATCGCATCGATACTTTTTTTTTGGCACCTGTACACAATTTTCGTGGTAACAAAATCATAATTCCTTATCCAGATGGATTAGAGAAATACTCAGAGAAGTGTTATACTAAACTAAACAGAGGGAGAGATAGATTTTAATAATAATAAAAAAAAAAACACATTTTTTTTATTTGTTTGTAATGGAGTTTAACGGCCCAGTCAATACCATTCAGGTCATTTTGAGCCGGTCAGTTTACCTTTTCACACTTTTTCTTGACAGGCTTATACGTTAGCAGTTAACCAGCACACTGCACATTCTTACGCCAGAAATTGACAACTCTGTTCAAGAGCAAAATGTCAGTAACAGTCACAGAGGTGAAACTTTCATTGCATGGTATATCGTATACTTCCAAGCTATTACGCAATAGCCGGCCAATATGGGGCTGAGAGCGAAACGACGTTGATACGTCGTATCGCTGTCGACCCGACGTTGGTCCGATGTTTTTGGCAGGCTGGGCAATAGTTCAGCCAAGGAGGATTGAAAATGTGACTATTGATTTGTTTATCGTGTAAGCCCCGCCTTTAACAATCGGTTAACGCCCACTTAGCTACGCGCATGCGCAGTGGCGGAAATGTCTCCTTTTTCATGGTCCACTTTTTTACGTTACAGCGGCTGTAAAAAGTCTCCCTGGCCTACATCATAGTGAAGTTTATATTTTCTTGTCCTTTGGGATCATTGATTCCATTGTGGAATTTTGAAAACATTTGAGGGTCACTGATGATGCCTAATTGGCCGAAACTAACTAGTCTGGCCCAGAAAACGTGTACACTATATATTTTCTAGTTCTGCGGTGTATTCCTTGCTTTCAAAGGTTAACCCTTTTATAGAACATATTTAACGCCACTACAGCTGGTGTATGGGAATGTGTGGAGGTCGTAGAAGTTCTCCCTGCATGCCCTACATAATGGGGTAGTTTATATTTTCTTGTTCTTTGGGATTATTAATTCCATTGCGGAATTTTGAGAATATTTTAGGGTCACTGATGAGGCCTAATTGATCGAAACTAGCTAGTCTGGCCCAGACAACATGTACACTTCATATTTTCCAGTGCTGCGGTGTATTCCTTGCTTCCGAAGGATAACCATTTTATATAACATATTATTAGTGAGATTGAGCCACTTCTTCTCCTTCCTGCACTAGGACCTGACTCTCAATGCCCACAATGTGTCCAGATAGTGACATACAAGTCAGCTCTATATTGTCAAAGGGAAACAGTGACTTTTATGTCTAGCATCTTATGCCAATTCTTGCCACCACCCCCCCCCCCCACACACACACACTCCACCCCAAGCCCTACCCCTGTCACGACGAGGCATTGTAAGTTAGACTGAGCGAAATTCATCTCAATGCACTAGGACCTGACCCTAAGTGTCCAGAAGGTGCCCAGATAGTAATATACAAGTCAGCTCTGTAGAAGGGAACTTTTAAAAGACTTCATCATCAGGAAGAAAACAATTTGGAAGGAATGTTCCATGGGTGACTCTGACAAAATTGCTCTAAACAGTTTTGCTCCACTGAACATAATAGCCACCAAAACTAAGCAATAAACAAGCTTTGAAATGACTTCTACTCAATGGGTAGACTGATTTTGAAATAATTTCACAGAAATGTTCCTTTGGTCACTCTCAACCAAAATGGCTCAAATCATCCACTCCACCTTATATTTTATCTGCCACTTTATCTGTACAATAAGGATCAGGTGAGCGACTCGGGGCCATTATAGCCCTCTTGTTTCGCTTGGTTTTCTTTCAAAGATGAATAATCATTCCGCCGTGGACGTTGGTAAGTCCATTCTTACGCTTTCGATGATGATGATTTGATGATGATTTCGTGTTTAACGACGCGTCAACCCTCTTAGTGGTCATAAGCGTCAAGCGGCTAATGATCAACGGTATCTTAAGCTTTCGAAAGACTTCCTAAAAATTTAACATTTTTGTAGCACTTTTAACATTTCAATTATAAAGTTGTAATTGTAATGAAGGGACTATCATTTTTTGTGGATCTCTCCGGCGAATCACTGACAAAGTAAGCATAGAGCCCTTCCCTTTGGCTTTAAGACAGCTGCAGAGACTTCTATTTTTAAGTTTACAGATCGATAAAATCGACAAAAATAAAATTACAGTCAAACTTCGATGGCTCGAACCACTTTGGGACCATCGAAATTTGTTCGAGACAGCGGTAGTTCGAGCCAGTGAGGGATACTATTAGTGCCATACCAGGAGGCATAATGGAGATAATTGTGGATATATTTTCGGTGTTCTGTATTATAAATGTATGTTGTGTGTACTCATTAGAATCGCCTTGATGAGGCGGTTCTAATGAGTACACACAGCATACATTTGCAATATAAATGAAGAAAATCTTCCTAAATTACCCCTATATCGTATTTGGAGGAATTCCTTGCGGACTCCAGAGCGTGTTCGACTCATCCATGGTCAACCAGCCATCGGAGTTCGAGCCATCGAGGTTTTACTGTAATTCATCTCTATTCTAACATGGATCGCCTATATAGCCAATGGTTAAATCCGGTAATATATTGAGTGATAAATCACCAGGCGAAAAAGCGTGACGCGAAGAGCCGACGTTTTATAGCGTTTTGCGACGTCATCGATCGTTTCCTTGACGTTAGACGGAGCACTATCCAGCAGTGGTGACCTCTCGGGCTTGACTGACCTTCGGAATACACCACTGCCGCAATGCTTTCAATTTGGGCGATTCTACTAAACACTGCTGGGACTGACAAAGACAGACAAGGACTGACAAGGACAGACAAGGACTTGACAAGGACTGGAAAGGACCGACAAGGACACTAAAAATGTGAGAGTATTATATAACAAGAGGGCACAGAGGGCCCTGATTCACTCACCTGAATGTCACTGTCTATAGTACATTCTATTTTTAGCTCTGGTGGCCATCATCACAGCGGACCGATCTTAGATATTTTGGTATGGTGTCACCTAGGCAACATTCCTGTGAAGTTTGAATCAAATTGACCCATGGGTTTACGAGGAGTTTGCGTTTGAAGCAAATTTACAATGTTTTTCTATTTTAGCTCTGGTGGCCATATTGTTCATCGGAGCGGGATCGGTTTAGCTATTTTGGTAGAGAGTCACCTAAGCAACATTCTTAAGAAGTCTGAATGAAATTGGTACAAGTGTACAGAAAGAGTTGTCGGTTGAAGATTTTTTTCTATTTTTAGCTCTGGCGGCCATCTTTTTCATCAGAGCAGAATGATTTTAGCTACTTTTGTAGGGGGTCACCTAGGAAAAATTCCTGTGAAGTCTGTTTTTTTTTCTAATTTTTTGCTCTGGCGGCCATTGTGTTCATCAGAGCAGGATCGTTTTAGCTATTTTGGTAGAGAGTCATCTGTGCAACATTCCGATGAAGTTTGAATGATATTGGTCCAAGGGTTAAGGAGGAGTTGTCGTTTGAAGATTTTTTCTATTTTTGGCTCTGAGGGCCATCTTGTTCGACAGAGCGGACTAAATTTGTATTTATCAAATTTCATTTCCTTGTTCCCTAAAGGTTTCAAATGAAATTCGGTTACAAACGGCCCAGCGATTTTGAGAAAAATGTGTTATAATTTACATAATCTGAGTGACCTTTGATTAAGAACAAGGAATTACCTTGACCTTCAGTACTTAGGGAGTTTAAATAACTCATTTAACTAACTGCATCTACCAATTTTAGGTAACAGTTTTTGAAAAGTACATGCTTTTGATTTTTTCCATACAAAAGCCTACTTGACCTAATTTGACCTTAGCGTAAAATAGGTCATGGTCATTCAGGAGTCATCATCTGAACAAATTGTAATTGGCACGAGCCCCCATTGCCATATACAAAGTTATATATTAATCAACCCACAGATTCTGGAGAAGAACATTTCTGAGGAGGGTTTACCTTATATTGGCATGGCGGCCATATTGGTCATGTCATCAAATTCATATCAATTACTTTTTACTTTCTTGTTCCCAAAAGCTTTAATATGAAATTTTGGTTACAAACGCCTCAGTGGTTTCTGAGAAAAATACCTCTGAACATGAAAACAATTGGTAAAATACGCAAATCACCTGTCAGATAGTGCAATTACACGCATTTTGTACACATTTGTTTGGTCCGAAATCGATGACGTCACAGCCATGCTGCAGGATGCTAAAACTAGTGCCGTCTATTAATAGTGCATTATTGGATTTCGTATAAAGGCTATATAATCCTCAAACCTCTTCGGATGGTTGCTTGCGCAAGAGTACTGGTAAACCACTTAGGACTAAGATTGCCCCGGCAAAGTGGTGCGATCAGACCGCCCAATGCATACACTCATAGTTTCATTGAGTGGCAGAGCTTGAGATATCAGCAGTCATTTCATCTCAGTGTTGGGTTAAAGTCCTGCAAAATTGGGGAAGGTATAATTTGAGGACGTTTACTGGAGGACCGGAGGACTGAGGACTAAGTCCTCTAGAGGACCAGGGGTATAATTTGAGGACAAAATACAGGATGACCAGTGCTTTAATAGGCCATATCATGTCTATGATATCTGAAGGTAATTATTGTTTATTGAAAATGACACCTACTGGTAAAGTATATCACCTCATGGCAATATACAGAAAAATAAATAAATAAATAAATAAATAAATAAATAAATAAATAAATAAATAAAAGGAAAACATGTTATTATCAGATTATGCTCATGAAATTTTTCACCATTGAATTTTATGAAATATATTTTTGGCATCTTGTTACTCTTTTTTAAAATGTTTAGTTGAAATTAGAATTTCTCTACTTTCTATATACTTGATATAATCTATCTGTTAAATTCACAAACTGCATGATGAACAGTGAAGATCCTGATCAGATGCTTATCTGGAGCTAACCTGTTTACACATGTAGGGATTGTCTGTCCTGTTCAGCGGGATAAGGGATGTCAAATGTAAGTACCACATAACCTCATTATAACACTGTTCATTATTACACGCTTTTGCATATAACACGGTTTTAAGATGGATACCAAAATGTATAGATTATATAGAAAAATGACCATAAATGGTCATTTTTCTATATAATCTACACAGTTTGGTTTGGATATAACACGGTTGTTAACTAATACCATTTCTGCTTTGGACCCCATTAATAGTGTTATAATGAGGTTGTGGTGTAATATAACATTATAAAACATGCGCATAGGAATGACGAAACATATGTGCCATGATTCTTATCATATCTTACAGAAACTCATTTGACTCACCACTGTACATGCTACTTAACTCTCTAAGGTCATGTAATGGGAAAAACCTGTACCTTTGATCCATTGAAGGCAGGAATTGCACGACCCGCAGAAAAAGCGACCGACTGAAGTCGGTTGATTTTTTAAGAGTGCCCTAAAATCACCGTGTCATTCTGTCATTCGGTCATTCTGTCAGTCTGTCTGTCCGTCCGTAACCCGTTTGTGAAAATTGGTGATAGTGGCTTAACCGCTTGGAATATTTAAACAATTTTTGGCATACTGATAGATATCAATGAGATCTAACCAATGAACTTGAGAAATATTACATTCCATTTAGTATAGCCTCGCCGAGGCGAAAAATGTGAAAATTTTCGAACTGATTATCCTCGGAAACCGTTGGGCCGATTGAAGTCAAATTTCATATGGAGCCTCTATGGGATGGGGGAAAGCAAACTTTGCTCATGGGGTCCAGGTCACATGACCAAAATGGCCGCCAAGCCATATATGGTCTGTCTGCATGTCCGTCTGTAACCGGTTTGTGAAAATTGGTGATAGTGACTTAATCGCTTGGAATATTTAAACAATTTTTGGCATACTGATAGATATCAATGAGATCTAACCAATGAACTTGCGAAATATTACATTCCATTTAGTATAGCCTCGCCGAGGCGAAAATGTGAAAATTTTCGAACTACTTCTCCTCGGAAACCGTTGGGCCGATTGAAGTCAAATTTCATTTGGAGCCTCTATGGGATGGGGGAAAGCAAACTTTGCTCATGGGGTCCAGGTCACATGACCAAAATGGCCGCCAAGCCATATATGGTCTGTCTGCATGTCCGTCCGTAACCCGTTTGTGAAAATTGGTGATAGTGACTTAACCGCTTGGAATATTTAAACAATTTTTGGCATACTTATAGATATCAATGAGATCTAACCAATGAACTTGCGAAATATTACATTCTATTTAGTATAGACTCGCCGAGGCGAAAAATCCGTAACCCGTTTGTGAAAATTGGTGATAGTGACTTAACCGCTTGGAATATTTAAACAAGTTTTGGCATACTGATAGATATCAATGAGATCTAACCAATGAACTTGCGAAATATTCCATTTAGTATAGCCTCGCCGAGGCGAAAACTGTGAAAATTTTCGAACTGCTTCTCCTCGGAAACCGTTGGGCCGATTGAAGTCAAATTCCATATGGAGCCTCTATGGGATGGGGCTAACCAAAATTTGCTCATGGGGTCCAGCTCACCTGACCAAAATGGCCGCCCAGCCATATTTGGTCTTCTGTCTGTCCGTCCGTAACCCGTTTGTGAAAATTCGTGATAGTGACTTAACCGCTTGGAATATTTAAACAATTTTTGGCATACTGATAGGTATCAATGAGATCTAACCAATGAACTTGCGAAATATAACATTCCATTTAGTATAGCCTCGCAGAGGCGAAAAATGTGAAAATTTTCGAACTGCTTCTCCTCGGAAACCGTTGTGCCGATTGAAGTCAAATTTCATATGGAGCCTCTATGGGATGGGGGAAACCACAATTTGCTCATGGGGTCCAGGTCACATGACCAAAATGGCCGCTAAGCCATATAAGGTGAAAACCCTTCAAAAATAGTCTTCTCCAGAACCACTGGGCAGATTTCCATGAAAATTGATAAATGGCATCTGGGACGTAGGCCCATCATAAATTACTAAAATGGTGACCCTGGGTTGACCTTGACCTTCTTTGTGCCTAGGTCAAACTTTGACACATATGCTTTTGTATTGGAAAATATGAGAATGCATTTTATCCTGCAAACGATTCAGAATACAGCACTAAAGTATAAGATGTATTTTTGCTTCTTACGATAAGGCGCATTTATTGGGGGAACCGTTTTAGGTCCAGGTCACATGACCAAAATGGCCGCCATACCCACATATGGTAACACTCATAAAGCTAAAAGCATCCGGCGGGTCGTGCACTTCAGCTGAAGCACTGGTTCCCAATAATATATGACTTTGACAGAGCATAATCAGATCATGCAGAGTGTGGCGTATGATCAGGGACTTTATTGTTTAAAAAATAAACACGCACACATTGTCACAGTACTTTTTCTAAAACTGTAAAGGTCATTTCGGAGACATTGCTTCCAATTTTGTGGGACTTTTACTCGACATTGAGATGAAATGACATCTCAAACCCTGCCGCCAAATGAAACCAATAGGGTTATAACCAATAGGGTTTATAAGCATGGATGGTCAGACACTCGCGGCAGACTAAGATCCTCTAAGCGGTTTACCAGTACTCATGTGCAGGACGGTTTGAGCTCTGTGTGGAATAACCATGCAGCCCATCTCTTTCTTCATGCCCGGATGGGCGGGGGCCGCTTCACTGGTTGCCAAGTCTAACCTATGATTCCACGATAAACCTCTTATGAAACACTCTGACCCACTGCGGCTATAAACAAGAGGCCCATGAGCCACTGTGCTCACCAGAGGACAGGTGGGCACTGCCGAATGGCAGCCATGTATTTTATCATGATATCATTTTAATCTCCCAATTATAAAATATGAAGTCTCCCAAATGAACCCCCATATCCGAAAAAGCACCCTTGTGGACTCAGTATCAGAAACATAAGACCTTTAATGGAGTAGAAGGTGTGGGGCATGGACCCAATGAAGCCCTGGTTGGTATCATCATAAGGAAAAGCATATATATATATATGGTTTAGCAGTGGGGATATGTATGGCCGGAGTTATAAGGCCTCTTAAGCAGTGGAGGGTTTGGGCATGCCCTGTTAATCCCAGGAAAACCCAAGATTGTTGTTCCTAAATGTACCCTATCATAAGGACCAAGGATAAGTATGGTTAGGAGTGAGAATCTGAACGGTTTCTGAGATATGAGGCCCTTTTATGAAGTGGAGAGGAGAGAAATGGCCCCTGTGGACCCGCCCACCCCAAAGTTGGTGTGCTTATGATAAGGAGCAAGAAAATATATGATTATGGGGTGGGGATTTGAATAGTTTCTGAAATATATTGCCTTTTATGACATGGAGGGACAGGGCACATTGCCCCAGCACAAACAGACACCCAGGCTGGTGTGACTGAACGAGTCTTATCATAAGGAAAAAATATGTATGGTTTAGGGATATCTGAGATACACTATATCGCTTTTAATGAGGTAAAGCTTGGGGCATGTCCAGGACATCCCGGGACTCCCAAACTGGTGTCACTGAATGCGTCTTATCATAAGGAAGATGAATACATAGGGTGTAGGTGTGGGGCTTTGGCTGAGTGAGTGTTTTGAGTTTTACTTCCCATCAATAGCTAACGGCCGGCCCATATGGGCATGAAGAAATATATGGGCTGCATGATGCTTTCACGCAGTGTTGAATCCGGCCCGCACACTAGTACTGGTAAACCGCTTAGAGGATCTAAGCCTGTCCAGGAACCGCGATGCGAGGCGGACCGTCCATGCTAATAAACCCTATTGGTTTCATTGGGCGACAGGGCTTGAGATGTCATTCCATCTCAATGTCGGGTAAAAGTCCCACAAAATTGGAAGCAACGTCTCCAAAATGACCTTCACAGTGTTTACGGGCATGTTAAACCTCAAATCAAACAAACAATCAAAACCAACAGCTAAGGTCATACGGAGACGGGACCTCGGTTTAAAGACTCATCCGAAAGTCACGAGAAGCCCGGGATTGATCCTGCGATCCCTGGTATACAAGGCGATTACCGTAACCACTGCACCACGGAGGCTTCTAAGTGTGGGGCTTTGAACAGTTTCTGAGATATATGGCCTTTTGTGAAGGGGAGGGGTGGGGTAAGGCACCGGCATTACCCGGGAGAACCGTAGGTTGTCACCGAATGTGTCTTATCATGAGGAACAAAATCTATATGGTTGAGGGGTAAGGATCTGAATTGTTTCTGAGATATATGACATTTTGTGAAGTGGAGGGTTGAGGCAAGGCCCCGACGCAACTCGTGAGACCACCAGGTTGGTGTAAAAAATGTCTTATCATAAGGAACAAGAATGTGTATGGTTTAGGGGTGGGGATCTGAAAGGTTTCCGAGATATTGGGTCTTTTATGAAATGGTGGGTGGAGGGGCATGACCCCGGCACATCCCGGGGTGGGGTTGGGGCTGGTTGGCGTGACCGAATGTATCTTATCATAAGGAACAAGAATATGATATAGAGGGTGTAGGACATGGCCCCAGCACAACCACCCCCATGTTGGCGTAAAAGCATATTGCTGAGAGAAGTTTACTCAAGTAACATTTCTATAAAAGTTGTGTCAAAATATCTGCAATGACTTGGCAGTAAATGCAATTATTCAATTTCCCCCCATCATAAGTTGCCATAGCAACCAAACTAAAGAGCCGATTTCATAAAAAAAACACAAAACTTTCAATCCCCCAGCCTAGGGATACGACAGATAAAATTTGGGCCCAATTGACCGAGTGGTTTCAGAGAAGATGTCGTTTGAAAGTGTTGACGCAGACGACATACGACGACCGACAACTGCCTGTCCTATAAGCTCCATGGGAGTCTTTGGTCTGGTGAGCTTAAAGTTATTCCGACGACAAGTCGGTGATATAGCCACATGGCCTTTGTACTGAAGCGCTTTTCTGCTTAGTAACTTTGGGACGAATGCCAAACTATCGATCCAAAAATTGCCATATTATTTGTATGGAACAGTATTAAGGTAAAAACTCAATTATGCAATGTGCAATTACAATATGAATTGTTGAAACCGCACTTTGAATTATGGGCCTTTCCATATCTTACTACTTTATTCGAATATGCAACATGCACATTCTAATTTGAGACCTTTGTATTTAAATATGGCATTTGGACGTCCTATTTTGCATTATTCAGTTTCGATTCTGCTGTGGTTAGACGGGGTACCAGTCATTGAGGTTCGGTAATGTCCGTGGATTTGCCGTATTTTTTCCGATGACACGCGTCCGTTGGAGATCGCATTCGCTTTTTTCCAGGGGCGATAAATTTTTTTTTTTCAAGCCAGCAGCGATAAATTTTATCCAGATAAAATTCGGATATTGACAATAATGTTTACGTTTGCATCTTTGAAATAAATTTTACAGCGCGGTTCCTTATTTATATATTTATGAGAAACAGGATTTTATTTAAAAGTTAATTCTTGTTTGACGAAGGGGAAAATACTCTATCGTTGAACATTTACTAAAATAAATTACCATGGTGGATTAGTTTGTGCCGAAACCGTGGATTTGAAATGAGCAATTATTATTAAAATTGATTAATTCATACAATTTCATAAACCTGATCCTTCTGAGTTGTTACTTATTAAGATATTAGTTACTTATTGCAACCTCACTCAAAACTCAAATCGCTGGATATTATATAAATATGTCAGCATAGGATGTATTCTTAATGGAGCCGAGCGATGGTCTCCCTTTTCACCGGCAACTGGGAATAGAGGTAGTACCAGCATGGATTCATTCCCTGGGACACGGGGAAATTGGCGCCTCAACTCCCTTTTTAATTCTGATATAAATGCTTCATGTTCAATAACCTCATTATCCAGCCCCGACCCACAACCACAGAAATGCACCTAGGGTCACAATGACAGCTGTCCTATTCATATGTCCGCCTGTCTGTCTTCATAAGTTAGACTGGGGCAGGATAGCTTTCATCCAACAGAATCACAACGCGAAAATATTAGCTGGTCGACAGTCCGTCCGTCCGTCTGTCTTCAGCCATTCGGCTCTCGCCCATCGGAGCTTGAAGAAATAGATGGGCTGCATGATGCTTCCACGCAGAGCTGAAACCGACCGCACACGAGTCCTGGTTAACAGATTAGAGGATCTAAGCCTGCCCAGGCAAAGCGGTGCGAGTTGGACCGTCCAATGCTTACAAACCCTGTTGATTTCATTGGGCAACAGGGCTTGAGATGTCATTTAATCTCAATGTCGGGTAAAAGTCCCACAAAATTGGAAGCAACGTCTCCGAAATGACCTATACTGTGTTTATGGGGACGTTAAACCTCAAATCAAACAAACAGTCTCCAGCCAGCAAAACCTTGCTGAGCTGGTGTCGCGACTGTCTTAACAAGCCTACTACATATTTCTTCAAGTTCTACATGTAACGATTTGGCAAATGGAGTGGCTGAATCCAAACCATTTTGTACTTACATATATTTCCATGTATTAAATTACACCAAAGTTTTTTTTCTTCTTGTTTTATTACAGTTAGACCGCGTACAGCGTACCAAGGTTTACTAGGCGGAACTTAACGACATTATTTATTTACTTACTTATTATTAAAGTTTACAGAATCTTGTAAAAAAAACAAGCATTTTTTTGTTTTTGATTCATTAGATTTGTACATTTTACCGCCGAAAAATACAACAACAAAAATTGTAAGATGAAAAATCGTGATATTTTTCTGACTGTTGCTTAAAATATACATTGTGGGTACACGTTAGAAGCGCATTCACGATGCGGTTCTAACGAGTACCCACAATCTATATTTTGGAGTAGAAATGAGAAACATAATGTTTACTCATGTAAATCCCAGTTTTACTATATAAAAGTGGGGATCAAATGTGTGTGTGTGTGTTTGTGTGTGTGTGTGTGTGTGTGTGTGTGTGTGTGTGTGTGTGTGTGTGTGTGTGTGTGTGTGTGCGCGTACGGGGTGGGGATCAGAATTATAAAGATGTGTTTTTATGGTGGGATGCGCTTAGTATGTGAGTGAGTTTTACGTCTCACCAACAGCTAATGTCATACGGAGATGGGACCTGGGTTTAAAGACTCATCCGAAATTCTGGAGAAGCCCGGGGTCGATCCTGCGATCCCTGGTTAATGAGGCGAGTAGCATAACCACTACACCACAGTGGCTTCCAGCGCTTGATATGTTACATTGTAGCAGGTGCGGGTTTTCCACCTGCACTCTGGTATGAAAGAATTTGCTTCGCGTTGTGTTTTGTCAAAAAATGGAAACCTTTGCATTTTGTCACTTGCAGCCAACAATCTATATACATAGGATAAAAAGTCAGATAGTTTACTATTTTCTTAATGAATACATTTAACACAAACAGTTACGAACATCAATATAAACATGTAACAAAACAAACAGGGAATCAGGCCCTGGCCATCGGGGCTTGAAGAAATAGATTGGCTGCATGAACTGAAACTGACCCGCACACCAATACTGGTAAACCGCTTAGAGGATCTAAGTCTACCGAGGCAAAGCGGTGCCTACAAACCGTATTGGTTTCATTGGGCGACAGGGCTTTGAGATGTCATTTCATCTCAGTGTCGGGTAAAAGTCCCACAAAAGTGGAAGCAACGTCTCCAAAATGACCATTACTGTGTTGACGGTGACGTTAAACATCAAATCAAACAAAGACCAGAACCAAAATGCCTAGTTTTAGAAATTCCGTTGGATATGCCCTAAATCAGAAATAAATGTTAGAGGGAACGTAAGTCGTAGTACATCTGAAAGCACTTTCACAAAGTAGAGTTGTAACTGTGTTTGCTTTCAGGTGATCATAACGGCGCAGTCTCACCAAGGTCAGGAGCCTTTCGCTGCCGTACAAAATTATTATTAGTATTTACAACAAATTTATATTTTAGAGGTGCAATGGCCTGAACACATTTGCGATATATTTAGATAAAACTTGGACACAATACAAACACAGCAAAGCTGATTCCTGGTCTGACATATAAAATATAAATTATGTGGAAATGATTTTATCAGGAAGGGTATAGTGTCGCCAAATCATCGGTTTCATGCCAAAAATATAGTTCTCTCGTTTCTCTCACACCTCCGTGTCACCAATACGCTTGCAGATTTTTGGGGGTATCTGCCGAATACAGGCGGATGTTTACGAAAGAACGACCGCAGCGCCACTGAACGAGAATAATGAGAACTAGAAGAAGCAGAAGCGGAATTTCAAGTTGCAAAATAGGACCAGAAACAGAAAGAAAACTACACAAATTCCAAAATCAGACTACAAAAAAGAATATCATAATGCAGTGTTGCACAATTGTAACTGAATATAGCATAACAGAATATCCAAATTGCAAAACGCCAGTGACATGATATTAAATTGCAATCTCAATGTTGCATAATTGAGTTTTTACCTAAATCCTGTTCCATATATTTGTTCCTGTAAGAGATCAGAGTCTTGCATACATGTAAGAGAGGTATCAGTAAAATCTAGACTGGATATGAAGTGGGTTTGACAAACAGTGCAGGCCCAGATCAGATGCTGCAGTATGCATAAGTATCTGTATCGGGATTTAGCGTTGTAAGGGTTAAAATTGTATTGGTTTTGAAAATATCTGAGGGTCACTGATGAGGCCTAATTGGCCGAAACTAGCTAGTCTGGCCCAGAAAACATGCACACTCCATATTTTTCACTTCTGTAGTGTAGTCCTTGCTTCCAAAGGATAACCCTTTTATAGAACATATTTAACCATTGTTGTTCCAAGAGGCAATGTTGATTTGAGGTTTAATGTCCCCGTCAACAGTGTTTATGTCACTTTGGAGACCCTGCTACCAATTTTGTGGGACTTTTACCCGACACTGTGATGAAATGACAGCTCAAGCCCTGTCGCCCAATGAAACCAATATGGTTTATAAACATAGACGGTCCGACTCGCACCGTTTTGCCTGGGCAGGCTTAGATCCTCTAAGCGGTCTACCAGTACTCGTGTGCGGTCGGTTTCAGCTCTGCGTGGAAGCATAATGCAGCCCATCTATTTCTTCCAGCCCCGACGGGCGGGGGCCAAATCAATTGCTGACAGACTCATGACGCACGATGGGCATTGATCAGTAAAAAGCTCATCATGTAACTACGTGACAGGTGAATTAAAATGTGGAAGCTCAGACTTTAATGTACATACTCTTTACCAATCGTATACCTGAATCCCCTATATTTATTGTTTCACAGGAATATTTTTCCTCTGATTCTCCAGTGGAATTCAAGTGGAATCTTTGTTTCTCACCAGAATTCCAATGGAATTTCAGCGGATTTAAACATTTCACTGGAAACCTTAGAATTCCAGTGGAATTGACCGACATTCTGGTGTCATTTTCAGTGGGGATGGTTTGAAGCCATTTGAAAGTCTGGCTAAGCCCTGGACTGATACCGTGACCCTACTTTATCAGGTGAGTAGCAAAACCAATACACCACAGAGGCTTCTAAAATTTTGAAATGACTCGTGATGAAAACAATTGGAAGATTCCATTTCGTCCAGAATGGGTTAATAACTCATGCCCACTAAACCCCAACCTACCTTCCCTTCCTACCACCATCCCCACAAAACCTACCCCAGCCAATGCCAATGCACCCACCCACCCTACCCCAACCTACCCAAATCCCACCCTACCTACCTTAACCTATCTAGCCCTAACTCTACCCCTGCCTACACAACCCGACCCAACCTACCTTCCTACCCTACCCACCTCCACTTACCCCAACCTACCTACCCTATCCCATCAACCATACCCTGCCCCATCCAAACGAACCAACCCTCCCCATCCCTACCTAGCCCTATTCCACTCTACCTACCCTACTTACACAACCGCACCGCACCCAACCCCAACCTACCTGACCTACACCACCAAATCACTCCCACTCACCTACCCTTCCTAACACCACCCACCGTCTACCTACCCTACCCGTCTACCTACCCTTCCCACCCGTCTCCGCATGACCTGAGCTGTTGGTAGGACGTTAAACTCAAACACTCACTCACCTACCCTTCCCTATCCACAACACTTACCCCAACTAGATGGGTTACATCACGCTTCCATGCAGAGCTGAAACCGACCCGCACACGAGTACTGGTAAACAGCTTAGAGGATCTTAGCCTGCCCAGGCAAAGCGGTGCGAGTCGGCCCGTCCAGTGCTTATAAACCCCATTGGTTTCATTAGGCGGCAGGGATTGAGATGTCATTTCATCTCAATGTCGGGTAAAAGTCCCACAAAATTGGAAGCAGCGTCTCCAAAATGACCTTTAACAGTGTTGACGGGGACGTAAAACCTCAAATAAAAAAAAAATACCCCAATCCCACCCTACGTACCCTACCCTGCCTACTTTAATGTACCCTACTACCCCTGCCTACCCGAACTCCATCCTACCTACCCTACCCTGCCTACTTGAATGCACCCTACCTACCCCTACCTACCACAATCCCACCCTACCTACCCTACCAACCTCACCCACCCTACCCCATCCCCACATCCACTTCCCCTAACCTACCTACCCTATCCCATCTACCATACCTACCCTACCACAACACACCGACCCTACCAACCCCTACCTGCCCCTATTCCACTCTACCTCCCCTACTAAAGCAACCCCACACCACCCAACTCCAACGTACCTACCCTAACCTACCAACCACAAATCATCCCCGACTACCCTACCCTTCCTTACACCACCCACCCAACCCAACGCCATCTACCTACCCTACCATATCCACCCCACTTATCCTAATCCAACCCTACTTACCCTACCCTGCCTACTTGCATGTACCCTACTTACCCCTACCTACCCCAATCCCACCCTACTTTCCCTACCCTACCCTTCCAACCTCATCTACCCCACCCTCCCCCATCCACACCCGACCCCAGCATACCTACCCTACTCTATCCAACCCACCTACCCCAACCAAACCTTATCTACTTTACACCCCACCTAACCTACCCCACCAAATCCCGAAACGTACCCACCATAACCCAATTCAACCCTACCTAACCCTACCCCACCATCCAACCCCAAACTATCCATCCCTCCTGCCCAAACCCCACCCACCCTAGCAACCGTACTCTAACTACACAACCCCACCCACCAGACCTACATACCCCACTCCACACCAATGCACCTACCCTACCTAACCTTACCCGTCCCCTACCCACCCTTACCCAACCTACCTTCCCTGCCTTCCCCCATTCCTACAAAACCTACCCCACGCCACCCCATCCCATGCCAATGCACCCACCCCACTCATCCAACCTACCGAATCTCACTCGACCTACCCCACCCTACCCCTGCCCACCCTACCCCCCTTCAAATACCCAAACATACCTACCTACCCTACCTACCCCACCCCAACGAACTCGCCCTTCCCATCCCACCCCACCCCACCCCCACCCAACCTACCCATCCCAACCCCACGTGCCCTACCTCACCCAAACCAGCGCACCCACCTTCCCACACCCCCCTACCCCAATATCTTCCTAGCTACCCTTCTTTACATAACCTTACCCTAACCCACCCAACCCCAAATTACCTACCCTACCAATTCCAACCCCACCCTACCCTACAGACCCACCCCAACCCCCACCTACCCCTACCCTACCCTATCCCAACCACCCGCCCCACCCACCAACCCTTCCGTACCCTACTCCACCCCACCCCAACCTACCCTTACCACAACACCCCCTCCCCACTCAACCCCAGTCACAACAATTGTATTCAGATGGTCTAAGCCACCTATTTGCTAGTAGATGAAAAATGTTTAAAATAACTTCTGAAGTCATCAAACCATGTCATGCAGCATTTATTGGTAAAGAACTACATAATTTTCTCAATTGATGACCCTGAGTTGTTCTTTGCATAGATTGAAAAACAACCAAAAAATACAAATATCATTCTGGATATAAAAGGCGAGGTTTTTCGGCGGAGCTGTATAAGCTGGCTTTTGACCTACTTATTGATATTAGTCTCGATTGAATATAAAGTTTCCTTTTAAAAGGAAGGCTTCCCCAGTTTGTAAAGTGGAAAATCCGCCATTTTTGCTCGCCTTTCGAAAGTAATGGGGGAGCTATTGCCATACCTTCGCCGTCTGTCGTCGGCGTAAGCATCGGCGTCCGCATTTAGTTGAAGTTTACCTGCAAGCATTTGTGCTGTTTTCCAAATTTATTTTCAAGTTGAATTATCAACTGGTGAAGAAAACAACAATATTTTTCATATTCTTTTTCACTCGATTTCCCAGGTTTTGGGGCTTAAAAAGTTAATCATTTCCTCCGTATTACCTCCCTTATAATCATACATTTTGTCAAATGCATGTGCGTAGCCAACTAAAACGCATCTTCTCTTCTACATATCCGAGAGCAGCATAGGCTCTGGTAAGGCTGCGCGTACTCTCAGGCTCGCCAAAGTCAGTGCTGGTCGCCTTTGTGAAAAAGACACATGTCATGCCCATGAAGCCGATGCCACGTCTTGACGTTGCATCGACGTTGTCGCTCTAAATAAGCACGATTTTCCTGGTAACTGTTTCAGTGTAAACCATTGAAAGGAGGACGAGGTACGTAGAAACATATTCACGGACTTGGCGAGGAGCGAAACCTCAACGTCGGTGCGCATCTAATAGTTGGCCATCCAATCCCAAAAAAGATTGATATTTTTACTTTTGATGGCAAAATTGAGTAGAGTATCGCACCCATGCTAAATGTAATCCTTGGTGTGTGTCAACAATCATAGGGGTGGATGCCACGTCTGGAAATGCGTCTGAGACTCGGAACTAGGTCAAAGGTCAAATGAGTGCAAAATAAACATGAAACTACTTATAACTTTCTTTTAACACATATTTGGGGAAAATGTTTGCTTAAAATCACCATAAACTATTCATGTGCAGTGAACAATGGAAAATCATTATAAATGTACCCTCAAAGTATGTCAGTCTTATAGGTCAGGGGTCATTTAAGTGCAAAGCTCGTGAAAAACGGATGTTTTCTGAACATATTTTGTTACATTTAGCATAAGGATGTGTTGCTGACCAGTATTTATTTTACCCCCGCCATACGAAGTATGATATGGGGGTATATAGTTTTCGTTCTGCCGTTCGTCCGTCCGCCTTTCGTTGTGTCTGTCCATCCTTCCGTCCGTCCATCCGTCCGTTAACATTTTGGTTAAAGTTTTGCGTTAAAGTTTCTAAGACATTGTATCTTCTGAACCCTTTGATAGATTTAGTTGATACTTGCACTGAAGTTACATACTGGTCTAAAGATTTCATTGATGCATGTCCCACCACCCACAGTACCTTGGGATAAAGGCCAAAGACTTAGAAATTTTACTTTTGGTTAAAGTTTTATGACAGAGTTTATAGATGCCTGTATGTTCTAAACTCTAAGACAAATTCAGTTGATACTTGCATCAATGTTGCATATCAGTCCAAAGATTTTGTGATGCATGTCCCTTCTCCCACCCATTGTGACCTTGACCTCAAGGTCACAGACTTAGACATTTTCATTTGGTTAAAATTTTATGACAGACTTTATAGATGACTGTATGTTCTAAACTCAAAGACAAATTCAATTGATATTTGCATCGATTTTTAAAAGATTTCATTGATAAACACCCCACCTGCTTCAGTAACATTGATGCCCCCACCCCTTCAGTAACTTTGATGCCCTCACACTCTTGATCCATTTAGAAATTTTATGTTTGGTTTAGCTTTTACAAACACATTTATAAATTATTATAGCTTCTTGACTTCTTCATACAAGCTCGAAAGATAAATCAGAGGGTGGCGCTGGCCGGGGGTATACGTGACCCACTGGTTGCTTTCTCAAGTTATCAAAATATTAGAAAAAAATACATTTGTAACGTGTACTTGATTAGAAAATCTGCTGGTTTACATGGATATGGGTTAATGGAATAAAAAGGGATACTAATGTTACAGACTTGAATCATTGATGATCCCCGATATTGATATAGCACTGGATTCTTTCTTTGTGGCTTTGTTTCTGTTATGGGTCTGAAACTTTGCTTTGCGCAACTACCGTAAGTCAAAGCACGACTTCCCGATTGTTGAGCTAGCCCGTCCGACAACAGGTTTTATGCAGCTGCAATCCTCGTCCTTACTTCCGTCGCAATTTAGACAAATCATTTGTTCAGTCCGCATGAAAGCCTCCTAACTCATCAGTGCAACATCTCATAGAACACAAAAATCAAGACAACCACAGAGATTAAACAACAGTGAGGACAGCAAGAAACCACTAAAATGCTGGAGCAAAAGAAAACCAAAAGTTGTACTCCGATTGGCCTGACCCGAGACAGAGCATCAGGCTCCAACCAATATTACATAAAACTAAATTCTCTCTAATTCTCAGCAAGCCATTACGCTGGGACCGTCGTAGAATCCAAGGCCTGACCCACCGGCGTGCAATTAGAGAAAGGGAAGCAAAGTTGTCAACTGTGCTTGGGTTAACTACCATGCATGCAGTCTGTCATATAAACTTTATGTTGTACCAAATTTTTTTATATCGAAGAATAGTTTTACGAAATTGGGTGCTGAAGTCATTGAATTATATATATATATTTCTGAATTTATATACTAAGTCACCATATATTTCGGGTTCCGATAGACCTTTAAGTCCAACACTGGATTTTGAAATTAAATCGGAATGTCGTCTTCAAAATTTTGAAAAGGCTTTGCATAGTTTATGATACCGATAGTCCTGATTAAGAAGTTTAGCAGTTAACAATTTATATCGAGTGTTGAAGTCAGTTACATGACTAGACACTCTGGCAAATCGAATTAATTGCGAAATATAAACGCCATATGATGCCGCACGAGGAACATCACCATCCAACAAAGGAAAATTTACAATCTCTAAGTCAAAATCATCGCGTTTATCATAAATTTTCAAGGAAACAAACCCATCTACAATAGACAGATGTAAATCTAAAAACGGGGCCTCGGTATCAGAAGAATTTGCTTTATTTTGACTGATCAAACCATCGAAATAGGTATTGTTAATATTTAATGAACCACCCAAATATCTAGAAGTCGAGATATGAAATTAAAATGACTTGTTATTTATATATAACTATGTTTATGTCGATCATTTTAGATTATGCGGAAGAAAGCTCGTATCTATGATATCGGAGAAATCCCTCTTTGGTTTGCATTGCATAGACTTGTCAATGATGAAGTAAAACCGTTAAATCATGTGGGCGCAATCGCGAATACATATTAGCTGTTACCCTTTACATTGTAGTGATCTAAACGGCTCTTAAAATGAAGTGGCATCTTTTAAAATACAAACTTTGAAAACTGTTAAACACTTACATTAAGCGGCAGCAAATTTTGGCGCTTTTATGAGTAGACCTTTTCGCGGATTTATATTGTGGCGAATTTTCGATTTCCGAAGAAAAAGAATTGGTCGAATCTACAAAGCCATGTAAGATGACAAAAAAAAATCATCGGAGTTGATCATCAACAGCGTCATGCAAAAAACTGTAATAATTAGTTATGTTTTGTGTTCACCGCATGATTAACCCAATGTGCTACCTTGATAATCCAAATGTCTGTCTGAATGTGTGTCACTTTCCTCTTATCTGATTGGTTTACCCATCATATTGAGCTCGTAGTTAAAGCCATCAATTAATTACTAATTACATCCACAATTTTGACAATAACTCTCAAGGTGTTTTTGTTTTCATTCAGCCGTTTTGAGCTGTCTTATGACTTGAACATTGTCTTTCTTTATTTCGGCTTCTAAAGAAGTGAATACACTTTTTCTTTTGTCACCGATGATGCCGATGACCTATTGACACAATATAATTGTGATGTGTAGAATAAAGTTTCTTTACTTGCATTCTTTTAGCTTTATTGGCGGGTTTTTATTTTGGCGTTTTTTTTCCTTGACTGCAAATAGCGCCAAAATAAAATGACCGCCAAATATAAGTGTTTTACAGTAGCTGCACGTGACCTTTGATGATGACCCACTTATGTTATTATTAGATATATCTTCATCATATCCTTTATCCTTGATATATCATTGTGACGTTTAGTAAGAACTAAGAAGACGATTTGGAATGTTACGACAATAATGGATGGCATGTGAATAAACAACGTATTTTGCAAAATAAACATATTTTGTCAAATATGTACTTAAATGACCTTTGACCTAAGGCCGATTAGGTTGGCCATTATGCTGTTTGTATAATGTGTGGGTTTTATGCTTACTAGATAAGGAAATGGCAACTCATTTGGCTTTGTTTCAGTTGACATACTAGATAACTCTTTGTACAGTAAATATTGATGCATATTTAAAGAAAATTTGTACTTAAATGACCTTTGACCCTGGCAAAATCTATGATACAACTTCTTTTCTCACATGTGATGCATAAACAATATGTCCTAAGTACATTGCTGGTGTTTGAATTAACTTTATTTGATCTGCTTAGATAGAGAGCGGGTACAAATACCAGCATATACAAATTTTATTGTATTTTGCACTCATTTGACCTTTGACCTAATTCTGAGGCTCAGGGGCATTTTCAGAAGTGGCATCCACCCCTATCACTTTTGCATTACACTAAAGGACACTATTAGCATGGATGCCATACTCTACTAAATTTTGCCATCAGAAGTATTTTTTCATGGTTTGGATGGCCAACTATAACTGTAATGGTTAAAAACAACCAACAAATAACAAAAAACAAAAAAAAAAAAAAACGGCATTTATGAACAGCGAAGGCTGAATGTGGCGAGCTGCTGACTCAAACAAGTTTTATGCTGGTGGAAAATTTGTCAGAAAAGACAGAACCATGCACATGTTAAGCTTTTAAATTGCTCGTTTGCTACGCAATTGGATTTCAGAGATGAACAATGGCATGTTTTGTAAAATTGACCATGTTGGTAGAATATGAGGTCTCTTTCTGTCCGAGTTCGAAGCACGATCGAGATAAGTTCTTCAATGATTTAAAACTGTCTTTCTCTTCACCCACCGCTTATAAACGAACTGTTAATAATGTTCCTAAATAAATGAAGAAAAAATGACCCATCACTGTCTCTACCCCCTTCAACAAGCACTTTTGATTGATTACTTCGTGAAATACAACTCGGAAAATTTGTTTGACACAATAAGTTATCAGCTAGTAAGACTATCTGCCTGTAACTGGTCTCTGCAAAACTATTTTCACTGATTTCAGCTGTCAAACTCTCTTCGTAAACTCGTCCTGGAAATTCTAAGTGAGATCATGAACAGTTTGAGACTCCGAGAGAAGTGAGACTCAAGAGACAGAATTAACTTTTGTAATCTATAGACATTTTTTTTTTTTTTTTTTTTTTTTTACAAATCCTTAAGAAAAGAAAAGCATTACATCAACAAGTCCGGGTACTGAACAACGAAGATCTTGTTTTAAAGGTAACCGGGCACTAGAAGCACATTGAGGCTAGCCCATATGCACTGAACAACCATATAAACCAAACTTTATATAGAGAAAGTTGGGTGTACAAGGGTACATTATTATCCTTTTTAGGGGGTTCAGAACATCGACAATCTGTATTTGGACTAGAATTTTTTTTTTTTTTTCACATCACGAAAACACGCCTGCCTAATTTTGACCCATAGACAGTGGATAGCCGTTAGGACCGCGTCATCGAGGCGGTTTTAACCAGTACTACCAATCTATGTTTAGAGCAGAAATATGAAAAAAAAAAAAAAAAAAAAAAATCCGATTTTTTTATCGGACAAATTTCATTTGGGTGGCAAAATTCTGTATACATTTGAATAGGCGTGTTTTCGTAATGAACTGAAAATGCTAGTTCATTAGATTTTAGCACATAGATGTTTTGTAATGATCCCAATGCAGAAGACCATAGGGTTAGTTTCGAGTCACAACAAACGCTTATTACGTAAGATAATTTCACCAATGGGAAACTGGAATCATTTTACATTGACGAATTAACCCATATATGCCTAGCGGCCCTTTTCGAGACATTGGCAAATAATGCAGACCCAGATCAGACGCCGCATCTGTTCAAGATCTAAACTGTTTGCTCAACGTACATGCATTTTTGTAAAACTTACCACAAAAAATAGAATGCTTAGAAATTAACCACTCCAGACTTATAAAGGTGGAATATTTTTTGGCACGTCAAAAGGACGAAAGTAAAAGTAGATCTGTTTCTACTATAATTTTTTTTCTTGGTTTGACTTCTTGAAAACGCTTTATAAATAGATATCTGGAAACGCTTTATAAATAGACATCGACGGGCGCTGCATATTCCTGTTTATTCCGAACGAGTTTTCACTGCGTAAATATGTGGAGAGCAGTCTTATCTGTAAGGCTTTCCTAGTTACGTCATGAGACGGTTAGAAATAAACTGGGGTATCACCTATCGAATCTAAATGGCTTCCAATCGAAATTGGAAGCCAAACATGTAATTTGCGATTGGTCAAAAATGAGTATACTTCTGCAAACAAGTAACCACTGCGAAATTGCAGCAGTGTTTCACTTTAAATTAGAACTACAGTAGAACTTCGATGGCTCGAACACCGATGGCTCGTTTACCATGGATGTGTCGAACCCATTCTTGAGCCCCTAGCGAAATCCTCTACATAAGACATAGTGGGGGATAATTAAGGAGAATTTAGTCTTTTATCCTGCAAATGTATGCTGTGTGTACTCATTAGAATCGCCTCGATGAGGCGATTCTAATGAGTACACACAGCATACATTTTCATTAGAGAACACCGAGAATATATCTAAAAGTATCTCGTTATGCCGCCTCACAGTAACCTCAGTGGCTCGAACTACCCCAGTCTCGAACAGATTTTCGAGGTCCCAAAGATTTTCGAGCCATTGAAGTTCGACTGTACATGTAAGTCAATTAAAACTCTAGCGGTGTCATAAACTATACGACTTATATTCCATGTTTCACCACGAATTATTCCTTACGCTACAATATTGCATAGCTTGTTTCATTTGAAAGACATTAGGTAAGACTGATGTGAAGGCAATGATCTAGTAAGTCTTATTTATCGGAATAATGTCACTGAGTCATAAAAGGCACAAATGGAATTTTTTTTTTCAAAGGAAGGTAATAATAAAAAATAGGCAAGTAACAATTTTAAAAACAAAACAACAACAACAATAATAATAAAAAACAAGAGGGCCCAATGGTCCTATATCGCTCACCTGTGTACCAGAAAATCATTAGTGTAGGAGACCACTTGGCATTGCTACATACTAAATATCTAAGCTCAGGCAAAGTGGTGTCCATGCTTATAAACCCTACTGGTTTCATTGGGCGACAGGGCTTGAGATGTAATTTCATCTCAATGTCTGGTAAAAGTCCCACAAAATTGGAAGAGACATCTCCAAAATGATCTATACAGTGTTTACGGGGATGTAAAACCTCAAATCAAACAAAATCTGTGCCTTATGGTTTTGGAGAAAAAGATTTTTTTAAGTTTTTTTCCAGTATAAGTCTAAAGGAGCTAATGAGCCCTGGGGCTTGGCCAATTTTGACCCAAAGGGCACGGTTGGCAGGATTTATGTAGGCGACCATTTTGTGTTGCTATATACTAAATATCTAAGGTCTGTACTTCATGGTTTCAAAGAAGATGTTTGAAGCTTTTTCCGTTATAAGTTTGTTGGAGTTTAGGGGCCACAGGATTTGGACCCCAGGGGCATGATTGGCAGGATTCATGTAGGCGACCACTTGACATTGCTACATGCTAAATACCTAAGCTCTGGGACTTATGGTTTCAGAGAAGAAGAGTTTTGAAGATTTTTTTCCCCATTTTAAGTTGCTTTTTTTCATTATAAGGGCCCTGTGGTTTCAGAGAAGAAGATTTTTGAAGTTTCTCCAATTGTAAGTCTATGAAAGCTAAAGAGCCCTGGGGTGGGGCCAATTTGGATCCCAGGGGCATAACTGGCAGGATTTATGTAGGTGGCCACTTGACGTTGCTACATACTAAAAATCTAAGCTTTAGGCCTTATGATTTCATAGAAGAAGATTCTTTAAGTTTTTTTTTCATTATAAGTCTATTGGAGCTCGGGCGAGGCCTATTTTGACCCCAGGGGCAGGGTTAGCAGGATTTATGTAGCTGGCTATTTTATGTTGCTAGATACTAAATATCTAAGTTCTGTGCTTCACAGTTTCTGAGAAGAAGATTTTTGAAGCTTTTTTCCATTATGAGTCTATGGGAGCTAAGGGGTCCCAGGGCTTGGCCCATTTGGACCCCAGGGGCATGATTGGCAGGAAATATGAAGGTGACCACTTGCGGTTGCTACATACGAAATATCTAAGCTCTTGGCGCTGTGGTTTCAGAGAAGAAGATTCTATAAGGTTTTTTTTTTCCATTATGAGTCAATGGGAGCTAAGGGGGTCCCAGGGTGTGGCCCATTTGGACCCCAGGGGCATGATTGGCAGGATTTATGTAGGTGACCACTTGTCATTGCTACATGCTAAATATCCAAGCTCTGGGCCCTGTGGTTTCAGAGAAGAAGATTTTTGAAGCTTTTTCCATTATGAGTCTATGGGAGCTAAGGGACCCCGGGGCGTGGCCCATTTGGACCCCAGGGGCATGATTGGCAGGATTTATGTAGGTGACCACTTGCCATTGCTACATGCTAAATATCTAAGCTATGGGCCCTGTGGTTTCAGAGAAGAAGATTTTTGAAGCTTTTTTCCATTATGAGTCTATGGGAGCAAAGGGGCCCCGGCGCATGGCCCATTTGGAACCCAGGGGCATGTTTGGCAGGAATTATGTAGGTGACCAATTGCCGTTGCTACATGCTAAATATCTAAGCTTTGGGCCCTGTGGTTTCAGAGTAGAAGATTTTTGAAGTTTTTTTTTCATTATGAGTCTATGGGAGCTAAGGGACCCGGGGGCGTGGCCAATTTGGACCCTAGGGGCATGATTGGCAGGATTTATGTAGGTGACCACTTGCCGTTGCTACATGCCAAATACCTCAGCTCTGGGCCCTGTGGTTTCAGGGAAGAAGATTTTTGAAGCTATTTTCCATTATGAGTCTACAGGAGCTAAAGGGCCCTGGTGTGTGGCCAATTTGGAACCCAGGGGCATGATTGGCAGGAATTATGTAGGTGACCACTTGCCGTTGCTACATGCCAAATATCTCAGCTCTGGGCCCTGTGGTTTCAGAGAAGAAGATTTTTGAAGCTTTTTTCCATTATGAGTCTATAGGAGCTGAAGGGCCCCGGGGCGTGGCCCGTTTGGACCCCAGGGGCATGATTGGCAGGAATTATGTAGGTGACCACTTGCCGTTGCTACTTGCTAAATATCTAAGCTCTGGGCCCTGTGGTTTCCAAGTAGAAGATTTTTGAAGCTTTTTGTTCCATTATGAGTCTATGGGAGCAAAGGGGCCCCGGGGCATCCCCCATTTGGAACCCAGGGGCATGATTGGCAGGATTTATGTAGGTGACCACTTGTCATTGCTACATGCTCAATGTCTAAGCTCTGGGCCCGGTGGTTTCAGAGAAGAAGATTTTTGAAGCTTTTTTTCCATTATGAGTCTATGGGAGCTAAGGGACCCCGGGGCGTGGCCCATTTAGACCCCACGGGCATGAGTGGCAGGATTTATGTAGGTGACCACTTGCCATTGCTACATGTTAAATATCTAAGCTCTGGGCCTTGTGGTTTCCGAGAAGAAAATTTTTGAAGCTTTTTGTTCCATTATGAGTCTATGGGAGCGAAGGGGCCCCGGGGCATCGCCCATTTGGAACCCAGGGGCATGATTGGCAGGAATTATGTAGGTGACCACTGGCCGTTGCTACATGCTGAATATCTAAGCTCTGGGCCCTGTGGTTTCAGAGAAGAAGATTTTTGAAGCTTTTTTTCCATTATGAGTCTATGGGAGCTAAGGGCCCTGGTGTGTGGCCAATTTGGACCCCAGGGGCATGATTGGCAGGAATTATGTAGGTGACCACTTGCCGTTGCTACATGCCAAATATCTCAGCTCTGGGCCCTGTGGTTTCAGAGAAGAAGATTTTTGAAGCTTTTTTCCACTATGAGTCTATAGGAGCTAAAGGGCCCCGGGGCGTGGCCCGTTTGGACCCCAGGGGAATGATTGGCAGGAATTATGTAGGTGACCACTTGCCGTTGCTACACGCTAAATATCTAAGCTCTGGGTCCTGTGGTTTCCAAAAAGAAGATGTTTGAAGCTTTTTGTTCCATTATGAGTCTATGGGAGCAAAGGGGCCCCGGGGCATCCCACATTTGGAACCCAGGGGCATGATTGGCAGGAATTATGTAGTTGACCACTGGCCGTTGCTACATGCTAAATATCTAAGCTCTGGGCCCTGTGGTTTCAGAGAAGAAGATTTTTTAAGCTTTTTTCCATTATGAGTCTATGGGAGCTAAGGGGCCCCGGGGCGTGGCCCATTTGGACCCCACGGGCATGATTGGCAGGATTTATGTAGGTGACCACTTGCCATTGCTACATGCTAAATATCTAAGCTCTGGACCCTGTGGTTTCAGAGAAGAAGATTTTTGAAGCTTTTTTTCCATTATGAGTCTATAGGAGCTAAGGGGCCCGGGGGCGTGGCCCATTTGGAACCCAGGGGCATGATTGGCAGGAATTATGTAGGTGACCACTTGCCGTTGCTACATGCCAAATATCCAAGCTCTGGGCCCTGTGGTTTCAGAGAAGAAGATTTTTGAAGCCTTTTACCATTATGAGTCTGTAGGAGCTAAAGGGCCCCGGGGTGTGGCCCATTTGGACCCCAGGGGCATGATTGGCAGGAATTATGTAGGTGACCACTTGCTGTTGCTACATGCTAAATATCTAAGCTTTTGGCCCTGTGGTTTCCGAGAAGAAGATTTTTGAAGCTTTTTGTTCCGTTATGCGTCTATGGGAGCGAAGGGGCCCTGGGGCGTGGCCAATTTGGACCCCAGGGGCATGATTGGCAGGAATTATGTAGGTGATCACTGGCCGTTAATACATGCTAAATATCTAAGCTCTGGGCCCTGTGGTTTCAGAGAAGAAGATATTCTAATTTTTCCCATTGTTAGTCTATGGGAGCTATATGTTGCCATGGCAACCAGAATTCCATTCTGATCAGCCCAAAAACCTTATGCAGCCTTTCCCCCTACCTGATGATGCTTCTCATGAAATTTGATCAAGATTGACCATGGGGTATTAGAGATATACTTATTTGAAATTGTTTTCGGACGCACGGACGCACGCACGCATGGACGCACGCACGACGGACAAAAAGTGATCACAAAAGCTCACCTTGTCACTACGTGACAGGTGAGCTAAAAAGCACTAGAGTGATTGGCAATTTATTATCGATACTTTAAGAAGAAACATAAGCAGGTTTTCAGATAAGCTAGTAATATCCCGTTAAGAAATGAAACAATTCTGAAACACCTTTTTATTGGCGATACACTCACTAAATAAACCGCGACAGTTTGTTTGTTTGTATTGCAGTTTAACGCCCAGTCAACACAAGTAAGGACATTCTTTTCCTGGGCGCTTATACCAGTACAATTTTCTCAGGAACTTTATGGGCTTCAAAGTTGAAACTTAGTACACAAATTGATCATGACGTATACAAGAATCAGCCTGCTTGTGCTTATGTTACGTTTGTTGCTATAGCAACCAAATCTTTCAAAATCTCCTCCATGAGGGCTACTTGTGTGTGTTTTTTAGGAATGTTTATTCAATAGAAGGTCTTCAAATATTGTTAAAACAATTCTGTTGGGCGGGCCTGAAGAAATAGATTGGGTTGCACAGTGTTACACTTTGTTCTCTTTATAAAAAAAAGTACCCGATTGGCATGGATTTTTCAAATGCTTTTTATACTGTTTTTGAATTCGTAATAAAGTTTATATTTCAAAACATTTGTCCTTTTCATATTGAACCACAAAATAGTTTCAATATTCATATTCCAATATTTCTTACGCCGTTTATCTTTTTTAAAGATATTTCTTGTTAAATTTGTTTTTCATTTTATCGTTATAAATGTTGTATTGTAATGCCCGATATGCAGATGAAGAAACAGACGGGCTGCATGATGCTTCCATGCAGAGCTGAAACCGACCCGCACACGAGTACTGGTAAACCGCTTAGAGGATCTAAGCCTGCCCAGGTAAAGCGGTGCGAGCCGGTCCGTCCACCCACGCTTCTAAACCATATTGGTTTCATTAGGCGACAGGGCTTGAGAAGTTTTTTCATCTCAATATCGGGTAAAAGTCCCACAAAGATCAAATTTTGAATTCCTGTTTTGCATTTAATTCCACAGAAACTTATGAAAGTATGTTTTGCATTCAATTCCACAGAACTTATGAAAATATATACTTTCTAAATGACTGCAAAACATTTGCCTTTACACTTGCAAGAAATACTTTGAAAGTACCTATTTGCAAAAGCTTTGCACCTGAATAAAAATCAGAGTTGATGTTTGCAAACTGTTTGCAGACTGCTATTGAGTGAGTGAGTTTTAGTTTTACGTCCCACCAATAGCTAAGGTCATATGGAGACAGGACCTCGGTTTAAAGACTAATCCGAAAGCCTGGAGAAGCCCGGGATCAACCTGCGATCCCTGATTTACAAGGCGATAAGCATAACCACTGCGCCACAGGGGCTTCTAGACTGATATTCAGGTAAGCCTGTTAATTAATCCAACCAACTGATTTAAAGTCACTGTTTGCAAAAGCTTTGCAGTATGAAAAAATGTCAGATATACTCGTTGCGAAACCTTTATAGTGTGCTAAAAGCATTTTGCATTTGCAATCTCTTTGCAGTGGCACAGCTATGCTTGCAAAATGTTTGCACCAATCTGTTGCAAAGCATTTGCAAAGGGTATGCAGCCGGTTATTTTACTGGAACATATTCAGAATATACTCTGCATATGGATTGCAAAGGATTATTTTTGTATCGGATTACAGAAAGAGGAAAACTTTGCGCTTTTCAAAAACATATGGTTTGCTCGGATTCCATTGTTGAAACTGAAAGCGATAACTTTTTCGCAAACTTGACAGATTCTTTGTACTGAACTTTTATCATGCATGAGTAAATGATTGGATATGACCTACATTTCTATTTGGCAATTATTTGATGCATCATAATGAAAATAAGGTTATGGTTTAGCAAGGGTAGTAATGTTAGCAGCACTGTCCTCTTTTCAATCATTGCATACTGTTTCCACACATTTGTTGTTCCCATCCAATTCTGTTCCATTAAATGTATATTCATGGCATGTATTTTGCCACAGAAACTGTTGAATTGTGATGGTAGTGCTAATTTAGGTCTAGCTGGGGGTGCACACTAATGTCCGCGAATTATCCGGGAAATATCCGGGAATTGTCCGGGAAATGTGGGGAAGCGGTGCGTTATCCCTAATATCTCCACTTCTGATGGTCAAAAATTAATGAAATTAGTATCAAATAAAATTTTAAGCTCCGATCTAACTAGAAATGTGTCCAGACGACACAGATGCCCTCGCCAAGGGCCCCGCCTCACCCCGAAAATCCATGTTGCAACAAAATTTTCTAAGTGTGTGACCTTGACATTGAGGTCAAGGACAGGATCGTTCGTATGGGTGAATGAGACTTGGGACCTGTATCTATCATCATTCCAAATATGAAGCCAATCTATAAATATGAGCCCTAAAACTTTAAAAACATAATAAGACTAAGTCTGTGACCTTGACCTTGAGGTCAGGGGTAGGGGTATATATAACTTTGGACCTGTAACTATCATCATACCAAATATGAAGCAAATATATATGATTTGGTGAGTATGAGCTCTTAATAAACTTTAAATATAAAAAGTCTTTGTCTGTGACCTTGACCTTTATGGCACATGCATGGGTGGGGGTATTGGATATTGGACCAGTATCAATCATCATACCAAATATAAACTTAATTCATCATACGATTTGGAAACTATAAACTCTTAAAATATCTAATTAAAAATTTCTAAGTCTGTGACCTTGACCTTGAGCTCATGGGCATGGGTGGGGGTATCGCTGAATAAAATGGACAGGTATCTAACATCATACCAAATATAAACTCAATCCATCACACGATTTTGAAATATCAACTCTTAAAATATCTAATTAAAAACTTCTAAGTATGTGACCTACACATTGAATCCATAGGTATGAGTGGGGGTATTGCCAAATAAACATTTCGACCTGTATCTATCATCATAGCATATATAAGCCAATTTGGATAATTGAGCTCTTTAAAATCTTTAACATTAAAATTGTCTAAGTCTGTGACCTTGACCTTGAGGTCATAGGCATGGGTGGGGGTACTGCTGAATAAAACAGTGTACCTATATCTATCATCATATGAACCAAAGCCATCATAAAAGTTCAGGTTCTACCAGGTACAAATACCTTAACTGGAGTCTTTAACATGGAACATTTCTAAGTCCATGACCATGACCTTGAGGTCATTGGTATGGGTGGGGGTATCGCTGAATAAAACTTTGGATCTATATCTATAATCATACCAAATATGAACCAATTCCATCAAATGGTTTGGAAAATATGAGTTCTAAAATGTTCAGGTCTACCTGTTACAAAAACCTTAACCTGAGTCTTTAACATTGAAAATTTCTAAGTCTGTGACCTTGACCTTGAGGTCACAGGCATGGGTTGGGGTATTGCTTAATAAAACTTTGGACCTATATCTATCATCATACCAAAGATGAACCAGTTCCATCCAATGGTTAGGAAATATGAGTTCTAAAAGTTCAGGCTCTACCTGTTGCAAAAACCTTAACCTGAGGTTACAGGATCACGTACGTACGTACGTACACACACACGTACAGACGGACGTACACATGTACGCACGTACGGAAAACCGAAAAACTATATGCCCCCGGCATCATATGATGCGGGGGCATAAAAACTATATTAAAATACATTTTTGAAGTTACTTGTCCGGAAAATTCCCTGACTGTATCCTGAATGTTGTGGGTAGTGGTACGTTATCCCTAATATCTCCATTTTGGGTGGTCAGAAACTAATAAGATTAGTATCAAATAAAATATTAAGCTCCATTCTAAAAGGTTATTACAAATATTTTTCATCTCTAACATTTTGGGGTCTAGATTTGAAGTAAATTTGTCCGGCAAAATTCCCTAATTTAGGTCTGACTGGGTGTATTTGATGAGTTTTTGCCTCTGATCTATGTTCTTGGGAGGTGTGTGTGTGTGTGTGTGTGTGCGGGGGGTACTCTAAAGCCATGCAAAACAGTTTTCGAAAGTTATCGCTTTCAGTTTTAACAATGGAAACTTGAGGCCTTCATCCCGACTGAACAAATTATTTGTCTAAATCGCGATGGAAATAAGGGCGGGGTTCGTGGCCACGTAAAATCGATTTATGCCCCCCAGTGTTATTCGTTTCAGCTGACCGTTTCAGGGCGGTTCTTCTGTCGCGATTTATTTTTGTTATGGTTTGTCTTTAGGTGTTTGTGTCGCTTGTCTTATTTTATTTTGGATAGCCTATTGGCCATTTTGTGGGAAAGTAACAGTCCTTTTTGCTTTCCGCTGTTGTGTTTCCATTAGGTCTGTTGTTGCATGTTTGTGTTCTTTCCCTTTGGTCTCTGATGGGAGCTATGGGTTGATTGTATCGATTCCTGATCATTGCCTCTACTTCTATTTATTGGTGTGTTTGGAAAGGAGCCTTGCAGTAATTATATTTGCACAAACACTTCATCTTGAATATAAGAGTAAGGCTTCATGGTACTAGGACTGTGTCTCAAACCAAAGCAAAACTTAAAAATTGTCTCTCAGAAACAGCCCGCTGCAAGATATGACCTAAATTTCTATTTTGCACTTCTTTTGATGCATCATAAAGAAAATAAGAGTTTGGAATAGGTAGTATTGCAGTAAATATTGAAAGGTGCCGGGTTTTATCACTTTTAGTTGCATTATTAATACCAGACTAAAAGTCTTGCCTACATTGGATATAAATCCCATGTTTTATTTCAATGTGAGAAAATGATAGGTATAAGGGACAAACATGATGCATGTTTTTATAAATATATCTGCAAAGAAATTGTTGCTGATTGTATTTACCCTTCCCCAACCTACCCCACCCATCCAACCCCACCTACTCATCCCCTGGTAAACAATTCTGATTCTCCGTTCTAGTAGGTAAACAGATCAACATGTGTTTTTGTCTCATTAATTTGTTGGGCTTGGGTGGCTCTATTGATAAAGTAAGGTTTGAAAAATTTTGAATGTGTTGTTTTTGTGGGAGCAGGTAAAAGGTTACTGTTGTCGCCTATGGAAAATATTTAGTAGTCTATAGCAAAGGTAAAAATTTTAGCAGCACTGTACTGTTTTCGGTCATTACATACTACAGTGGAATTCCGCTTAAAGACCACCCATATATAAGGCCACTCCGCTATTAAGACCGGTTATAGCCAGTCCCAAATCATTTCCTATATAATTAATTGCTATTTATTCCGATAAAAGAGACCAACCCCCTATTCAGTATTAAGACCGCTTTCAAAAGACCATATCTGTCATTAATGTTCGCTATTTTGCCATGGATAATGAAAAATATGATGGTTATGCTAATTTAGGTCTAACTGGGTGTATTTGATGAGTTTTTGCCTCTGATCTAAGTTCTTGGGAGGTGGGGGTGTACTTTCAAGTCATCTATATCATTGTTATTGATGTGTTTGGAAATGCAGCTATTGCATTTGCAGAAACACAAGAAAGATTCTACTTCATCTGGAACAGAAGAGTAAGGTTTCATGGCACTAGGACTATGTCTCATACCAAAGCAAAACTTAAAAATCGCCTCTCCTAAACAGTCCGCTGCACTATCCCGATAATTTTTCTCATCCGTTTTATGTTCTAATTTATTGTATTCATGTCAAAAGGATGTGAACAGATAAATTCAGCTATTTCTCATGGCATTAAGGCATTTATAAACATTTTCTGGGCAGTTTTGTCTTCAAAATATCCTCAAAAATATCATTTTTTACATTAAATATGGGGGTTGAAGGTGTGAAAATAGCCATTGAAATGCGTGTTGGTCCTATTTAAGCATAATTCTGTGCATTTTAGGATATAATTATTTCTAAAACATTGTAGAAGAAACACTGATGCAAGCCAATGTCTAGGTTTCTTTCCAGAAAGGGTAAACTTTGCACTTTTCTTCAAAAACATATGGTTTACTCGGCTTTCATAGTTGAATCTGAAAGTGATAACTTTTTCGCAAACTTTAAAGATTCTTTGTGACTGAACTTTAATTATGTGTGAGTAAATTTTTTAGATATGACTTAAATTTCTATTTGTCAATTTTTTGATAGATCATAAACAAAAATATAAGGGTTTGTTATAGCACTAGATACTTGTAGGTGCCGGGTTTTATCACTTTTGGACCGAGCTTTTAGTTGCGTTGTAAATACTAACTTATTACCCCCTAAGACTAAGACCTCTTTACGTCATCTTAAACTAGGTATTCAAGAATTTCATAAGAAGTTTGTTTTGGCCCCTGCAGACAAGGCCGCTAACAACGTCGTCGTTGTGTGACGGCTCCACTATGTTAACACGCTTAAGCAGGAGCTTGGTGGTACTAAGGCCTATGAACTTCAGCCTTTAGCTGAAGAGAGAGCTATAGTAGATGAACATATTTGTCATTAAGCCACCAAGTTTGCTGTGTGTGTTACCGAAGGCCAAGACAAGCTTCCTACGCTATATTGGTTACCAAAACTTCATAAAAGACCTTACAAAGCACGGTTTATTGCAAGTTCTAGCTCTTGCACTACCACTGAACTTTCTAAATTATTAACTTCCTGCCTTACTGCTATTAAAACGCATGTGATTAAATATTGTGATAAAGTCTTTGAAAGATCAAGAAGAAATCTGTTTTGGTCTATAAAAAATTCGAATGAGGTTTTAAATAAATTGAAATCCAGACGTTTTCGTGCTTCAAGTCTGTCTACTTATGATTTTTCCACTCTTTACACTACACTTCCTCATAATCTTATAAAAGAAAAGCTTAATGATTTAAATGAATGGGCTTTTCACAGAGAAAATTCTCTCTATCTTGCATGTAATGTCAGAAATGCATTTTTCACTTCTAAAGAGCATAAGAATTATACCTTTTGGTCATTTCAGAAAGTGTGTGATGCCCTCACCTTTCTACTTGACAATTTTTATATTAGATTCGGTACTAAGTTATTTAGACAAATTGTGGGTATTCCGATGGGTAAGAATTGCGCACCTCTTGTGGCTGATCTGTTCTTGTATTGTTATGAAAGAGACTTCATGTTGTCGCTTTCCATTGATAACCAATCTGAAATTATTGAAGCTTTTAGCTCCACTTCTAGATATTGAGATGATTTATTAAATATTGATTATACCTATTTCGATGGTTTGATCAGTCAGATTTACCCCCCCCCCCCAGAACTTCAGTCAAATAAAACAAATTCTTCTGATACCGAGGCCCCGTTTTTGGATTTACATCTATCTATTGTAGATGGGTTTGTTTCGTGCAAAATTTATGAGAAACGCGATGACTTTAGATTTTGAGATGGTAAATTTTCCTTTTTTGGATGGTGATGTTCCTCGTGCACCATCCTATGGCGTTTATATTTCGCAATTAATTCGATTTGCTAGAGTGTGTAGTCATGTAACTGACTTCAACACTCGTAATAAATTATAAACGGCTAAACTTCTTAATCAGGGTTATCGGTACCATAAACTAAGCAAAGCCTTTTCAAAATTTTACAGACGCCATTCTGATTTAATTTAAAAATTCAATATTGGACTTAAATCTCTTCTGCAGCAGGGTCTATCGGAACCCGAATTTTATGGTGACTTAATAAGTATATAAATTCAGAAAAATTTATAGCCGCAATGACTTCAGCACCCAATTTCGTAAAATCATTCTTCGAAATAAAAAGATTGGGTACAACATGGATGTTATACGACAGACTGCATGCATGGTTGTTAACCCAATCACGGTGGGCAACTTTGCTTCCCTCTTTGATTGCACGCCGGTGGGTCAGGCCTCAGATTCTATGACGGTTCCAACGTAAAGGCTTATTGAGAATTAGAGAGATCTAATTCAAGGTAATGTTGGCTGGTGCCTGATGCTCTGTCTCTGCTCGGGTCCATCGGAGTCTAACTGTTGGTTTTCTTTTGCTCCAGCATTTGAGTGGTTTCTTGCTGTCAGGTCCTCACCGTTGTCTCACCTCTGTGGTTCTTTGATTATTTGTGTTCACGGAGATGCTGCACTGATGAGTTAGGAGGCCTTCATGCGGACTGAACAAATTTGTCTAAATCGCGACGGAAGTAAGGGCGAGAATTGTGGCCACGTAAAATCGATTTAACCCCCCCCCCCCAGTGGAAATCTTTGACCTTTCCAAGGCGGTTCTTCTGTGGCGGTTTATTTATGGTGTTGTTTGTTACTTACTGTGTGTATCACTTGTGTCTTTTTATTTTGGATAGCCATATGACCATTTTGTGGGAAAGTAACTGCCCTTATGGCCTTCCTTTGTTTAGGTTTCAATTATGGTCTGGTCGCTTCATTTTTGTGTTTCTTTCCCTTTGGTGTCTTTGTTGGGTGGAGCAAGTTAATTGTATCGATTCCTGATCATTGTTTTACTTCTACTTTGCTTCCATTGGGTATATATCCCATGTTTTATTTCAATGTGAGAGAGTGACAGGTATAAGGGTCTAAAATGATGCCTGTTTTACAAATATATCTGCAAGCTCAAAGAAATGGTTGCTGATTTTATATGGTCAACCCTCCTTTAAGCTATGGTGTTTTGCATTGACTCCGTTCCAGTAGGTAAACAAACATGGTTGACTGTAACTTGAAAAGGAGCAGTTCGACATGTGGATTTTTTCTCATTAACTTGTTCGGCTCGGATGGTTCTATAAACAAGCAAGTTTTGTAAAGTTTTGTATGTGTAGCTTTTGTGGGCGCAGGTTAGTCGCCTATGGAAATATTTAGTGGTCAGCTCCCAATAGCAAAGGTAGAAATGTCAGCAGCACTGTCCTGTTTTCAGTCGTTACATAATATGTCTTTGGAAAGAATACTTGCAGTAATTGCATTTGCAGAAACACAAGAAAGAATCTATCTACTACATCTGGAATATTTGAGTAAGGTTTCGTGGTACTAGGACTATGTCTCATACCAAAGCTGTGCCAAAAATATTTTGAGGGCTACCTTACCTATTGGTATGAAAGAGTTACCCGTTTTCAAAACGAAAAATAGTCCGAGTTTCAAGTAAATATGTTCAGTAATGCCAGAGATATTACAAAATGGCCAAGTTTTTGCAAAAAAATTCTAAGTATAAATGTGCTTGTAAAAGCTCAACCAAACATAAAATTTCTAAATTGACCCAGGGAGTGAGGGCACCAATGTTACTGAATGGGTGGGGGCATCAATGTTACTGAAGCAGCAGGATGGGTATGCATCAATGAAATCTTTGGACTGGTATGCAACATGAATGCAAAAATCAAATGAATTTGTCTTAGAGTTTAGAACATACCGGCATCTATAAACTTTGTCATAAAACTTTAACCAAATGTAAAATTTCTAAGTCCATGATCTTGAGGTAAAGGTCACCATGGGTGGAAAGGGGCATGCATCACGAAATCTTGGACTGCTATGCAACACTGAATCAAGTATCAACTGAATATGTCCTAGAGTTTAGAACATACAGGCATCTATAAACTTTGTCATAAAACTTTAACAAAATGTAAAATTTCTAAGTCTGTGACCTTGACCTGAAGGTCACTGTGGGGGTGGGACATGCATCAATGAAATCTTTAAACCAGTATGCAACTTCAGTGTAAGTTTCAACTCAATCTATCAAAGGGTTCAGAAGATAAAACTCTTTGAAAGTTTAACGCAAAACTTTAACCAAATGTAAAATTTCTAAGTCTGTGACCTTGACCTCAAGGTCACTGTGTGGGGGGACATACATCAGTGAAATCTTTAGACCTGTATGTAACTTCAGTGTAAGTATCACTTCAATCTATCAAAGGGTTAAGAAGATACAATCTCTTAGAACTTTTAACGCAAAACTTTAACCAAAATGTTAACGGACGGAAAGACGGACGGAAAGACGGACACACGGACGGACGGACGGACGGACAGACGGAAGAACGGCAAGACGAAAACTATATACCCCTATAGCATACTTCGTATGCCGGGGGTATAATAATGAACAACTAGTCCGAGTTTCAAGTAAATATGTTCAGTAATGACAGAGAAATTACAAAATGGCCAAGTTTTTGCAAAAATTCTAAGTCGAAAATGGGGCATAAATGTGCCAAAAATATTTTGAGGGTTACCTCACCTATTGATATGCGTTCCCCTTTTCATATTGAACAACTAATCCGAGTCTCAAGTAAATATGTTCAGCAATGACAGAGATATTAGAAAATGTCGACGATTTTGCACGACGAAGACGACGATGACGCAGACGACGCAGATTATGACGCCAGAGCTGTGACAATACCTCGTCGTTTTCTTTGAAAACAGCCGAGATAAAAAATCGTCTCTCCTAAACAACCCACTGCAATATCCCGATAAGTTTCTCATCCAATTATTGTTCTAATTTATTGTATCGAAGTCAAAAGGATGTGAACAGATAAATTCAGCTATTTCTCATGGCATTTAGGCATTTATAAACATTTTCTTGGCAGTTTTGTCTTCAAAATATCCTCAAAAATGTCATTTTTACTTTAAATAGGGAGTGTAGGTGTGAAATAGCCAAACAATGTGTATCGGTGCTATTGACGCATAATTCTGTGCATTTTAGGATAGAATTGTTCCAATGACAATGGAGAAGAAACACTGATGCAAGCCGGTGTCTAGGTTCCATTCCAGAAAGAGGTAAACTTTGCACTTTTCAAAAACATATGGTTTACTCGGCTTTCATAGTTGAATCTGAAAGTGACAACTTTTTTCGCAAACTTGAAAGATTCTTTGTGACTGAACTTTTATTATGCATGAGTAAATAATTAGATTTGACCTAAAGTTCTGTTATGCATCATGAAGAAAATAAGAGTTCGGTATTGGTAGCATTGCAATAGATACTGGGAGGCGCCGGGTTTTATTTGTCTAAATCGCGACGGAAGTAAGGGCGAGGATTGTGGCCACGTAAAATCGATTTAAGCCCCCCAGTGGAAATCTTCCACTGACCGTTCCAAGGCGGCTCTTCCGTGGCGATTTATTTATGTTGTTGTTTGTTACTTACTATGTGTGTCACTTGTGTCTTTTAATTTTGGATGGCCATATGGCCATTTTGTGGGAAAGTAACTGTCCATATGGCCTTCCTTTGTTTAGGTTTCCATTATGGTCTGGTCGCTTAATGTTTGTATTTCTTTCCCTTTGGTGTCTTTTATGGATGGAGTAAGTTAATTGTATCAATTCCTGATCTTTGTTTTACTTCTACTTTATAACTTTTGGACCGAGCTTTTAGCTGCGTTCTGAATACCAGACTTGCGCCATCCTATGGCATTTATATTTCGCAATTAATTCGATTTGCCGGAGTGTGTAGTCGTGTAACTGATTTCAACACTCGTAATTAATTGTTAACGGCTAAACTTCTTAATCAGTGTTATCGGTACCATAAACTACGCAAAGCCTTTTTCAAAATTTTATAGACGTCATTCTGATTTAATTTCAAAATTCAACATTGGACTTAAGTCTCTTCTGCAACGAGGTCTATCGGAACCCGAATTTTATGGTGACTTAGTAAACCAATTCAGAAAGATTTATAAACACAATGACTTCAGCACCAAATTTCGTAAAATCATTCTTCGATATGAAATGATTGGGTACAACATAAATGTTATACGACAGACTGCATGCATGGTAGTTAACCCAATCACGGTTGACAACTTTGCTTCCCTCTGTAATTGCACGCCGGTGGGTCAGGCCTCAGATTCTATGACGGTTCCAGTGTCAAGGCTTATTGAGAATTAGAGAGATCTAATTCAAGGTATGTAGGCTGATGCATGATGCTCTATCTCTGATCGGGCCCATCAGAGTCTAACTGTTGGTTTTCTTTTGCTCCAACATTTCAGTGGTTTCTTGCTGTCGAGTCCTCACCGTTGTTTCATCTCTGTGGTTGTTTGATTATTTGTGTTCACGGAGATGTTGCACTGATGAGTTACGAGGCCTTCATGCGGACTGAACAAATTAATTGTCTAAATCCCGATGGAAATAAGGGCGAGGATTGTGGCCACGTAAAATCGATTAAGCCCCCCCCCCCCAGTGATATTCGTTTCCGCTGACCGTTCCAAGGCTGTTCTTCTGTCGCGTTTTATTTTTGTTATGTTTTGTCTTTAGGTGTTTGTGTCGCTTGTGCTATTTTATTTTGGTTAGCCTATTGGATCAACATGTGGATTTTTTCTCATTCACTTGTTGAGCTAAGATGTTTCTATAAACAAGCAAGGTTTGAAAAGTTTTGTATATGTAGTTTTTGTGGGCGCATTTGAGTCGCCTATGGAACTTTCAAGTGGTAAGCTTCCAAAGCAAAGGTAGAAATGCCAGCCGCACTGTCTTGTTTTCAGTCATTACATACTATTTCCACACATTTGTAGTTCTATCCAATTCTGTTTCATAAAATGTATCTTCATGGCATGTATTTAACCATGGGTAATGTAAAAATATGATATGTCTAAAGGATTCGAACAGATATATTAAGATATTTCTCATGGCATTAAGACATTTATAATCATTTTCTTGGCAGTTTTGTCGTCATAATATCCTCAAAAATGTCATTTTTTACTTTGAATAGGGGGTGTAGGTGTAAAAATAGCCATAAAAATGAGTATTGCATAGTGCTATTTAGGCATAATTCTGTGCATTTTAGGATAGAATTGTTCCGAAGACATAGGAGAAGAAACACTGATGCAAGCCGGTGTCTAGGTTCTATTCCAGAAAGAGGTAAACTTTTCACTTTTCAAAAATATATGGTTTGCTCGCATTTCATGGTTGAATCTGAAAATGATAACTTTTTCGCAAACTTTAAGGCTTCTTTGTGACTGAACTTTTATTATGCAGGAGTAAATCATTAGATATGACCTAAATTTCTATTTGGCAATTATTTTGATGCATCATCAAGAAAAAAAGGGTAGGGTATTGGCAGCATTGCACTAGATACTGTGAGATGTCTGGTTTTATCGCTTTTGGACCGAGCTTTTAGTTGCGTCCTAAATACCAGACTTGCTTCCATTGGATATAAATCCCATGTTCTAGTTCAATGTAAGAATATGACAGGTATAAGGGACTAAAATGATGCATGTTTTGTCAATATATCTGCGAGCTGAAAGAAGTTGTTACTGATTTTATATTGTCACCCCTCCTTTAAAATGTTGGTTTGTATTTACTCCGTTCTAGTAGGTTAACACACATGGTTGACTCTAACTTGAAAAGGAGCAGTTCGACATGTGGATTTTTTCTCATAAACTTGTTAGGCTAGGATGGTTCTATAACAAGCAAGGTTTGAAAAGTTTTGTATGTGTAGTTTTTGTGGGCGCAGGTAAATCGCCTATGGAAATATTAAGTGGTAAGCTCCCAATAGCAAAGGTAGAAATGTCAGCAGCACTGTTCTGTTTTCAGTCATTACATACTATTTCCACACATTTATAGTTCTATCCAATTCTGTTCCATAAAATGTATCTTAATGGCATGTATTTTGCAATGGGTAATGTAAAAATGTGATGGTAGTGCTAATTTAGGTCTAACTGGGTGTATTTGATGAATGTTTGCCTCTGAGCTATGTTCTTGGGAGGGGAATGTACTTTAAAGCCATGCAAATCAGTTTTTATTGATGTGTTTGGAAAGAAGACTTGCAGTTATTGCATTTGCAGAAACACAAGAAAGAATCTACTTCATCTGGAATATAAAAGTTAGGTTTCATGGCACTATGTCTCAAACCAAAACAAATCTTGAAAATTGTCTCTCTGAAACAGCCCGCTGCAATATCCCGATAAGTTTTCTCATCTGTTATAAGTTCTAATTTATTGTATTCATGTCCAAAGGATGTAAACAGATATATTCACCTATTTCTAATGGCATTAAGGCATTTATAAACATTTTCTTTGCAGTTTTGTATTCAAAATATGCTCAAAAATGTCATTTTACTTTAAAAAGGGTGAAGGTTGGAATATAGCCATCAAAATGAGTATTGGTGCTATTTCGGTATAATTCTGTGACTTTTAGGATAGAATTGTTCTTAACACATTGGAGAAGAAACACTGATGCAAGCCGGTGTCTAGGTTCCATTTCAGAAAGAGGTAAACATTACACTTTTCAAAAACATATAAGGCGGTTCTTCTGAGGTGGTTTATTTATGTTGTTGTTTGTTACTACTTACTGTGTGTATCACTTGTGTCTTTTTATTTTGGATGGCAATTTCGCCATTTTGTGGGAAAGTAACTGTCCTTATGGCCATTCTTTGTTTAGGTTTCCATTATGGTCTGGTCGCTTCATGTTTGTGTTTCTTTCCCTTTTGTGTCTTTGATGGGTGGAGTAAGTTAATTGCATCGATTCCTAGTCTTTGTTTAACTTCTACTTTTCATAGTTGAATCTGAAAGTGATAACTTTTTCGCAAACTTGAAAGATTCTTTTTGACTGAACTTTTATTATGCATGGGTAAATTATTAGATACGCCCTAAATTTCTATTTGGCAATTCTTTTGATGCATCATAAAGAAAATAAAGGTTAGGTATTGGTAGCATTGTACTAAATACTGGGAGGTGCCGGGTTTAATAAGTTTTGGACCGAGCTTTTAGTTGCGTTCTAAATGCCAGACTTGTTTCCGTTGGATATATCCCATGTTTTATTTCAATGTGAGAAGATGACAGGTATAAGGGACTAAAATATCGCATGTTTTATAAATGTATCTGCAAGCTCAAAGAAATGGTTGCTGATTTTATATGGCCAACCCTCCTTTAAAAAATGTTGGTTTGTATTTACTCCGATCTAGTTGGTAAACAAACATGGTTGAACGTAAATTACAAGGGAGCAGATCAACATGTTGGTGTTTTCTCCATTAACGTGTCCGACTAGGATTGTTCTATAATTAAGCAAGGTATGAAAATTTTGAATGTGTAGTTTTTGTGGGCGCAAGTAAGTCGCCTATGGAAATATTTGGTGGTAAGCTCCCAATTGCAAAGGTAGAAATGTCAGCAGCACTGTCCTGTTTTCAGTCATTGCATACTATTTCCACACATTTGTAGTTCTATCCAGTTCTAATTCATAAAATGTATCTTCATGGTATGTATTTTGCCATGGATACTGTAAAAATGTGATGGTAATGTTAATTTAGGTGAGTTTTTGCCTGTGATCTATGTTCTTGAGAGGGGGTGTACTTTAAATAAAAATGAGTAAAGCCATGTTAATCAGGTTTTTTTGTTGTGTTTGGAAAGAAGACTGGCAGTAATTGCATGTGCAGAAACAAAATAAAGAATCTACTTCATCTGGAATATAAGAGTACGGTTTCATGGCATATGACTATGTCTCAAACTTAAAACTTAAAATTGTCTCTGTGAAACAGCCCGCTGCAATATTCCGATAAGTTTTCTCATCCGTTATATGATCTAATATATTGTATTCTTGTCAAATGGATGTGAACGGATACATTCAGCTATTTCTCATGGCATTAAGGCATTTATAAACATTTTTCTTGGCGGTTTTGTCTTCAAAATATCCTCACAAATGCCATTTTTACTTTAAAAAGTGGGTGTAGGTGTGAAAATAGCCATAAAATTGAGTATTGGTGCTCTTTAGGTATAATTCTGTGCATTTTAGGATAGAATTGTCCCAAAGACATTGGAGAGGAAATACTGATACCAGCCGGTGTCTGGGTTCCATTCCTGAAAAGGGGTAAATTTTGCACTTTTCAAAAACATATGGTTTGCTCGGCTTTCAAAGTTGAATCTAAAAGCGATAACTTTTTTGCAAACTTGAAATAATCTTTGTGACTGAACTGTTATTATGCATGAGTAAATTATTAGATATCACTAAGTTTCCACACAATAAAGAATCCACTTCATCTGGAATATAAGGGTAAGGTTTCAGGGCACAAGGACTATGTCTCAAACCAAAGCAAAGTAAAAATTGTCTCTCCGAAACAGCCCGCTGCAATATCCCGATAAGTTTTCTCATCCGTCATATGTTCTAATTTATTGTTTTCATATTAAAAGGACGTGAATAGATATATTCAGCTATTTCTCATGGCAGTAAGGCATTTATAAACGTTTTATTGGCAGTTTTGTTTTCAAAACATCCTAAAAATGTCATTTTGTACTTTAAATAGGGGTTGTAGGTGTGAAAATAGCCATAAAAATAAGGATTGGTGTTATTTAGACGTTATTCTGTGCATTTTAGGATAGAATTAATCCAAAGACATTGGAGTAGAAACACTGATGCAAGCCGGTGATTCTTTGTGACTGAACTTTTATTATGCTTAAGTTTATTATTAGATATGACCTAAACTACCATTTCTTTAATTTTTTGAACAGAGAGAGAGAGAGAGAGAGAGAGAGAGAGAGAGAGCTTTTTAGTTGCGTTCTAAATACCAGACTTGCTCAATTGGATATATATCCTATGTTTTATTTCAATGTGAGAAAATGACAGCTGTAAGTGACAAAAATGATGCATGTTTTATAAATATATCTGGAAGCTCAAAGAAATTGTTGCTGATTTCATATAGTCGCCCCTCCTTTAAAAATGGTTTGTATTTACTCCGTTCTAGTAGGTAAACAATCATGGCTGACTGTAACTTGAAAAGGAGCAGTTCAACATATGGATTTTTTCTCATTAACGTGTTGGGCTAGGATGGTTGTATAAGCAAGCAAGCTTTGAAAAGTTTTGTATGTGTAGTTTCGGTGGGCGCAGGTAAGTCGCCTTTGGAAATAGTTATTGGTAAGCTTCCAAGAGCAAAGGTAGAAATGTCAGCAGCACTGCCATGTTTTCAGTCATTATATACTGTTTCCACAGATTTTTCGTTCTATCCAATTCTGTTTCATAAAATGTATCTTCATTGCATGTATTTCAACATGGATAATGTAAAAATGTGGTGGTAGTGCTAATTAAGGTCTAACTTGGTGCACGCCGCCCAGTGAAATTCGATTCCGCTGACCGTTTCAAGGCGGCTCATCTGTCGCGGTTTATTTTTGTTATGGTTTCTCTTTGGGTGTCTGTGATGCTTATATTTTATTTTGGATAGCCTATTGGCCATTTTGTGGGAAAGTAACTGTCCTTTTGGATTTCCGCTATTGATGTTTCCATTAGGTCTGTTGTTTCGTGTTTGTGCTTCTTTCCCTTTGGTGTCTCTGATGGGAGCTGTGGGTTGATTGTAACGATTCCTGATCATTGCCTTCACTTCTATTTTGATGGGTTTTGCCTCTGATCTATGTTTTTGAGAAGGGGGTGTACTTTAAAGCCATGTAAATCAGTGTTTATTGATGTGTTTGGAAGGAAGACTTGCAGTAATTACATTTGCAGAAACACAAGAAAGAATCTACTTCATCTGGAATATAAGAGTAAGGTTTCATGGCACTAAGACTATGTCTCAAACCAAAGCAAAACTTAAAAATTGTCTTTCCGAAACAGCCCGCCACAATATCCTGATATGTTTTCTCATCTGCTATGTGATCTAATTTATTGTATACATGTCAAAAGGATGTGCACAGATATATACAGCATCTCTCATGGCATTAAGGCATTTATAAAAAAAAATTCTTGGCAGTTTTGTCTTCAATATGTCCTCTGAAATGTCATTTTTACTTCAAATAGGGGATGTAGGTGTGATAAAGGCCATTAAATGAGTATTGGTGATATTTAGGCATAATTCTGTGCATTTTAGGATAGAATTGTTCCAAAGACATTGGAGAAGAAACACTGATGCAAGCCAGTGTCTAGGTTCGATTTAGAAAGAGGTAAACTTTACACTTTATTTAAAAACAATACATTTGCTCGGCGTTCATAGTTGAATCTGACAGCGATAACTTTTTCGCAAACTTAAAAGATTCTTTGTTACTGAACTTTTATTGTGCTTGAGTAAATTATTAGATAGGACATAAATTTCTATTTGGCTATTCTTTTGATGCATCATAAAGCAAATAAAGAGCGGTATTGGTAGCATTGCACTAGAAACTGGGGGGGGGGGGGGGGGGTTTGCTGAATTTTATCACTTTTGGACCGAGCTTTTGGTTGTGTTCTAAATACCAGACTTGCTGCCATTGGATATATATCCCATGTTTTATTTCAATGTGAGAAAGGGACTAAAATGAAGCATGTTTTATAAATATATCTACATGCTCAAAGAAATTGTTGCTGATTTTATATGGTCACCCCTCCTTTAAAAATGTTGGTTTGTATTTACTCCGTTACAGTAGAGTTCGATATTGGTAGCATTGCACTAGATACTTGGAGGTACCAGGTTTTATCACTTTTGACCGAGCTTTTAGTTGGCTTCTAATACCAGATTTGCTTCAATTGGATCTATATCCCATGTTTAATTTCAATGTGAGAAAATGACAGGTATAAGGAACTAAGATGCATGTTTTATAAATATATCTGCCAGCTCAATGAAATTGTTGCTGATTTTATATGGTCACCCCTCCTTTAAAAAATGGTTTGAATTTACTCCGTTCTGTTAGGTAAACAAACATGGTCGACAGTACCTTGAAAAGGAGCAAATCAACATAAGGTTTCATGGCACTTGGACTATGTCTCAAACCAAAAGAAATCTTAAAAATTGTCTCTCCGAAACAGACCGCTGCAATATCCCCGATAAGTTTTTCATCCGTTATAAGTTCAAATTAATTGTATTCATGTCAAAACGATGTGAACAGATATATTCAGCTATTTTTCAGAACATTAAGGCTTTTATAACTATTTTTTGGCAGTTTTGTCATCAAAATATCCTCATAAATGCAACTGTTTACTTTAAATAGGGGGTGAACGTGTAAAAATAGCCATACAAATGAGTATTTGTGCTATTTAAGCATAATTCTATGTATTGTAGGATAGAATTGTTTCAAAGACATTTGAGACGAAACACTGATGTAAGCCTGTGTCTAGGCTCTACTTCAGAAATAAGTAAACTTTACACATTTCAAAAACATATGGGTTGCTCGGCTTTCATAGTTGAATCTGAAAGCGATAACTTTTTCGCAGACTTGAAAGATTCTTTGTGACTTAACTTTTATTATGCATCAGTAAATTATTACATATGACCTAAATTTCTATTTGGCAATTCTTTTGATGCATCATAAAGAAAACAAGGGATCGGTAATGGTAGCGTTGCACTAGATACGGGGGGTACCGGGTTTTATCATTTTTGGAGCGAGCCTTTCTACATCTACATCTACATTTCTACATTGGTCCGTCAATCTTGACTATTACTCGATGGATATGATTTCATTATGGTAGCGCTAGAAAGATGAAAAGCAAGAGAATATAGCCAGCAAGAAGTAGTATTTAGTCATAAATTAGCGTAAAAATAACAAGAAAATAGGACTAAGAAATATCATCATATATAAGCAAAGAGGTTCAACATAAATAAGAGAGAAGGAAGAAAGTTACCCTATCCACTTTTGGTTCAACAAGTAAATTAAAAATCAAAAATGAGTTCCTTTAAGAGCAATGGAAACATTCATAAGAAAGAAGATGGGTCATACTACGTAGTTTCGGCTAATAAAGCCTCATCAGTGACCCTGTAATGATCCGGCAAAGAGAGCCAGAGAAAACATACTGCAATTTTGCGAAGACCTCTCTGCCTTCCGTGGCGGTACCAGGGCCCATACGTCCCCGACAGCACAGCTCCCCCTTGCAGAGTTACTAGGTGACTGGGCCCCTTAACTTGCTTAGAATGAGAGAGTGGATAGCTCCATCCGGAATGTAACCAGTGGCGGAGCCTCAGCTACAGAAGCTGGTACAGAATTCCACAAAGGTACGGTACGAGGGAAAAAGCTAAACTTAAAGGAATCTGATGTTGAAAACAGTCTCTTCCTGGAGTGTGTAGCTATGGTCCTTGCTGCGACTGGGGTCAAGTAATACGCGGCAGGTATATCAACAACGTCCTGAACCACTTTGTACAGCAGTCGAGCTGAATCTTTGACCGTCTTGTTTCCATGGGTTCCCAATGTAGGTGATCGAGCATGGATGATACGCTGCTTGTATTTGTGTACCGATTAGTGGTAAAGCGGGCAGTTCTGCGTTGTACCATCTCGAGCTTCCTGATGTGTTCTTTGTGATGTGGGCTCCATACGGAACAGCAATAGTCCAGATTGGATATAACCATACTGCAGTAGGCATTTGCTTTTGTTTCTTCTGTGCCGGTTTTCAAGTTGCGTCACAGAAAGCCAGGCGTGCTCTTTGCCTTCTTGCATTACCGATCGATGTGATTTTGCCATGACAACGAAGACTGTCGGTCCACTCCAAGGTACTTTGTGGTGTATTGAAGTTCAAGGACATGCCCCTTCAGTTGGTAGGGATGCCTGATGGGCGATTTCTGGGGATGAAACTACATGCCACACTTGCACTCCCAGTCAGCAAGTGTGTAAGGGTCCTGTTGAAGAGCCGAGCAATCTTCTTGACTTGCTATGGTCCTATAAACAATACAATCATAGGCGAAAAGTCTGGTGTGAGATGTGATGTTGTCCGGAAGATCGTTTATGAAGAAGTGGAAAGGTAAAGGTCCCAGGACTGACCCCTGGGGGACCCTGCTGGCTACTTGTGCACTCTCTGACCTCACGCCTTCAACAACTACACGCTGTGTGCGGCCTGTGAGGAATGAAGACATTCATTCATGGAGATTTCCTCGAATTCCGAAGTGATGCAGTTTAAGAAGAAGGCGTTGGTGAGACACATGATAAAATGCCTTTGAAAAATCAAGGATGACCATATCCGCCTGAATTCCCTTTTCCATGACCGAGGCAAGACCGTGTACCAGTGTGACTAACTGCGTCTCGCAACTTCTTCTTCTTCGAAAATCATGTTGTGAGTCGGTGTCGATTTGGAGCTGGTCAACATGCTTCATCAGGTTACTGACAATCACATGCTCCAGAAGCTTACAACATAGGCAGGTTAATGAAACTGGTCGGTAGGTTGCTGGGTCATAGCGCTGGCCTTTCCTGAAAACCGCCGACAAGTTTGCTTGCTTCCAGTCCTCTGGAACTGAGCCTGTCTGTAGAGACTTGTTGAATATGGTCGCAAGGATAGGTGCGAGTTCTTTGGAGAATTCTTTCAACAGTCGAGCTGGTATCATGTCAGGTCCCGAAGCTTTGTTTGGATTGTTTGAGCGCAACAGCTTTTCCACCCTTTCCTCATTAACTAGAATCTCTTCCATCTCCGGGAAAGGATTACCATCTGGTTCTGGAACTGTGCTTTGCTGGTCCTCCTCGGTGTATACTGACTGGTACTGTCGACTAATGATGTCTGTCTTGTCTTTTGGGGCATTAAATAGGCGCCCATTGTCCTTCAGTGGGGCAATTCCAGTAGCATCTTTCCTCAGAGACTTGATGTATTTCCAGAAGCGCTTCTCTTTTGGTTGACGTTCGACATCCGGGCCACCCACTTCATTGATGCCATTGATGTACTTCCATTAGGACTGACTTTCAAACTTTTGCACGGCCTTCTTGCAATCTTTGTACTTTCTAACGTCTTTCTCGTTCTTTGTTTTCTTCATGCGTCTAAACAATTTGTCACGCCGTCTCATCTGGGTTTTTATGTTTCTGTCTATCCAGGGTTTGTTGATCTCCTTCCACTCAGGAGCTTCGTTGGTATTTATTTCTTCATCAAGTTTGATGTGAGGCGTCGGAATTTGTTCCACATGTCCTCTACCGATGAAGTACTTGCCATGTTGTCAAAATCTACATTGGCCTCCCTTAGTTCCGTTCTAAATACCAGACTTGCTTCCATGGGATATATCCTATGTTTTATTTCAATCTGAGAAAATGACAGGTATAAGGTATAAGGGACCAAAATGATGCAGGTTTTATAAATATATTAGCAGGCTCAAAGAAATTGTAGCTGATTTTATATGGTCACCTTTCCTTTAAAAATGTTGGTTTGTATTTACTCCGTTCTAGTAGGTAAACAAACATTGTTGAATATAAATGAGTATTGGTGCTTTTTAGGCATAATTCTGTGCATTTTAGGATAGAATTGTTTCAAAGACATTGGAGAAGAAACACTGATGCAAGCCGATGTCTTGGTTCAATTCCAGAAAGAGATAAACTTTGCACTTTATAAAAACATATGGTTTGCTCAGCTGATATAGTTGAATCTAAAAGCGACAACTTTTTCGCAAGCTTGAAAGATTCTTTGTGACTGAACTTTTATAATACATGGGTAAATGATAAGATATGACATAAATTTCTATTTGAAAACTTTTTTGATACATCATAAGGAAAATAAGGGTTCGGTATTGGTAGCATTGCACTAGATACTGGGAGGTACCGGGTTTTATCGTTTTTGGACCGATCTTTTAGTTGCGTTCCAAATAAAAGACCTGCTTCTATTGGATACATACCCCATGTTTTATTTCATTGTGAGAAAATGACAGCTGTAAGGGACTAAAATGATGCATGTTTTCTAAAAATATCTGCAAGCTCAAAGAAATTGTTGCTGATTTTATATGGTCACCCCTACTTGAAAAATGTTGGTTTGTATTTACTACGTTCTAGTCGGTAAACAAACATGGTTGACTGTAACTTGAAAAGGAGCAGATCAACATAAGGATTTTTTTCTCATTAACTTGTTGGGCACGGATGGTTCTATAAACAAGCAAGGTTTGAAAACTTTGTATGAGTAGTTTTTGTGGGCGCAGGTAAGTCGCCTATGGAAATATTTAGTGGTAAGCTACCAAAAGCAAAGGTAGAAATGTCAGCAGCACTGTCCTGTTTTCAATCATTACATACTTTTTCCACACATTTGTAGTGCTATCCGATTCTGTTTCATGAAATGTATCCTTGTGGCATGCATTTTGCCATGGATAATGTAAAAATGTAATGGTAGTGCGAATTTAGATTTAACTGGGTTATTTGATGAGTTTTTGCCTCTGAGTTATATTCTTGGGAGGGGGGTGTACTTTAAAGCAATGTAAATCAGTTTTAATTGATGTGTTTGGAAAGAAGACTTGCAGTTTATATTTTACTTTTGGGCCTATGAGATCAGCGTGAATATTCTGAGAAATCAGAAATGGATTGTTGGTTTGGACTCATATTCTAGACAGGTTAATTATTTGGACCCCATTTTTATTTATATAAGTCTTTGAGTCGACTGCCTTTTCGAAATTCGCAAAATTGCAGTGTGTTTCCTCTGGCTTTCTTTGCCGGATCATTGCAGGGTCACTGATGAGGCTTTATTAGCCGAAACTACGTAGTATGACCCATCTTCTTTCTTATGAATGTTTTCATTGCTCTTAAAGGAACTCATTTTTGATTTTTATTTGCAGTAATTGCATTTGCAGAAACATAATGAAGAATCTGCTTCATCTGGAATATAAGGGTAAGGTTTCAGGGCACAAGGACTATGTCTCAAACCAAAGCAAAACTTAAAAAATGTCTCTCCGAATCAGCCCGCTGCAATATCCTGATAAGTTTTCTCATCCGTCATATGTTCTAATTTATTGTATTCATATTAAAAGGACGTGGAAAGATATACATGTATTCAGCTATTTCTTATGGCATTAAGGCATTTATAAACATTTTCTTGGCAGTTTTGTCTTCCAAATATCCTCAAAAATGTCATTTTTACTGTAAAAAGGGGTGTTCGTGTGAAAATAGCTATAAAAATGAGTATTGGTGATATTTAGGCATAATTCTGTGCATTTTAGACTTGTTTCAAAGACATTAGAGAAGAAAGACTGATGCAAGCCGATGTTTGGGTTCCATTCCAGAAAGAGGTAAGTTTTGCACTTTTCAAAAACATATGGTTTGTTCGGCTTTCATAGTTGAATCTGAAAGTGATAACTTTTTCGCAAACTTGAAAGATTCTTTGTGACTGAACTTTTATTATGCATGAGAAAATTATCAACATGACCTAAATGTCTATTTGGCAATTCTTTTGATACATAATAAAGAAAATAAGGGCTCGATATTGGTAGCAATGCACTAGATACTGGGAGGTGCCGGGTTTTATCACTTTTGGACCGAGGTTTAAGTTGCAGTCTTAATACCAGACCTGCTTCCATTGGATATATATCCCATGTTTTATTTAATCTGGTAGTGCGAATTTAGATATAACTTGGTTATTTGATGAGTTTTTGCCTCTGAACTATGTTCTTGGGAGGGGTGTACTTTAAATCAAAATGTAAATCAGTTGTTAATTGATGTGTTTGGAAAGAAGACTTGCAGTAATTACATTTGCAGAAACACAATAAAGAATCTACTTCATCTGGAATATAAGAGTAAGGTTTCAGGGCACAAGGACTATGTCTCAAACCAAAGCAAAACTTAAAAATTGTCTCTCCGAAACAGCCCGCTGCAATATCCCGATAAGTATTCTCATCCGTTAGGTTCTAATTTATTGTATTCATATTAAAAGTACGTGAAAAGATATACTGTATTAAGCTATTTCTCACGGCATTAAGGCATTTATAACATTTTTTTTGGCAGTTTTGTCTTCTAAATATCCTCAAAAATGTCATTGTTTTACTATAAACAGGGGGTGTAGGAGTGAAAATAGCTGCAAAAATTAGTATTGGTGCTATTTAGGCATAATTCTGTGCATTTAAGACTTGTTTCAAAGACATTGGAGAAGAAACACTGATGCAAGCCGATGTCTGGGTTCCATTCAAGAAAGAGGCAAACTTTGCACTTTTCAAAAACATATGGTTTGTTCGAATTTCATAGTTGAATATGAAAGCGATAACTTTTTCGCGAACTTCACAAAAAGAGTCTTTGTGACTGAACATTTATTTCTCATGAGAAAATTATCAACATGACCTAAATGTCTATTTCGCAATTCTTTTGATGCATCATAAAGAAAATAAGGGTTCGGTATTGGTAGCATTGCACTAGATACTGGGAGGTACCGGGTTTTATCGTTTTTGGACCGATCTTTTAGTTGCGTTCTAAATACCAGACCTGCTTCCATTGGATATATATCCCATGTTTTATTTCATTGTAAGAAAATGACAGCTGTAAGGGACTAAAATGATGCATGTTTTATAAAAATATCTGCAAGCTCAAAGAAATTGTTGCTGATTTTATGTCACCCCTACTTTAAAAATGTTGGTTTGTATTTACTACGTTCTAGTCGGTAAACAAACATGGTTGACTGTAACTTTAAAAGGAGCAGTTCAACATATTGATTTTTTTCTCATTAACTTGTTGGACAAGGACGGTTCTATAAACAAGCAAGGTTTGAAAACTTTGTATGTGTAGTTTTTGTGGGCGCAGGTAAGTCGCCTATGGAAATATTTAGTGGTAAGCTACCAAAAGCAAAGGTAGAAATGTCAGCAGCACTATCCTGTTTTCAGTCATTACATCCTTTTTCCTTACATTTCAATTCTATCCGATTCTGTTTCATGAAATGTATCCTTGTGGCATGCATTTTGCAATGGATAATGTAAAAATGTGATGGTAGTGCGAATTTAGATTTAACTGGGTTATTTGATGAGTTTTTGCCTCTGAGTTATGTTCTTGGGAGGGGGTGTACTTTAGAGCAATGTGTGTGTGTGTGTGTGTGTGTGTGTGTGTGTGTGTGTGTGTGTGTGTGTGAATTCGGGTTTAACTTCGCTTTCAACAATTTTTCAGTCATATCACGACGGTGTCTGGTTGCGACAGGGAGCTCAATGCTCACGTTTATAGTGCTGCCTCACTGAAGTATCATGTCCCAGACACATTACATGATACCACACCCAGTCACATTATCCTGACACTAGATCGACCAGTCCTAGCTCTAGCCCGTAAATCTGAGTGCCAAGCGAGGAGCAGCTAGTACCATTTTTAACGACTTTGGTATGTCGCGGCCCGGGATCGAACCCGAGACCTCCCGTTCCCTTGAGCGAACACTCTACCAACTGAGCTAACGGGGCCGGTTAGAGCAATGTAAATCAGTTGTTAATTGATGTGTTTGGAAGGAAGACTTGCAGTAATTGCATTTGCAGAAACACAATAAAAAATCTACTTCATCTGGAATATAAGGGTAAGGTTTCAGGGCACAAGGACTATGTCCCAAACCAAAGCAAAACTTAAAAATTGTCTCTCCGAAACAGCCCGCTGCAATATCCTGGTAAGTTTTCTCATCCGTCATATGTTCTAATGTATTGTATTCATATTAAAAGGACGTGGAAAGATATATTCAGCTATTTCTCATGGCATTAAGGCATTTATAAACATTTTCTTGGCAGTTTTGTCTTCCAAATATCCTCAAAAATGTCATTTTTTTACTGTAAACAGGGGGTGTACGTGTGAAAATAGCTATAAAAATGAGTATTGGTGATATTTGGGCATAATTCTGAGCATTTTAGACTTGTTTCAAAGACATTAGAGAAGAAAGACTGATGCAAGCCGATGTCTGGTTTCCATTCCAGAAAGAGGTAAACTTTGTACTTTTCAAAAACATATGGTTTGTTCGGCGTTCATAGTTGAATCTGAAAGTGATAACTTTTTCGCAAACTTGGAAGATTCTTTGTGACTGAACTTTTATTATGCATGATAAAATTATCAAAATGACCTTAATGTCTATTTGGCAATTCTTTTGATACATAATAAAAACAAGATGTGTTTGTGAAACACTGATGCCCCCGGACAGCGCCAATGTTAATGTTTTAAAAATTTTTGAAAAAAATAGGTCAAAGGTCAAGTTCAAGGTCACGAGATCAAAAATTATGGTACCACTGGAAAGGTCTTGTGATAAGGTATACACATGTGAAATATGAAAGCTCTATCTATTACCATTCAAAAGTTATGCCCAATGTTAAAGTTTTTGCAGACGGACAAACGGACAAACGGACAAACAGACAAACAGACAAACAAACGGACAAACAGACGGACAGACCAAAAACTATATGCCCCCGAATCTCTTAGATTCCGGGGGCATAAAAATAAAGGCTCGATATTGGTAGCATTGCACTAGATACTGGGCGGTGCCGGGTTTTATCACTTTAGGACCGAGCTTTAAGTTGCGTTCTAAATACCAGACCTGCTTCCATTAGATATATATCCCATGTTTTATTTCAATCTGGTAGTGCGAATTTAGATATAACTTGGTTATTTGATGAGTTTTTGCCTCTGATCTATGTTCTTGGGAGGGGTGTACTTTAAAGCAAAATGTAAACCAGTTTAAATTGATGTGTTTGGAAAGAAGACTTGCAGTAATTGCATTTGCAGAAACAAAATAAAGAATCTACTTCATCTTGAATATAAAGATAAGGTTTCAGGGCACAAGGACTATGTCTCAAACCAAAGCAAAACTTAAAAATTGTCTCTCCGAAACAGCCCGCTGCAATATCCCGATAAGTTTTCTCATCCGTCATATGTTCTAATTTATTGTATTCATATTAAAAGTACGTGAAAAGATATATTCAGCTATTTCTCGTGGCATTAAGGCATCTATAAACATTTTCTTGGCAGTTTTGTCTTCTAAATATCCTAAAAAATGTCATTGTTTTACTTTAAACAGGGGGTGTAGGTGTGAAAATAGCTGCAAAAATTAGTATTGGTGCTATTTAGGCATAATTCTGTGCATTTTAGACTTGTTTCACAGACATTGGAGAAGAAACACTGATTCAAGCCGATGTCTGGGTTCCATTCAAGAAAGAGACAAACTTTGCACTTTTCAAAAACATATGGTTTGTTCGAATTTCATAGTTGAATCTGAAAGCGATAACTTTTTCGCGAACTTCAAAAAGATGCTTTGTGACTGAACATTTATTTTTCATGAGAAAATTATCAACATGACCTAAATGTCTATTTCGCAATTCTTTTAATGCATCATAAAGAAAATAAGGGTTTGGTATTGGTAGCATTGCACTAGATACTGGGCGGTGCCGGGTTTGATCACTTTTGGACAGAGCATTTAGTTGCGTTCTAAATGCCAGACCTGCTTCCATTAGATATATATCCCATGTTTTATTTCAATCTGAGAAAATGACAGCTGTAAGGGACTAAAATGATGCATGTTTTATAAATATATCTGCAAGCTCAAAGAAATTGTTGCTGATTTTATATGGTCACCCTTACTTTAAAAATGTTGGTTTGTATTTACTACGTTCTAGTCGGTAAACAAACATGGTTGACTGTAACTTTAAAAGGAGCAGATCAACATATGGATTTTTTTCTCTCATTAACTTGTTGGATAAGGACGGTTCAATAAACAAGCAAGGTTTGAAAACCTTGTATGTGTAGTTTTTGTTGGCGCAGGTAAGTCGCCTATGGGAATATTTAGTGGTAAGCTACCAAAAGCAAAGTTAGAATTGTCAGCAGAACTGTCCTGTTTTCAGTCATTACATACTTTTTCCACACATTTGTAGTTCTATCCAATTCTGTTTCATGAAATGTATCCTTATGGCATGCAATTTGCCATGGCAGTGCGAATTTAGATTTAACTGGGTTATTTGATGAGTTTTTGCATTTGGTCTATGTTCTTGGGAGGGGGTGTACTTTAAACAATTTAAATCAGTTATTGTTGATGTGTTTGGAAAGAAGACTTGCAGTAATTGCATTTGCAGAAACACAATAAAGAATCTACTTCATCGTGAATATAAGGATACGGTTTCAGGGCACAAGAACTATGTCTCAAACCAAAGCAAAACTTAAAAATTGTCTCTCCGAAACAGCCCGCTGCAATATCCCGATAAGTTTTCTCATCCGTCATATGTTCTAATTTATTGTATTCATATTAAAAGGACGTTAAAAGATATATTCAGCTATTTCTCATGGCAGTAGGGCATTTATAAACGTTTTCTTGGCAGTTTTGTTTTCAAAACATCTTGAAAATGTCATTTTTTACTTTAAATACGGGGTGGTGTAGGTGTGAAAATAGCCTTAGAAATAAGGATTGGTGTTATTTAGGCGTAATTCTGTGCATTTTAGGATAGAATTGTTCCAAAGACATTGGAGAAGAAACACTGTTGCAAGCCGGTGATTCTTTGTGACTGAACTTTTATTATGCTTGAGTTTATTATTAGATATGACCTAAAATACTATTTTGCAATATTTTTTATGCGTGTTAAAGAAAATAAGAGTTCGGTATTGGTCGCATTGCACTAGATACTGGGAGGCGCCGGGTTTTATCACTTTTGGACCGAGCTTTTAGTTGGTTTAAACACTATTTATTTGCAAATAAATGACAAAGACATATATAGATACATACACGCAAAATGACATAGGATCTGACGGTAAGCATAGTGCTTATATTGGAAGTCATTTCCTAGGTTCAAGTATTGTTAACAGTGTATTCGAATAATGGTTAAATATTGACATCAATACAAAACCAAATCTTTCTGTGAACAGAGAGAGAGAGAGAGAGAGCTTTTAGTTGCGTTCTAAAAACCAGACTTGCTCAATTGGATATATAGCCCATGTTGTATTTCAATGTGAGAAAATGACAGCTGTAAGGGTCTAAAATGATGCATGTTTTATAAATATATCTGCAAGCTCAAAGAAATTGTTGCTGATTTCATATGGTCACCCCTCCTTTAAAATTGGTTTGTTCGTATTTACTCCGTTCTAGTAGGTAAACTATCATGGCTGACTGTAACTTGAAAAGGAGCAGTTCAACATATGGATTTTTTCTCATTAACGTGTTGGGCTAGGATGGCTCTATAAGCAAGCAAGCTTTGAAAAGTTTTGTATGTGTAATTTCTGTGGGCGCAGGTAAGTCACTTTGGAAATATTTATTGGTAAGCTCCCAAGAGCAAAGGTAGAAATGTCAGCAGCACCGTCATGTTTTCAGTCATTATATACTGTTTCCACAGATTTTTTAGTTCTATCCAATTCTGTTTCATAAAAGGTATCTTCATTGCATTTATTTTAACATGGGTAATGTAAAAATGTGATGGTAGTGCTAATTAAGGTCTAACTGGGTGTAAGCACCCCCTGCCCAGGCGAATTCGATTCCGCTGACCGTTCCAAGGCGGCTCTTCTGTCGCGGTTTATTTTTGTAACGGTTTGTCTTTGGGTGTCTGTGATGCTTATATTTTATTTTGGATAGCCTATTGGTAATTTTTTTGGGAAAGTAACTGTCCTTTTGGCTTTCCGCTATTGACGTTTCAATTAGGTCATTTGTTTCATGTTTGTGCTTCTTTCCCTTTGGTGTCTCTGATGGGAGCTGTGGGTTGATTGTATCGTTTCCTGATCATTGCCTTCACTTCTATTTTGACGGGGTTTTGCCTCTGATCTATGTTTTTGAGAAGGGGATGTACATTAAAGCCATGTAAATCAGTTTTTATTGATGTGTTTGGAAGGAAGACTTGCAGTAATTGCATTTGCAGAAAACAAGAAAGAATCTACTTCATCTGGAATATAAGAGTAAGGTTTCATGGCACTAAGACTATGTCTCAAACCAAAGCAAAACTTAAAAATTGTCTTTCCGAAACAGCCCGCCGCAATATCCTGTTATGTTTTCGCATCTGCTATGTGATCTTATTTATTGTATTCATGATAAAAGGATGTGCACGGATATATTCAGCTATCTCTTATGGCATTAAGGCATTTATAAAAAAAATTCTTGGCAGTTTTGTCTTCAATATATTCTCTGAAATGTCAATTTTTACTTCAAATAGGGGATGTAGGTGTGAAAATGACCATAAAATGAGTATTGGTGCTATTTAGGCATAATTCTGTGCATTTTAGGATAGAATTGTTCAAAAGACATTGGAGAAGAAACACTGATGCAAGCCAGTGTCTAGGTTCCATTTAGAAAGAGGTAAACTTTACACTTTAAATAAAAAACAATACATTTGCTCGGCGTTCATAGTTGACTCTGAAAGCGATAACCTTTTTCGCAAACTTAAAAATTACAGGGTAACTGATGAGGCTTTATTAGCTGAAACTAGGTAGGATGACCCATCTTCTTTCTTATGAATATTTTAATTGCTCTTAAAGGAACTCATTTTTGATTTTCATTAAAGGATTCTTTGTGACTGAACTTTAATTGTGCATGAGTAACTTATTAGAAAGGACCTAAATTTCTATTTGGCAATTCTTTTGATGCATCATAAAGAAAATAAGAGTTCGGTATTGGTAGCATTGCACTAGAAACTGGGTCCTTCAGTGGGGCAATTCCAGTAGCATCTTTTCTCAGAGACTTGATGTTTTTTCAGAAGCGCTTCTCTTCTGGTTGACGTTCGACATCCGGGCCACCCACTTCATTGATGCCATTGATGTACTTCCATTAGGACTGACGTTCAAACTTTTGCACGGCCTTCTTGCAATCTTTGTACTTTCTAACGTCTTTCTCGTTCTTTGCTTTCTTCATGCGTCTAAACAATTTGTCACGCCGTCTCATCTGGGTTTTTATGTTTCTGTCTATCCTGGGTTTTGTTGATCTTCTTGCCACTCAGGAGCTTCGTTGGTATTTATTTCTTCATCAAGTCTGATGTGAGGCGTCGGAATTTGTTCCACATGTCCTCTACCGATGAAGTACTTGCCATGTTGTCAAAATCTACATTGGCCTCCCTTAGTTCCGTTCAAAATACCAAACTTGCTTCCATGGGATATATCCTTTTTTTTATTTCAATCTGAGAAAATGACAGGTATAAGGGATCAAAATGATGCATGTTTTATAAATATATTAGCAAGCTCAAAGAAATTGTAGCTGATTTTATATGGTCACCTCTCCTTTAAAAATGTTGGTTTGTATTTACTCCGTTCAAGTAGGTAAACAAACATTGTTGAATATAAATTAGTATTGGTGCTATTTAGGCATAATTCTGTGCATTTTAGGATAGAATTGTTTCAAAGACATTGGAGAAGAAACACTGATGCAAGCCGATGCCTTGGTTCAATTCCAGAAAGAGATAAACTTTGCACTTTATAAAAACAGCTCAGCTTTTATAGTTGAATCTAAAAGCGATAACTTTTTCGCAAACTTGAAAGATTCTTTGTGACTGAACTTTGATAATGCATTAGTAAATGATAAGATATGACATAAATTTCTATTTGGAAATTCTTTTGATACATCATTAGGAAAATAAGGGTTCGGTATTGGTAGCATTGCACTAGATACTGGGAGGTACCGAGTCTTATCGTTTTTGGACCGATCTTTTAGTTGCGTTCTAAATGCCAGACCTGCTTCCATTGGATATATATCCCATGTTTTATTTCATTGTGAGAAAATGACAGCTGTAATGGACTAAATGATGCATGCTTTATAAGAATATCTGCAAGCTCAAAAAAATTGTTGCTGATAAAGAATCTACTTCATCTGGAATAAAAGGGTAAGGTTTCAGGGCAAAAGGACTATGTCCCAAACCAAAGCAAAACTTAAAAATTGTCTCTCCGAAACAGCCCACTGCAATATCCTGATAAGTTTTCTCATCCGTCATATGTTCTAATGTATTGTATTCATATTAAAAGGACGTGGAAAGATATATTCAGCTATTTCTCATGGCATTAAGGCATTTATAAACATTTTCTTTGCAGTTTTGTCTTCCAAATATCCTCAAAAATGTCATTTTTTTTTACTTTAAACAGGGGGTGTACGTGTGAAAATAGCTATAAAAATGAGTATTGGTGATATCTAGGCATAATTCTGTGCATTTTAGACTTGTTTCAAAGACATTAGAGAAGAAAGACTGATGCAAGCCGATGTTTGGGTTCCATTCCAGAAAGAGGTAAACTTTGCACTTTTAAAAAACATATGGTTTGTTCGGCTTTCATAGTTGAATCTGAAAGTGATAACTTTTTCGCAAACTTGGAAGATTCTTTGTGACTCTTTATGATTCTATGCATGAGAAAATTATCAACATGACCTAAATGTCTATTTGGCAATTCTTTTGATACATAATAAAGAAATTAAGGGCTCGATATTGATAGCATTGCACCAGATACTGGGCGGTGCCGGGTTTTATTACTTTAGGACCGAGCTTTAAGTTGCGTTCTAAATACCAGACCTGCTTCCACTGGATATATATCCCATGTTTTATTTCAATCTGGTAGTGCGAATTTAGATATAACTTGGTTATTTGATGAGTTTTTGCCTCTGATCTATGTTCTTAGGAGGGGTGTACTTTAAAGCAAAATGTAAATCAGTTTTAATTGATGTGTTTGGAAAGAAGACTTGCAGTAATTGCATTTGCAGAAACAAAATAAAGAATCTACTTCATCTGGAATATAAAGGTAAGGTTTCAGGGCACAAGGACCAAAGCAAAACTTAAAAATTGTCTCTCCGAAACAGCCCGCTGCAATATCCCGATAAGTTTTCTCATGTGACATATGTTCTTATTTATTGTATTCATATTAAAAGTACAGGGGGTGTAGGTGTGAAAATAGCTGCAAAAATTAGTATTGGTGCTATTTAGGCATAATTCTGTGCATTTTAGACTTGTTTCAAAGACATTGGAGAAGAAACACTGATGCAAGCCGATGTCTGGGTTCCATTCAAGAAAGAGGCAAACTTTGCACTTTTCAAAAACATATGGTTTGTTCGAATTTCATAGTTGAATCTGAAAGCGATAACTTTTTCGCGAACTTCAAAAAGATTCTTTGTGACTGAACATTTATTTTTCATTAGAAAATTATCAACATGACCTAAATGTCTATTTCGCAATTCTTTTGATGCATCATAAAGAAAATAAAGGTTCGGTATTGGTAGCATTGCACTAGATACTGGGAGGTGCCGGGTTTTAACACTTTTGGACCGAGCATTTAGTTGCGTTCTAAATGCCAGACCTGCTTCCATTAGATATATATCCCATGTTTTATTTCAATCTGAGAAAATAACAGCTGTAAGGGACTAAAATGATGCATGTTTTATAAATATATCTGCAAGCTCAAAGAAATTGTTGCTGATTTTATATGGTCACCCTTACTTTAAAAATGTTGGTTTGTATTTACTACGTTCTAGTCGGTAAACAAACATGGTTGACTGTAACTTTAAAAGGAGCAGATCAACATATGGATTTTTTCTCTTATTAACTTGTTGGACAAGGACGGTTCAATAAACAAGCAAGGTTTGAAAACCTTGTATGTGTAGTTTTTGTTGGCGCAGGTAAGTCGCCTATGGGAATATTTAGTGGTAAGCTACCAAAAGCAAAGATAGAAATGTCAGCAGAACTGTCCTGTTTTCAGTCATTACATACTTTTTCCACACATTTGTAGTTCTATCCAATTCTGTTTCATGAAATATATCCTTATGGCATGCAATTTGCCATGGTAGTGCGAATTTAGATTCAACTGGGTTATTTGATGAGTTTTTGCATTTGATCTATGTTCTTGGGAGGGGGTGTACTTTAAACAATTTAAATCAGTTATTGTTGATGTGTTTGGAAAGAAGACTTGCAGTAATTGCATTTGCAGAAACACAATAAAGAATCTACTTCATCGTGAATATAAGGATAAGGTTTCAGGGCACAAGAACTATGTCTCAAACCAAAGCAAAATTTAAAAATTGTCTCTCCGAAACAGCCCGCTGCAATATCCCGATACGTTTTCTCATCCGTCATATGTTCTAATTTATTGTATTCATATTAAAAGGACGTTAAAATATATATTCAGCTATTTCTCATGGCAGTAAGGCATTTATAAACGTTTTCTTGGCAGTTTTGTTTTCAAAACATCCTAAAAATGTCATTTTTTACTTTAAATAAGGGGTGGTGTAGGTGTGAAAATAGCCTTAGAAATAAGGATTGGTGTTATTTAGGCGTAATTCTGTGCATTTTAGGATAGAATTGTTCCAAAGACATTGGAGAAGAAACACTGATGCAAGCCGGTGATTCTTTGTGACTGAACTTTTATTATGCTTGAGTTTATTATTAGATATGACCTAAACTACTATTTTGCAATATTTTTTATGCGTTTTAAAGAAAATAAGAGTTCGGTATTGGTCGCATTGCACTAGATACTGGGAGGCGCCGGGTTTTATCACTTTTGGACCGAGCTTTTAGTTGGTTTAAACACTATTTATTTGCAAATAAATTACAAAGACATATATAGATACATACACGCACAATGACATAGGATCTGACGGTAAGCATAGTGCTTATATTGGAAGTCATTTCCTAGGTTCAAGTATTGTTAACAGTGTATTCGAATAATGGTTAAATATTGACATCAATACAAAACCAAATCTTTCTGTGAACAGAGAGAGAGAAAGAGAGAGAGAGAGAGAGAGAGAGAGAGAGAGAGAGAGAGAGAGAGAGAGAGCGAGCTTTTAGTTGCGTTCTAAAAACCAGACTTGCTCAATTGGATATATAGCCCATGTTGTATTTCAATGTGAGAAAATGACAGCTGTAAGGGACTAAAATGATGCATGTTTTATAAACATATCTGCAAGCTCAAAGAAATTGGTGCTGATTTCATATGGTCATCCCTCCTTTAAAATTGGTTTGTTCGCACCAACGAAACGACATTTAGGGGGCAAAAAATTTGGACAGTTTGACACTTAAGTATATATTCGTGAGTCCAAATGGGGTTTATTCCGTTATTTGGGTACTTAAGTGGCAAAAATTTGCTCTTAGGTGGCTTGCCGCTTAAGAGAATTTGCCGCTTAAGTAGTCAATATGCCGACGCCTAGCCACTTAAGTATCCGTTCGTGAGAACGTCCGTATTTACTCCGTTCTAGTAGGTAAACTATCATGGCTGACTGTAACTTGAAAAGGAGCAGTTCAACATATGGATTTTTTCTCATTAACGTGTTGGGCTAGGATGGCTCTATAAGCAAGCAAGCTTTGAAAAGTTTTGTATGTGTAGTTTCTGTGGGTGCAGGTAAGTCACCTTTGGAAATATTTATTGGTAAGCTCCCAAGAGCAAAGGTAGAAATGTCAGCAGCACCGTCATGTTTTCAGTCATTATATACTGTTTCCACAGATTTTTTAGTTCTATCCAATTCTGTTTCATAAAAGGTATCTTCATTGCATTTATTTTAAAATGGGTAATGTAAAAATGTGATGGTAGTGCTAATTAAGGTCTAACTGGGTGTAAGCCCCCTGCCCAGTGGAATTCGATTCCGCTGACCGTTCCAAGGCGGCTCTTCTGTCGCGGTTTATTTTTGTAACGGTTTGTCTTTGGGTGTCTGTGATGCTTATATTTTATTTTGGATAGCCTATTGGTCATTTTTGGGAAAGTAACTGTCCTTTTGGCTTTCCGCTATTGATGTTTCCATTAGGTCATTTGTTTCAAGTTTGTGCTTCTTTCCCTTTGGTGTCTCTGATGGGAGCTGTGGGTTGATTGCATCGATTCCTGATCATTGCCTTCACTTCTATTTTGACGGGTTTTTGCCTCTGATCTATGTTTTTGAGAAGGGGATGTACATTAAAGCCATGTAAATCAGTTTTTATTGATGTGTTTGGAAGGAAGACTTGCAGTAATTGCATTTGCAGAAAAACAAGAAAGAATCTACTTCATCTGGAATATAAGAGTAAGGTTTCATGGCACTAAGACTATGTCTCAAACCAAAGCAAAACTTAAAAATTGTCTTTCCGAAACAGCCCGCCGCAATATCCTGTTATGTTTTCGCATCTGCTATGTGATCTAATTTATTGTATTCATGATAAAAGGATGTGCACAGATATATTCAGCTATCTCTCATGGCATTAAGGCATTTATAAAAAAAAATTCTTGGCAGTTTTGTCTTCAATATATCCTCTGAAATGTCAATTTTTACTTCAAATAGGGGATGTAGGTGTGAAAATGACCATAAAATGAGTATTGGTGCTATTTAGGCATAATTCTGTGCATTTTAGGATAGAATTGTTCCAAAGACATTGGAGAAGAAACACTGATGCAAGCCAGTGTCTAGGTTCCATTTAGAAAGAGGTAAACTTTGCTCTTTAAATAAAAAACAATACATTTGTTCGGCGTTCATAGTTGAATCTGAAAGCGATAACCTTTTTCGCAAACTTAAAAATTACAGGGTAACTGATGAGGCTTTATTAGCTGAAACTACGTAGGATGACCCATCTTCTTTCTAATGAATATTTTAATTGCTCTTAAAGGAACTCATTTTTGATTTTGATTTTCATTAAAGGATTCTTTGTGACTGAACTTTTATTGTGCATGAGTAACTTATTAGAAAGGACCTAAATTTCTATTTGGCAATTCTTTTGATGCATCATAAAGAAAATAAGAGTTCGGTATTGGTAGCATTGCACTAGAAACTGGGTGGGGGGGGGGGGGGGGCGGTTGCTGAATGTTATCACTTTTGGACCGAGCTTTTAGTTGTGTTCTAAATACCAGTTTGGCTGCCATTGGATATATATCCCATGTTTTATTTCAATGTGAGAAAGGGACTAAAATGAAGCATGTTTTATAAATAAATCTACATGCTCAAAGAAATTGTTGCTGATTTTATATGATCACCCCTCCTTTAAAAATGTTGATTTGTATTTACTCCGTTATAGTAGAGTTCGATATTGGTGGCATTGCACTAGATACTTGGAGGTGCCGGGTTTTATCACTTTTGACCGAGTTTTTAGTTGTGTTCTAAATACCAGACTTGCTGCCATTGGATATATATCCCATGTTTGATTTCAATGTGATAAAGGGACTAAAATGAAGCATGTTTATAAATAAATCTACATGCTCAAAGAAATTGTTGCTGATTTTATATGGTCACCCCTCCTTTAAAAATGTTGGTTTGTATTTACTCCGTTATAGTAGAGTTCGATATTGGTAGCATTGCACTAGATACTTTGAGGTGCCAGGTTTTATCACTTTTGACCGAGCTTTTATTTGGCTTCTAAAAACCAGATTTGCTTCAATTGGATATATATCCCATGTTTTATTTCAATGTGAGAAAATGACAGGTATAAGGAACTAAAATGATGCATGTTTTATAAATACTTTTGCCAGCTCAATGAAATTGTTGCTGATTTTATATGGTCACCCCGCCTATAAAAATGGTTTGTATTTACTCCGTTCTAGTAGGTAAACAAACATGGTTGACAGTACCTTGAAAAGGAGCAAATCAACATAAGGTTTCATGGCACTTGGACTAAGTCCCAAACCAAAGGAAATCTTAAAAATTGTCTCTCCAAAACAGCCCGCTGCAATATCCCCGATAAGTTTTTCATCCGTTATAAGTTAAAATTAATTGTATACATGTCAAAACGATGTGAACAGATATATTCAGCTATTTCTCAGAACATTAAGGCTTTTATAACTATTTTTTGGCAGTTTTGTCTTCAAAATACCCTCATAAATGCCATTTTTTACTTTAAATAGGGGGTGAAGGTGTAAAAAAAAAAAAGCCATACAAATGAGTATTGATGCTATTTAAGCATAATTCTGTGTATTGTATGATAGAATTGTTCCAAAGACATTGGAGAAGAAACACTGATGTAAGCCGGTGTCTAGGTTCTATTTCAGAAATATGTAAACTTTGCACTTTTCAAAAACATATGGGTGGCTCGGCTTTCATAGTTGAATCTGAAAGCGATAACTTTTTCGCAGACTTGAAAGATTCTTTGTGACTGAAGTTTTATTATGCAGGAGTAAATTATTACATATGATCTAAATTTCTATTTGGCAATTCTTTTGATACATCATAAAGAAAATAAGGGTTCGGTAATGGAAGCATTGTACTAGATACATAAATAAGAGAGAAGGAAGAAAGATACCCCAGCCACTTTTGGCTCAACAAGTAAAGAACTCTCTGCCTTCCGTGGCGGTACCAGGGCCCATACGTCCCCGACAGCACAGCTCCCTCTTGCAGAGTTACTAGGTGACTGGGCCCCTTAACTTGCTTAGAATGAGAGGGTGGATAGCTCCATCTGGAATGATGCCAGTTGTGGAGCCTCAGCTAAGAAGTTGGTACAGAATTCCACAAAGGTACGGTACGAGGGAAAAAGCTAAACTGAAAGGAATTTGATTTTGAAAACAGTCTGAACTTCTTGGAGTGTGTAGTTCTGGTCCTTGCTGCGACTGGGGTAAAGTAATCAGCGGTAGGTATATCAACAACGTCCTGAACCACTTTGTACAGCAGTCGAGCTGAATCTTTGACCGTCTGGTTTCCAGGGGTTCCCACTGTAGGTGATCGAGTATGGATGATACGCTGCTTGTATTTGTGTACCGATTAGTGGTAAAGCGGGCAGTTCTGCGTTGTACCATCTCGAGCTTCCTGATCTGTTCTTTGTGATGTGGGCTCCATACGGAACAGCAATAGTCCAGATTGGATCTAACCATACTGCAGTAGGCATTTGCTTTTGTTTCTTCTGTGCCGGTCTTCAGGTTGCGTCACAGAAAGCCAGGCGTGCTGTTTGCCTTCTTGCATTACCGATCGATGTGATTTTATCATGACAAGGAAGATTGTCGGTCCACTCCAAGGTACTTTGTGGTGTATTGAAGTTCAAGGACATGCCCCTTCAGTTGGTATGGATGCCTGATGGGCGATTTCTGGGGATGAAACTACATGCCACACTTGCGCTCCCAGTTAGCAAGTGTGTAAAGGTCCTGTTGAAGAGTCGAGCAATCTTCTTGACTTTCTACGGTCCTATTGACAATACAATCATCGGCGAAAAGTCTGGTGTGAGATGTGATGTTGTCCGGAAGATCGTTTATGAAGAAGACGAAAGGTAAAGGTCCCAGGACTGACCCCTGGGGGACGCTGCTGGCTACTGGTGCACTCTCTGACGTCACACCTCCAACAACTACACGCTGTGTGCGGCCTGTGAGGGATAAAGACATCCATTCATGGAGATTTCCTCGAATTCCGAAGTGATGCAGTTCGAGAAGAAGGCGTTGGTGGGACACATGATAAAATGCCTATGAAAAATCAAGGATGACCATATCCGCCTGAATTCCCTTGTCCATGGCCGTGGCAAGACCGTGTACCAGTGTGACTAACTGCGTCTCGCAACTTCTTCTTCATCGAAAACCATGTTGGGAGTCGGTGTGGATTTGGTGCTGGCCAACATGCTTCATCACGTTACTGACAATCACATGCTCCAGAAGTTTACAACATAGGCAGGTTAATGAAACTGGCCGGTAGTTTGCTGGGTCATAGCGCTGGCCTTTCCTGAAAACCCCGAAAAGTTTGCCTGCTTCCAGTCCTCTGGAACTGAGCCTGTCTGTAGAGACTTGTTGAATATGGTCGCAAGGATAGGTGCGAGTTTTCTGGAGCATTCTTTCAACAGTCGAGCTGGTATCATGTCAGGTCCCGAAGCTTTGTTAGGATTGTTTGAGCGCAACAGCTTTTCCACCCCTTCCTCATTAACTAGAATCTCTTCCATCTCCGGGAAAGGATTACCATCTGGTTCTGGAACTGTGCTTTCCTGGTCCTCCTCGGTGTATACTGACTGGTACTGTCGACTAAGGATGTCTGTCTTGTCTTTTGAGGCATTAAATAGGCGCCCTTTGTCCTTCAGTGGGGCAATTCCAGTAGCATCTTTTCTCAGAGACCTGATGTTTTTTCAGAAGCGCTTCTCTTTTGGTTGACGTTCGACATCCGGGCCACCCACTTCATTGATGCCATTGATGTACTTCCATTAGGACTGACGTTCAAACTTTTGCACGGCCTTCTTGCAATCTTTGTACTTTCTAACGTCTTTCTCGTTCTTTGTTTTCTTCATGCGTCTAAACAATTTGTCACGCCGTCTCATCTGGGTTTTTATGTTTCTGTCTATCCAGGGTTTGTTGATCTTCTTTCCACTCAGGAGCTTCGTTGGAATTTATTTCTTCATCAAGTTTGATGTGAGGCGTCGGAATTTGTTCCACATGTCCTCTACCGATGAAGTACTTGCCATGTTGTCAAAATCTACATTGGTCTCCCTTAGTTCCGTTCTAAATACCAGACTTGCTTCCATGGGATATATCTGAGAATATATTATTTCAATCTGAGAAAATGACAGGTATAAGGTATAAGGGATCAAAATGATGCATGTTTTATAAATATATTAGCAAGCTCAAAGAAATTGTAGCTGATTTTATATGGTCACCTCTCCTTTAAAAATGTTGGTTTGTATTTACTCCGTTCAAGTAGGTAAACAAACATTGTTGAATATAAATTAGTATTGGTGCTATTTAGACATAATTCTGTGCATTTTAGGATAGAATTGTTTCAAAGACATTGGAGAAGAAACACTGATGCAAGCCGATGTCTTGGTTCAATTCCAGAAAGAGATAAACTTTGCACTTTATAAAAACAGCTCAGCTTTTATAGTTGAATCTAAAAGCGATAACTTTTTCGCAAACTTGAAAGATTCTTTGTGACTGAACTTTTATAATGCATTAGTAAATGATAAGATATGACATAAATTTCTATTTGGAAATTCTTTTGATACATCATAAGGAAAATAAGGGTTCGGTATTGGTAGCATTGCACTAGATACTGGGAGGTACCGAGTTTTATCGTTTTTGGACCGATCATTTAGTTGCGTTCTAAATACCAGACCTGCTTCCATTGGATATATATCCCATGTTTTATTTCATTGTGAGAAAATGACAGCTGTAATGGACTAAATGATGCATGCTTTATAAGAATATCTGCAAGCTCAAAAAAATTGTTGCTGATAAAGGATCTACTTCATCTGGAATATAAGGGTAAGGTTTCAGGGCACAAGGAATATGTCCCAAACCAAAGCAAAACTTGAAAATTGTCTCTCCGAAACAGCCCACTGCAATATCCTGATAAGTTTTCTCATCCGTCATATGTTCTAATGTATTGTATTCATATTAAAAGGACGTGGAAAGATATATTCAGCTATTTCTCATGGCATTAAGGCATTTATAAACATTTTCTTTGCAGTTTTGTCTTCCAAATATCCTCAAAAATGTCATTTTTTTACTTTAAACAGGGGGTGTACGTGTGAAAATAGCTATAAAAATGAGTATTGGTGATATCTAGGCATAATTCTGTGCATTTTAGACTTGTTTCAAAGACATTAGAGAAGAAAGACTGATGCAAGCCGATGTTTGGGTTCCATTCCAGAAAGAGGTAAACTTTGCACTTTTAAAAAACATATGGTTTGTTCGGCTTTCATAGTTGAATCTGAAAGTGATAACTTTTTCGCAAACTTGGAAGATTCTTTGTGACTCTTTATGATTCTATGCATGAGAAAATTATCAACATGACCTAAATGTCGATTTGGCAATTCTTTTGATACATAAAAAAGAAATTAAGGGCTCGATATTGGTAGCATTGCACTAGATACTGGGCGGTGCCGGGTTTTATTACTTTAGGACCGAGCTTTAAGTTGCGTTCTAAATACCAAACCTGCTTCCACTGGATATATATCCCATGTTGGTAGTGCGAATTTAGATATAACTTGGTTATTTGATGAGTTTTTGCCTCTGATCTATGTTCTTAGGAGGGGTGTACTTTAAAGCAAAATGTAAATCAGTTTTAATTGATGTGTTTGGAAAGAAGACTTGCAGTAATTGCATTTGCAGAAACAAAATAAAGAATCTACTTCATCTGGAATATAAAGGTAAGGTTTCAGGGCACAAGGACCAAAGCAAAACTTAAAAATTGTCTCTCCGAAACAGCCCGCTGCAATATCCCGATAAGTTTTCTCGTGTGACATATGTTCTAATTTATTGTATTCATATTAAAAGTACGTGAAAAGATAAATTCAGCTATTTCTCACGGCATTAAGGCATTTATAAACATTTTCTTGGCAGATTTGTCTTCTAAATATCCTCAAAAATGTCATTGTTTTACTTTAAACAGGGGGTGTAGGTGTGAAAATAGCTGCAAAAATTAGTATTGGTGCTATTTAGGCATAATTCTGTGCATTTTAGACTTGTTTCAAAGACATTGGAGAAGAAACACTGATGCAAGCCGATGTCTGGGTTCCATTCAAGAAAGAGGCAAACTTTGCACTTTTCAAAAACATATGGTTTGTTCGAATTTCATAGTTGAATCTGAAAGCGATAACTTTTTCGCGAACTTCAAAAAGATTCTTTGTGACTGAACATTTATTTTTCATTAGAAAATTATCAACATGACCTAAATGTCTATTTCGCAATTCTTTTGATGCATCATAAAGAAAATAAGGGTTCGGTATTGGTAGCATTGCACTAGATATTGGGAGATGCCGGGTTTTAACACTTTTGGACCGAGCATTTAGTTGCGTTCTAAATGCCAGACCTGCTTCCATTAGATATATATCCCATGTTTTATTTCAATCTGAGAAAATAACAGCTGTAAGGGACTAAAATGATGCATGTTTTATAAATATATCTGCAAGCTCAAAGAAATTGTTGCTGATTTTATATGGTCACCCTTACTTTAAAAATGTTGGTTTGTATTTACTACGTTCTAGTCGGTAAACAAACATGGTTGACTGTAACTTTAAAAGGAGCAGATCATCATATGGATTTTTTTCTCTCATTAACTTGTTGGACAAGGACGGTTCAATAAACAAGCAAGGTTTGAAAACCTTGTATGTGTAGTTTTTGTTGGCGCAGGTAAGTCGCCTATGGGAATATTTAGTGGTAAGCTACCAAAAGCAAAGATAGAAATGTCAGCAGAACTGTCCTGTTTTCAGTCATTACATACTTTTTCCACACATTTGTAGTTCTATCCAATTCTGTTTCATGAAATATATCCTTATGGCATGCAATTTGCCATGGTAGTGCGAATTTAGATTCAACTGGGTTATTTGATGAGTTTTTGCATTTGATCTATGTTCTTGGGAGGGGGTGTACTTTAAACAATTTAAATCAGTTATTGTTGATGTGTTTGGAAAGAAGACTTGCAGTAATTGCATTTGCAGAAACACAATAAAGAATCTACTTCATCGTGAATATAAGGATAAGGTTTCAGGGCACAAGAACTATGTCTCAAACCAAAGCAAAACTTAAAAATTGTCTCTCCGAAACAGCCCGCTGCAATATCCCGATAAGTTTTCTCATCCGTCATATGTTCTAATTTATTGTATTCATATTAAAAGGACGTTAAAAGATATATTCAGCTATTTCTCATGGCAGTAAGGCATTTATAAACGTTTTCTTGGCAGTTTTCTTTTCAAAACATCCTAAAAATGTCATTTTTTTACTTAAAATAAGGGGTGGTGTAGGTGTGAAAATAGCTGCAAAAATTAGTATTGGTGCTATTTAGGCATAATTCTGTGCATTTTAGACTTGTTTCAAAGACATTGGAGAAGAAACACTGATGCAAGCCGATGTCTGGGTTCCATTCAAGAAAGAGGCAAACTTTGCACTTTTCAAAAACATATGGTTTGTTCGAATTTCATAGTTGAATCTGAAAGCGATAACTTTTTCGCGAACTTCAAAAAGATTCTTTGTGACTGAACATTTATTTTTCATTAGAAAATTATCAACATGACCTAAATGTCTATTTCGCAATTCTTTTGATGCATCATAAAGAAAATAAGGGTTCGGTATTGGTAGCATTGCACTAGATATTGGGAGATGCCGGGTTTTAACACTTTTGGACCGAGCATTTAGTTGCGTTCTAAATGCCAGACCTGCTTCCATTAGATATATATCCCATGTTTTATTTCAATCTGAGAAAATAACAGCTGTAAGGGACTAAAATGATGCATGTTTTATAAATATATCTGCAAGCTCAAAGAAATTGTTGCTGATTTTATATGGTCACCCTTACTTTAAAAATGTTGGTTTGTATTTACTACGTTCTAGTCGGTAAACAAACATGGTTGACTGTAACTTTAAAAGGAGCAGATCATCATATGGATTTTTTTCTCTCATTAACTTGTTGGACAAGGACGGTTCAATAAACAAGCAAGGTTTGAAAACCTTGTATGTGTAGTTTTTGTTGGCGCAGGTAAGTCGCCTATGGGAATATTTAGTGGTAAGCTACCAAAAGCAAAGATAGAAATGTCAGCAGAACTGTCCTGTTTTCAGTCATTACATACTTTTTCCACACATTTGTAGTTCTATCCAATTCTGTTTCATGAAATATATCCTTATGGCATGCAATTTGCCATGGTAGTGCGAATTTAGATTCAACTGGGTTATTTGATGAGTTTTTGCATTTGATCTATGTTCTTGGGAGGGGGTGTACTTTAAACAATTTAAATCAGTTATTGTTGATGTGTTTGGAAAGAAGACTTGCAGTAATTGCATTTGCAGAAACACAATAAAGAATCTACTTCATCGTGAATATAAGGATAAGGTTTCAGGGCACAAGAACTATGTCTCAAACCAAAGCAAAACTTAAAAATTGTCTCTCCGAAACAGCCCGCTGCAATATCCCGATAAGTTTTCTCATCCGTCATATGTTCTAATTTATTGTATTCATATTAAAAGGACGTTAAAAGATATATTCAGCTATTTCTCATGGCAGTAAGGCATTTATAAACGTTTTCTTGGCAGTTTTCTTTTCAAAACATCCTAAAAATGTCATTTTTTTACTTAAAATAAGGGGTGGTGTAGGTGTGAAAATAGCCTTAGAAATAAGGATTGGTGTTATTTAGGCGTAATTCTGTGCATTTTAGGATAGAATTGTTCCAAAGACATTGGAGAAGAAACACTGGTGCAAGCCGGTGATTCTTTGTGACTGAACTTTTATTATGCTTGAGTTTATTATTAGATATGACCTAAACTACTATTTTGCAATATTTTTTATGCGTGTTAAAGAAAATAAGTGTTCGGTATTGGTCGCATTGCACTAGATACTGGGAGGCGCCGGGTTTTATCACTTTTGGACCGAGCTTTTAGTTGGTTTAAACACTATTTATTTGCAAATAAATTACATGGATATATATATAGATACATACACGCAAAATGACATAGGATCTGACGGTAAGCATAGTGCTTATATTGGAAGTCATTTCCTAGGTTCAAGTATTGTTAACAGTGTATTCGAATAATGGTTAAATATTGACATCAGTACAAAACCAAATCTTTCTGTGAACAGAGAGAGAGAGAGAGAGAGAGAGAGAGAGAGAGAGAGAGAGAGAGAGAGAGCGAGCTTTTAGTTGCGTTCTAAAAACCAGACTTGCTCAATTGGATATATAGCCCATGTTGTATTTCAATGTGAGAAAATGACAGCTGTAAGGGACTAAAATGATGCATGTTTTATAAACATATCTGCAAGCTCAAAGAAATTGTTGCTGATTTCATATGGTCACCCCTCCTTTAAAATTGGTTTGTTCGTATTTACTCCGTTCTAGAAGGTAAACTATCATGGCTAACTGTAACTTGAAAAAGAGCAGTTCAACATATGGATTTTTTCTCATTAACGTGTTGGGCTAGGATGGCTCTATAAGCAAGCAAGCTTTGAAAAGTTTTGTATGTGTAGTTTCTGTGGGCGCAGGTAAGTCACCTTTGGAAATATTTATTGGTTAGCTCCTAAGAGCAAAGGTAGAAATGTCACCAGCACTGTCATGTTTTCAGTCATTATATACTGTTTCCACAGATTTTTTAGTTCTATCCAATTCTGTTTCATAAAAGGTATCTTCATTGCATTTATTTTAAAATGGGTAATGTAAAAATGTGATGGTAGTGCTAATTAAGGTCTAACTGGGTGTAAGCCCCCTGCCCAGTGGAATTCGATTCCGCTGACCGTTCCAAGGCGGCTCTTCTGTCGCGGTTTATTTTTGTAACGGTTTGTCTTTGGGTGTCTGTGATGCTTATATTTTATTTTGGATAGCCTATTGGTCATTTTTGGGAAAGTAACTGTCCTTTTGGCTTTCCGCTATTGATGTTTCCATTAGGTCATTTGTTTCATGTTTGTGCTTCTTTCCCTTTGGTGTCTCTGATGGGAGCTGTGGGTTGATTGCAACGATTCCTGATCATTGCCTTCACTTCTATTTTGACGGGTTTTTGCCTCTGATCTATGTTTTTGAGAAGGGGATGTACATTAAAGCCATGTAAATCATTTTTTATTGATGTGTTTGGAAGGAAGACTTGCAGTAATTGCATTTGATGAAAAACAAGAAAGAATCTACTTCATCTGGAATATAAGAGTAAGGTTTCATGGCACTAAGACTATGTCTCAAACCAAAGCAAAACTTAAAAATTGTCTTTCCGAAACAGCCCGCCGCAATATCCTGTTATGTTTTCGCATCTGCTATGTGATCTAATTTATTGTATTCATGATAAAAGGATGTGCACAGATATATTCAGCTATCTCTCATGGCATTAAGGCATTTATAAAAAAAATTCTTGGCAGTTTTGTCTTCAATATATCCTCTGAAATGTCAATTTTTACTTCAAATAGGGGATGTAGGTGTGAAAATGACCATAAAATGAGTATTGGTGCTATTTAGGCATAATTCTGTGCATTTTAGGATAGAATTGTTCCAAAGACATTGGAGAAGAAACACTGATGCAAGCCAGTGTCTAGGTTCCATTTAGAAAGAGGTAAACTTTACACTTTAAATAAAAAACAATACATTTGCTCGGCGTTCATAGTTGAATCTGAAAGCGATAACCTTTTTCGCAAACTTAAAAATTACAGGGTAACTGATGAGGCTTTATTAGCTGAAACTACGTAGGATGACCCATCTTCTTTCTTATGAATATTTTAATTGCTCTTAAAGGAACTCATTTTTGTTTTTCATTAAAGGATTCTTTGTGACTGAACTTTTATTGTGCATGAGTAACTTATTAGAAAGGACCTAAATTTCTATTTGGCAATTCTTTTGATGCATCATAAAGAAAATAAGAGTTCGGTATTGGTAGCATTGCACTAGAAACTGGGGGGGGGGGGGGGGGGGTTGCTGAATGTTATCACTTTTGGACCGAGCTTTTAGTTGTGTTCTAAATACCAGACTTGCTGCCATTGGATATATATCCCATGTTTTATTTCAATGTGAGAAAGGGACTAAAATGAAGCATGTTTTATAAATAAATCTACATGCTCAAAGAAATTGTTGCTGATTTTATATGGTCACCCCTCCTTTAAAAATGTTGGTTTGTATTTACTCCGTTATAGTAGAGTTCGATATTGGTAGTATTGCACTAGATACTTTGAGGTGCCAGGTTTTATCACTTTTGACCGAGCTTTTAGTTGGCTTCTAAAAACCAGATTTGCTTCAATTGGATATATATCCCATGTTTTATTTCAATGTGAGAAAATGACAGGTATAAGGAACTAAAATGATGCATGTTTTATAAATACTTTTGCCAGCTCAATGAAATTGTTGCTGATTTTATATGGTCACCCCTCCTATAAAAAATGGTTTGTATTTACTCCGTTCTAGTAGGTAAACAAACATGGTTGACAGTACCTTGAAAAGGAGCAAATCAACATAAGGTTTCATGGCACTTGGACTAAGTCCCAAACAAAAGGAAATCTTAAAAATTGTCTCTCCAAAACAGCCCGCTGCAATATCCCCGATAAGTTTTTCATCCGTTATAAGTTAAAATTAATTGTATACATGTCAAAACGATGTGAACAGATATATTCAGCTATTTCTCAGAACATTCAGGCTTTTATAACTATTTTTTGGCAGTTTTGTCTTCAAAATACCCTCATAAATGCCATTTTTTACTTTAAATAGGGGGTGAAGGTGTAAAAAAAGCCATACAAATGAGTATTGATGCTATTTAAGCATAATTCTGTGTATTGTATGATAGAATTGTTCCAAAGACATTGGAGAAGAAACACTGATGTAAGCCGGTGTCTAGGTTCTATTTCAGAAATATGTAAACTTTGCACTTTTCAAAAACATATGGGTGGCTCGGCTTTCATAGTTGAATCTGAAAGCGATAACTTTTTCGCAGACTTGAAAGATTCTTTGTGACTGAAGTTTTATTATGCAGGAGTAAATTATTACATATGACCTAAATTTCTATTTGGCAATTCTTTTGATACATCATAAAGAAAATAAGGGTTCGGTAATGGAAGCATTGCACTAGATACATAAATAAGAGAGAAGGAAGAAAGATACCCCAGCCACTTTTGGCTCAACAAGTAAAGACCTCTCTGCCTTCCGTGGCGGTACCAGGGCCCATACGTCCCCGACAGCACAGCTCCCCCTTGCAGAGTTACTAGGTGACTGGGCCCCTTAACTTGCTTAGAATGAGAGGGTGGATAGCTCCATCTGGAATGATGCCAGTGGTGGAGCCTCAGCTAAGAAGTTGGTACAGAATTCCACAAAGGTACGGTACGAGGGAAAAAGCTAAACTGAAAGGAATTTGATTTTGAAAACAGTCTGAACTTCTTGGAGTGTGTAGTTCTGGTCCTTGCTGCGACTGGGGTAAAGTAATCAGCGGCAGGTATATCAACAACGTCCTGAACCACTTTGTACAGCAGTCTAGCTGAATCTTTGACCGTCTGGTTTCCAGGGGTTCCCACTGTAGGTGATCGAGTATGGATGATACGCTGCTTGTATTTGTGTACCGATTAGTGGTAAAGCGGGCAGTTCTGCGTTGTACCATCTCGAGCTTCCTGATCTGTTCTTTGTGATTTGGGCTCCATACGGAACAGCAATAGTCCAGATTGGATCTAACCATACTGCAGTAGGCATTTGCTTTTGTATCTTCTGTGCCGGTCTTCAGGTTGCGTCACAGAAAGCCAGGCGTGCTGTTTGCCTTCTTGCATTACCGATCGATGTGATTTTGCCATGACAACGAAGATTGTCGGTCCACTCCAAGGTACTTTGTGGTGTATTGAAGTTCAAGGACATGCCCCTTCAGTTGGTATGGATGCCTGATGGGCGATTTCTGGGGATGAAACTACATGCCACACTTGCGCTCCCAGTTAGCAAGTGTGTAAGGGTCCTGTTGAAGAGTCGAGCAATCTTCTTGACTTTCTACGGTCCTATTGACAATACAATAATCGGCGAAAAGTCTGGTGTGAGATGTGATGTTGTCCGGAAGATCGTTTATGAAGAAGACGAAAGGTAAAGGTCCCAGGACTGACCCCTGGGGGACGCTGCTGGCTGCTGGTGCACTCTCTGACGTCACGCCTCCAACAACTACACGCTGTGTGCGGCCTGTGAGGGATAAAGACATCCATTCATGGAGATTTCCTCGAATTCCGAAGTGATGCAGTTCGAGAAGAAGGCGTTGGTGGGACACATGATACAATGCCTATGAAAAATCAAGGATGACCATATCCGCCTGAATTCCCTTGTCCATGGCCGAGGCAAGACCGTGTACCAGTGTGACTAACTGCGTCTCGCAACTTCTTCTTCATCGAAAACCATGTTGGGAGTCGGTGTGGATTTGGTGCTGGTCAACATGCTTCATCACGTTACTGACAATCACATGCTCCAGAAGTTTACAACATAGGCAGGTTAATGAAACTGGCCGGTAGTTTGCTGGGTCATAGCGCTGGCCTTTCCTGAAAACCCCGAAAAGTTTGCCTGCTTCCAGTCCTCTGGAACTGAGCCTGTCTGTAGAGACTTGTTGAATATGGTCGCAAGGATAGGTGCGAGTTTTCTGGAGCATTCTTTCAACAGTCGAGCTGGTATCATATCAGGTCCCGAAGCTTTGTTAGGATTGTTTGAGCGCAACAGCTTTTCCACCCCTTCCTCATTAACTAGAATCTCTTCCATCTCCGGGAAAGGATTACCATCTGGTTCTGGAACTGTGCTTTCCTGGTCCTCCTCGGTGTATACTGACTGGTACTGTCGACTAAGGATGTCTGTCTTGTCTTTTGAGGCATTAAATAGGCGCCCTTTGTCCTTCAGTGGGGCAATTCCAGTAGCATCTTTTCTCAGAGACTTGATGTTTTTTTCAGAAGCGCTTCTCTTCTGGTTGACATTCGACATCCGGGCCACCCACTTCATTGATGCCATTGATGTACTTCCATTAGGACTGACGTTCAAACTTTTGCACGGCCTTCTTGCAATCTTTGTACTTTCTAACGTCTTTCTCGTTCTTTGTTTTCTTCATGCGTCTAAACAATTTGCCACGCCGTCTCATCTGGGTTTTTATGTTTCTGTCTATCAAGGGTTTGTTGATCTTCTTTCCACTCAGGAGCTTCGTTGGAATTTATTTCTTCATCAAGTTTGATGTGAGGCGTCGGAATTTGTTCCACATGTCCTCTACCGATGAAGTACTTGGCCTCCCTTAGTTCCGTTCTAAATACCAGACTTGCTTCCATGGGATATATCCTTTTTTATTTCAATCTGAGAAAATGACAGGTATAAGGTATAAGGGATCAAAATGATGCATGTTTTATAAATATATTAGCAAGCTCAAAGAAATTGTAGCTGATTTTATATGGTCACCTCTCCTTTAAAAATGTTGGTTTGTATTTACTCCGTTCAAGTAGGTAAACAAACATTGTTGAATATAAATTAGTATTGGTGCTATTTAGGCATAATTCTGTGCATTTTAGGATAGAATTGTTTCAAAGACATTGGAGAAGAAACACTGATGCAAGCCGATGTCTTGGTTCAATTCCAGAAAGAGATAAACTTTGCACTTTATAAAAACAGCTCAGCTTTTATAGTTGAATCTAAAAGCGATAACTTTTTCGCAAACTTGAAAGATTCTTTGTGACTGAACTTTTATAATGCATTAGTAAATGATAAGATATGACATAAATTTCTATTTGGAAATTCTTTTGATACATCATAATGAAAATAAGGGTTCGGTATTGGTAGCATTGCACTAGATACTGGGAGGTACCGAGTTTTATCGTTTTTGGACCGATCTTTTAGTTGCGTTCTAAATACCAGACCTGCTTCCATTGGATATATATCCCATGTTTTATTTCATTGTGAGAAAATGACAGCTGTAATGGACTAAATGATGCATGCTTTATAAAAATATCTGCAAGCTCAAAAAATTGTTGCTGATAAAGAATCTACTTCATCTGGAATATAAGGGTAAGGTTTCAGGGCACAAGGACTATGTCCCAAACCAAAGCAAAACTTAAAAATTGTCTCTCCGAAACAGCCCACTGCAATATCCTGATAAGTTTTCTCATCCGTCATATGTTCTAATGTATTGTATTCATATTAAAAGGACGTGGAAAGATATATTCAGCTATTTCTCATGGCATTAAGGCATTTATAAACATTTTCTTTGCAGTTTTGTCTTCCAAATATCCTCAAAAATGTCATTTTTTTACTTTAAACAGGGGGTGTACGTGTGAAAATAGCTATAAAAATGAGTATTGGTGATATCTAGGCATAATTCTGTGCATTTTAGACTTGTTTCAAAGACATTAGAGAAGAAAGACTGATGCAAGCCGATGTTTGGGTTCCATTCCAGAAAGAGGTTAACTTTGCACTTTTAAAAAACATATGGTTTGTTCGGCTTTCATAGTTGAATCTGAAAGTGATAACTTTTTCGCAAACTTGGAAGATTCTTTGTGACTCTTTATGATTCTATGCATGAGAAAATTATCAACATGACCTAAATGTCTATTTGGCAATTCTTTTGATACATAATAAAGAAATTAAGGGCTCGATATTGGTAGCATTGCACTAGATACTGGGCGGTGCCGGGTTTTATTACTTTAGGACCGAGCTTTAAGTTGCGTTCTATATACCAGACCTGCTTCCACTGGATATATATCCCATGTTTTATTTCAATCTGGTAGTGCGAATTTAGATATAACTTGGTTATTTGATGAGTTATTGCCTCTGATCTATGTTCTTAGGAGGGGTGTACTTTAAAGCAAAATGTAAATCAGTTTTAATTGATGTGTTTGGAAAGAAGACTTGCAGTAATTGCATTTGCAGAAACAAAATAAAGAATCTACTTCATCTGGAATATAAAGGTAAGGTTTCAGGGCACAAGGACCAAAGCAAAACTTAAAAATTGTCTCTCCGAAACAGCCCGCTGCAATATCCCGATAAGTTTTCTCATGTGACATATGTTCTAATTTATGGTATTCATATTAAAAGTACGTGAAAAGATAAATTCAGCTATTTCTCATGGCATTAAGGCATTTATAAACATTTTCTTGGCAGATTTGTCTTCTAAATATCCTCAAAAATGTCATTGTTTTACTTTAAACAGGGGGTGTAGGTGTGAAAATAGCTGCAAAAATTAGTATTGGTGCTATTTAGGCATAATTCTGTGCATTTTAGACTTGTTTCAAAGACATTGGAGAAGAAACACTGATGCAAGCCGATGTCTGGGTTCCATTCAAGAAAGAGGCAAACTTTGCACTTTTCAAAAACATATGGTTTGTTCGAATTTCATAGTTGAATCTGAAAGCGATAACTTTTTCGCGAACTTCAAAAAGATTCTTTGCAGATTGCAGTATGTTTCCTCTGGCTTTCGTAGCCGGATCATTACAGGGTCACTGATGAGGCTTTATTAGCCGAAACTACGTAGTATGACCCATCTTCTTTCTTATGAATGTTTTCATTACTCTTAAAGGAACTCATTTTTGATTTTTATTTGCCTTCACTGCAGCTGGTGTTGTGCCGTGTGGCGGCCGTAAAACGTCTCCCCGTACATCAACCATAGTGCAGTTTATATTTTACTTTTTGTCCTTTGAGATCAGCGTAAATATTCTGGAAAATCATATATTATTATTGGTTTAGACTCATATTCTACACAGGTTTTTAATTATTTGGACACTATTTTGATTTATATCAGTCTTTGAATCGACTGCCTATTCGATATTCGAAAATTTGCAGTATGTTTCCTCTGGCTTTCGTAGCCGGATCATTACAGGGTCACTGATGAGGCTTTATTAGCCGAAACTACGTAGTATGACCCATCTTCTTTCTTATGAATGTTTTCATTGCTCTTAAAGGAACTCATTTTTGATTTTTATTTGTGACTGAACATTTATTTTTCATTAGAAAATTATCAACATGACCTAAATGTCTATTTCGCAATTCTTTTGATGCATCATAAAGAAAATAAGGGTTCGGTATTGGTAGCATTGCACTAGATACTGGGAGGTGCCGGGTTTTAACACTTTTGGACCGAGCATTTAGTTGCGTTCTAAATGCCAGACCTGCTTCCATTAGATATATATCCCATGTTTTATTTCAATCTGAGAAAATAACAGCTGTAAGGGACTAAAATGATGCATGTTTTATAAATATATCTGCAAGCTCAAAGAAATTGTTGCTGATTTTATATGGTCACCCTTACTTTAAAAATGTTGGTTTGTATTTACTACGTTCTAATCGGTAAACAAACATGGTTGACTGTAACTTTAAAAGGAGCAGATCAACATATGGATTTTTTTCTCTTATTAACTTGTTGGACAAGGACGGTTCAATAAACAAGCAAGGTTTGAAAACCTTGTATGTGTAGTTTTTGTTGGCGCAGGTAAGTCGCCTATGGGAATATTTAGTGGTAAGCTACCAAAAGCAAAGATAGAAATGTCAGCAGAACTGTCCTGTTTTCAGTCATTACATACTTTTTCCACACATTTGTAGTTCTATCCAATTCTGTTTCATGAAATGTATCCTTATGGCATGCAATTTGCCATGGTAGTGCGAATTTAGATTTAACTGGGTTATTTGATGAGTTTTTGCATTTGATCTATGTTCTTGGGAGGGGGTGTACTTTAAACAATTTAAATCAGTTATTGTTGATGTGTTTGGAAAGAAGACTTGCAGTAATTTCATTTGCAGAAACACAATAAAGAATCTACTTCATCGTGAATATAAGGATAAGGTTTCAGGGCACAAGAACTATGTCTCAAACCAAAGCAAACTTAAAAATTGTCTCTCCGTAACAGCCCGCTGCAATATCCCGATAAGTTTTCTCATCCGTCATATGTTCTAATTTATTGTATTCATATTAAAAGGACGTTAAAAGATATATTCAGCTATTTCTCATGGCAGTAAGGCATTTATAAACGTTTTCTTGGCAGTTTTGTTTTCAAAACATCCTAAAATGTCATTTTTTACTTTAAATAAGGGGTGGTGTAGGTGTGAAAATAGCCTTAGAAATAAGGATTGGTGTTATTTAGGCGTAATTCTGTGCATTTTAGGATAGAATTGTTCCAAAGACATTGGAGAAGAAACACTGATGCAAGCCGGTGATTCTTTGTGACTGAACTTTTATTATGCTTGAGTTTATTATTAGATATGACCTAAACTACTATTTTGCAATATTTTTTATGCGTGTTAAAGAAAATAAGAGTTCGGTATTGGTCGCACTGCACTAGATACTGGGAGGCGCCGGGTTTTATCACTTTTGTACCGAGCTTTTAGTTGGTTTAAACACTATTTATTTGCAAATAAATTACAAAGACATATATAGATACATACACGCAAAATGACATAGGATCTGACGGTAAGCATAGTGCTTATATTTGAAGTCATTTCCTAGGTTCAAGTATTGTTAACAGTGTATTCGAATAATGGTTAAATATTGACATCAATACAAAACCAAATCTTTCTGTGAACAGAGAGAGAGAGAGAGAGAGAGAGAGAGAGAGAGAGAGAGAGAGAGAGCGAGCTTTTAGTTGCGTTCTAAAAACCAGACTTGCTCAGTTGGATATATAGCCCATGTTGTATTTCAATGTGAGAAAATGACAGCTGTAAGGGACTAAAATGATGCATGTTTTATAAACATATCTGCAAGCTCAAAGAAATTGTTGCTGATTTCATATGGTCACCCCTCCTTTAAAATTGGTTTGTTCGTATTTACTTCGTTCTAGTAGGTAAACTATCATGGCTGACTGTAACTTGAAAAGGAGCAGTTCAACATATGGATTTTTTCTCATTAACGTGTTGGGCTAGGATGGCTCTATAAGCAAGCAAGCTTTGAAAAGTTTTGTATGTGTAGTTTCTGTGGGCGCAGGTAAGTCACCTTTGGAAATATTTATTGGTAAGCTCCCAAGAGCAAAGGTAGAAATGTCAGCAGCACTGTCATGTTTTCAGTCATTATATACTGTTTCCACAGATTTTTTAGTTCTATCCAATTCTGTTTCATAAAAGGTATCTTCATTGCATTTATTTTAAAATGGGTAATGTGAAAATGTGACGGTAGTGCTAATTAAGGTCTAACTGGGTGTAAGCCCCCTGCCCAGTGGAATTCGATTCCGCTGACCGTTCCAAGGCGGCTCTTCTGTCGCGGTTTATTTTTGTAAATGTTTGTCTTTGGGTGTCTGTGATGCTTATATTTTATTTTGGATAGCCTATTGGTCATTTTTGGGAAAGTAACTGTCCTTTTGGCTTTCCGCTATTGATGTTTCCATTAGGTCATTTGTTTCATGTTTGTGCTTCTTTCCCTTTGGTGTCTCTGATGGGAGCTGTTGGTTGATTGCATCGATTCCTGATCATTGCCTTCACTTCTATTTTGACGGGTTTTTGCCTCTGATCTATGTTTTTGAGAAGGGGATGTACATTAAAGCCATGTAAATCATTTTTTATTGATGTGTTTGGAAGGAAGACTTGCAGTAATTGCATTTGCAGAAAAACAAGAAAGAATCTACTTCATCTGGAATATAAGAGTAAGGTTTCATGGCACTAAGACTATGTCTCAAACCAAAGCAAAACTTAAAAATTGTCTTTCCGAAACAGCCCGCCGCAATATCCTGTTATGTTTTCGCATCTGCTATGTGATCTAATTTATTGTATTCATGATAAAAGGATGTGCACATATATATTCAGCTATCTCTCATGGCATTAAGGCATTTATAAAAAAAATTCTTGGCAGTTTTGTCTTCAATGTATCCTCTGAAATGTCAATTTTTACTTCAAATAGGGGATGTAGGTGTGAAAATGACCATAAAATGAGTATTGGTGCGATTTAGGCATACTTCTGTGCATTTTAGGATAGAATTGTTCCAAAGACATTGGAGAAGAAACACTGATGCAAGCCAGTGTCTAGGTTCCATTTAGAAAGAGGTAAACTTTACACTTTAAATAAAAAACAATACATTTGCTCGGCGTTCATAGTTGAATCTGAAAGCGATAACCTTTTCGCAAACTTAAAAATTACAGGGTAACTGATGAGGCTTTATTAGCTGAAACAACGTAGGATGACCCATCTTCTTTCTTATGAATATTTTAATTGCTCTTAAAGGAACTCATTTTTGATTTTCATTAAAGGATTCTTTGTGACTGAACTTTTATTGTGCATGAGTAACTTATTAGAAAGGACCTAAATTTCTATTTGGCAATTGTTTTGATGCATCATAAAGAAAATAAGAGTTCGGTATTGGTAGCATTGCACTAGAAACTGGGGGGGGGGGGGTTTGAATGTTATCACTTTTGGACCGAGCTTTTAGTTGTGTTCTAAATACCAGACTTGCTGCCATTGGATATATATCCCATGTTTTATTTCAATGTGAGAAAGGGACTAAAATGAAGCATGTTTTATAAATAAATCTACATGCTCAAAGAAATTGTTGCTGATTTTATATGGTCACCCCTCCTTTAAAAATGTTGATTTATATTTACTCCGTTATAGTAGAGTTCGATATTGGTGGCATTGCACTAGATACTTGGAGGTGCCGGGTTTTATCACTTTTGACCGAGTTTTTAGTTGTGTTCTAAATACCAGACTTGCTGCCATTGGATATATATCCCATGTTTGATTTCAATGTGATAAAGGGACTAAAATGAAGCATGTTTATAAATAAATCTACATGCTCAAAGAAATTGTTGCTGATTTTATATGGTCACCCCTCCTTTTAAAATGTTGGTTTGTATTTACTCCGTTATAGTAGAGTTCGATATTGGTAGCATTACACTAGATACTTTGAGGTGCCAGGTTTTATCACTTTTGACCGAGCTTTTAGTTGGCTTCTAAAAACCAGATTTGCTTCAATTGGATATATATCCCATGTTTTATTTCAATGTGAGAAAATGACAGGCATAAGGAACTAAAATGATGCATGTTTTATAAATACTTTTGCCAGCTCAATGAAATTGTTGCGGATTTTAAATGGTCACCCCTCCTATAAAAATGGTTTGTATTTACTCCGTTCTAGTAGGTAAACAAACATGGTTGACAGTACCTTGAAAAGGAGCAAATCAACATAAGGTTTCATGGCACTTGGACTAAGTCCCAAACCAAAGGAAATCTTAAAAATTGTCTCTCCAAAACAGCCCGCTGCAATATCCCCGATAAGTTTTTCATCCGTTATAAGTTAAAATTAATTGTATACATGTCAAAACGATGTGAACAGATATATTCAGCTATTTCTCAGAACATTAAGGCTTTTATAACTATTTTTTGGCAGTTTTGTCTTCAAAATACCCTCATAAATGCCATTTTTTACTTTAAATAGGGGGTGAAGGTGTAAAAAAAGCCATACAAATGAGTATTGATGCTATTTAAGCATAATTCTGTGTATTGTATGATAGAATTGTTCCAAAGACATTGGAGAAGAAACACTGATGTAAGCCGGTGTCTAGGTTCTATTTCAGAAATATGTAAACTTTGCACTTTTCAAAAACATATGGGTGGCTCGGCTTTCATAGTTGAATCTGAAAGCGATAACTTTTTCGCAGACTTGAAAGATTCTTTGTGACTGAAGTTTTATTATGCAGGAGTAAATTATTACATATGACCTAAATTTTTATTTGGCAATTCTTTTGATACATCATAAAGAAAATAAGGGTTCGGTAATGGAAGCATTGCACTAGATACATAAATAAGAGAGAAGGAAGAAAGATACCCCAGCCACTTTTGGCTCAACAAGTAAAGACCTCTCTGCCTTCCGTGGCGGTACCAGGGCCCATACGTCCCCGACAGCACAGCTCCCTCTTGCAGAGCTACTAGGTGACTGGGCCCCTTAACTTGCTTAGAATGAGAGGGTGGATAGCTCCATCTGGAATGATGCCAGTGGTGGAGCCTCAGCTAAGAAGTTGGTACAGAATTCCACAAAGGTACGGTACGAGGGAAAAAGCTAAACTTAAAGGAATTTGATTTTGAAAACAGTCTGAACTTCTTGGAGTGTGTAGTTCTGGTCCTTGCTGCGACTGGGGTCAAGTAATCAGCGGCAGGTATATCAACAACGTCCTGAACAACTTTGTACAGCAGTCGAGCTGAATCTTTGACCGTCTGGTTTCCAGGGGTTCCCACTGTAGGTGATCGAGTATGGATGATACGCTGCTTGTATTTGTGTACCGATTAGTGGTAAAGCGGGCAGTTCTGCGTTGTACCATCTCGAGCTTCCTGATCTGTTCTTTGTGATGTGGGCTCCATACGGAACAGCAATAGTCCAGATTGGATCTAACCATACTGCAGTAGGCATTTGCTTTTGTTTCTTCTGTGCCGGTCTTCAGGTTGCGTCACAGAAAGCCAGGCGTGCTGTTTGCCTTCTTGCATTACCGATCGATGTGATTTTGCCATGACAACGAAGATTGTCGGTCCACTCCAAGGTTCTTTGTGGTGTATTGAAGTTCAAGGACATGCCCCTTCAGTTGGTATGGATGCCTGATGGGCGATTTCTGGGGATGAAACTAAATGCCACACTTGCGCTCCCAGTTAGCAAGTGTGTAAGGGTCCTGTTGAAGAGTCGAGCAATCTTCTTGACTTTCTACGGTCCTATTGACAATATAATCATCGGCGAAAAGTCTGGTGTGAGATGAGATGTTGTCCGAAAGATCGTTTATGAAGAAGACGAAAGGTAAAGGTCCCAGGACTTACCCCTGGGGGACGCTGCTGGCTACTGGTGCACTCTCTGACGTCACGCCTCCAACAACTACACGCTGTGTGCGGCCTGTGAGGGATAAAGACATCCATTCATGGAGATTTCCTCGAATTCCGAAGTGATGCAGTTCGAGAAGAAGGCGTTGGTGGGACACATGATAAAATGCCTATGAAAAATCAAGGATGACCATATCCGCCTGAATTCCCTTGTCCATGGCCGAGGCAAGACCGTGTACCAGTGTGACTAACTGCGTCTCGCAACTTCTTCTTCATCGAAAACCATGTTGGGAGTCGGTGTGGATTTGGTGCTGGTCAACATGCTTCATCACGTTACTGACAATCACATGCTCCAGAAGTTTACAACATAGGCAGGTTAATGAAACTGGCCAGTAGTTTGCTGGGTCATAGCGCTGGCCTTTCCTGAAAACCCCGAAAAGTTTGCCTGCTTCCAGTCCTCTGGAACTGAGCCTGTCTGTAGAGACTTGTTGAATATGGTCGCAAGGATAGGTGCGAGTTTTCTGGAGCATTCTTTCAACAGTCGAGCTGGTATCATGTCAGGTCCCGAAGCTTTGTTAGGATTGTTTGAGCGCAACAGCTTTTCCACCCCTTCCTCATTAACTAGAATCTCTTCCATCTCCGGGAAAGGATTACCATCTGGTTCTGGAACTGTGCTTTCCTGGTCCTCCTCGGTGTATACTGACTGGTACTGTCGACTAAGGATGTCTGTCTTGTCTTTTGAGGCATTAAATATGCGCCCTTTGTCCTTCAGTGGGGCAATTCCAGTAGCATCTTTTCTCAGAGACTTGATGTTTTTTCAGAAGCGCTTCTCTTTTGGTTGACGTTCGACATCCGGGCCACCCACTTCATTGATGCCATTGATGTACTTCCATTAGGACTGACGTTCAAACTTTTGCAAGGCCTTCTTGCAATCTTTGTACTTTCTAACGTCTTTCTCGTTCTTTGTTTTCTTCATGCGTCTAAACAATTTGTCACGCCGTCTCATCTGGGTTTTTATGTTTCTGTCTATCCAGGGTTTGTTGATCTTCTTTCCACTCAGGAGCTTCGTTGGAATTTATTTCTTCATCAAGTTTGATGTGAGGCGTCGGAATTTGTTCCACATGTCCTCTACCGATGAAGTACTTGCCATGTTGTCAAAATCTACATTGGCCTCCCTTAGTTCCGTTCTAAATACCAGACTTGCTTCCATGGGATATATCCTTTTTTATTTCAATCTGAGAAAATGACAGGTATAAGGTATAAGGGATCAAAATGATGCATGTTTTATAAATATATTAGCAAGCTCAAAGAAATTGTAGCTGATTTTATATGGTCACCTCTCCTTTAAAAATGTTGGTTTGTATTTACTCCGTTCAAGTAGGTAAACAAACATTGTTGAATATAAATTAGTATTGGTGCTATTTAGACATAATTCTGTGCATTTTAGGATAGAATTGTTTCAAAGACATTGGAGAAGAAACACTGATGCAAGCCGATGTCTTGGTTCAATTCCAGAAAGAGATAAACTTTGCACTTTATAAAAACAGCTCAGCTTTTATAGTTGAATCTAAAAGCGATAACTTTTTCGCAAACTTGAAAGATTCTTTGTGACTGAACTTTTATAATGCATTAGTAAATGATAAGATATGACATAAATTTCTATTTGGAAATTCTTTTGATACATCATAAGGAAAATAAGGGTTCGGTATTGGTAGCATTGCACTAGATACTGGGAGGTACCGAGTTTTATCGTTTTTGGACCGATCTTTTAGTTGCGTTCTAAATACCAGACCTGCTTCCATTGGATATATATCCCATGTTTTATTTCATTGTGAGAAAATGACAGCTGTAATGGACTAAATGATGCATGCTTTATAAGAATATCTGCAAGCTCAAAAAAATTGTATTGTATTCATATTAAAAGGACGTGGAAAGATATATTCAGCTATTTCTCATGGCATTAAGGCATTTATAAACATTTTCTTTGCAGTTTTGTCTTCCAAATATCCTCAAAAATGTCATTTTTTTACTTTAAACAGGGGGTGTACGTGTGAAAATAGCTATAAAAATGAGTATTGGTGATATCTAGGCATAATTCTGTGCATTTTAGACTTGTTTCAAAGACATTAGAGAAGAAAGACTGATGCAAGCCGATGTTTGGGTTCCATTCCAGAAAGAGGTAAACTTTGCACTTTTAAAAAACATATGGTTTGTTCGGCTTTCATAGTCGAATCTGAAAGTGATAACTTTTTCGCAAACTTGGAAGATTCTTTGTGACTCTTTATGATTCTATGCATGAGAAAATTATCAACATGACCTAAATGTCTATTTGGCAATTCTTTTGATACATAATAAAGAAATTAAGGGCTCGATATTGGTAGCATTGCACTAGATACTGGGCGGTGCCGGGTTTTATTACTTTAGGACCGAGCTTTAAGTTGCGTTCTAAATACCAGACCTGCTTCCACTGGATATATATCCCATGTTTTATTTCAATCTGGTAGTGCGAATTTAGATATAACTTGGTTATTTGATGAGTTTTTGCCTCTGATCTATGTTCTTAGGAGGGGTGTACTTTAAAGCAAAATGTAAATCAGTTTTAATTGATGTGTTTGGAAAGAAGACTTGCAGTAATTGCATTTGCAGAAACAAAATAAAGAATCTACTTCATCTGGAATATAAAGGTAAGGTTTCAGGGCACAAGGACAAAGCAAAACTTAAAAATTGTCTCTCCGAAACAGCCCGCTGCAATATCCCGATAAGTTTTCTCATGTGACATATGTTCTAATTTATTGTATTCATATTAAAAGTACGTGAAAAGATAAATTCAGCTATTTCTCATGGCATTAAGGCATTTATAAACATTTTCTTGGCAGATTTGTCTTCTAAATATCCTCAAAAATGTCATTGTTTTACTTTAAACAGGGGGTGTAGGTGTGAAAATAGCTGTAAAAATTAGTATTGGTGCTATTTAGGCATAATTCTGTGCATTTTAGACTTGTTTTAAAGACAATGGAGAAGAAACACTGATGCAAGCCGATGTCTGGGTTCCATTCAAGAAAGAGGCAAACTTTGCACTTTTCAAAAACATATGGTTTGTTCGAATTTCATAGTTGAATCTGAAAGCGATAACTTTTTCGCGAACTTCAAAAAGATTCTTTGTGACTGAACATTTATTTTTCATTAGAAAAATATCAACATGACCTAAATGTCTATTTCGCAATTCTTTTGATGCATCATAAAGAAAATAAGGGTTCGGTATTGGTAGCATTGCACTAGATACTGGGAGGTGCCGGGTTTTAACACTTTTGGACCGAGCATTTAGTTGCGTTCTAAATGCCAGACCTGCTTCTATTAGATATATATCCCATGTTTTATTTCAATCTGAGAAAATAACAGCTGTAAGGGACTAAAATGATGCATGTTTTATAAATATATCTGTAAGCTCAAAGAAATTGTTGCTGATTTTATATGGTCACCCTTACTTTAAAAATGTTGGTTTGTATTTACTACGTTCTTGTCGGTAAACAAACATGGTTGACTGTAACTTTAAAAGGAGCAGATCAACATATGAATTTTTTTCTCTTATTAACTTGTTGGACAAGGACGGTTCAATAAACAAGCAAGGTTTGAAAACCTTGTATGTGTAGTTTTTGTTGGCGCAGGTAAGTCGCCTATGGGAATATTTAGTGGTAAGCTACCAAAAGCAAAGATAGAAATGTCAGCAGAACTGTCCTGTTTTCGTTTTCAGTCATTACATACTTTTTCCACACATTTGTAGTTCTATCCAATTCTGTTTCATGAAATATATCCTTATGGCATGCAATTTGCCATGGTAGTGCGAATTTAGATTTAACTGGGTTATTTGATGAGTTTTTGCATTTGATCTATGTTCTTGGGAGGGGGTGTACTTTAAACAATTTAAATCAGTTATTGTTGATGTGTTTGGAAAGAAGACTTGCAGTAATTGCATTTGCAGAAACACAATAAAGAATCTACTTCATCGTGAATATAAGGATAAGGTTTCAGGGCACAAGAACTATGTCTCAAACCAAAGCAAAACTTAAAAATTGTCTCTCCGAAACAGCCCGCTGCAATATCCCGATAAGTTTTCTCATCCGTCATATGTTCTAATTTATTGCATTCATATTAAAAGGACGTTAAAAGATATATTCAGCTATTTCTCATGGCAGTAAGGCATTTATAAACGTTTTCTTGGCAGTTTTGTTTTCAAAACATCCTAAAAATGTCATTTTTTACTTTAAATAAGGGGTGGTGTAGGTGCGAAAATAGCCTTAGAAATAAGGATTGGTGTTATTTAGGCGTAATTCTGTGCATTTTAGGATAGAATTGTTCCAAAGACATTGGAGAAGAAACACTGATGCAAGCCGGTGATTCTTTGTGACTGAACTTTTATTATGCTTGAGTTTATTATTAGATAAGACCTAAACTACTATTTTGCAATATTTTTTGTGCGTGTTAAAGAAAATAAGAGTTCGGTATTGGTCGCATTGCACTAGATACTGGGAGGCGCCGGGTTTTATCACTTTTGGACCGAGCTTTTAGTTGGTTTAAACACTATTTATTTGCAAATAAATTACAAAGACATATAAAGATACATACACGCAAAATGACATAGGATCTGACGGTAAGCATAGTGCTTATATTGGAAGTAATTTCCTAGGTTCAAGTATTGTTAACAGTGTATTCGAATAATGGTTAAATATTGACATCAATACAAAACCAAATCTTTCTGTGAACAGAGAGAGAGAGAGAGAGAGAGAGAGAGAGAGAGAACAGAGAGAGAGAGAGAGAGAGAGAGAGAGAGAGAGAGAGAGAGAGAGAGAGAGAGCGAGCTTTTAGTTGCGTTCTAAAAACCAGACTTGCTCAATTGGATATATAGCCCATGTTGTATTTCAATGTGAGAAAATGACAGCTGTAAGGGACTAAAATGATGCATGTTTTATAAACATATCTGCAAGCTCAAAGAAATTGTTGCTGATTTCATATGGTCACCCCTCCTTTAAAATTGGTTTGTTCGTATTTACTCCGTTCTAGTAGGTAAACTATCATGGCTGACTGTAACTTGAAAAAGAGCAGTTCAACATATGGATTTTTTCTCATTAACGTGTTGGGCTAGGATGGCTCTATAAGCAAGCAAGCTTTGAAAAGTTTTGTATATGTAGTTTCTGTGGGCGCAGGTAAGTCACCTTTGGAAATATTTATTGGTAAGCTCCCAAGAGCAAAGGTAGAAATGTCAGCAGCACTGTCATGTTTTCAGTCATTATATACTGTTTCCACAGATTTTTTAGTTCTATCCAATTCTGTTTCATAAAAGGTATCTTCATTGCATTTATTTTAAAATGGGTAATGTAAAAATGTGATGGTAGTGCTAATTAAGGTCTAACTGGGTGTAAGCCCCCTGCCCAGTGGAATTCGATTCCGCTGACCGTTTCAAGGTGGCTCTTCTGTCGCGGTTTATTTTTGTAACGGTTTGTCTTTGGGTGTCTGTGATGCTTATATTTTATTTTGGATAGCCTATTGGTCATTTTTGGGAAAGTAACTGTCCTTTTGGCTTTCCGCTATTGATGTTTCCATTAGGTCATTTGTTTCATGTTTGTGCTTCTTTCCCTTTGGTGTCTCTGATGGGAGCTGTGGGTTGATTGCATCGATTCCTGATCATTGCCTTCACTTCTATTTTGACGGGTTTTTGCCTCTGATCTATGTTTTTGAGAAGGGGATGTACATTAAAGCCATGTAAATCAGTTTTTATCGATGTGTTTGGAAGGAAGACTTGCAGTAATTGCATTTGCAGAAAAACAAGAAAGAATCTACTTCATCTGGAATATAAGAGTAAGGTTTCATGGCACTAAGAATATGTCTCAAACCAAAGCAAAACTTAAAAATTGTCTTTCCGAAACAGCCCGCCGCAATATCCTGTTATGTTTTCGCATCTGCTATGTGATCTAATTTATTGTATTCATGATAAAAGGATGTGCACAGATATATTCAGCTATCTCTCATGGCATTAAGGCATTTATAAAAAAAATTCTTGGCAGTTTTGTCTTCAATATATCCTCTGAAATGTCAATTTTTACTTCAAATAGGGGATGTAGGTGTGAAAATGTCCATAAAATGAGTATTGGTGCTATTTAGGCATAATTCTGTGCATTTTAGGATAGAATTGTTCCAAAGACATTGGAGAAGAAACACTGATGCAAGCCAGTGTCTAGGTTCCATTTAGAAAGAGGTAAACTTTACACTTTAAATAAAAAACAATACATTTGCTCGGCGTTCATAGTTGAATCTGAAAGCGATAACCTTTTTCGCAAACTTAAAAATTACAGGGTAACTGATGAGGCTTTATTAGCTGAAACTACGTAGGATGACCCATCTTCTTTCTTATGAATATTTTAATTGCTCTTAAAGGAACTCATTTTTGATTTTCATTAAAGGATTCTTTGTGACTGAACTTTTATTGTGCATGAGTAACTTATTAGAAAGGACCTAAATTTCTATTTGGCAATTCTTTTGATGCATCATAAAGAAAATAAGAGTTCGGTATTGGTAGCATTGCACTAGAAACTGGGGGGGGGGGGTTGCTGAATGTTATCACTTTTGGACCGAGCTTTTAGTTGTGTTCTAAATACCAGACTTGCTGCCATTGGATATATATCCCATGTTTTATTTCAATGTGAGAAAGGGACTAAAATGAAGCATGTTTTATAAATAAATCTACATGCTCAAAGAAATTGTTGCTGATTTTATATGGTCACCCCTCCTTTAAAAATGTTGATTTGTATTTACTCCGTTATAGTAGAGTTCGATATTGGTGGCATTGCACTGGATACTTGGAGGTGCCGGGTTTTATCACTTTTGACCGAGTTTTTAGTTGTGTTCTAAATACCAGACTTGCTGCCATTGGATATATATCCCATGTTTTATTTCAATGTGAGAAAGGGACTAAAATGAAGCATGTTTTATAAATAAATCTACATGCTCAAAGAAATTGTTGCTGATTTTATATGGTCACCCCTCCTTTAAAAATGTTGGTTTGTATTTACTCCGTTATAGTAGAGTTCGATATTGGTAGCATTGCACTAGATACTTTGAGGTGCCAGGTTTTATCACTTTTGACCGAGCTTTTAGTTGGCTTCTAAAAACCAGATTTGCTTGGATATATATCCCATGTTTTATTTCAATGTGAGAAAATGACAGGTATAAGGAACTAAAATGATGCATGTTTTATAAATACTTTTGCCGGCTCAATGAAATTGTTGTTGATTTTATATGGTCACCCCTCCTGTAAAAAATGGTTTGTATTTACTCCGTTCTAGTAGGTAAACAAACATGGTTGACAGTACCTTGAAAAGGAGCAAATCAACATAAGGTTTCATGGCACTTGGACTAAGTCCCAAACAAAAGGAAATCTTAAAAATTGTCTCTCCAAAACAGCCCGCTGCAATATCCCCGATAAGTTTTTCATCCGTTATAAGTTAAAATTAATTGTATACATGTCAAAACGATGTGAACAGATATATTCAGCTATTTCTCAGAACATTCAGGCTTTTATAACTATTTTTTGGCAGTTTTGTCTTCAAAATACCCTCATAAATGGCATTTTTACTTTAAATAGGGGGTGAAGGTGTAAAAAAAAGACATACAAATGAGTATTGATGCTATTTAAGCATAATTCTGTGTATTGTATGATAGAATTGTTCCAAAGACATTGGAGAAGAAACACTGATGTAAGCCGGTGTCTAGGTTCTATTTCAGAAATATGTAAACTTTGCACTTTTCAAAAACATATGGGTGGCTCGGCTTTCATAGTTGAATCTGAAAGCGATAACTTTTTCGCAGACTTGAAAGATTCTTTGTGACTGAAGTTTTATTATGCAGGAGTAAATTATTACATATGACCTAAATTTCTATTTGGCAATTCTTTTGATACATCATAAAGAAAATAAGGGTTCGGTAATGGAAGCATTGCACTAGATACATAAATAAGAGAGAAGGAAGAAAGATACCCCAGCCACTTTTGGCTCAACAAGTAAAGACCTCTCTGCCTTCCGTGGCGGTACCAGGGCCCATACGTCCCCGACAGCACAGCTCCCCCTTGCAGAGTTACTAGGTGACTGGGCCCCTTAACTTGCTTAGAATGAGAGGGTGGATAGCTCCATCTGGAATGATGCCAGTGGTGGAGCCTCAGCTAAGAAGTTGGTACAGAATTCCACAAAGGTACGGTACGAGGGAAAAAGCTAAACTTAAAGGAATTTGATTTTGAAAACAGTCTGAACTTCTTGGAGTGTGTAGTTCTGGTCCTTGCTGCGACTGGGGTCAAGTAATCAGCGGCAGGTATATCAACAACGTGCTGAACCACTTTGTACAGCAGTCGAGCTGAATCTTTGACCGTCTGGTTTCCAGGGGTTCCCACTGTAGGTGATCGAGTATGGATGATACGCTGCTTGTATTTGTGTACCGATTAGTGGTAAAGCGGGCAGTTCTGCGTTGTACCATCTCGAGCTTCCTGATCTGTTCTTTGTGATGTGGGCTCCATACGGAACAGCAATAGTCCAGATTGGATCTAACCATACTGCAGTAGGCATTTGCTTTTGTTTCTTCTGTGCCGGTCTTCAGGTTGCGTCACAGAAAGCCAGGCGTGCTGTTTGCCTTCTTGCATTACCGATCGATGTGATTTTGCCATGACAACGAAGATTGTCGGTCCACTCCAAGGTACTTTGTGGTGTATTGAAGTTCAAGGACATACCCCTTCAGTTGGTATGGATGCCTGATGGGCGATTTCTGGGGATGAAACTACATGCCACACTTGCGCTCCCAGTTAGCAAGTGTGTAAGGGTCCTGTTGAAGAGTCGAGCAATCTTCTTGACTTTCTACGGTCCTATTGACAATACAATCATCGGCGAAAAGTCTGGTGTGAGATGTGATGTTGTCCGGAAGATCGTTTATGAAGAAGACGAAAGGTAAAGGTCCCAGGACTGACCCCTGGGGGACGCTGCTGGCTACTGGTGCACTCTCTGACGTCACGCCTCCAACAACTACACGCTGTGTGCGGCCTGTGAGGGATAAAGACATCCATTCATGGAGATTTCCTCGAATTCCGAAGTGATGCAGTTCGAGAAGAAGGCGTTGGTGGGACACATGATAAAATGCCTATGAAAAATCAAGGATGACCATATCCGCCTGAATTCCCTTGTCCATGGCCGAGGCAAGACCGTGTACCAGTGTGACTAACTGCGTCTCGCAACTTCTTCTTCATCGAAAACCATGTTGGGAGTCGGTGTGGATTTGGTGCTGGTCAACATGCTTCATCACGTTACTGACAATCACATGCTCCAGAAGTTTACAACATAGGCAGGTTAATGAAACTGGCCGGTAGTTTGCTGGGTCATAGCGCTGGCCTTTCCTGAAAAAGTTTGCCTGCTTCCAGTCCTCTGGAACTGAGCCTGTCTGTAGAGACTTGTTGAATATGGTCGCAAGGATAGGTGCGAGTTTTCTGGAGCATTCTTTCAACAGTCGAGCTGGTATCATATCAGGTCCCGAAGCTTTGTTAGGATTGTTTGAGCGCAACAGCTTTTCCACCCCTTCCTCATTAACTAGAATCTCTTCCATCTCCGGGAAAGGATTACCATCTGGTTCTGGAACTGTGCTTTCCTGGTCCTCCTCGGTGTATACTGACTGGTACTGTCGACTAAGGATGTCTGTCTTGTCTTTTGAGGCATTAAATAGGCGCCCTTTGTCCTTCAGTGGGGCAATTCCAGTAGCATCTTTTCTCAGAGACTTGATGTTTTTTTCAGAAGCGCTTCTCTTCTGGTTGACGTTCGACATCCGGTCCACCCACTTCATTGATGCCATTGATGTACTTCCATTAGGACTGACGTTCAAACTTTTGCACGGCCTTCTTGCAATCTTTGTACTTTCTAACGTCTTTCTCGTTCTTTGTTTTCTTCATGCGTCTAAACAATTTGTCACGCCGTCTCATCTGGGTTTTTATGTTTCTGTCTATCCAGGGTTTGTTGATCTTCTTTCCACTCAGGAGCTTCGTTGGAATTTATTTCTTCATCAAGTTTGATGTGAGGCGTCGGAATTTGTTCCACATGTCCTCTACCGATGAAGTACTTGGCCTCCCTTAGTTCCGTTCTAAATACCAGACTTGCTTCCATGGGATATATCCTTTTTTATTTCAATCTGAGAAAATGACAGGTATAAGGTATAAGGGATCAAAATGATGCATGTTTTATAAATATATTAGCAAGCTCAAAGAAATTGTAGCTGATTTTATATGGTCACCTCTCCTTTAAAAATGTTGGTTTGTATTTACTCCGTTCAAGTAGGTAAACAAACATTGTTGAATATAAATTAGTATTGGTGCTATTTAGGCATAATTCTGTGCATTTTAGGATAGAATTGTTTCAAAGACATTGGAGAAGAAACACTGATGCAAGCCGATGTCTTGGTTCAATTCCAGAAAGAGATAAACTTTGCACTTTATAAAAACAGCTCAGCTTTTATAGTTGAATCTAAAAGCGATAACTTTTTCGCAAACTTGAAAGATTCTTTAAGACTGAACTTTTATAATGCATTAGTAAATGATAAGATATGACATAAATTTCTATTTGGAAATTCTTTTGATACATCATAAGGAAAATAAGGGTTCGGTATTGGTAGCATTGCACTAGATACTGGGAGGTACCGAGTTTTATCGTTTTTGGACCGATCTTTTAGTTGAGTTCTAAATACCAGACCTGCTTCCATTGGATATATATCCCATGTTTTATTTCATTGTGAGAAAATGACAGCTGTAATGGACTAAATGATGCATGCTTCATAAGAATATCTGCAAGCTCAAAAAAATTGTTGCTGATAAAGAATCTACTTCATCTGGAATATAAGGGTAAGGTTTCAGGGCACAAGGACTATGTCCCAAACCAAAGCAAAACTTAAAAATTGTCTCTCCGAAACAGCCCACTGCAATATCCTGATAAGTTTTCTCATCCGTCATATGTTCTAATGTATTGTATTCATATTAAAAGGACGTGGAAAGATATATTCAGCTATTTCTCATGGTATTAAGGCATTTATAAACATTTTCTTTGCAGTTTTGTCTTCCAAATATCCTCAAAAATGTCATTTTTTACTTTAAACAGGGGGTGTACGTGTGAAAATAGCTATAAAAATTAGTATTGGTGATATCTAGGAATAATTCTGTGCATTTTAGACTTGTTTCAAAGACATTAGAGAAGAAAGACTGATGCAAGCCGATGTTTGGGTTCCATTCCAGAAAGAGGTAAACTTTGCACTTTTAAAAAACATATGGTTTGTTCGGCTTTCATAGTTGAATCTGAAAGTGATAACTTTTTCGCAAACTTGGAAGATTCTTTGTGACTCTTTATGATTCTATGCATGAGAAAATTATCAACATGACCTAAATGTCTATTTGGCAATTCTTTTGATACATAATAAAGAAATTAAGGGCTCGATATTGGTAGCATTGCACTAGATACTGGGCGGTGCCGGGTTTTATTACTTTAGGACCGAGCTTTAAGTTGCGTTCTAAATACCAGACCTGCTTCCACTGGATATATATCCCATGTTTTATTTCAATCTGGTAGTGCGAATTTAGATATAACTTGGTTATTTGATGAGTTTTTGCCTCTGATCTATGTTCTTAGGAGGGGTGTACTTTAAAGCAAAATGTAAATCAGTTTTAATTGATGTGTTTGGAAAGAAGACTTGCAGTAATTGCATTTGCAGAAACAAAATAAAGAATCTACTTCATCTGGAATATAAAGGTAAGGTTTCAGGGCACAAGGACCAAAGCAAAACTTAAAAATTGTCTCTCCGAAACAGCCCGCTGCAATATCCCGATAAGTTTTCTCATGTGACATATGTTCTAATTTATTGTATTCATATTAAAAGTACGTGAAAAGATAAATTCAGCTATTTCTCATGGCATTAAGGCATTTATAAACATTTTCTTGGCAGATTTGTCTTCTAAATATCCTCAAAAATGTCATTGTTTTACTTTAAACAGGGGGTGTAGGTGTGAAAATAGCTGCAAAAATTAGTATTGGTGCTATTTAGGCATAATTCTGTGCATTTTAGACTTGTTTCAAAGACATTGGAGAAGAAACACTGATGCAAGCCGATGTCTGGGTTCCATTCAAGAAAGAGGCAAACTTTGCACTTTTCAAAAACATATGGTTTGTTCGAATTTCATAGTTGAATCTGAAAGCGATAACTTTTTCGCGAACTTCAAAAAGATTCTTTGCAGATTGCAGTATGTTTCCTCTGGCTTTCGTAGCCGGATCATTACAGGGTCACTGATGAGGCTTTATTAGCCGAAACTACGTAGTATGACCCATCTTCTTTCTTATGAATGTTTTCATTGCTCTTAAAGGAACTCATTTTTGATTTTTATTTGCCTTCACTGCAGCTGGTGTTGTGCCGTGTGGCGGCCGTAAAACGTCTCCCCGTACATCAACCATAGTGCAGTTTATATTTTACTTTTTGTCCTTTGAGATCAGCGTAAATATTCTGGAAAATCATATATTATTATTGGTTTAGACTCATATTCTAGACAGGTTTTTAATTATTTGGACACTATTTTGATTTATATCAGTCTTTGAATCGACTGCCTATTCGATATTCGAAAAATTGCAGTATGTTTCCTCTGGCTTTCGTAGCCGGATCATTACAGGGTGACTGATGAGGCTTTATTAGCCGAATCTACGTAGTATGACCCATCTTCTTTCTTATGAATGTTTTCATTGCTCTTAAAGGAACTCATTTTTGATTTTTATTTGTGACTGAACATTTATTTTTCATTAGAAAATTATCAACATGACCTAAATGTCTATTTCGCAATTCTTTTGATGCATCATAAAGAAAATAAGGGTTCGGTATTGGTAGCATTGCACTAGATACTGTGAGGTGCCGGGTTTTAACACTTTTGGACCGAGCATTTAGTTGCGTTCTAAATGCCAGACCTGCTTCCATTAGATATATATCCCATGTTCTATTTCAATCTGAGAAAATAACAGCTGTAAGGGACTAAAATGATGCATGTTTTATAAATATATCTGCAAGCTCAAAGAAATTGTTGCTGATTTTATATGGTCACCCTTACTTTAAAAATGTTGGTTTGTATTTACTACGTTCTAATCGGTAAACAAACATGGTTGACTGTAACTCTAAAAGGAGCAGGTCAACATATGGATTTTTTTCTCTTATTAACTTGTTGGACAAGGACGGTTCAATAAACAAGCAAGGTTTGAAAACCTTGTATGTGTAGTTTTTGTTGGCGCAGGTAAGTCGCCTATGGGAATATTTAGTGGTAAGCTACCAAAAGCAAAGATAGAAATGTCAGCAGAACTGTCCTGTTTTCAGTCATTACATACTTTTTCCACACATTTGTAGTTCTATCCAATTCTGTTTCATGAAATGTATCCTTATGGCATGCAATTTGCCATGGTAGAGCGAATTTAGATTTAACTGGGTTATTTGATGAGTTTTTGCATTTGATCTATGTTCTTGGGAGGGGGTGTACTTTAAACAATTTAAATCAGTTATTGTTGATGTGTTTGGAAAGAAGACTTGCAATTGCATTTGCAGAAACACAATTAAGAATCTACTTCATCGTGAATATAAGGATAAGGTTTCAGGGCACAAGAACTATGTTTCAAACCAAAGCAAAACTTAAAAATTGTCTCTCCGAAACAGCCCGCTAAGTTTTCTCATCCGTCATATGTTCTAATTTATTGTATTCATATTAAAAGGACGTTAAAAGATATATTCAGCTATTTCTCATGGCAGTAAGGCATTTATAAACGTTTTCTTGGCAGTTTTGTTTTCAAAACATCCTAAAAATGTCATTTTTTACTCTAAATAAGGGGTGGTGTAGGTGTGAAAATAGCCTTAGAAATAAGGATTGGTGTTATTTAGGCGTAATTCTGTGCATTTTAGGATAGAATTGTTCCAAAGACATTGGAGAAGAAACACTGATGCAAGCCGGTGATTCTTTGTGACTGAACTTTTATTATGCTTGAGTTTATTATTAGATATGACCTAAACTACTATTTTGCAATATTTTTTATGCGTGTTAAAGAAAATAAGAGTTCGGTATTGGTCGCACTGCACTAGATACTGGGAGGCGCCGGGTTTTATCACTTTTGGACCGAGCTTTTAGTTGGTTTAAACACTATTTATTTGCAAATAAATTACAAAGACATATATAGATACATACACGCAAAATGACATAGGATCTGACGGTAAGCATAGTGCTTATATTGGAAGTCATTTCCTAGGTTCAAGTATTGTTAACAGTGTATTCGAATAATGGTTAAATATTGACATCAATACAAAACCAAATCTTTCTGTGAACAGAGAGAGAGAGAGAGAGCTTTTAGTTGCGTTCTAAAAACCAGACTTGCTCAATTGGATATATAGCCCATGTTGTATTTCAATGTGAGAAAATGACAGCTGTAAGGGACTAAAATGATGCATGTTTTATAAACATATCTGCAAGCTCAAAGAAATTGTTGCTGATTTCATATGGTCACCCCTCCTTTAAAATTGGTTTGTTCGTATTTACTCCGTTCTAGTAGGTAAACTATCATGGCTGACTGTAACTTGAAAAGGAGCAGTTCAACATATGGATTTTTTCTCATTAACGTGTTGGGCTAGGATGGCTCTATAAGCAAGCAAGCTTTGAAAAGTTTTGTATGTGTAGTTTCTGTGGGCGCAGGTAAGTCACCTTTGGAAATATTTATTGGTAAGCTCCCAAGAGCAAAGGTAGAAATGTCAGCAGCACTGTCATGTTTTCAGCCATAGATTTTTTAGTTCTATCCAATTCTGTTTCATAAAAGGTATCTTCATTGCATTTATTTTAAAATGGGTAATGTAAAAATGTGATGGTAGTGCTAATTAAGGTCTAACTGGGTGTAAGCCCCCTGCCCAGTGGAATTCGATTCCGCTGACCGTTCCAAGGCGGCTCTTCTGTCGCGGTTTATTTTTGTAAATGTTTGTCTTTGGGTGTCTGTGATGCTTATATTTTATTTTGGATAGCCTATTGGTCATTTTTGGGAAAGTAACTGTCCTTTTGGCTTTCCGCTATTGATGTTTCCATTAGGTCATTTGTTTCATGTTTGTGCTTCTTTCCCTTTGGTGTCTCTGATGGGAGCTGTTGGTTGATTGCATCGATTCCTGATCATTGCCTTCACTTCTATTTTGACGGGTTTTTGCCTCTGATCTATGTTTTTGAGAAGGGGATGTACATTAAAGCCATGTAAATCTTTTTTTATTGATGTGTTTGGAAGGAAGACTTGCAGTAATTGCATTTGCAGAAAAACAAGAAAGAATCTACTTCATCTGGAATATAAGAGTAAGGTTTCATGGCACTAAGACTATGTCTCAAACCAAAGCAAAACTTAAAAATTGTCTTTCCGAAACAGCCCGCCGCAATATCCTGTTATGTTTTCGCATCTGCTATGTGATCTAATTTATTGTATTCATGATAAAAGGATGTGCACAGATATATTCAGCTATCTCTCATGGCATTAAGGCATTTATAAAAAAAATTCTTGGCAGTTTTGTCTTCAATGTATCCTCTGAAATGTCAATTTTTACTTCAAATAGGGGATGTAGGTGTGAAAATGACCATAAAATGAGTATTGGTGCTATTTAGGCATAATTCTGTGCATTTTAGGATAGAATTGTTCCAAAGACATTGGAGAAGAAACACTGATGCAAGCCAGTGTCTAGGTTCCATTTGGAAAGAGGTAAACTTTACACTTTAAATAAAAAACAATACATTTGCTCGGCGTTCATAGTTGAATCTGAAAGCGATAACCTTTTTCGCAAACTTAAAAATTACAGGGTAACTGATGAGGCTTTATTAGCTGAAACTACGTAGGATGACCCATCTTCTTTCTTATGAATATTTAATTGCTCTTAAAGGAACTCATTTTTGATTTTCATTAAAGGATTCTTTGTGACTGAACTTTTATTGTGCATGAGTAACTTATTAGAAAGGACCTAAATTTCTATTTGGCAATTCTTTTGATGCATCATAAAGAAAATAAGAGTTCGGTATTGGTAGCATTGCACTAGAAACTGGGGGGGGGGGGGGGGGGGGTTGCTGAATGTTATCACTTTTGGACCGAGCTTTTAGTTGTGTTCTAAATACCAGACTTGCTGCCATTGGATATATATCCCATGTTTTATTTCAATGTGAGAAAGGGACTAAAATGAAGCATGTTTTATAAATAAATCTACATGCTCAAAGAAATTGTTGCTGATTTTATATGGTCACCCCTCCTTTAAAAATGTTGATTTGTATTTACTCCGTTATAGTAGAGTTCGATATTGGTGGCACTTGGAGGTGCCGGGTTTTATCACTTTTGACCGAGTTTTTAGTTTTGTTCTAAATACCAGACTTGCTGCCATTGGATATATATCCCATGTTTTATTTCAATGTGAGAAAGGGACTAAAATGAAGCATGTTTTATAAATAAAACTACATGCTCAAAGAAATTGTTGCTGATTTTATATGGTCACCCCTCCTTTAAAAATGTTGGTTTGTATTTACTCCGTTATAGTAGAGTTCGATATTGGTAGCATTGCACTAGATACTTTGAGGTGCCAGGTTTTATCACTTTTGACCGAGTTTTTAGTTGGCTTCTAAAAACCAGATTTGCTTCAATTGGATATATATCCCATGTTTTATTTCAATGTGAGAAAATGACAGGTATAAGGAACTAAAATGATGCATGTTTTATAAATACTTTTGCCAGCTCAATGAAATTGTTGCTGATTTTATATGGTCACCCCTCCTATAAAAATGGTTTGTATTTACTCCGTTCTAGTAGGTAAACAAACATGGTTGACAGTACCTTGAAAAGGAGCAAATCAACATAAGGTTTCATGGCACTTGGACTAAGTCCCAAACCAAAGGAAATCTTAAAAATTGTCTCTCCAAAACACCCCGCTGCAATATCCCCGATAAGTTTTTCATCCGTTATAAGTTAAAATTAATTGTATACGATGTCAAAACGATGTGAACAGATATATTCAGCTATTTCTCAGAACATTAAGGCTTTTATAACTATTTTTTGGCAGTTTTGTCTTCAAAATACCCTCATAAATGCCATTTTTTACTCTAAATAGGGGGTGAAGGTGTAAAAAAAGCCATACAAATGAGTATTGATGCTATTTAAGCATAATTCTGTGTATTGTATGATAGAATTGTTCCAAAGACATTGGAGAAGAAACAATGATGTAAGCCGGTGTCTAGGTTCTATTTCAGAAATATGTAAACTTTGCACTTTTCAAAAACATATGGGTGGCTCGGCTTTCATAGTTGAATCTGAAAGCGATAACTTTTTCGCAGACTTGAAAGATTCTTTGTGACTGAAGTTTTATTATGCAGGAGTAAATTATTACATATGACCTAAATTTCTATTTGGCAATGCTTTTGATACATCATAAAGAAAATAAGGGTTCGGTAATGGAAGCATTGCACTAGATACATAAATAAGAGAGAAGGAAGAAAGATACCCAAGCCACTTTTGGCTCAACAAGTAAAGACCTCTCTGCCTTCCGTGGCGGTACCAGGGCCCATACGTCCCCGACAGCACAGCTCCCCCTTGCAGAGTTACTAGGTGACTGGGCCCCTTAACTTGCTTAGAATGAGAGGGTGGATAGCTCCATCTGGAATGATGCCAGTGGTGAAGCCTCAGCTAAGAAGTTGGTACAGAATTCCACAAAGGTACGGTACGAGGGAAAAAGCTAAACTTAAAGGAATTTGATTTTGAAAACAGTCTGAACTTCTTGGAGTGTGTAGTTCTGGTCCTTGCTGCGACTGGGGTCAAGTAATCAGCGGCAGGTATATCAACAACGTCCTGAACCACTTTGTACAGCAGTCGAGCTGAATCTTTGACCGTCTGGTTTCCAGGGGTTCCCACTGTAGGTGATCGAGTATGGATGATACGCTGCTTGTATTTGTGTACCGATTAGTGGTAAAGCGGGCAGTTCTGCGTTGTACCATCTCGAGCTTCCTGATCTGTTCTTTGTGATGTGGGCTCCATACGGAACAGCAATAGTCCAGATTGGATCTAACCATACTGCAGTAGGCATTTGCTTTTGTTTCTTCTGTGCCGGTCTTCAGGTTGCGTCACAGAAAGCCAGGCGTGCTGTTTGCCTTCTTGCATTACCGATCGATGTGATTTTGCCATGACAACGAAGATTGTCGGTCCACTCCAAGGTACTTTGTGGTGTATTGAAGTTCAAGGACATGCCCCTTCAGTTGGTATGGATGCCTGATGGGCGATTTCTGGGGATGAAACTACATGCCACACTTGCGCTCCCAGTTAGCAAGTGTGTAAGGGTCCTGTTGAAGAGTCGAGCAATCTTCTTGACTTTCTACGGTCCTATTGACAATACAATCATCGGCGAAAAGTCTGGTGTGAGATGTGATGTTGTCCGGAAGATCGTTTATGAAGAAGACGAAAGGTAAAGGTCCCAGGACTGACCCCTGGGGGACGCTGCTGGCTACTGGTGCACTCTCTGACGTCACGCCTCCAACAACTACACGCTGTGTGCGGCCTGTGAGGGATAAAGACATCCATTCATGGAGATTTCCTCGAATTCCGAAGTGATGCAGTTCGAGAAGAAGGCGTTGGTGGGACACATGATAAAATGCCTATGAAAAATCAAGGATGACCATATCCGCCTGAATTCCCTTGTCCATGGCCGAGGCAAGACCGTGTACCAGTGTGACTAACTGCGTCTCGCAACTTCTTCTTCATCGAAAACCATGTTGGGAGTCGGTGTGGATTTGGTGCTGGTCAACATGCTTCATCACGTCACTGACAATCACATGCTCCAGAAGTTTACAACATAGGCAGGTTAATGAAACTGGCCGGTAGTTTGCTGGGTCATAGCGCTGGCCTTTCCTGAAAACCCCGAAAAGTTTGCCTGCTTCCAGTCCTCTGGAACTGAGCCTGTCTGTAGAGACTTGTTGAATATGGTCGCAAGGATAGGTGCGAGTTTTCTGGAGCATTCTTTCAACAGTCGAGCTGGTATCATGTCAGGTCCCGAAGCTTTGTTAGCATTGTTTGAGCGCAACAACTTTTCCACCCCTTCCTCATTAACTAGAATCTCTTCCATCTCCGGGAAAGGATTACCATCTGGTTCTGGAACTCTGCTTTCCTGGTCCTCCTCGGTGTATACTGACTGGTACTGTCGACTAAGGATGTCTGTCTTGTCTTTTGAGGCATTAAATAGGCGCCCTTTGTCCTTCAGTGGGGCAATTCCAGTAGCATCTTTTCTCAGAGACTTGATGTTTTTTCAGAAGCGCTTCTCTTTTGGTTGACGTTCGACATCCGGGCCACCCACTTCATTGATGCCATTGATGTACTTCCATTAGGACTGACGTTCAAACTTTTGCACGGCCTTCTTGCAATCTTTGTACTTTCTAACGTCTTTCTCGTTCTTTGTTTTCGTCATGCGTCTAAACAATTTGTCACACCGTCTCATCTGGGTTTTTATGTTTCTGTCTATCCTGGGTTTTGTTGATCTTCTTGCCACTCAGGAGCTTCGTTGGAATTTATTTCTTCATCAAGTTTGATGTGAGGCGTCGGAATTTGTTCCACATGTCCTCTACCGATGAAGTACTTGCCATGTTGTCAAAATCTACATTGGCCTCCCTTAGTTCCGTTCTAAATACCAGACTTGCTTCCATGGGATATATCCTTTTTTATTTTAATCTGAGAAAATGACAGGTATAAGGTATAAGGGGTCAAAATGATGCATGTTTTATAAACATATTAGCAAGCTCAAAGAAATTGTAGCTGATTTAATATGGTCACCTCTCCTTTAAAAAAATGTTGGTTTGTATTTACTTCGTTCAAGTAGGTAAACAGACATTGTTGAATATAAATTAGTATTGGTGATATTAAGGCATAATTCTGTGCATTTTAGGATAGAATTGTTTCAAAGACATTGGAGAAGAAACACTGATGCAAGCCGATGTATTGGTTCAATTCCAGAAAGAGATAAACTTTGCACTTTATAAAAACAGCTCAGCTTTAATAGTTGAATCTAAAAGCGATAACTTTTTCGCAAACTTGAAAGATTCTTTGTGACTGAACTTTTATAATGCATTAGTAAATGATAAGATATGACATAAATTTCTATTTGGAAATTCTTTTGATACATCATAAGGAAAATAAGGGTTCGGTATTGGTAGCATTGCACTAGATACTGGGAGGTACCGAGTTTTATCGTTTTTGGACCGATCTTTTAGTTGCGTTCTAAATACCAGACCTGCTTCCATTGGATATATAACCCATGTTTTATTTCATTGTGAGAAAATGACAGCTGTAATGGACTAAATGATGCATGCTTTATAAGAATATCTGCAAGCTCAAACAAATTGTTGCTGATAAAGAATCTACTTCATCTGGAATATAAGGGTAAGGTTTCAGGGCACAAGGACTATGTCCCAAACCAAAGCAAAACTTAAAAATTGTCTCTCCGAAACAGCCCACTGCAATATCCTGATAAGTTTTCTCATCCGTCATATGTTCTAATGTATTGTATTCATATTAAAAGGACGTGGAAAGATATATTCAGCTATTTCTCATGGCATTAAGGCATTTATAAACATTTTCTTTGCAGTTTTGTCTTCCAAATATCCTCAAAAATGTCATTTTTTTACTTTAAACAGGGGGTGTACATGTGAAAATAGCTATAAAAATGAGTATTGGTGATATCTAGGCATAATTCTGTGCATTTTAGACTTGTTTCAAAGACATTAGAGAAGAAAGACTGATGCAAGCCGATGTTTGGGTTCCATTCCAGAAAGAGGTAAACTTTGCACTTTTAAAAAACATATGGTTTGTTCGGCTTTCATAGTTGAATCTGAGAGTGATAACTTTTTCGCAAACTTGGAAGATTCTTTGTGACTCTTTATGATTCTATGCATGAGAAAATTATCAACATGACCTAAATGTCTATTTGGCAATTCTTTTGATACATAATAAAGAAATTAAGGGCTCGATATTGGTAGCATTGCACTAGATACTGGGCGGTGCCGGGTTTTATTACTTTAGGACCGAGCTTTAAGTTGCGTTCTAAATACCAAACCTGCTTCCACTGGATATGTATCCCATGTTTTATTTCAATCTGGTAGTGCGAATTTAGATATAACTTGGTTATTTGATGAGTTTTTGCCTCTGATCTATGTTCTTAGGAGGGGTGTACTTTAAAGCAAAATGTAAATCAATTTTAATTGATGTGTTTGGAAAGAAGACTTGCAGTAATTGCATTTGCAGAAACAAAATAAAGAATCTACTTCATCTGGAATATAAAGGTAAGGTTTCAGGGCACAAGGACCAAAGCAAAACTTAAAAAGTGTCTCTCCGAAACAGCCCGCTGCAATATCCCGATAAGTTTTCTCATGTGACATATGTTCTAATTTATTGTATTCATATTAAAAGTACGTGAAAAGATAAATTCAGCTATTTCTCATGGCATTAAGGCATTTATAAACATTTTCTTGGCAGATTTGTCTTCTAAATATCCTCAAAAATGTCATTGTTTTACTTTAAACAGGGGTGTAGGTGTGAAAATAGCTGCAAAAATTAGTATTGGTGCTATTTAGGCATAATTCTGTGCATTTTAGACTTGTTTCAAAGACATTGGAGAAGAAACACTGATGCAAGCCGATGTCTGGGTTCCATTCAAGAAAGAGGCAAACTTTGCACTTTTCAAAAACATATGGTTTGTTCGAATTTCATAGTTGAATCTGAAAGCGATAACTTTTTCGCGAACTTCAAAAAGATTCTTTGTGACTGAACATTTATTTTTCATTAGAAAATTATCAACATGACCTAAATGTCTATTTAGCAATTCTTTTGATGCATCATAAAGAAAATAAGGGTTCGGTATTGGTAGCATTGCACTAGATACTGGGAGGTGCCGGGTTTTAACACTTTTGGACCGAGCATTTAGTTGCGTTCTAAATGCCAGACCTGCTTCCATTAGATATATATCCCATGTTTTATTTCAATCTGAGAAAATAACAGCTGTAAGGGACTAAAATGATGCATGTTTTATAAATATATCTGCAAGCTCAAAGAAATTGTTGCTGATTTTATATGGTCACCCTTACTTTAAAAATGTTGGTTTGTATTTACTACGTTCTAGTCGGTAAACAAACATGGTTGACTGTAACTTTAAAAGGAGCAGTTCAACATATGGATTTTTATGCCCCCGGAATCTAAGATTCTGGGGGGCATATAGTTTTTGGTCTGTCCGTCTGTTTGTCTGTTTGTCCGTTTGTCTGTTTGTCCGTTTGTCCGTCTGCAAAAACTTTAACATTGGGCATAACTTTTGAATGGTAAGTGATACAGCTTTCATATTTCACATGTGCATTCCTTGTCACAAGACCTTTCAAGAGGTACCATAAATTTTGACCTCGTGACCTTGGACCTTGACATTTGACCTACTTTTGGCCTCATTTTTAAAAACTTTAACATTGGCCATAACTTTTGATTGGTAAGTGATAGAGCTTTCATATTTCACATGTGCATTCCTTGTCACAAGACCTTTCTATTGGTACTATAATTTTTGACCTCATGACCTTGACCTTGGCATATGACCTACTTTTTTAAAAACTTTAACATTGGCCATAACTTTTGATTGGTAAGTGATAGAGCTTTCATATTTCACATGTGCATTCCTTGTCACAAGACCTTTCTATTGGTACTATAATTTTTGACCTCATGACCTTGACCTTGGCATATGACCTACTTTTTTAAAAACTTTAACATTGGCCATAACTTTTGATTGGTAAGTGATAGAGCTTTCATATTTCACATGTGCATTCCTTGTCACAAGACCTTTCTATTGGTACTATAATTTTTGACCTCATGACCTTGACCTTGGCATTTGACCTACTTTTTAAAAACTTTAACATTGGCCGTAACGTTTGATTGGTAAATGGTAGAGTTTTCATATTTCACGTGCATTCCTTGTCACAAGACCTTTCTAATGGTACCATAATTTTTGACCTCATGACCTTGACCTTGATGTTTGACCTACTTTTTAAAAACTTTAACATTGGCCATAACTTTTGATTGGTAAATGGTAGGGCTTTCATATTTCACATGTGCATTCCTTGTCACAAGACCTTTCTAGTGGTACCATAATTTTTGACCTTTTGACTTTGACCTTGATGTTTGACCTACTTTTTAAAAACTTTAATATAGTCCATAACTTTTGATTGGTAAGTGATACAGCTTTCATATTTCACATGTGTATTCTTTCTCACAAGACCTTTCCAGTGGTACCATAATTTTTTACCTCGTGACCTTGTGGCCTCAACCATGACATACTTTAGTGATGGGGCTTTCATATTGCACAGGCGCTGTCCGGGGGCATCGGTGTTTCACAAACACATCTTGTTTTCTCTTATTAACTTGTTGGACAAGGACGGTTCAATAAACAAGCAAGGTTTGAAAACCTTGTATGTGTAGTTTTTGTTGGCGCAGGTAAGTCGCCTATGGGAATATTTAGTGGTAAGCTACCAAAAGCAAAGATAGAAATGTCAGCAGAACTGTCCTGTTTTCAGTCATTACATACTTTTTCCACACATTTGTAGTTCTATCCAATTCTGTTTCATGAAATGTATCCTTATGGCATGCAATTTGCCATGGTAGTGCGAATTTAGATTTAACTGGGTTATTTGATGAGTTTTTGCATTTGATCTATGTTCTTGGGAGGGGGTGTACTTTAAACAATTTAAATCAGTTATTGTTGATGTGTTTGGAAAGAAGACTTGCAGTAATTGCATTTGCAGAAACACAATAAAGAATCTACTTCATCGTGAATATAAGGATAAGGTTTCATGGCACAAGAACTATGTCTCAAACCAAAGCAAAACTTAAAAATTGTCTCTCCGAAACAGCCCGCTGCAATATCCCGATAAGTTTTCTCATCCGTCATATGTTCTAATTTATTGTATTCATATTAAAATGACGTTAAAAGATATATTCAGCTATTTCTCATGGCAGTAAGGCATTTATAAACGTTTTCTTGGCAGTTTTGTTTTCAAAACATCCTAAAAATGTCATTTTTTACTTTAAATAAGGGGTGGTGTAGGTGTGAAAATAGCCTTAGAAATAAGGATTGGTGTTATTTAGGCGTAATTCTTTGCATTTTAGGATAGAATTGTTCCAAAGACATTGGAGAGGAAACACTGATGCAAGCCGGTGATTCTTTGTGACTGAACTTTTATTATGCTTGAGTTTATTATTAGATATGACCTAAACTACTATTTTGCAATATTTTTTATGCGTGTTAAAGAAAATAAGAGTTCGGTATTGGTCGCATTGCACTAGATACTGGGAGGCGCCGGGTTTTATCACTTTTGGACCGAGCTTTTTGTTGGTTAAACACTATTTATTTTCAAATAAATTACAAAGACATATATAGATACATACACGCAAAATGACATAGGATCTGACGGTAAGCATAGTGCTTATATTGGAAGTCATTTCCTAGGTTCAAGTATTGTTAACAGTGTATTCGAATAATGGTTAAATATTGACATCAATACAAAACCAAATCTTTCTGTGAACAGAGAGAGAGAGAGAGAGAGAGAGAGAGAGAGAGAGAGAGAGAGAGAGAGAGAGAGAGAGCGAGCTTTTAGTTGCGTTCTAAAAACCAGACTTGCTCAATTGGATATATAGCCCATGTTGTATTTCAATGTGAGAAAATGACAGCTGTAAGGGACTAAAATGATGCATGTTTTATAAACATATATGCAAGCTCAAAGAAATTGTTGCTGATTTCATATGGTCACCCCTCCTTTAAAATTGGTCTGTTCGTATTTACTCCGTTCTAGTAGGTAAACTATCATGGCTGACTGTAACTTGAAAAGGAGCAGTTCAACATATGGATTTTTTCTCATTAACGTGTTGGGCTAGGATGGCTCTATAAGTAAGCAAGCTTTGAAAAGTTTTGTATGTGTAGTTTCTGTGGGCGCAGGTAAGTCACCTTTGGAAATATTTATTGGTAAGCTCCCAAGAGCAAAGGTAGAAATGTCAGCAGCACTGTCATGTTTTCAGTCATTATATACTGTTTCCACAGATTTTTTAGTTCTATCAAATTCTGTTTCATAAAAGGTATCTTCATTGCATTTAATTTAAAATGGGTAATGTAAAAATGTGATGGTAGTGCTAATTAAGGTCTAACTGGGTGTAAGCCCCCTGCCCAGTGGAATTCGATTCCGCTGACCGTTCCAAGGCGGCTCTTCTGTCGCGGTTTATTTTTGTAACGGTTTGTCTTTGGGTGTCTGTGATGCTTATATTTTATTTTGGATAGCCTATTGGTCATTTTTGGGAAAGTAACTGTCCTTTTGGCTTTCCGCTATTGATGTTTCCATTAGGTCATTTGTTTCATGTTTGTGCTTCTTTCCCTTTGGTGTCTCTGATGGGAGCTGTGGGTTGATTGCATCGATTCCTGATCATTGCCTTCACTTCTATTTTGACGGGTTTTTGCCTCTGATCTATGTTTTTGAGAAGGGGATGTACATTAAAGCCATGTAAATCAGTTTTTATTGATGTGTTTGGAAGGAAGACTTGCAGTAATTGCATTTGCAGAAAAACAAGAAAGAATCTACTTCATCTGAAATATAAGAGTAAGGTTTCATGGCACCAAGACTATGTCTCAAACCAAAGCAAAACTTAAAAATTGTCTTTCCGAAACAGCCCGCCGCAATATCCTGTTTTGTTTTCGCATCTGCTATGTGATCTAATTTATGGTATTCATGATAAAAGGATGTGTACAGATATATTCAGCTATCTCTCATGGCATTAAGGCATTTATAAAAAAAATTCTTGGCAGTTTTGTCTTCAATATATCCTCTGAAATGTCAATTTTTACTTCAAATAGGGGATGTAGGTGTGAAAATGACCATAAAATGAGTATTGGTGCTATTTGGGCATAATTCTGTGCATTTTAGGATAGAATTGTTCCAAAGACAATGGAGAAGAAACACTGATGCAAGCCAGTGTCTAGGTTCCATTTAGAAAGAGGTAAACTTTACAATTTAAATAAAAAACAATACATGTGCTCGGCGTTCATAGTTGAATCTGAAAGCGATAACCTTTTTCGCAAACTTAAAAATTACAGGGTAACTGATGAGGCTTTATTAGCTGAAACTACGTAGGATGGCCCATCTTCTTTCTTATGAATATTTTAATTGCTCTTGAAGGAACTCATTTTTGATTTTCATTAAAGGATTCTTTGTGACTGAACTTTTATTGTGCATGAGTAACTTATTAGAAAGGACCTAAATTTCTATTTGGCAATTCTTTTGATGCATCATAAAGAAAATAAGAGTTCGGTATTGGTAGCATTGCACTAGAAACTGGGGGGGGGGGGGGGGTTTGCTGAATGTTATCACTTTTGGACCGAGCTTTTAGATGTGTTCTAAATACCAGACTTGCTGCCATTGGATATATATCCCATGTTTTATTTCAATGTGAGAAAGGGACTAAAATGAAGCATGTTTTATAAATAAATCTACATGCTCAAAGAAATTGTTGCTGATTTTATATGGTCACCCCCTCCTTTAAAAATGCTGATTTGTATTTACTCCGTTATAGTAGAGTTCGATATTGGTGGCATTGCACTAGATACTTGGAGGTGCCGGGTTTTATCACTTTTGACCGAGTTTTTAGTTGTGTTCTAAATACCAGACTTGCTGCCATTGGATATATATCCCATGTTTTATTTCAATGTGAGAAAGGGACTAAAATGAAGCATGTTTTATAAATAAATCTACATGCTCAAAGAAATTGTTGCTGATTTTATATGGTCACCCCTCCTTTAAAAATGTTGGTTTGTATTTACTCCGTTATAGTAGAGTTCGATATTGGTAGCATTGCACTAGATACTTTTAGGTGCCAGGTTTTATCACTTTTGACCGAGCTTTTAGTTGGCTTCTAAAAACCAGATTTGCTTCAATTGGATAACTATCCCATGTTTTATTTCAATGTGAGAAAATGACTGGTAAAAGGAACTAAAATGATGCATGTTTTATTAATACTTTTGCCAGCTCAATGAAATTGTTGCTGATTTTATATGGTAACCCCTCCTATTAAAAATGGTTTGTATTTACTCAGTTCTAGTAGGTAAACAAACATGGTTGACAGTACCTTGAAAAGGAGCAAATCAACATAAGGTTTCATGGCACTTGGACTAAGTCCCAAACCAAAGGAAATCTTAAAAATTGTCTCTCCAAAACAGCCCGCTGCAATATCCCCGATAAGTTTTTCATCCGTTATAAGTTAAAATTAATTGTATACATGTCAAAACGATGTGAACAGATATATTCAGCTATTTCTCAGAACATTAAGGCTTTTATAACTATTTTTTGGCAGTTTTGTCTTCAAAATACCCTCATAAATGCCATTGTTTACTTTAAATAGGGGGTGAAGGTGTAAAAAAGCCATACAAATGAGTATTGATGCTATTTAAGCATAATTCTGTGTATTGTATGATAGAATTGTTCCAAAGACATTGGAGAAGAAACACTGATGTAAGCCGGTGTCTAGGTTCTATTTCAGAAATATGTAAACTTTGCACTTTTCAAAAACATATGGGTGGCTCGGCTTTCATAGTTGAATCTGAAAGCGATAACTTTTTCGCAGACTTGAAAGATTCTTTGTGACTGAAGTTTTATTATGCAGGAGTAAATTATTACATATGACCTAAATTTCTATTTGGCAATTCTTTTGATACATCATAAAGAAAATAAGGGTTCGGTAATGGAAGCATTGCACTAGATACATAAATAAGAGAGAAGGAAGAAAGATACCCCAGCCACTTTTGGCTCAACAAGTAAAGACCTCTCTGCCTTCCGTGGCGGTACCAGGGCCCATACGTCCCCGACAGCACAGCTCCCCCTTGCAGAGTTACTAGGTGACTGGGCCCCTTAACTTGCTTAGAATGAGAGGGTGGATAGCTCCATTTGGAATGATGCCAGTGGTGGAGCCTCAGCTAAGAAGTTGGTACAGAATTCCACAAAGGTACGGTACGAGGGAAAAAGCTAAACTTAAAGGAATTTGATTTTGAAAACAGTCTGAACTTCTTGGAGTGTGTAGTTCTGGTCCTGGCTGCGACTGGGGTCAAGTAATCAGCGGCAGGTATATCAACAACGTCCTGAACCACTTTGTACAGCAGTCGAGCTGAATCTTTGACCGTCTGGTTTCCAGGGGTTCCCACTGTAGGTGATCGAGTATGGATGATACGCTGCTTGTATTTGTGTACCGATTAGTGGTAAAGCGGGCAGTTCTGCGTTGTACCATCTCGAGCTTCCTGATCTGTTCTTTGTGATGTGGGCTCCATACGGAACAGCAATAGTCCAGATTGGATCTAACCATACTGCAGTAGGCATTTGCTTTTGTTTCTTCTGTGCCGGTCTTCAGGTTGCGTCACAGAAAGCCAGGCGTGCTGTTTGCCTTCTTGCATTACCGATCGATGTGATTTTGCCATGACAACGAAGATTGTCGGTCCACTCCAAGGTACTTTGTGGTGTATTGAAGTTCAAGGACATGCCCCTTCAGTTGGTATGGATGCCTGATGGGCGATTTCTGGGGATGAAACTACATGCCACACTTGCGCTCCCAGTTAGCAAGTGTGTAAGGGTCCTGTTGAAGAGTCGAGCAATCTTCTTGACTTTCTACGGTCCTATTGACAATACAATCATCGGCGAAAAGTCTGGTGTGAGATGTGATGTTGTCCGGAAGATCGTTTATGAAGAAGACGAAAGGTAAAGGTCCCAGGACTGACCCCTGGGGGACGCTGCTGGCTACTGGTGCACTCTCTGACGTCACGCCTCCAACAACTACACGCTGTGTGCGGCCTGTGAGGGATAAAGACATCCATTCATGGAGATTTCCTCGAATTCCGAAGTGATGCAGTTCGAGAAGAAGGCGTTGGTGGGACACATGATAAAATGCCTATGAAAAATCAAGGATGACCATATCCGCCTGAATTCCCTTGTCCATGGCCGAGGCAAGATCGTGTACCAGTGTGACTAACTGCGTCTCGCAACTTCTTCTTCATCGAAAACCATGTTGGGAGTCGGTGTGGATTTGGTGCTGGTCAACATGCTTCATCACGTTACTGACAATCACATGCTCCAGAAGTTTACAACATAGGCAGGTTAATGAAACTGGCCGGTAGTTTGCTGGGTCATAGCGCTGGCCTTTCCTGAAAACCCCGAAAAGTTTGCCTGCTTCCAGTCCTCTGGAACTGAGCCTGTCTGTAGAGACTTGTTGAATATGGTCGCAAGGATAGGTGCGAGTTTTCTGGAGCATTCTTTCAACAGTCGAGCTGGTATCATGTCAGGTCCCGAAGCTTTGTTAGGATTGTTTGAGCGCAACAGCTTTTCCACCCCTTCCTCATTAACTAGAATCTCTTCCATCTCCGGGAAAGGATTACCATCTGGTTCTGGAACTGTGCTTTCCTGGTCCTCCTCGGTGTATACTGACTGGTACTGTCGACTAAGGATGTCTGTCTTGTCTTTTGAGGCATTAAATAGGCGCCCTTTGTCCTTCAGTGGGGCAATTCCAGTAGCATCTTTTCTCAGAGACTTGATGTTTTTTCAGAAGCGCTTCTCTTCTGGTTGACGTTCGACATCCGGGCCACCCACTTCATTGATGCCATTGATGTACTTCCATTAGGACTGACGTTCAAACTTTTGCACGGCCTTCTTGCAATCTTTGTACTTTCTTACGTCTTTCTCGTTCGTTGTTTTCTTCATGCGTCTAAACAATTTGTCACGCCGTCTCATCTGGGTTTTTATGTTTCTGTCTATCCAGGGTTGGTTGATCTTCTTTCCACTCAGATGCTTCGTTGGAATTTATTTCTTCATCAAGTTTGATGTGAGGCGTCGGAATTTGTTCCACATGTCCTCTACCGATGAAGTACTTGCCATGTTGTCAAAATCTACATTGGCCTCCCTTAGTTCCGTTCTAAATACCAGACTTGCTTCCATGGGATATATCCTTTTTTATTTCAATCTGAGAAATGACAGGTATAAGGTATAAGGGATCAAAATGATGCTAATATGTTTTTATAAAGTGCAAAGTTTATCTCTTTCTGGAATTAGCAAGTGTGTAAGGGTCCTGTTGAAGAGAATTAGCAAGTGTGTAAGGGTCCTGTTGAAGAAATTTATGTCATACTTTTCGCCGATGATTGTATTGTCAATAGGACCGTAGAAAGTCAAGAAGTCATTTTATATTTTATATATATCCCATGTTTTATTTCAATCTGGTAGTGCATATATATATATATATCCCATGTTTTATTTCAATCTGGTAGTGCATGTTTTATAAATATATTAGCAAGCTCAAAGAAATTGTAGCTAATTTTATATGGTCACCTCTCTTTTAAAAATGTTGGTTTGTATTTACTCCGTTCAAGTAGGTAAACAAACATTGTTGAATATAAATTAGTATTGGTGCTATTTAGGCATAAGTCTGTGTATTTTAGGATAGAATTGTTTCAAAGACATTGGAGAAGAAACACTGATGCAAGCCGATGTCTTGGTTCAATTCCAGAAAGAGATAAACTTTGCACTTTATAAAAACAGCTCAGCTTTTATAGTTGAATCTAAAAGCGATAACTTTTTCGCAAACTTGAAAGATTCTTTGTGACTGAACTTTTATAATGCATTAGTAAATGATAAGATATGACATAAATTTCTATTTGGAAATTCTTTTGATACATCATAAGGAAAATAAGGGTTCGGTATTGGTAGCATTGCACTAGATACTGGGAGGTACCGAGTTTTATCGTTTTTGGACCGATCATTTAGTTGCGTTCTAAATACCAGACCTGCTTCCATTGGATATATATCCCATGTTTTATTTCATTGTGAGAAAATGACAGCTGTAATGGACTAAATGATGCATGCTTTATAAGAATATCTGCAAGCTCAAAAAATTGTTGCTGATAAAGAATCTACTTCATCTGGAATATAAGGGTAAGGTTTCAGGGCACAAGGACTATGTCCCAAACCAAAGCAAAACTTGAAAATTGTCTCTCCGAAACAGCCCACTGCAATATCCTGATAAGTTTTCTCATCCGTCATATGTTCTAATGTATTGTATTCATATTAAAAGGACGTGGAAAGATATATTCAGCTATTTCTCATGGCATTAAGGCATTTATAAACATTTTCTTTGCAGTTTTGTCTTCCAAATATCCTCAAAAATGTCATTTTTTTACTTTAAACAGGGGGTGTACATGTGAAAATAGCTATAAAAATGAGTATTGGTGATATCTAGGCATAATTCTGTGCATTTTAGACTTGTTTCAAAGACATTAGAGAAGAAAGACTGATGCAAGCCGATGTTTGGGTTCCATTCCAGAAAGAGGTAAACTTTGCACTTTTAAAAAAAGATATGGTTTGTTCGGCTTTCATAGTTGAATCTGAAAGTGATAACTTTTTCGCAAACTTGGAAGATTCTTTGTGACTCTTTATGATTCTATGCATGAGAAAATTATCAACATGACCTAAATGTCGATTTGGCAATTCTTTTGATACATAATAAAGAAATTAAGGGCTCGACATTGGTAGCATTGCACTAGATACTGGGCGGTGCCGGGTTTTATTACTTTAGGACCGAGCTTTAAGTTGCGTTCTAAATACCAAACCTGCTTCCACTGGATATATATCCCATGTTTTATTTCAATCTGGTAGTGCGAATTTAGATATAACTTGGTTATTTGATGAGTTTTTGCCTCTGATCTTTGTTCTTAGGAGGGGTGTACTTTAAAGCAAAATGTAAATCAGTTTTAATTGATGTGTTTGGAAAGAAGACTTGCAGTAATTGCATTTGCAGAAACAAAATAAAGAATCTACTTCATCTGGAATATAAAGGTAAGGTTTCAGGGCACAAGGACCAAAGCAAAACTTAAAAATTGTCTCTCCGAAACAGCCCGCTGCAATATCCCGATAAGTTTTCTCGTGTGACATATGTTCTAATTTATTGTATTCATATTAAAAGTACGTGAAAAGATAAATTCAGCTATTTCTCACGGCATTAAGGCATTTATAAACATTTTCTTGGCAGATTTGTCTTCTAAATATCCTCAAAAATGTCATTGTTTTACTTTAAACAGGGGGTGTAGGTGTGAAAATAGCTGCAAAAATTAGTATTGGTGCTATTTAGGCATAATTCTGTGCATTTTAGACTTGTTTCAAAGACATTGGAGAAGAAACACTGATGCAAGCCGATGTCTGGGTTCCATTCAAGAAAGAGGCAAACTTTGCACTTTTCAAAAACATATGGTTTGTTCGAATTTCATAGTTGAATCTGAAAGCGATAACTTTTTCGCGAACTTCAAAAAGATTCTTTGTGACTGAACATTTATTTTTCATTAGAAAATTATCAACATGACCTAAATGTCTATTTCGCAGTTCTTTTGATGCATCATAAAGAAAATAAGGGTTCGGTATTGGTAGCATTGCACTAGATACTGGGAGATGCCGGGTTTTAACACTTTTGGACCGAGCATTTAGTTGCGTTCTAAATGCCAGACCTGCTTCCATTAGATATATATCCCATGTTTTATTTCAATCTGAGAAAATAACAGCTGTAAGGGACTAAAATGATGCATGTTTTATAAATATATCTGCAAGCTCAAAGAAATTGTTGCTGATTTTATATGGTCACCCTTACTTTAAAAATGTTGGTTTGTATTTACTACGTTCTAGTCGGTAAACAAACATGGTTGACTGTAACTTTAAAAGGAGCAGATCAACATATGGATTTTTTTCTCTCATTAACTTGTTGGACAAGGACGGTTCAATAAACAAGCAAGGTTTGAAAACCTTGTATGTGTAGTTTTTGTTGGCGCAGGTAAGTCGCCTATGGGAATATTTAGTGGTAAGCTACCAAAAGCAAAGATAGAAATGTCAGCAGAACTGTCCTGTTTTCAGTCATTACATACTTTTTCCACACATTTGTAGTTCTATCCAATTCTGTTTCATGAAATATATCCTTATGGCATGCAATTTGCCATGGTAGTGCGAATTTAGATTCAACTGGGTTATTTGATGAGTTTTTGCATTTGATCTATGTTCTTGGGAGGGGGTGTACTTTAAACAATTTAAATCAGTTATTGTTGATGTGTTTGGAAAGAAGACTTGCAGTAATTGCATTTGCAGAAACACAATAAAGAATCTACTTCATCGTGAATATAAGGATAAGGTTTCAGGGCACAAGAACTATGTCTCAAACCAAAGCAAAACTTAAAAATTGTCTCTCCGAAACAGCCCGCTGCAATATCCCGATAAGTTTTCTCATCCGTCATATGTTCTAATTTATTGTATTCATATTAAAAGGACGTTAAAAGATATATTCAGCTATTTCTCATGGCAGTAAGGCATTTATAAACGTTTTCTTGGCAGTTTTCTTTTCAAAACATCCTAAAAATGTCATTTTTTTACTTTAAATAAGGGGTGGTGTAGGTGTGAAAATAGCCTTAGAAATAAGGATTGGTGTTATTTAGGCGTAATTCTGTGCATTTTAGGATAGAATTGTTCCAAAGACATTGGAGAAGAAACACTGATGCAAGCCGGTGATTCTTTGTGACTGAACTTTTATTATGCTTGAGTTTATTATTAGATATGACCTAAACTACTATTTTGCAATATTTTTTATGCGTGTTAAAGAAAATAAGTGTTCGGTATTGGTCGCATTGCACTAGATACTGGGAGAAGCCGGGTTTTATCACTTTTGGACCGAGCTTTTAGTTGGTTTAAACACTATTTATTTGCAAATAAATTACAAAGATATATATATAGATACATACACGCAAAATGACATAGGATCTGACGGTAAGCATAGTGCTTATATTGGAAGTCATTTCCTAGGTTCAAGTATTGTTAACAGTGTATTCGAATAATGGTTAAATATTGACATCAGTACAAAACCAAATCTTTCTGTGAACAGAGAGAGAGAGAGAGAGAGAGAGAGAGAGAGAGAGAGCGAGCTTTTAGTTGCGTTCTAAAAACCAGACTTGCTCAATTGGATATATAGCCCATGTTGTATTTCAATGTGAGAAAATGACAGCTGTAAGGGACTAAAATAATGCATGTTTTATAAACATATCTGCAAGCTCAAAGAAATTGTTGCTGATTTCATATGGTCACCCCTCCTTTAAAATTGGTTTGTTCGTATTTACTCCGTTCTAGAAGGTAAACTATCATGGCTGACTGTAACTTGAAAAATAGCAGTTCAACATATGGATTTTTTCTCATTAACGTGTTGGGCTAGGATGGCTCTATAAGCAAGCAAGCTTTGAAAAGTTTTGTATGTGTAGTTTCTGTGGGCGCAGGTAAGTCACCTTTGGAAATATTTATTGGTAAGCTCCCAAGAGCAAAGGTAGAAATGTCACCAGCACTGTCATGTTTTCAGTCATTATATACTGTTTCCACAGATTTTTTAGTTCTATCCAATTCTGTTTCATAAAAGGTATCTTCATTGCATTTATTTTAAAATGGGTAATGTAAAAATGTGATGGTAGTGCTAATTAAGGTCTAACTGGGTGTAAGCCCCCTGCCCAGTGGAATTCGATTCCGCTGACCGTTCCAAGGCGGCTCTTCTGTCGCGGTTTATTTTTGTAACGGTTTGTCTTTGGGTGTCTGTGATGCTTATATTTTATTTTGGATAGCCTATTGGTCATTTTTGGGAAAGTAACTGTCCTTTTGGCTTTCCGCTATTGATGTTTCCATTAGGTCATTTGTTTCATGTTTGTGCTTCTTTCCCTTTGGTGTCTCTGATGGGAGCTGTGGGTTGATTGCAACGATTCCTGATCATTGCCTTCACTTCTATTTTGACGGGTTTTTGCCTCTGATCTATGTTTTTGAGAAGGGGATGTACATTAAAGCCATGTAAATCAGTTTTTATTGATGTGTTTGGAAGGAAGACTTGCAGTAATTGCATTTGCAGAAAAACAAGAAAGAATCTACTTCATCTGGAATATAAGAGTAAGGTTTCATGGCACTAAGACTATGTCTCAAACCAAAGCAAAACTTAAAAATTGTCTTTCCGAAACAGCCCGCCGCAATATCCTGTTATGTTTTCGCATCTGCTATGTGATCTAATTTATTGTATTCATGATAAAAGGATGTGCACAGATATATTCAGCTATCTCTCATGGCATTAAGGCATTTATAAAAAAAATTCTTGGCAGTTTTGTCTTCAATATATCCTCTGAAATGTCAATTTTTACTTCAAATAGGGGATGTAGGTGTGAAAATGACCATAAAATGAGTATTGGTGCTATTTAGGCATAATTCTGTGCATTTTAGGATAGAATTGTTCCAAAGACATTGGAGAAGAAACACTGATGCAAGCCAGTGTCTAGGTTCCATTTAGAAAGAGGTAAACTTTACACTTTAAATAAAAAACAATACATTTGCTCGGCGTTCATAGTTGAATCTGAAAGCGATAACCTTTTTCGCAAACTTAAAAATTACAGGGTAACTGATGAGGCTTTATTAGCTGAAACTACGTAGGATGACCCATCTTCTTTCTTATGAATATTTTAATTGCTCTTAAAGGAACTCATTTTTGTTTTTCATTAAAGGATTCTTTGTGACTGAACTTTTATTGTGCATGAGTAACTTATAAGAAAGGACCTAAATTTCTATTTGGCAATTCTTTTGATGCATCATAAAGAAAATAAGAGTTCGGTATTGGTAGCATTGCACTAGAAACTGGGGGGGGGGGGGGTTGCTGAATGTTATCACTTTTGGACAGAGCTTTTAGTTGTGTTCTAAATACCAGACTTGCTGCCATTGGATATATATCCCATGTTTTATTTCAATGTGAGAAAGGGACTAAAATGAAGCATGTTTTATAAATAAATCTACATGCTCAAAGAAATTGTTGCTGATTTTATATGGTCACCCCTCCTTTAAAAATGTTGATTTGTATTTACTCCGTTATAGTAGAGTTCGATATTGGTGGCATTGCACTAGATACTTGGAGGTGCCGGGTTTTATCACTTTTGACCGAGTTTTTAGTTGTGTTCTAAATACCAGACTTGCTGCCATTGGATATATATCCCATGTTTTATTTCAATGTGAGAAAGGGACTAAAATGAAGCATGTTTTATCAATAAATCTACATGCTCAAAGAAATTGTTGCTGATTTTATATGGTCACCCCTCCTTTAAAAATGTTGGTTTGTATTTACTCCGTTATAGTAGAGTTCGATATTGGTAGCATTGCACGAGATACTATGAGGTGCCAGGTTTTATCACTTTTGACCGAGCTTTTAGTTGGCTTCTAAAAACCAGATTTGCTTCAATTGGATATATATCCCATGTTTTATCTCAATGTGAGAAAATGACAGGTATAAGGAACTAAAATGATGCATGTTTTATAAATACTTTTGCCAGCTCAATGAAATTGTTGCTGATTTTATATGGTCACCCCTCCTATAAAAAATGGTTTGTATTTACTCCGTTCTAGTAGGTAAACAAACATGGTTGACAGTACCTTGAAAAGGAGCAAATCAACATAAGGTTTCATGGCACTTGGACTAAGTCCCAAACAAAAGGAAATCTTAAAAATTGTCTCTCCAAAACAGCCCGCTGCAATATCCCCGATAAGTTTTTCATCCGTTATAAGTTAAAATTAATTGTATACATGTCAAAACGATGTGAACAGATATATTCAGCTATTTCTCAGAACATTCAGGCTTTTATAACTATTTTTTGGCAGTTTTGTCTTCAAAATACCCTCATAAATGGCATTTTTTACTTTAAATAGGGGGTGAAGGTGTAAAAAAAAGACATACAAATGAGTATTGATGCTATTTAAGCATAATTCTATGTATTGTATGATAGAATTGTTCCAAAGACATTGGAGAAGAAACACTGATGTAAGCCGGTGTCTAGGTTCTATTTCAGAAATATGTAAACTTTGCACTTTTCAAAAACATATGGGTGGCTCGGCTTTCATAGTTGAATCTGAAAGCGATAACTTTTTCGCAGACTTGAAAGATTCTTTGTGACTGAAGTTTTATTATGCAGGAGTAAATTATTACATATGACCTAAATTTCTATTTGGCAATTCTTTTGATACATCATAAAGAAAATAAGGGTTCGGTAATGGAAGCATTGCACTAGATACATAAATAAGAGAGAAGGAAGAAAGATACCCCAGCCACTTTTGGCTCAACAAGTAAAGACCTCTCTGCCTTCCGTGGCGGTACCAGGGCCCATACGTCCCCGACAGCACAGCTCCCCCTTGCAGAGTTACTAGGTGACTTAACTTGCTTAGAATGAGAGGGTGGATAGCTCCATCTGGAATGATGCCAGTGGTGGAGCCTCAGCTAAGAATTTGGTACAGAATTCCACAAAGGTACGGTACGAGGGAAAAAGCTAAACTTAAAGGAATTTGATTTTGAAAACAGTCTGAACTTCTTGGAGTGTGTAGTTCTGGTCCTTGCTGCGACTGGGGTAAAGTAATCAGCGGCAGGTATATCAACAACGTCCTGAACCACTTTGTACAGCAGTCTAGCTGAATCTTTGACCGTCTGGTTTCCAGGGGTTCCCACTGTAGGTGATCGAGTATGGATGATACGCTGCTTGTATTTGTGTACCGATTAGTGGTAAAGCGGGCAGTTCTGCGTTGTACCATCTCGAGCTTCCTGATCTGTTCTTTGTGATGTGGGCTCCATACGGAACAGCAATAGTCCAGATTGGATCTAACCATACTGCAGTAGGCATTTGCTTTTGTTTCTTCTGTGCCGGTCTTCAGGTTGCGTCACAGAAAGCCAGGCGTGCTGTTTGCCTTCTTGCATTACCGATCGATGTGATTTTGCCATGACAACGAAGATTGTCGGTCCACTCCAAGGTACTTTGTGGTGTATTGAAGTTCAAGGACATGCCCCTTCAGTTGGTATGGATGCCTGATGGGCGATTTCTGGGGATGAAACTACATGCCACACTTGCGCTCCCAGTTAGCAAGTGCGTAAGTGTCCTGTTGAAGAGTCGAGCAATCTTCTTGACTTTCTACGGTCCTATTGACAATACAATCATCGGCGAAAAGTCTGGTGTGAGATGTGATGTTGTCCGGAAGATCGTTTATGAAGAAGACGAAAGGTAAAGGTCCCAGGACTGACCCCTGGGGGACGCTGCTGGCTGCTGGTGCACTCTCTGACGTCACGCCTCCAACAACTACACGCTGTGTGCGGCCTGTGAGGGATAAAGACATCCATTCATGGAGATTTCCTCGAATTCCGAAGTGATGCAGTTCGAGAAGAAGGCGTTGGTGGGACACATGATAAAATGCCTATGAAAAATCAAGGAGGACCATATCCGCCTGAATTCCCTTGTCCATGGCCGAGGCAAGACCGTGTACCAGTGTGACTAACTGCGTCTCGCAACTTCTTCTTCATCGAAAACCATGTTGGGAGTCGGTGTGGATTTGGTGCTGGTCAACATGCTTCATCACGTTACTGACAATCACATGCTCCAGAAGTTTACAACATAGGCAGGTTAATGAAACTGGCCGGTAGTTTGCTGGGTCAAAGCGCTGGCCTTTCCTGAAAACCCCGAAAAGTTTGCCTGCTTCCAGTCCTCTGGAACTGAGCCTGTCTGTAGAGACTTGTTGAATATGGTCGCAAGGATAGGTGCGAGTTTTCTGGAGCATTCTTTCAACAGTCGAGCTGGTATCATATCAGGTCCCGAAGCTTTGTTAGGATTGTTTGAGCGCAACAGCTTTTCCACCCCTTCCTCATTAACTAGAATCTCTTCCATCTCCGGGAAAGGATTACCATCTGGTTCTGGAACTGTGCTTTCCTGGTCCTCCTCGGTGTATACTGACTGGTACTGTCGACTAAGGATGTCTGTCTTGTCTTTTGAGGCATTAAATAGGCGCCCTTTGTCCTTCAGTGGGGCAATTCCAGTAGCATCTTTTCTCTGAGACTTGATGTTTTTCAGAAGCGCTTCTCTTCTGGTTGACGTTCGACATCCGGGCCACCCACTTCATTGATGCCATTGATGTACTTCCATTAGGACTGACGTTCAAACTTTTGCACGGCCTTCTTGCAATCTTTGTACTTTCTAACGTCTTTCTCGTTCTTTGTTTTCTTCATGCGTCTAAACAATTTGCCACGCCGTCTCATCTGGGTTTTTATGTTTCTGTCTATCAAGGGTTTGTTGATCTTCTTTCCACTCAGGAGCTTCGTTGGAATTTATTTCTTCATCAAGTTTGATGTGAGGCGTCGGAATTTGTTCCACATGTCCTCTACCGATGAAGTACTTGGCCTCCCTTAGTTCCGTTCTAAATACCAGACTTGCTTCCATGGGATATATCCTTTTTTATTTTAATCTGAGAAAATGACAGGTATAAGGTATAAGGGATCAAAATGATGCATGTTTTATAAATATATTAGCAAGCTCAAAGAAATTGTAGCTGATTTTATATGGTCACCTCTCCTTTAAAAATGTTGGTTTGTATTTACTCCGTTCAAGTAGGTAAACAAACATTGTTGAATATAAATTAGTATTGGTGCTATTTAGGCATAATTCTGTGCATTTTAGGATAGAATTGTTTCAAAGACATTGGAGAAGAAACACTGATGCAAGCCGATGTCTTGGTTCAATTCCAGAAAGAGATAAACTTTGCACTTTATAAAAACAGCTCAGCTTTTATAGTTGAATCTAAAAGCGATAACTTTTTCGCAAACTTGAAAGATTCTTTGTGACTGAACTTTTATAATGCATTAGTAAATGATAAGATATGACATAAATTTCTATTTGGAAATTCTTTTGATACATCATAATGAAAATAAGGGTTCGGTATTGGTAGCATTGCACTAGATACTGGGAGGTACCGAGTTTTATCGTTTTTGGACCGATCTTTTAGTTGCGTTCTAAATACCAGACCTGCTTCCATTGGATATATATCCCATGTTTTATTTCATTGTGAGAAAATGACAGCTGTAATGGACTAAATGATGCATGCTTTATAAGAATATCTGCAAGCTCAAAAAATTGTTGCTGATAAAGAATCTACTTCATCTGGAATATAAGGGTAAGGTTTCAGGGCACAAGGACTATGTCCCAAACCAAAGCAAAACTTAAAAATTGTCTCTCCGAAACAGCCCACTGCAATATCCTGATAAGTTTTCTCATCCGTCATATGTTCTAATGTATTGTATTCATATTAAAAGGACGTGGAAAGATATATTCAGCTATTTCTCATGGCATTAAGGCATTTATAAACATTTTCTTTGCAGTTTTGTCTTCCAAATATCCTCAAAAATGTCATTTTTTACTTTAAACAGGGGGTGTACGTGTGAAAATAGCTATAAAAATGAGTATTGGTGATATCTAGGCATAGTTCTGTGCATTTTAGACTTGTTTCAAAGACATTAGAGAAGAAAGACTGATGCAAGCCGATGTTTGGGTTCCATTCCAGAAAGAGGTAAACTTTGCACTTTTAAAAAACATATGGTTTGTTCGGCTTTCATAGTTGAATCTGAAAGTGATAACTTTTTCGCAAACTTGGAAGATTCTTTGTGACTCTTTATGATTCTATGCATGAGAAAATTATCAACATGACCTAAATGTCTATTTGGCAATTCTTTTGATACATAATAAAGAAATTAAGGGCTCGATATTGGTAGCATTGCACTAGATACTGGGCGGTGCCGGGTTTTATTACTTTAGGACCGAGCTTTAAGTTGCGTTCTATATACCAGACCTGCTTCCACTGGATATATATCCCATGTTTTATTTCAATCTGGTAGTGCGAATTTAGATATAACTTGGTTATTTGATGAGTTTTTGCCTCTGATCTATGTTCTTAGGAGGGGTGTACTTTAAAGCAAAATGTAAATCAGTTTTAATTGATGTGTTTGGAAAGAAGACTTGCAGTAATTGCATTTGCAGAAACAAAATAAAGAATCTACTTCATCTGGAATATAAAGGTAAGGTTTCAGGGCACAAGGACCAAAGCAAAACTTAAAAAGTGTCTCTCCGAAACAGCCCGCTGCAATATCCCGATAAGTTTTCTCATGTGATATATGTTCTAATTTATGGTATTCATATTAAAAGTACGTGAAAAGATAAATTCAGCTTTTTCTCATGGCATTAAGGCATTTATAAACATTTTCTTGGCAGATTTGTCTTCTAAATATCCTCAAAAATGTCATTGTTTTACTTTAAACAGGGGGTGTAGGTGTGAAAATAGCTGCAAAAATTAGTATTGGTGCTATTTAGGCATCACTCTGTGCATTTTAGACTTGTTTCAAAGACATTGGAGAAGAAACACTGATGCAAGCCGATGTCTGGGTTCCATTCAAGAAAGAGGCAAACTTTGCACTTTTCAAAAACATATGGTTTGTTCGAATTTCATAGTTGAATCTGAAAGCGATAACTTTTTCGCGAACTTCAAAAAGATTCTTTGCAGATTGCAGTATGTTTCCTCTGGCTTTCGTAGCCGGATCATTACAGGGTCACTGATGAGGCTTTATTAGCCGAAACTACGTAGTATGACCCATCTTCTTTCTTATGAATGTTTTCATTACTCTTAAAGGAACTCATTTTTGATTTTTATTTGCCTTCACTGCAGCTGGTGTTGTGCCGTGTGGCGGCCGTAAAACGTCTCCCCGTACATCAACCATAGTGCAGTTTATATTTTACTTTTTGTCCTTTGAGATCAGCGTAAATATTCTGGAAAATCATATATTATTATTGGTTTAGACTCATATTCTAGACAGGTTTTTAATTATTTGGACACTATTTTGATTTATATCAGTCTTTGAATCGACTGCCTATTCGATATTCGAAAAATTGCAGTATGTTTCCTCTGGCTTTCGTAGCCGGATCATTACAGGGTCACTGATGAGGCTTTATTAGCCGAAACTACGTAGTATGACCCATCTTCTTTCTTATGAATGTTTTCATTGCTCTTAAAGGAACTCATTTTTGATTTTTATTTTTCATTAGAAAATTATCAACATGACCTAAATGTCTATTTCGCAATTCTTTTGATGCATCATAAAGAAAATAAGGGTTCGGTATTGGTAGCATTGCACTAGATACTGGGAGGTGCCGGGTTTTAACACTTTTGGACCGAGCATTTAGTTGCGTTCTAAATGCCAGACCTGCTTCCATTAGATATATATCCCATGTTTTATTTCAATCTGAGAAAATAACAGCTGTAAGGGACTAAAATGATGCATGTTTTATAAATATATCTGCAAGCTCAAAGAAATGGTTGCTGATTTTATATGGTCACCCTTACTTTAAAAATGTTGGTTTGTATTTACTACGTTCTAATCGGTAAACAAACATGGTTGACTGTAACTTTAAAAGGTGCAGATCAACATATGGATTTTTTTCTCTTATTAACTTGTTGGACAAAGACGGTTCAATAAACAAGCAAGGTTTGAAAACCTTGTATGTGTAGTTTTTGTTGGCGCAGGTAAGTCGCCTATGGGAATATTTAGTGGTAAGCTACCAAAAGCAAAGATAGAAATGTCAGCAGAACTGTCCTGTTTTCAGTCATTACATACTTTTTCCACACATTTGTAGTTCTATCAAATTCTGTTTCATGAAATGTATCCTTATGGCATGCAATTTGCCATGGTAGTGCGAATTTAGATTTAACTGGGTTATTTGATGAGTTTTTGCATTTGATCTATGTTCTTGGGAGGGGGTGTACTTTAAACAATTTAAATCAGTTATTGTTGATGTGTTTGGAAAGAAGACTTGCAGTAATTGCATTTGCAGAAACACAATAAAGAATCTACTTCATCGTGAATATAAGGATAAGGTTTCAGGGCACAAGAACTATGTCTCAAACCAAAGCAAAACTTAAAAATTGTCTCTCCGAAACAGCCCGCTGCAATATCCCGATAAGTTTTCTCATCCGTCATATGTTCTAATTTATTGTATTCACATTAAAAGGACGTTAAAAGATATATTCAGCTATTTCTCATGGCAGTAAGGCATTTATAAACGTTTTCTTGGCAGTTTTGTTTTCAAAACATCCTAAAATGTCATTTTTTACTTTAAATAAGGGGTGGTGTAGGTGTGAAAATAGCCTTAGAAATAAGGATTGGTGTTATTTAGGCGTAATTCTGTGCATTTTAGGATAGAATTGTTCCAAAGACATTGGAGAAGAAACACTGATGCAAGCCGGTGATTCTTTGTGACTGAACTTTTATTATGCTTGAGTTTATTATTAGATATGACCTAAACTACTATTTTGCAATATTTTTTATGCGTGTTAAAGAAAATAAGAGTTCGGTATTGGTCGCACTGCACTAGATACTGGGAGGCGCCGGGTTTTATCACTTTTGTACCGAGCTTTTAGTTGGTTTAAACACTATTTATTTGCAAATAAATTACAAAGACATATATAGATACATACACGCAAAATGACATAGGATCTGACGGTAAGCATAGTGCTTATATTGGAAGTCATTTCCTAGGTTCAAGTATTGTTAACAGTGTATTCGAATAATGGTTAAATATTGACATCAATACAAAACCAAATCTTTCTGTGAACAGAGAGAGAGAGAGAGAGAGAGAGAGAGAGAGAGAGAGAGAGAGAGAGAGAGAGCGAGCTTTTAGTTGCGTTCTAAAAACCAGACTTGCTCAGTTGGATATATAGCCCATGTTGTATTTCAATGTGAGAAAATGACAGCTGTAAGGGACTAAAATGATGCATGTTTTATAAACATATCTGCAAGCTCAAAGAAATTGTTGCTGATTTCATATGGTCACCCCTCCTTTAAAATTGGTTTGTTCGTATTTACTTCGTTCTAGTAGGTAAACTATCATGGCTGACTGTAACTTGAAAAGGAGCAGTTCAACATATGGATTTTTTCTCATTAACGTGTTGGGCTAGGATGGCTCTATAAGCAAGCAAGCTTTGAAAAGTTTTGTATGTGTAGTTTCTGTGGGCGCAGGTAAGTCACCTTTGGAAATATTTATTGGTAAGTTCCCAAGAGCAAAGGTAGAAATGTCACCAGCACTGTCATGTTTTCAGTCATTATATACTGTTTCCACAGATTTTTTAGTTCTATCCAATTCTGTTTCATAAAAGGTATCTTTATTGCATTTATTTTAAAATGGGTAATGTAAAAATGTGACGGTAGTGCTAATTAAGGTCTAACTGGGTGTAAGCCCCCTGCCCAGTGGAATTCGATTCCGCTGACCGTTCCAAGGCGGCTCTTCTGTCGCGGTTTATTTTTGTAAATGTTTGTCTTTGGGTGTCTGTGATGCTTATATTTTATTTTGGATAGCCTATTGGTCATTTTTGGGAAAGTAACTGTCCTTTTGGCTTTCCGCTATTGATGTTTCCATTAGGTCATTTGTTTCATGTTTGTGCTTCTTTCCCTTTGGTGTCTCTGATGGGAGCTGTTGGTTGATTGCATCGATTCCTGATCATTGCCTTCACTTCTATTTTGACGGGTTTTTGCCTCTGATCTATGTTTTTGAGAAGGGGATGTACATTAAAGCCATGTAAATCATTTTTTATTGATGTGTTTGGAAGGAAGACTTGCAGTAATTGCATTTGCAGAAAAACAAGAAAGAATCTACTTCATCTGGAATATAAGAGTAAGGTTTCATGGCACTAAGACTATGTCTCAAACCAAAGCAAAACTTAAAGATTGTCTTTCCGAAACAGCCCGCCGCAATATCCTGTTATGTTTTCGCATCTGCTATGTGATCTAATTTATTGTATTCATGATAAAAGGATGTGCACATATATATTCAGCTATCTCTCATGGCATTAAGGCATTTATAAAAACAATTCTTGGCAGTTTTGTCTTCAATGTATCCTCTGAAATGTCAATTTTTACTTCAAATAGGGGATGTAGGTGTGAAAATGACCATAAAATGAGTATTGGTGCGATTTAGGCATACTTCTGTGCATTTTAGGATAGAATTGTTCCAAAGACATTGGAGAAGAAACACTGATGCAAGCCAGTGTCTAGGTTCCATTTAGAAAGAGGTAAACTTTACACTTTAAATAAAAAACAATACATTTGCTCGGCGTTCATAGTTGAATCTGAAAGCGATAACCTTTTCGCAAACTTAAAAATTACAGGGTAACTGATGAGGCTTTATTAGCTGAAACAACGTAGGATGACCCATCTTCTTTCTTATGAATATTTTAATTGCTCTTAAAGGAACTCATTTTTGATTTTCATTAAAGGATTCTTTGTGACTGAACTTTTATTGTGCATGAGTAACTTATAAGAAAGGACCTAAATTTCTATTTGGCAATTCTTTTGATGCATCATAAAGAAAATAAGAGTTCGGTATTGGTAGCATTGCACTAGAAACTGGGGGGGGGGGGGGGGGGGGTTGCTGAATGTTATCACTTTTGGACCGAGCTTTTAGTTGTGTTCTAAATACCAGACTTGCTGCCATTGGATATATATCCCATGTTTTATTTCAATGTGAGAAAGGGACTAAAATGAAGCATGTTTTATAAATAAATCTACATGCTCAAAGAAATTGTTGCTGATTTTATATGGTCACCCCTCCTTTAAAAATGTTGATTTATATTTACTCCGTTATAGTAGAGTTCGATATTGGTGGCATTGCACTAGATACTTGGAGGTGCCGGGTTTTATCACTTTTGACCGAGTTTTTAGTTGTGTTCTAAATACCAGACTTGCTGCCATTGGATATATATCCCATGTTTGATTTCAATGTGATAAAGGGACTAAAATGAAGCATGTTTATAAATAAATCTACATGCTCAAAGAAATTGTTGCTGATTTTATATGGTCACCCCTCCTTTAAAAATGTTGGTTTGTATTTACACCGTTATAGTAGAGTTCGATATTGGTAGCATTGCACTAGATACTTTGAGGTGCCAGGTTTTATCACTTTTGACCGAGCTTTTAGTTGGCTTCTAAAAACCAGATTTGCTTCAATTGGATATATATCCCATGTTTTATTTCAATGTGAGAAAATGACAGGCATAAGGAACTAAAATGATGCATGTTTTATAAATACTTTTGCCAGCTCAATGAAATTGTTGCTGATTTTATATGGTCACCCCTCCTATAAAAATGGTTTGTATTTACTCCGTTCTAGTAGGTAAACAGACATGGTTGACAGTACCTTGAAAAGGAGCAAATCAACATAAGGTTTCATGGCACTTGGACTAAGTCCCAAACCAAAGGAAATCTTAAAAATTGTCTCTCCAAAACAGCCCGCTGCAATATCCCCGATAAGTTTTTCATCCGTTATAAGTAAAAATTAATTGTATACATGTCAAAACGATGTGAACAGATATATTCAGCTATTTCTCAGAACATTAAGGCTTTTATAACTATTTTTTGGCAGTTTTGTCTTCAAAATACCCTCATAAATGCCATTTTTTACTTTAAATAGGGGGTGAAGGTGTAAAAAAAGCCATACAAATGAGTATTGATGCTATTTAAGCATAATTCTGTGTATTGTATGATAGAATTGTTCCAAAGACATTGGAGAAGAAACACTGATGTAAGCCGGTGTCTAGGTTCTATTTCAGAAATATGTAAACTTTGCACTTTTCAAAAACATATGGGTGGCTCGGCTTTCATAGTTGAATCTGAAAGCGATAACTTTTTCGCAGACTTGAAAGATTCTTTGTGACTGAAGTTTTATTATGCAGGAGTAAATTATTACATATGACCTAAATTTTTATTTGGCAATTCTTTTGATACATCATAAAGAAAATAAGGGTTCGGTAATGGAAGCATTGCACTAGATACATAAATAAGAGAGAAGGAAGAAAGATACCCCAGCCACTTTTGGCTCAACAAGTAAAGACCTCTCTGCCTTCCGTGGCGGTACCAGGGCCCATACGTCCCCGACAGCACAGCTCCCTCTTGCAGAGCTACTAGGTGACTGGGCCCCTTAACTTGCTTAGAATGAGAGGGTGGATAGCTCCATCTGGAATGATGCCAGTGGTGGAGCCTCAGCTAAGAAGTTGGTACAGAATTCCACAAAGGTACGGTACGAGGGAAAAAGCTAAACTTAAAGGAATTTGATTTTGAAAACAGTCTGAACTTCTTGGAGTGTGTAGTTCTGGTCCTTGCTGCGACTGGGGTCAAGTAATCAGCGGCAGGTATATCAACAACGTCCTGAACAACTTTGTACAGCAGTCGAGCTGAATCTTTGACCGTCTGGTTTCCAGGGGTTCCCACTGTAGGTGATCGAGTATGGATGATACGCTGCTTGTATTTGTGTACCGATTAGTGGTAAAGCGGGCAGTTCTGCGTTGTACCATCTCGAGCTTCCTGATCTGTTCTTTGTGATGTGGGCTCCATACGGAACAGCAATAGTCCAGATTGGATCTAACCATACTGCAGTAAGCATTTGCTTTTGTTTCTTCTGTGCCGGTCTTCAGGTTGCGTCACAGAAAGCCAGGCGTGCTGTTTGCCTTCTTGCATTACCGATCGATGTGATTTTGCCATGACAACGAAGATTGTCGGTCCACTCCAAGGTACTTTGTGGTGTATTGAAGTTCAAGGACATGCCCCTTCAGTTGGTATGGATGCCTGATGGGCGATTTCTGGGGATGAAACTAAATGCCACACTTGCGCTCCCAGTTAGCAAGTGTGTAAGGGTCCTGTTGAAGAGTCGAGCAATCTTCTTGACTTTCTACGGTCCTATTGACAATACAATCATCGGCGAAAAGTCTGGTGTGAGATGTGATGTTGTCCGAAAGATCGTTTATGAAGAAGACGAAAGGTAAAGGTCCCAGGACTGACCCCTGGGGGACGCTGCTGGCTACTGGTGCACTCTCTGACGTCACGCCTCCAACAACTACACGCTGTGTGCGGCCTGTGAGGGATAAAGACATCCATTCATGGAGATTTCCTCGAATTCCGAAGTGATGCAGTTCGAGAAGAAGGCGTTGGTGGGACACATGATAAAATGCCTATGAAAAATCAAGGATGACCATATCCGCCTGAATTCCCTTGTCCATGGCCGAGGCAAGACCGTGTACCAGTGTGACTAACTGCGTCTCGCAACTTCTTCTTCATCGAAAACCATGTTGGGAGTCGGTGTGGATTTGGTGCTGGTCAACATGCTTCATCACGTTACTGACAATCACATGCTCCAGAAGTTTACAACATAGGCAGGTTAATGAAACTGGCCGGTAGTTTGCTGGGTCATAGCGCTGGCCTTTCCTGAAAACCCCGAAAAGTTTGCCTGCTTCCAGTCCTCTGGAACTGAGCCTGTCTGTAGAGACTTGTTGAATATGGTCGCAAGGATAGGTGCGAGTTTTCTGGAGCATTCTTTCAACAGTCGAGCTGGTATCATGTCAGGTCCCGAAGCTTTGTTAGGATTGTTTGAGCGCAACAGCTTTTCCACCCCTTCCTCATTAACTAGAATCTCTTCCATCTCCGGGAAAGGATTACCATCTGGTTCTGGAACTCTGCTTTCCTGGTCCTCCTCGGTGTATACTGACTGGTACTGTCGACTAAGGATGTCTGTCTTGTCTTTTGAGGCATTAAATAGGCGCCCTTTGTCCTTCAGTGGGGCAATTCCAGTAGCATCTTTTCTCAGAGACTTGATGTTTTTTCAGAAGCGCTTCTCTTTTGGTTGACGTTCGACATCCGGGCCACCCACTTCATTGATGCCATTGATGTACTTCCATTAGGACTGACGTTCAAACTTTTGCACGGCCTTCTTGCAATCTTTGTACTTTCTAACGTCTTTCTCGTTCTTTGTTTTCTTCATGCGTCTAAACAATTTGTCACGCCGTCTCATCTGGGTTTTTATGTTTCTGTCTATCCAGGGTTTGTTGATCTTCTTTCCACTCAGGAGCTTCGTTGGAATTTATTTCTTCATCAAGTTTGATGTGAGGCGTCGGAATTTGTTCCACATGTCCTCTACCGATGAAGTACTTGCCATGTTGTCAAAATCTACATTGGCCTCCCTTAGTTCCGTTCTAAATACCAGACTTGCTTCCATGGGATATATCCTTTTTTATTTCAATCTGAGAAAATGACAGGTATAAGGTATAAGGGATCAAAATGATGCATGTTTTATAAATATATTAGCAAGCTCAAAGAAATTGTAGCTGATTTTATATGGTCACCTCTCCTTTAAAAATGTTGGTTTGTATTTACTCCGTTCAAGTAGGTAAACAAACATTGTTGAATATAAATTAGTATTGGTGCTATTTAGACATAATTCTGTGCATTTTAGGATAGAATTGTTTCAAAGACATTGGAGAAGAAACACTGATGCAAGCCGATGTCTTGGTTCAATTCCAGAAAGAGATAAACTTTGCACTTTATAAAAACAGCTCAGCTTTTATAGTTGAATCTAAAAGCGATAACTTTTTCGCAAACTTGAAAGATTCTTTGTGACTGAACTTTTATAATGCATTAGTAAATGATAAGATATGACATAAATTTCTATTTGGAAATTCTTTTGATACATCATAAGGAAAATAAGGGTTCGGTATTGGTAGCATTGCACTAGATACTGGGAGGTACCGAGTTTTATCGTTTTTGGACCGATCTTTTAGTTGCGTTCTAAATACCAGACCTGCTTCCATTGGATATATATCCCATGTTTTATTTCATTGTGAGAAAATGACAGCTGTAATGGACTAAATGATGCATGCTTTATAAGAATATCTGCAAGCTCAAAAAAATTGTTGCTGATAAAGAATCTACTTCATCTGGAATATAAGGGTAAGGTTTCAGGGCACAAGGACTATGTCCCAAACCAAAGCAAAACTTAAAAATTGTCTCTCCGAAACAGCCCGCTGCAATATCCTGATAAGTTTTCTCATCCGTCATATGTTCTAATGTATTGTATTCATATTAACCCATATATGACAATGGAATCTTCCATCTTATAAATTTGGAGTTGTCCATTTTCAATTATAGGGGTGTCAGATTTGTTTTGTTTAATGTAAGTTGTACAAAAATGTATGTTCTTTGAGCAAACAGTGTAGACCCAGATCAGACGCCGCGTTCTGCGGCGTCTGATCTGGGTCTACACTGTTTGCCAACGTCCCAAAAAAGGGCCGCTAGGCATATATGGGTTAAAAGGACGTGGAAAGATATATTCAGCTATTTCTCATGGCATTAAGGCATTTATAAACATTTTCTTTGCAGTTTTGTCTTCCAAATATCCTCAAAAATGTCATTTTTTTACTTTAAACAGGGGGTGTACGTGTGAAAATAGCTATAAAAATGAGTATTGGTGATATCTAGGCATAATTCTGTGCATTTTAGACTTGTTTCAAAGACATTAGAGAAGAAAGACTGATGCAAGCCGATGTTTGGGTTCCATTCCAGAAAGAGGTAAACTTTGCACTTTTAAAAAACATATGGTTTGTTCGGCTTTCATAGTCGAATCTGAAAGTGATAACTTTTTCGCAAACTTGGAAGATTCTTTGTGACTCTTTATGATTCTATGCATGAGAAAATTATCAACATGACCTAAATGTCTATTTGGCAATTCTTTTGATACATAATAAAGAAATTAAGGGCTCGATATTGGTAGCATTGCACTAGATACTGGGCGGTGCCGGGTTTTATTACTTTAGGACCGAGCTTTAAGTTGCGTTCTAAATACCAGACCTGCTTCCACTGGATATATATCCCATGTTTTATTTCAATCTGGTAGTGCGAATTTAGATATAACTTGGTTATTTGATGAGTTTTTGCCTCTGATCTATGTTCTTAGGAGGGGTGTACTTTAAAGCAAAATGTAAATCAGTTTTAATTGATGTGTTTGGAAAGAAGACTTGCAGTAATTGCATTTGCAGAAACAAAATAAAGAATCTACTTCATCTGGAATATAAAGATAAGGTTTCAGGGCACAAGGACAAAGCAAAACTTAAAAATTGTCTCTCCGAAACAGCCCGCTGCAATATCCCGATAAGTTTTCTCATGTGACATATGTTCTAATTTATTGTATTCATATTAAAAGTACGTGAAAAGATAAATTCAGCTATTTCTCATGGCATTAAGGCATTTATAAACATTTTCTTGGCAGATTTGTCTTCTAAATATCCTCAAAAATGTCATTGTTTTACTTTAAACAGGGGGTGTAGGTGTGAAAATAGCTGCAAAAATTAGTATTGGTGCTATTTAGGCATAATTCTGTGCATTTTAGACTTGTTTTAAAGACAATGGAGAAGAAACACTGATGCAAGCCGATGTCTGGGTTCCATTCAAGAAAGAGGCAAACTTTGCACTTTTCAAAAACATATGGTTTGTTCGAATTTCATAGTTGAATCTGAAAGCGATAACTTTTTCGCGAACTTCAAAAAGATTCTTTGTGACTGAACATTTATTTTTCATTAGAAAATTATCAACATGACCTAAATGTCTATTTCGCAATTCTTTTGATGCATCATAAAGAAAATAAGGGTTCGGTATTGGTAGCATTGCACTAGATACTGGGAGGTGCCGGGTTTTAACACTTTTGGACCGAGCATTTAGTTGCGTTCTAAATGCCAGACCTGCTTCCATTAGATATATATCCCATGTTTTATTTCAATCTGAGAAAATAACAGCTGTAAGGGACTAAAATGATGCATGTTTTATAAATATATCTGCAAGCTCAAAGAAATTGTTGCTGATTTTATATGGTCACCCTTACTTTAAAAATGTTGGTTTGTATTTACTACGTTCTAGTCGGTAAACAAACATGGTTGACTGTAACTTTAAAAGGAGCAGATCAACATATGGATTTTTTTCTCTTATTAACTTGTTGGACAAGGACGGTTCAATAAACAAGCAAGGTTTGAAAACCTTGTATGTGTAGTTTTTGTTGGCGCAGGTAAGTCGCCTATGGGAATATTTAGTGGTAAGCTACCAAAAGCAAAGATAGAAATGTCAGCAGAACTGTCCTGTTTTCAGTCATTACATACTTTTTCCACACATTTGTAGTTCTATCCAATTCTGTTTCATGAAATATATCCTTATGGCATGCAATTTGCCATGGTAGTGCGAATTTAGATTTAACTGGGTTATTTGATGAGTTTTTGCATTTGATCTATGTTCTTGGGAGGGGGTGTACTTTAAACAATTTAAATCAGTTATTGTTGATGTGTTTGGAAAGAAGACTTGCAGTAATTGCATTTGCAGAAACACAATAAAGAATCTACTTCATCGTGAATATAAGGATAAGGTTTCAGGGCACAAGAACTATGTCTCAAACCAAAGCAAAACTTAAAAATTGTCTCTCCGAAACAGCCCGCTGCAATATCCCGATAAGTTTTCTCATCCGTCATATGTTCTAATTTATTGTATTCATATTAAAAGGACGTTAAAAGATATATTCAGCTATTTCTCATGGCAGTAAGGCATTTATAAACGTTTTCTTGGCAGTTTTGTTTTCAAAACATCCTAAAAATGTCATTTTTTACTTTAAATAAGGGGTGGTGTAGGTGCGAAAATAGCCTTAGAAATAAGGATTGGTGTTATTTAGGCGTAGTTCTGTGCATTTTAGGATAGAATTGTTCCAAAGACATTGGAGAAGAAACACTGATGCAAGCCGGTGATTCTTTGTGACTGAACTTTTATTATGCTTGAGTTTATTATTAGATAAGACCTAAACTACTATTTTGCAATATTTTTTATGCGTGTTAAAGAAAATAAGAGTTCGGTATTGGTCGCATTGCACTAGATACTGGGAGGCGCCGGGTTTTATCACTTTTGGACCGAGCTTTTAGTTGGTTTAAACACTATTTATTTGCAAATAAATTACAAAGACATATATAGATACATACACGCAAAATGACATAGGATCTGACGGTAAGCATAGTGCTTATATTGGAAGTAATTTCCTAGGTTCAAGTATTGTTAACAGTGTATTCGAATAATGGTTAAATATTGACATCAATACAAAACCAAATCTTTCTGTGAACAGAGAGAGAGAGAGAGAGAGAGAGAGAGAGAGAGAGAGAGAGAGAGAGAGAGCTTTTAGTTGCGTTCTAAAAACCAGACTTGCTCAATTGGATATATAGCCAATGTTGTATTTCAATGTGAGAAAATGACAGCTGTAAGGGACTAAAATGATGCATGTTTTATAAACATATCTGCAAGCTCAAAGAAATTGTTGCTGATTTCATATGGTCACCCCTCCTTTAAAATTGGTTTGTTCGTATTTACTCCGTTCTAGTAGGTAAACTATCATGGCTGACTGTAACTTGAAAAAGAGCAGTTCAACATATGGATTTTTTCTCATTAACGTGTTGGGCTAGGATGGCTCTATAAGCAAGCAAGCTTTGAAAAGTTTTGTATGTGTAGTTTCTGTGGGCGCAGGTAAGTCACCTTTGGAAATATTTATTGGTAAGCTCCCAAGAGCAAAGGTAGAAATGTCAGCAGCACTGTCATATTTTCAGTCATTATATACTGTTTCCACAGATTTTTTAGTTCTATCCAATTCTGTTTCATAAAAGGTATCTTCATTGCATTTATTTTAAAATGGGTAATGTAAAAATGTGATGGTAGTGCTAACTAAGGTCTAACTGGGTGTAAGCCCCCTGCCCAGTGGAATTCGATTCCGCTGACCGTTCCAAGGTGGCTCTTCTGTCGCGGTTTATTTATGTAACGATTTGTCTTTGGGTGTCTGTGATGCTTATATTTTATTTTGGATAGCCTATTGGTCATTTTTGGGAAAGTAACTGTCCTTTTGGCTTTCCGCTATTGATGTTTCCATTAGGTCATTTGTTTCATGTTTGTGCTTCTTTCCCTTTGGTGTCTCTGATGGGAGCTGTGGGTTGATTGCATCGATTCCTGATCATTGCCTTCACTTCTATTTTGACGGGTTTTTGCCTCTGATCTATGTTTTTGAGAAGGGGATGTACATTAAAGCCATGTAAATCAGTTTTTATCGATGTGTTTGGAAGGAAGACTTGCAGTAATTGCATTTGCAGAAAAACAAGAAAGAATCTACTTCATCTGGAATATAAGAGTAAGGTTTCATGGCACTAAGACTATGTCTCAAACCAAAGCAAAACTTAAAAATTGTCTTTCCGAAACAGCCCGCCGCAATATCCTGTTATGTTTTCGCATCTGCTATGTGATCTAATTTATTGTATTCATGATAAAAGGATGTGCACAGATATATTCAGCTATCTCTCATGGCATTAAGGCATTTATAAAAAAAATTCTTGGCAGTTTTGTCTTCAATATATCCTCTGAAATGTCAATTTTTACTTCAAATAGGGGATGTAGGTGTGAAAATGTCCATAAAATGAGTATTGGTGCTATTTAGGCATAATTCTGTGCATTTTAGGATAGAATTGTTCCAAAGACATTGGAGAAGAAACACTGATGCAAGCCAGTGTCTAGGTTCCATTTAGAAAGAGGTAAACTTTACACTTTAAATAAAAAACAATACATTTGCTCGGCGTTCATAGTTGAATCTGAAAGCGATAACCTTTTTCGCTAACTTAAAAATTACAGGGTAACTGATGAGGCTTTATTAGCTGAAACTACGTAGGATGACCCATCTTCTTTCTTATGAATATTTTAATTGCTCTTAAAGGAACTCATTTTTGATTTTCATTAAAGGATTCTTTGTGACTGAACTTTTATTGTGCATGAGTAACTTATTAGAAAGGACCTAAATTTCTATTTGGCAATTCTTTTGATGCATCATAAAGAAAATAAGAGTTCGGTATTGGTAGCATTGCACTAGAAACTGGGAGGGGGGGGGTTGCTGAATGTTATCACTTTTGGACCGAGCTTTTAGTTGTGTTCTAAATACCAGACTTGCTGCCATTGGATATATATCCCATGTTTTATTTCAATGTGAGAAAGGGACTAAAATGAAGCATGTTTTATAAATAAATCTACATGCTCAAAGAAATTGTTGCTGATTTTATATGGTCACCCCTCCTTTAAAAATGTTGATTTGTATTTACTCCGTTATAGTAGAGTTCGATATTGGTGGCATTGCACTAGATACTTGGAGGTGCCGGGTTTTATCACTTTTGACCGAGTTTTTAGTTGTGTTCTAAATACCAGACTTGCTGCCATTGGATATATATCCCATGTTTTATTTCAATGTGAGAAAGGGACTAAAATGAAGCATGTTTTATAAATAAATCTACATGCTCAAAGAAATTGTTGCTGATTTTATATGGTCACCCCTCCTTTAAAAATGTTGGTTTGTATTTACTCCGTTATAGTAGAGTTCGATATTGGTAGCATTGCACTAGATACTTTGAGGTGCCAGGTTTTATCACTTTTGACCGAGCTTTTAGTTGGCTTCTAAAAACCAGATTTGCTTGGATATATATCCCATGTTTTATTTCAATGTGAGAAAATGACAGGTATAAGGAACTAAAATGATGCATGTTTTATAAATACTTTTGCCAGCTCAATGAAATTGTTGTTGATTTTATATGGTCACCCCTCCTATAAAAAATGGTTTGTATTTACTCCGTTCTAGTAGGTAAACAAACATGGTTGACAGTACCTTGAAAAGGAGCAAATCAACATAAGGTTTCATGGCACTTGGACTAAGTCCCAAACCAAAGGAAATCTTAAAAATTGTCTCTCCAAAACAGCCCGCTGCAATATCCCCGATAAGTTTTTCATCCGTTATAAGTTAAAATTAATTGTATACGATGTCAAAACGATGTGAACAGATATATTCAGCTATTTCTCAGAACATTAAGGCTTTTGTAACTATTTTTTGGCAGTTTTGTCTTCAAAATACCCTCATAAATGCCATTTTTTACTTTAAATAGGGGGTGAAGGTGTAAAAAAAGCCATACAAATGAGTATTGATGCTATTTAAGCATAATTCTGTGTATTTTATGATAGAATTGTTCCAAAGACATTGGAGAAGAAACAATGATGTAAGCCGGTGTCTAGGTTCTATTTCAGAAATATGTAAACTTTGCACTTTTCAAAAACATATGGGTGGCTCGGCTTTCATAGTTGAATCTGAAAGCGATAACTTTTTCGCAGACTTGAAAGATTCTTTGTGACTGAAGTTTTATTATGCAGGAGTAAATTATTACATATGACCTAAATTTCTATTTGGCAATTCTTTTGATACATCATAAAGAAAATAAGGGTTCGGTAATGGAAGCATTGCACTAGATACATAAATAAGAGAGAAGGAAGAAAGATACCCAAGCCACTTTTGGCTCAACAAGTAAAGACCTCTCTGCCTTCCGTGGCGGTACCAGGGCCCATACGTCCCCGACAGCACAGCTCCCCCTTGCAGAGTTACTAGGTGACTGGGCCCCTTAACTTGCTTAGAATGAGAGGGTGGATAGCTCCATCTGGAATGATGCCAGTGGTGAAGCCTCAGCTAAGAAGTTGGTACAGAATTCCACAAAGGTACGGTACGAGGGAAAAAGCTAAACTTAAAGGAATTTGATTTTGAAAACAGTCTGAACTTCTTGGAGTGTGTAGTTCTGGTCCTTGCTGCGACTGGGGTCAAGTAATCAGCGGCAGGTATATCAACAACGTCCTGAACCACTTTGTACAGCAGTCGAGCTGAATCTTTGACCGTCTGGTTTCCAGGGGTTCCCACTGTAGGTGATCGAGTATGGATGATACGCTGCTTGTATTTGTGTACCGATTAGTGGTAAAGCGGGCAGTTCTGCGTTGTACCATCTCGAGCTTCCTGATCTGTTCTTTGTGATGTGGGCTCCATACGGAACAGCAATAGTCCAGACTGGATCTAACCATACTGCAGTAGGCATTTGCTTTTGTTTCTTCTGTGCCGGTCTTCAGGTTGCGTCACAGAAAGCCAGGCGTGCTGTTTGCCTTCTTGCATTACCGATCGATGTGATTTTGCCATGACAACGAAGATTGTCGGTCCACTCCAAGGTACTTTGTGGTGTATTGAAGTTCAAGGACATGCCCCTTCAGTTGGTATGGATGCCTGATGGGCGATTTCTGGGGATGAAACTACATGCCACACTTGCGCTCCCAGTTAGCAAGTGTGTAAGGGTCCTGTTGAAGAGTCGAGCAATCTTCTTGACTTTCTACGGTCCTATTGACCAATCATCGGCGAAAAGTCTGGTGTGAGATGTGATGTTGTCCGGAAGATCGTTTATGAAGAAGACGAAAGGTAAAGGTCCCAGGACTGACCCCTGGGGGACGCTGCTGGCTACTGGTGCACTCTCTGACGTCACGCCTCCAACAACTACACGCTGTGTGCGGCCTGTGAGGGATAAAGACATCCATTCATGGAGATTTCCTCGAATTCCGAAGTGATGCAGTTCGAGAAGAAGGCGTTGGTGGGACACATGATAAAATGCCTATGAAAAATCAAGGATGACCATATCCGCCTGAATTCCCTTGTCCATGGCCGAGGCAAGACCGTGTACCAGTGTGACTAACTGCGTCTCGCAACTTCTTCTTCATCGAAAACCATGTTGGGAGTCGGTGTGGATTTGGTGCTGGTCAACATGCTTCATCACGTCACTGACAATCACATGCTCCAGAAGTTTACAACATAGGCAGGTTAATGAAACTGGCCGGTAGTTTGCTGGGTCATAGCGCTGGCCTTTCCTGAAAACCCCGAAAAATTTGCCTGCTTCCAGTCCTCTGGAACTGAGCCTGTCTGTAGAGACTTGTTGAATATGGTCGCAAGGATAGGTGCGAGTTTTCTGGAGCATTCTTTCAACAGTCGAGCTGGTATCATGTCATGTCCCGAAGCTTTGTTAGGATTGTTTGAGCGCAACAACTTTTCCACCCCTTCCTCATTAACTAGAATCTCTTCCATCTCCGGGAAAGGATTACCATCTGGTTCTGGAACTCTGCTTTCCTGGTCCTCCTCGGTGTATACTGACTGGTACTGTCGACTAAGGATGTCTGTCTTGTCTTTTGAGGCATTAAATAGGCGCCATTTGTCCTTCAGTGGGGCAATTCCAGTAGCATCTTTTCTCAGAGACTTGATGTTTTTTCAGAAGCGCTTCTCTTTTGGTTGACGTTCGACATCCGGGCCACCCACTTCATTGATGTCATTGATGTACTTCCATTAGGACTGACGTTCAAACTTTTGCACGGCCTTCTTGCAATCTTTGTACTTTCTAACGTCTTTCTCGTTCTTTGTTTTCGTCATGCGTCTAAACAATTTGTCACACCGTCTCATCTGGGTTTTTATGTTTCTGTCTATCCTGGGTTTTGTTGATCTTCTTGCCACTCAGGAGCTTCGTTGGAATTTATTTCTTCATCAAGTTTGATGTGAGGCGTCGGAATTTGTTCCACATGTCCTCTACCGATGAAGTACTTGCCATGTTGTCAAAATCTACATTGGCCTCCCTTAGTTCCGTTCTAAATACCAGACTTGCTTCCATGGGATATATCCTTTTTTATTTCAATCTGAGAAAATGACAGGTATAAGGTATAAGGGATCAAAATGATGCATGTTTTATAAATATATTAGCAAGCTCAAAGAAATTGTAGCTGATTTAATATGGTCACCTCTCCTTTAAAAATGTTGGTTTGTATTTACTTCGTTCAAGTAGGTAAACAGACATTGTTGAATATAAATTAGTATTGGTGCTATTTAGGCATAATTCTGTGCATTTTAGGATAGAATTGTTTCAAAGACATTGGAGAAGAAACACTGATGCAAGCCGATGTATTGGTTCAATTCCAGAAAGAGATAAACTTTGCACTTTATAAAAACAGCTCAGCTTTAATAGTTGAATCTAAAAGCGATAACTTTTTCGCAAACTTGAAAGATTCTTTGTGACTGAACTTTTATAATGCATTAGTAAATGATAAGATATGACATAAATTTCTATTTGGAAATTCTTTTGATACATCATAATGAAAATAAGGGTTCGGTATTGGTAGCATTGCACTAGATACTGGGAGGTACCGAGTTTTATCGTTTTTGGACCGATCTTTTAGTTGCGTTCTAAATACCAGACCTGCTTCCATTGGATATATAACCCATGTTTTATTTCATTGTGAGAAAATGACAGCTGTAATGGACTAAATGATGCATGCTTTATAAGAATATCTGCAAGCTCAAAAAAATTGTTGCTGATAAACAATCTACTTCATCTGGAATATAAGGGTAAGGTTTCAGGGCACAAGGACTATGTCCCAAACCAAAGCAAAACTTAAAAATTGTCTCTCCGAAACAGCCCACTGCAATATCCTGATAAGTTTTCTCATCCGTCATATGTTCTAATGTATTGTATTCATATTAAAAGGACGTGGAAAGATATATTCAGCTATTTCTCATGGCATTAAGGCATTTATAAACATTTTCTTTGCAGTTTTGTCTTCCAAATATCCTCAAAAATGTCATTTTTTTACTTTAAACAGGGGGTGTACGTGTGAAAATAGCTATAAAAATGAGTATTGGTGATATCTAGGCATAATTCTGTGCATTTTAGACTTGTTTCAAAGACATTAGAGAAGAAAGACTGATGCAAGCCGTTGTTTGGGTTCCATTCCAGAAAGAGGTAAACTTTGCACTTTTAAAAAACATATGGTTTGTTCGGCTTTCATAGTTGAATCTTAGAGTGATAACTTTTTCGCAAACTTGGAAGATTCTTTGTGACTCTTTATGATTCTATGCATGAGAAAATTATCAACATGACCTAAATGTCTATTTGGCAATTCTTTTGATACATAATAAAGAAATTAAGGGCTCGATATTGGTAGCATTGCACTAGATACTGGGCGGTGCCGGGTTTTATTACTTTAGGACCGAGCTTTAAGTTGCGTTCTAAATACCAGACCTGCTTCCACTGGATATGTATCCCATGTTTTATTTCAATCTGGTAGTGCGAATTTAGATATAACTTGGTTATTTGATGAGTTTTTGCCTCTGATCTATGTTCTTAGGAGGGGTGTACTTTAAAGCAAAATGTAAATCAGTTTTAATTGATGTGTTTGGAAAGAAGACTTGCAGTAATTGCATTTGCAGAAACAAAATAAAGAATCTACTTCATCTGGAATATAAAGGTAAGGTTTCAGGGCACAAGGACCAAAGCAAAACTTAAAAAGTGTCTCTCCGAAACAGCCCGCTGCAATATCCCGATAAGTTTTCTCATGTGACATATGTTCTAATTTATTGTATTCATATTAAAAGTACGTGAAAAGATAATTTCAGCTATTTCTCATGGCATTAAGGCATTTATAAACATTTTCTTGGCAGATTTGTCTTCTAAATATCCTCAAAATGTCATTGTTTTACTTTAAACAGGGGTGTAGGTGTGAAAATAGCTGCAAAAATTAGTATTGGTGCTATTTAGGCATAATTCTGTGCATTTTAGACTTGTTTCAAAGACATTGGAGAAGAAACACTAATGCAAGCCGATGTCTGGGTTCCATTCAAGAAAGAGGCAAACTTTGCACTTTTCAAAAACGTATGGTTTGTTCGAATTTCATAGTTGAATCTGAAAGCGATAACTTTTTCGCGAACTTCAAAAAGATTCTTTGTGACTGAACATTTATTTTTCATTAGAAAATTATCAACATGACCTAAATGTCTATTTAGCAATTCTTTTGATGCATCATAAAGAAAATAAGGGTTCGGTATTGGTAGCATTGCACTAGATACTGGGAGGTGCCGGGTTTTAACACTTTTGGACCGAGCATTTAGTTGCGTTCTAAATGCCAGACCTGCTTCCATTAGATATATATCCCATGTTTTATTTCAATCTGAGAAAATAACAGCTGTAAGGGACTAAAATGATGCATGTTTTATAAATATATCTGCAAGCTCAAAGAAATTGTTGCTGATTTTATATGGTCACCCTTACTTTAAAAATGTTGGTTTGTATTTACTACGTTCTAGTCGGTAAACAAACATGGTTGACTGTAACTTTAAAAGGAGCAGATCAACATATGGATTTTTTTCTCTTATTAACTTGTTGGACAAGGACGGTTCAATAAACAAGCAAGGTTTGAAAACCTTGTATGTGTAGTTTTTGTTGGCGCAGGTAAGTCGCCTATGGGAATATTTAGTGGTAAGCTACCAAAAGCAAAGATAGAAATGTCAGCAGAACTGTCCTGTTTTCAGTCATTACATACTTTTTCCACACATTTGTAGTTCTATCCAATTCTGTTTCATGAAATGTATCCTTATGGCATGCAATTTGCCATGGTAGTGCGAATTTAGATTTAACTGGGTTATTTGATGAGTTTTTGCATTTGATCTATGTTCTTGGGAGGGGGTGTACTTTAAACAATTTAAATCAGTTATTGTTGATGTGTTTGGAAAGAAGACTTGCAGTAATTGCATTTGCAGAAACACAATTAAGAATCTACTTCATCGTGAATATAAGGATAAGGTTTCATGGCACAAGAACTATGTCTCAAACCAAAGCAAAACTTAAAAATTGTCTCTCCGAAACAGCCCGCTGCAATATCCCGATAAGTTTTCTCATCCGTCATATGTTCTAATTTATTGTATTCATATTAAAATGACGTTAAAAGATATATTCAGCTATTTCTCATGGCAGTAAGGCATTTATAAACGTTTTCTTGGCAGTTTTGTTTTCATAACATCCTAAAAATGTCATTTTTTACTTTAAATAAGGGGTGGTGTAGGTGTGAAAATAGCCTTAGAAATAAGGATTGGTGTTATTTAGGCGTAATTCTGTGCATTTTAGGATAGAATTGTTCCAAAGACATTGGAGAAGAAACACTGATGCAAGCCGGTGATTCTTTGTGACTGAACTTTTATTATGCTTGAGTTTATTATTAGATATGACCTAAACTACTATTTTGCAATATTTTTTATGCGTGTTAAAGAAAATAAGAGTTCGGTATTGGTCGCATTGCACTAGATACTGGGAGGCGCCGGGTTTTATCACTTTTGGACCGAGCTTTTTGTTGGTTAAACACTATTTATTTGCAAATAAATTACAAAGACATATATAGATACATACACGCAAAATGACATAGGATCTGACGGTAAGCATAGTGCTTATATTGGAAGTCATTTCCTAGGTTCAAGTATTGTTAACAGTGTATTCGAATAATGGTTAAATATTGACATCAATACAAAACCAAATCTTTCTGTGATCAGAGAGAGAGAGAGAGAGAGAGAGAGAGAGAGAGAGAGAGAGAGAGAGAGAGCGAGCTTTTAGTTGCGTTCCATAAACCAGACTTGCTCAATTGGATATATAGCCCATGTTGTATTTCAATGTGAGAAAATGACAGCTGTAAGGGACTAAAATGATGCATGTTTTATAAACATATCTGCAAGCTCAAAGAAATTGTTGCTGATTTCATATGGTCACCCCTCCTTTAAAATTGGTCTGTTCGTATTTACTCCGTTCTAGTAGGTAAACTATCATGGCTGACTGTAACTTGAAAAGGAACAGTTCAACATATGGATTTTTTTTCATTAACGTGTTGGGCTAGGATGGCTCTATAAGTAAGCAAGCTTTGAAAAGTTTTGTATGTGTAGTTTCTGTGGGCGCAGGTATGTCACCTTTGGAAATATTTATTGGTAAGCTCCCAAGAGCAAAGGTAGAAATGTCAGCAGCACTGTCATGTTTTCAGTCTATATATACTGTTTCCACAGATTTTTTAGTTCTATCAAATTCTGTTTCATAAAAGGTATCTTCATTGCATTTAATTTAAAATGGGTAATGTAAAAATGTGATGGTAGTGCTAATTAAGGTCTAACTGGGTGTAAGCCCCCTGCCCAGTGGAATTCGATTCCGCTGACCGTTCCAAGGCGGCTCTTCTGTCGCGGTTTATTTTTGTAACGGTTTGTCTTTGGGTGTCTGTGATGCTTATATTTTATTTTGGATAGCCTATTGGTCATTTTTGGGAAAGTAACTGTCCTTTTGGCTTTCCGCTATTGATGTTTCCATTAGGTCATTTGTTTCATGTTTGTGCTTCTTTCCCTTTGGTGTCTCCGATGGGAGCTGTGGGTTGATTGCATCGATTCCTGATCATTGCCTTCACTTCTATTTTGACGGGTTTTTGCCTCTGATCTATGTTTTTGAGAAGGGGATGTACATTAAAGCCATGTAAATCAGTTTTTATTGATGTGTTTGGAAGGAAGACTTGCAGTAATTGCATTTGCAGAAAAACAAGAAAGAATCTACTTCATCTGAAATATAAGAGTAAGGTTTCATGGCACCATGACTATGTCTCAAACCAAAGCAAAACTTAAAAATTGTCTTTCCGAAACAGCCCGCCGCAATATCCTGTTATGTTTTCGCATCTGCTATGTGATCTAATTTATTGTATTCATGATAAAAGGATGTGCACAGATATATTCAGCTATCTCTCATGGCATTAAGGCATTTATAAAAAAAATTCTTGGCAGTTTTGTCTTCAATATATCCTCTGAAATGTCAATTTTTACTTCAAATAGGGGATGTAGGTGTGAAAATGACCATAAAATGAGTATTGGTGCTATTTGGGCATAATTCTGTGCATTTTAGGATAGAATTGTTCCAAAGACAATGGAGAAGAAACACTGATGCAAGCCAGTGTCTAGGTTCCATTTAGAAAGAGGTAAACTTTACACTTTAAATAAAAAACAATACATTTGCTCGGCGTTCATAGTTGAATCTGAAAGCGATAACCTTTTTCGCAAACTTAAAAATTACAGGGTAACTGATGAGGCTTTATTAGCTGAAACTACGTAGGATGGCCCATCTTCTTTCTTATGAATATTTTAATTGCTCTTGAAGGAACTCATTTTTGATTTTCATTAAAGGATTCTTTGTGACTGAACTTTTATTGTGCATGAGTAACTTATTAGAAAGGACCTAAATTTCTATTTGGCAATTCTTTTGATGCATCATAAAGAAAATAAGAGTTCGGTATTGGTAGCATTGCACTAGAAACTGGGGTGGGGGGGGGGGGGTTTGCTGAATGTTATCACTTTTGGACCGTGCTTTTAGATGTGTTCTAAATACCAGACTTGCTGCCATTGGATATATATCCCATGTTTTATTTCAATGTGAGAAAGGGACTAAAATGAAGCATGTTTTATAAATAAATCTACATGCTCAAAGAAATTGTTGCTGATTTTATATGGTCACCCCTCCTTTAAAAATGCTGATTTGTATTTACTCCGTTATAGTAGAGTTCGATATTGGTGGCATTGCACTAGATACTTGGAGGTGCCGGGTTTTATCATTTTTGACCGAGTTTTTAGTTGTGTTCTAAATACCAGACTTGCTGCCATTGGATATATATCCCATGTTTTATTTCAATGTGAGAAAGGGACTAAAATGAAGCATGTTTTATAAATAAATCTACATGCTCAAAGAAATTGTTGCTGATTTTATATGGTCACCTCTCCTTTAAAAATGTTGGTTTGTATTTACTCCGTTATAGTAGAGTTCGATATTGGTAGCATTGCACTAGATACTTTTAGGTGCCAGGTTTTATCACTTTTGACCGAGCTTTTAGTTGGCTTCTAAAAACCAGATTTGCTTCAATTGGATAAATATCCCATGTTTTATTTCAATGTGAGAAAATGACTGGTATAAGGAACTAAAATGATGCATGTTTTATAAATACTTTTGCCAGCTCAATGAAATTGATGCTGATTTTATATGGTAACCCCTCCTATTAAAAATGGTTTGTATTTACTCAGTTCTAGTAGGTAAACAAACATGGTTGACAGTACCTTGGAAAGGAGCAAATCAACATAAGGTTTCATGGCACTTGGACTAAGTCCCAAACCAAAGGAAATCTTAAAAATTGTCTCTCCAAAACAGCCCGCTGCAATATCCCCGATAAGTTTTTCATCCGTTATAAGTTAAAATTAATTGTATACATGTCAAAACGATGTGAACAGATATATTCAGCTATTTCTCAGAACATTAAGGCTTTTATAACTATTTTTTGGCAGTTTTGTCTTCAAAATACCCTCATAAATGCCATTTTTTACTTTAAATAGGGGGTGAAGGTGTAAAAAAGCCATACAAATGAGTATTGATGCTATTTAAGCATAATTCTGTGTATTGTATGATAGAATTGTTCCAAAGACATTGGAGAAGAAACACTGATGTAAGCCGGTGTCTAGGTTCTATTTCAGAAATATGTAAACTTTGCACTTTTCAAAAACATATGGGTGGCTCGGCTTTCATAGTTGAATCTGAAAGCGATAACTTTTTCGCAGACTTGAAAGATTCTTTGTGACTGAAGTTTTATTATGCAGGAGTAAATTATTACATATGACCTAAATTTCTATTGGGCAATTCTTTTGATACATCATAAAGAAAATAAGGGTTCGGTAATGGAAGCATTGCACTAGATACATAAATAAGAGAGAAGGAAGAAAGATACCCCAGCCACTTTTGGCTCAACAAGTAAAGACCTCTCTGCCTTCCGTGGCGGTACCAGGGCCCATACGTCCCCGACAGCACAGCTCCCCCTTGCAGAGTTACTAGGTGACTGGGCCCCTTAACTTGCTTAGAATGAGAGGGTGGATAGCTCCATTTGGAATGATGCCAGTGGTGGAGCCTCAGCTAAGAAGTTGGTACAGAATTCCACAAAGGTACGGTACGAGGGAAAAAGCTAAACTTAAAGGAATTTGATTTTGAAAACAGTCTGAACTTCTTGGAGTGTGTAGCTCTGGTCCTGGCTGCGATGGGGGTCAAGTAATCAGCGGCAGGTATATCAACAACGTCCTGAACCACTTTGTACAGCAGTCGAGCTGAATCTTTGACCGTCTGGTTTCCAGGGGTTCCCACTGTAGGTGATCGAGTATGGATGATACGCTGCTTGTATTTGTGTACCGATTAGTGGTAAAGCGGGCAGTTCTGCGTTGTACCATCTCGAGCTTCCTGATCTGTTCTTTGTGATGTGGGCTCCATACGGAACAGCAATAGTCCAGATTGGATCTAACCATACTGCAGTAGGCATTTGCTTTTGTTTCTTCTGTGCCGGTCTTCAGGTTGCGTCACAGAAAGCCAGGCGTGCTGTTTGCCTTCTTGCAATACCGATCGATGTGATTTTGCCATGACAACGAAGATTGTCGGTCCACTCCAAGGTACTTTGTGGTGTATTGAAGTTCAAGGACATGCCCCTTCAGTTGGTATGGATGCCTGATGGGCGATTTCTGGGGATGAAACTACTTGCCACACTTGCGCTCCCAGTTAGCAAGTGTGTAAGGGTCCTGTTGAAGAGTCGAGCAATCTTCTTGACTTTCTACGGTCCTATTGACAATACAATCATCGGCGAAAAGTCTGGTGTGAGATGTGATGTTGTCCGGAAGATCGTTTATGAAGAAGACGAAAGGTAAAGGTCCCAGGACTGACCCCTGGGGGACGCTGCTGGCTACTGGTGCACTCTCTGACGTCACGCCTCCAACAACTACACGCTGTGTGCGGCCTGTGAGGGATAAAGACATGCATTCATGGAGATTTCCTCGAATTCCGAAGTGATGCAGTTCGAGAAGAAGGCGTTGGTGGGACACATGATAAAATGCCTATGAAAAATCAAGGATGACCATATCCGCCTGAATTCCCTTGTCCATGGCCGAGGCAAGATCGTGTACCAGTGTGACTAACTGCGTCTCGCAACTTCTTCTTCATCGAAAACCATGTTGGGAGTCGGTGTGGATTTGGTGCTGGTCAACATGCTTCATCACGTTACTGACAATCACATGCTCCAGAAGTTTACAACATAGGCAGGTTAATGAAACTGGCCGGTAGTTTGCTGGGTCATAGCGCTGGCCTTTCCTGAAAACCCCGAAAAGTTTGCCTGCTTCCAGTCCTCTGGAACTGAGCCTGTCTGTAGAGACTTGTTGAATATGGTCGCAAGGATAGGTGCGAGTTTTCTGGAGCATTCTTTCAACAGTCGAGCTGGTATCATGTCAGGTCCCGAAGCTTTGTTAGGATTGTTTGAGCGCAACAGCTTTTCCACCCCTTCCTCATTAACTAGAATCTCTTCCATCTCCGGGAAAGGATTACCATCTGGTTCTGGAACTGTGCTTTCCTGGTCCTCCTCGGTGTATACTGACTGGTACTGTCGACTAAGGATGTCTGTCTTGTCTTTTGAGGCATTAAATAGGCGCCCTTTGTCCTTCAGTGGGGCAATTCCAGTAGCATCTTTTCTCAGAGACTTGATGTTTTTTCAGAAGCGCTTCTCTTCTGGTTGACGTTCGACATCCGGGCCACCCACTTCATTGATGCCATTGATGTACTTCCATTAGGACTGACGTTCAAACTTTTGCACGGCCTTCTTGCAATCTTTGTACTTTCTTACGTCTTTCTCGTTCGTTGTTTTCTTCATGCGTCTAAACAATTTGTCACGCCGTCTCATCTGGGTTTTTATGTTTCTGTCTATCCAGGGTTTGTTGATCTTCTTTCCACTCAGGAGCTTCGTTGGAATTTATTTCTTCATCAAGTTTGATGTGAGGCGTCGGAATTTGTTCCACATGTCCTCTACCGATGAAGTACTTGCCATGTTGTCAAAATCTACATTGGCCTCCCTTAGTTCCGTTCTAAATACCAGACTTGCTTCCATGGGATATATCCTTTTTTATTTCAATCTGAGAAATGACAGGTATAAGGTATAAGGGATCAAAATGATGCATGTTTTATAAATATATTAGCAAGCTCAAAGAAATTGTAGCTAATTTTATATGGTCACCTCTCTTTTAAAAATGTTGGTTTGTATTTACTCCGTTCAAGTAGGTAAACAAACATTGTTGAATATAAATTAGTATTGGTGCTATTTAGGCATAAGTCTGTGTATTTTAGGATAGAATTGTTTCAAAGACATTGGAGAAGAAACACTGATGCAAGCCGATGTCTTGGTTCAATTCCAGAAAGAGATAAACTTTGCACCTTATAAAAACAGCTCAGCTTTTATAGTTGAATCTAAAAGCGATAACTTTTTCGCAAACTTGAAAGATTCTTTGTGACTGAACTTTTATAATGCATTAGTAAATGATAAGATATGACATAAATTTCTATTTGGAAATTCTTTTGATACATCATAAGGAAAATAAGGGTTCGGTATTGGTAGCATTGCACTAGATACTGGGAGGTACCGAGTTTTATCGTTTTTGGACCGATCTTTTAGTTGCGTTCTAAATACCAGACCTGCTTCCATTGGATATATATCCCATGTTTTATTTCATTGTGAGAAAATGACAGCTGTAATGGACTAAATGATGCATGCTTTATAAGAATATCTGCAAGCTCAAAAAAATTGTTGCTGATAAAGAATCTACTTCATCTGGAATATAAGGTTAAGGTTTCAGGGCACAAGGACTATGTCCCAAACCAAAGCAAAACTTAAAAATTGTCTCTCCGAAACAGCCCACTGCAATATCCTGATAAGTTTTTTCATCCGTCATATGTTCTAATGTATTGTATTCATATTAAAAGGACGTGGAAAGATATATTCAGCTATTTCTCATGGCATTAAGGCATTTATAAACATTTTCTTTGCAGTTTTGTCTTCCAAATATCCTCAAAAATGTCATTTTATTTTTACTTTAAACGGGGTGTACGTGTGAAAATAGCTATAAAAAGGAGTATTGGTGATATCTAGGCATAATTCTGTGCATTTTAGACTTGTTTCAAAGACATTAGAGAAGAAAGACTGATGCAAGCCGATGTTTGGGTTCCATTCCAGAAAGAGGTAAACTTTGCACTTTTAAAAAACATATGGTTTGTTCGGCTTTCATAGTTGTATCTGAAAGAGATAACTTTTTCGCAAACTTGGAAGATTCTTTGTGACTCTTTATGATTCTATGCATGAGAAAATTATCAACATGACCTAAATGTCTATTTGGCAATTCTTTTGATACATAATAAAGAAATTAAGGGCTCGATATTGGTAGCATTGCACTAGATACTGGGCGGTGCCGGGTTTTATTACTTTAGGACCGAGCTTTAAGTTGCGTTCTAAATACCAGACCTGCTTCCACTGGATATATATCCCATGTTTTATTTCAATCTGGTAGTGCGAATTTAGATATAACTTGGTTATTTGATGAGTTTTTGCCTCTGATCTATGTTCTTAGGAGGGGTGTACTTTAAAGCAAAATGTAAATCAGTTTAAATTGATGTGTTTGGAAAGAAGACTTGCAGTAATTGCATTTGCAGAAACAAAATAAAGAATCTACTTCATCTGGAATATAAAGGTAAGGTTTCAGGGCACAAGGACCAAAGCAAAACTTAAAAATTGTCTCTCCGAAACAGCCCGCTGCAATATCCCGATAAGTTTTCTCATGTGACATATGTTCTAATTTATTGTATTCATATTAAAAGTACGTGAAAAGATAAATTCAGCTATTTCTCATGGCATTAAGGCATTTATAAACATTTTCTTGGCAGATTTGTCTTCTAAATATCCTCAAAAATGTCATTGTTTTACTTTAAACAGGGGGTGTAGGTGTGAAAATAGCTGCAAAAATTAGTATTGGTGCTATTTAGGCATAATTCTGTGCATTTTAGACTTGTTTCAAAGACATTGGAGAAGAAACACTGATGCAAGCCGATGTCTGGGTTCCATTCAAGAAAGAGGCAAACTTTGCACTTTTCAAAAACATATGGTTTGTTCGAATTTCATAGTTGAATCTGAAAGCGATAACTTTTTCGCGAACTTCAAATAGATTCTTTGTGACTGAACATTTATTTTTCATTAGAAAATTATCAACATGACCTAAATGTCTATTTCGCAATTCTTTTGATGCATCATAAAGAATATAAGGGTTTGGTATTGGTAGCATTGCACTAGATACTGGGAGGTGCCGGGTTTTAACACTTTTGGACCGAGCATTTAGTTGCGCTCTAAATGCCAGACCTGCTTCCATTAGATATATATCCCATGTTTTATTTCAATCTGAGAAAATAACAGCTGTAAGGGACTAAAATGATGCATGTTTTATAAATATATCTGCAAGCTCAAAGAAATTGTTGCTGATTTTATATGGTCACCCTTACTTTAAAAATGTTGGTTTGTATTTACTACGTTCTAGTCGGTAAACAAACATGGTTGACTGTAACTTTAAAAGGAGCAGATCAACATATGGATTTTTTTCTCTTATTAACTTGTTGGACAAGGACGGTTCAATAAACAAGCAAGGTTTGAAAACCTTGTATGTGTAGTTTTTGTTGGCGCAGGTAAGTCGCCTATGGGAATATTTAGTGGTAAGCTACCAAAAGCAAAGATATAAATGTCAGCAGAACTGTCCTGTTTTCAGTCATTACATACTTTTTCCACACATTTGTAGTTCTATCCAACTCTGTTTCATGAAATGTATCCTTATGGCATGCAATTTGCCATGGTAGTGCGAATTTAGATTTAACTGGGTTATTTGATGAGTTTTTGCATTTGATCTATGTTCTTGGGAGGGGGTGTACTTTAAACAATTTAAATCAGTTATTGTTGATGTGTTTGGAAAGAAGACTTGCAGTAATTGCATTTGCAGAAACACAATAAAGAATCTACTTCATCGTGAATATAAGGAAAAGGTTTCAGGGCACAAGAACTATGTCTCAAACCAAAGCAAAACTTAAAAATTGTCTCTCCGAAACAGCCCGCTGCAATATCCCGATAAGTTTTCTCATCCGTCATATGTTCTAATTTATTGTATTCATATTAAAAGGACGTTAAAAGATATATTCAGCTATTTCTCATGGCAGTAAGGCATTTATAAACGTTTTCTTGGCAGTTTTGTTTTCAAAACATCCTAAAAAGTCATTTTTTACTTTAAATAAGGGGTGGTGTAGGTGTGAAAATAGCCTTAGAAATAAGGATTTGTGTTATTTAGGCGTAATTCTGTGCATTTTAGGATAGAATTGTTCCAAAGACATTGGAGAAGAAACACTGATGCAAGCCGGTGATTCTTTGTGACTGAACTTTTATTATGCTTGAGTTTATTATTAGATATGACCTAAACTACTATTTTGCAATATTTTTTATGCGTGTTAAAGAAAATAGAGTTCGGTATTGGTCGCATTGCACTAGATACTGGGAGGCGCCGGGTTTTATCACTTTTAGACCGAGCTTTTAGTTGGTTTAAACACTATTTATTTGCAAATAAATTACAAAGACATATATAGATACATACACGCAAAATGACATAGGATCTGACGGTAAGCATAGTGCTTATATTGGAAGTCATTTCCTAGGTTCAAGTATTGTTAACAGTGTATTCGAATAATGGTTAAATATTGACATCAATACAAAACCAAATCTTTCTGTGAACAGAGAGAGAGAGAGAGAGAGAGAGAGAGAGAGAGAGCGAGCTTTTAGTTGCGTTCTAAAAACCAGACTTGCTCAATTGGATATATAGCCCATGTTGTATTTCAATGTGAGAAAATGACAGCTGTAAGGGACTAAAATGATGCATGTTTTATAAACATATCTGCAAGCTCAAAGAAATTGTTGCTGATTTCATATGGTCACCCCTCCTTTAAAATTGGTTTGTTCGTATTTACTCCGTTCTAGTAGGTAAACTATCATGGCTGACTGTAACTTGAAAAGGAGCAGTTCAACATATGGATTTTTTCTCATTAACGTGTTGGGCTAGGATGGCTCTATAAGCAAGCAAGCTTTGAAAAGTTTTGTATGTGTAGTTTCTGTGGGCGCAGGTAAGTCACCTTTGGAAATATTAATTGGTAAGCTCCCAAGAGCAAAGGTAGAAATGTCAGCAGCACTGTCATGTTTTCAGTCATTATATACTGTTTCCACAGATTTTTTAGTTTTATCCAATTCTGTTTCATAAAAGGTATCTTCATTGCATTTATTTTAAAATGGGTAATGTAAAAATGTGATGGTAGTGCTAATTAAGGTCTAACTGGGTGTAAGCCCCCTGCCCAGTGGAATTCGATTCCGCTGACCGTTCCAAGGCGGCTCTTCTGTCGCGGTTTATTTTTGTAACGGTTTGTCTTTGGGTGTCTGTGATGCTTATATTTTATTTTGGATAGCCTATTGGTCATTTTTGGGAAAGTAACTGTCCTTTTGGCTTTCCGCTATTGATGTTTCCATTAGGTCATTTGTTTCATGTTTGTGCTTCTTTCCCTTTGGTGTCTCTGATGGGAGCTGTGGGTTGATTGCATCGATTCCTGATCATTGCCTTCACTTCTATTTTGACGGGTTTTTGCCTCTGATCTATGTTTTTGAGAAGGGGATGTACATTAAAGCCATGTAAATCAGTTTTTATTGATGTGTTTGGAAGGAAGACTTGCAGTAATTGCATTTGCAGAAAAACAAGAAAGAATCTACTTCATCTGGAATATAAGAGTAAGGTTTCATGGCACTAAGACTATGTCTCAAACCAAAGCAAAACTTAAAAATTGTCTTTCCGAAACAGCCCGCCGCAATATCCTGTTACGTTTTCGCATCTGCTATGTGATCTAATTTATTGTATTCATGATAAAAGGATGTGCACAGATATATTCAGCTATCTCTCATGGCATTAAGGCATTTATAAAAAAAAATCTTGGCAGTTTTGTCTTCAATATATCCTCTGAAATGTCAATTTTTACTTCAAATAGGGGATGTAGGTGTGAAAATGACCATAAAATGAGTATTGGTTCTATTTAGGCATAATTTTGTGCATTTTAGGATAGAATTGTTCCAAAGACATTGGAGAAGAAACACTGATGCAAGCCAGTGTCTAGGTTCCATTTAGAAAGAGGTAAACTTTACACTTTAAATAAAAAACAATACATTTGCTCGGCGTTCATAGTTGAATCTGAAAGCGATAACCTTTTTCGCAAACTTAAAAATTACAGGGTAACTGATGAGGCTTTATTAGCTGAAACTACGTAGGATGACCCATCTTCTTTCTTATGAATATTTTAATTGCTCTTAAAGGAACTCATTTTTGATTTTCATTAAAGGATTCTTTGTGACTGAACTTTTATTGTGCATGAGTAACTTATTAGAAAGGACCTAAATTTCTATTTGGCAATTCTTTTGATGCATCATAAAGAAAATAAGAGTTCGGTATTGGTAGCATTGCACTAGAAACTGGGGGGGGGGGGGGGGGGGTTGCTGAATGTTATCACTTTTGGACTGAGCTTTTTGTTGTGTTCTAAATACCAGACTTGCTGCCATTGGATAAATATCCCATGTTTTATTTCATTGTGAGAAAGGGACTAAAATGAAGCATGTTTTATAAATAAATCTACATGCTCAAAGAAATTGTTGCTGATTTTATATGGTCACCCCTCCTTTAAAAATGTTGATTTGTATTTACTCCGTTATAGTAGAGTTCGATATTGGTGGCACTGCACTAGATACTTGGAGGTGCCGGGTTTTATCACTTTTGACCGAGTTTTTAGTTGTGTTCTAAATACCAGACATGCTGCCATTGGATATATATCCCATGTTTTATTTCAATGTGAGAAAGGGACTAAAATGAAGCATGTTTTATAAATAAATCTACATGCTCAAAGAAATTGTTGCTGATTTTATATGGTCACCCCTCCTTTAAAAATGTTGGTTTGTATTTACTCCGTTATAGTAGAGTTCGATATTGGTAGCATTGCACTAGATACTTTGAGGTGCCAGGTTTTATCACTTTTGACCGAGCTTTTAGTTGGCTTCTAAAAACCAGATTTGCTTCAATTGGATATTTTTCCCATGTTTTATTTCAATGTGAGAAAATGACATGTATAAGGACTAAAATGATGCATGTTTTATAAATACTTTTGCCAGCTCAATGAAATTGTTGCTGATTTTATATGGTCACCCCTCCTATAAAAATGGTTTGTATTTACTCCGTTCTAGTAGGTAAACAAAAATGGTTGACAGTACCTTGAAAAGGAGCAAATCAACGTAAGGTTTCATGGCACTTGGAATAAGTCCCAAACCAGGAAATCTTAAAAATTGTCTCTCCAAAACAGCCCGCTGCAATATCCCCGATAAGTTTTTCATCCGTTATAAGTTAAAATTAATTGTATACATGTCAAAACGATGTGAACAGATATATTCAGCTATTTCTCAGAACATTAAGGCTTTTATATCTATTTTTTGGCAGTTTTGTCTTCAAAATAAATGCCATTTTTTACTTTAAATAGGGGGTGAAGGTGTAAAAAAAGCCATACAAATGAGTATTGATGCTATTTAAGCATACTTCTGTGTATTGTATGATAGAATTGTTCCAAAGACATTGGAGAAGAAACACTGATGTAAGCCGGTGTCTAGGTTCTATTTCAGAAATATGTAAACTTTGCACTTTTCAAAAACATATGGGTGGCTCGGCTTTCATAGTTGAATCTGAAAGCGATAACTTTTTCGCAGACTTGAAAGATTCTTTGTGACTGAAGTTTTATTATGCAGGAGTAAATTATTACATATGACCTAAATTTCTATTGGGCAATTCTTTTGATACATCATAAAGAAAATAAGGGTTCGGTAATGGAAGCATTGCACTAGATACATAAATAAGAGAGAAGGAAGAAAGATACCCCAGCCACTTTTGGCTCAACAAGTAAAGACCTCTCTGCCTTCCGTGGCGGTACCAGGGCCCATACGTCCCCGACAGCACAGCTCCCCCTTGCAGAGTTACTAGGTGACTGGGCCCCTTAACTTGCTTAGAATGAGAGGGTGGACAGCTCCATCTGGAATGATGCCAGTGGTGGAGCCTCAGCTAAGAAATTGGTACAGAATTCCACAAAGGTACGGTACGAGGGAAAAAGCTAAACTTAAAGGAATTTGATTTTGAAAACAGTCTGAACTTCTTGGAGTGTGTAGTTCTGGTCCTTGCTGCGACTGGGGTCAAGTAATCAGCGGCAGGTATATCAACAACGTCCTGAACCACTTTGTACAGCAGTCTAGCTGAATCTTTGACCGTCTGGTTTCCAGGGGTTCCCACTGTAGGTGATCGAGTATGGATGATACGCTGCTTGTATTTGTGTACCGATTAGTGGTAAAGCGGGCAGTTCTGCGTTGTACCATCTCGAGCTTCCTGATCTGTTCTTTGTGATGTGGGCTCCATACGGAACAGCAATAGTCCAGATTGGATCTAACCATACTGCAGTAGGCATTTGCTTTTGTTTCTTCTGTGCCGGTCTTCAGGTTGCGTCACAGAAAGCCAGGCGTGCTGTTTGCCTTCTTGCATTACCGATCGATGTGATTTTGCCATGACAACGAAGATTGTCGGTCCACTCCAAGGTACTTTGTGGTGTATTGAAGTTCAAGGACATGCCCCTTCAGTTGGTATGGATGCCTGATGGGCGATTTCTGGGGATGAAACTACATGCCACACTTGCGCTCCCAGTTAGCAAGTGTGTAAGGGTCCTGTTGAAGAGTCGAGCAATCTTCTTGACTTTCTACGATCCTATTGACAATACAATCATCGGCGAAAAGTCTGGTGTGAGATGTGATTTTGTCCGGAAGATCGTTTATGAAGAAGACGAAAGGTAAAGGTCCCAGGACTGACCCCTGGGGGACGCTGCTGGCTACTGGTGCACTCTCTGACGTCACGCCTCCAACAACTACACGCTGTGTGCGGCCTGTGAGGGATAAAGACATCCATTCATGGAGATTTCCTCGAATTCCGAAGTGATGCAGTTCGAGAAGAAGGCGTTGGTGGGACACATGATAAAATGCCTATGAAAAATCAAGGATGACCATATCCGCCTGAATTCCCTTGTCCATGGCCGAGGCAAGACCGTGTACCAGTGTGACTAACTGCGTCTCGCAACTTCTTCTTCATCGAAAACCATGTTGGGAGTCGGTGTGGATTTGGTGCTGGTCAACATGCTTCATCACGTTACTGACAATCACATGCTCCAGAAGTTTACAACATAGGCAGGTTAATGAAACTGGCCGGTAGTTTGCTGGGTCATAGCGCTGGCCTTTCCTGAAAACCCCGAAAAGTTTGCCTGCTTCCAGTCCTCTGGAACTGAGCCTGTCTGTAGAGACTTGTTGAATATGGTCGCAAGGATAGGTGCGAGTTTTCTGGAGCATTCTTTCAACAGTCGAGCTGGTATCATGTCAGGTCCCGAAGCTTTGTTAGGATTGTTTGAGCGCAACAGCTTTTCCACCCCTTCCTCATTAACTAGAATCTCTTCCATCTCCGGGAAAGGATTACCATCTGGTTCTGGAACTGTGCTTTCCTGGTCCTCCTCGGTGTATACTGACTGGTACTGTCGACTAAGGATGTCTGTCTTGTCTTTTGAGGCATTAAATAGGCGCCCTTTGTCCTTCAGTGGGGCAATTCCAGTAGCATCTTTTCTCAGAGACTTGATGTTTTTTCAGAAGCGCTTCTCTTTTGGTTGACGTTCGACATCCGGGCCACCCACTTCATTGATGCCATTGATGTACTTCCATTAGGACTGACGTTCAAACTTTTGCACGGCCTTTTTTGCAATCTTTGTACTTTCTAACGTCTTTCTCGTTCGTTGTTTTCTTCATGCGTCTAAACAATTTGTCACACCGTCTCATCTGGGTTTTTATGTTTCTGTCTATCCAGGGTTTGTTGATCTTCTTTCCACTCAGGAGCTTCGTTGGAATTTATTTCTTCATCAAGTTTGATGTGAGGCGTCGGAATTTGTTCCACATGTCCTCTACCGATGAAGTACTTGCCAAGTTGTCAAAATCTACATTGGCCTCCCTTAGTTCCGTTCTAAATACCAGACTTGCTTCCATGGGATATATCCTTTTTTATTTCAATCTGAGAAAATGACAGGTATAAGGTATAAGGGATCAAAATGATGCATGTTTTATAAATATATTAGCAAGCTCAAATAAATTGTAGCTGATTTTATATGGTCACCTCTCCTTTAAAAATGTTGGTTTGTATTTACTCCGTTCAAGTAGGTAAACAAACATTGTTGAATATAAATTAGTATTGGTGCTATTTAGGCATAAGTCTGTGCATTTTAGGATAGAATTGTTTCAAAGACATTGGAGAAGAAACACTGATGCAAGCCGATGTCTTGGTTCAATTCCAGAAAGAGATAAACTTTGCACTTTATAAAAACAGCTCAGCTTTTATAGTTGAATCTAAAAGCGATAACTTTTTCGCAAATTTGAAAGATTCTTTGTGACTGAACTTTTATAATGCATTAGTAAATAAATGATAAGATATGACATAAATTTCTATTTGGAAATTCTTTTGATACATCATAAGGAAAATAAGGGTTCGGTATTGGTAGCATTGCACTAGATACTGGGAGGTACCGAGTTTTATCGTTTTTGGACCGATCTTTTAGTTGCGTTCTAAATACCAGACCTGCTTCCATTGGATATATATCCCATGTTTTATTTCATTGTGAGAAAATGACAGCTGTAATGGACTAAATGATGCATGCTTTATAAGAATATCTGCAAGCTCAAAAAAATTGTTGCTGATAAAGAATCTACTTCATCTGGAATATAAGGGTAAGGTTTCAGGGCACAAGGACTATGTCCCAAACCAAAGCAAAACTTAAAAATTGTCTCTTCGAAACAGCCCACTGCAATATCCTGATAAGTTTTCTCATCCGTCATATGTTCTAATGTATTGTATTCATATTAAAAGGACGTGGAAAGATATATTCAGCTATTTCTCATGGCATTAAGGCATTTATAAACATTTTCTTTGCAGTTTTGTCTTCCAAATATCCTCAAAAATGTCATTTTTTACTTTAAACAGGGGCTGTACGTGTGAAAATAGCTATAAAAATGAGTATTGGTGATATCTAGGCATAATTCTGTGCATTTTAGACTTGTTTCAAAGACATTAGAGAAGAAAGACTGATGCAAGCCGATGTTTGGGTTCCATTCCAGAAAGAGGTAAACTTTGCATTTTTAAAAAACATATGGTTTGTTCGGCTTTCATAGTTGAATCTGAAAGTGATAACTTTTTCGCAAACTTGGAAGATTCTTTGTGACTCTTTATGATTCTATGCATGAGAAAATTATCAACATGACCTAAATGTCTATTTGGCAATTCTTTTGATACATAATAAAGAAATTAAGGGCTCGATATTGGTAGCATTGCACTAGATACTGGGCGGTGCCGGGTTTTATTACTTTAGGACCGAGCTTTAAGTTGCGTTCTAAATACCAGACCTGCTTCCACTGGATATATATCCCATGTTTTATTTCAATCTGGTAGTGCGAATTTAGATATAACTTGGTTATTTGATGAGTTTTTGCCTCTGATCTATGTTCTTAGGAGGGGTGTACTTTAAAGCAAAATGTAAATCAGTTTTAATTGATGTGTTTGGAAAGAAGACTTGCAGTAATCGCATTTGCAGAAACAAAATAAAGAATCTACTTCATCTGGAATATAAAGGTAAGGTTTCAGGGCACAAGAACCAAAGCAAAACTTAAAAATTGTCTCTCCGAAACAGCCCGCTGCAATATCCCGATAAGTTTTCTCATGTGACATATGTTCTAATTTATTGTATTCATATTAAAAGTACGTGAAAAGATGAATTCAGGTATTTCTCATGGCATTAAGGCATTTATAAACATTTTCTTGGCAGATTTGTCTTCTAAATATCCTCAAAAATGTCATTTTTTTACTTTAAACAGGGGGTGTAGGTGTGAAAATAGCTGCAAAAATTAGTATTGGTGCTATTTAGGCATAATTCTGTGCATTTTAGACTTGTTTCAAAGACATTGGAGAAGAAACACTGATGAAAGCCGATGTCTGGGTTCCATTCAAGAAAGAGGCAAACTTTGCACTTTTCAAAAACATATGGTTTGTTCGAATTTCATAGTTGAATCTGAAAGCGATAACTTTTTCGCGAACTTCAAAAAGATTCTTTGTGACTGAACATTTATTTTTCATTAGAAAATTATCAACATGACCTAAATGTCTATTTCGAAATTCTTTTGATGCATCATAAAGAAAATAAGGGTTCGGTATTGGTAGCATTGCACTAGATACTGGGAGGTGCCGGGTTTTAACACTTTTGGACCGAGCATTTAGTTGCGTTCTAAATGCCAGACCTGCTTCCATTAGATATATATCCCATGTTTTATTTCAATCTGAGAAAATAACAGCTGTAAGGGACTAAAATGATGCATGTTTTATAAATATATCTGCAAGCTCAAAGAAATTGTTGCTGATTTTATATGGTCACCCTTACTTTAAAAATGTTTGTTTGTATTTACTACGTTCTAGTCGGTAAACAAACATGGTTGACTGTAACTTTAAAAGGAGCAGTCCAACATATGGATTTTTTTCTCTTATTAACTTGTTGGACAAGGACGGTTCAATAAACAAGCAAGGTTTGAAAACCTTGTATGTGTAGTTTTTGTTGGCGCAGGTAAGTCGCCTATGGGAATATTTAGTGGTAAGCTACCAAAAGCAAAGATAGAAATGTCAGCAGAACTGTCCTGTTTTCAGTCATTACATACTTTTTCCACACATTTGTAGTTCTATCCAATTCTGTTTCATGAAATGTATCCTTATGGCATGCAATTTGCCATGGTAGTGTGAATTTAGATTTAACTGGGTTATTTGATGAGTTTTTGCATTTGATCTATGTTCTTAGGAGGGGGTGTACTTTAAACAATTTAAATCAGTTATTGTTGATGTGTTTTTTAGAAGACTTCAGTAATTGCATTTGCAGAAACACAATAAAGAATCTACTTCATCGTGAATATAAGGATAAGGTTTCAGGGCACAAGAACTATGTCTCAAACCAAAGCAAAACTTAAAAATTGTCTCTCCGAAACAGCCCGCTGCAATATCCCGATAAGTTTTCTCATCCGTCATATGTTCTAATTTATTGTATTCATATTAAAAGGACGTTAAAAGATATATTCAGCTATTTCTCATGGCAGTAAGGCATTTATAAACGTTTTCTTGTCAGTTTTGTTTTCAAAACATCCTAAAAATGTCATTTTTTACTTTAAATAAGGGGTGGTGTAGGTGTGAAAATAGCCTTAGAAATAAGGATTGGTGTTATTTAGGCGTAATTCTGTGCATTTTAGGATAGAATTGTTCCAAAGACATTGGAGAAGAAACACTGATGCAAGCCGGTGATTCTTTGTGACTGAACTTTTATTATGCTTGAGTTTATTATTAGATATGACCTAAACTACTATTTTGCAATATTTTTATGCGTGTTAAAGAAAATAAGAGTTCGGTATTGGTCGCATTGCACTAGATACTGGGAGGCGCCGGGTTTTATCACTTTTGGACCGAGCTTTTAGTTGGTTTAAACACTATTTATTTGCAAATAAATTACAAAGACATATATAGATACATACACGCAAAATGACATAGGATCTGACGGTAAGCATAGTGCTTATATTGGAAGTCATTTCCTAGGTTCAAGTATTGTTAACAGTGTATTCGAATAATGGTTAAATATTGACATCAATACAAAACCAAATCTTTCTGTGAACAGAGAGAGAGAGAGAGAGAGAGAGAGAGAGAGAGAGAGAGAGAGAGAGAGAGAGCTTTTAGTTGCGTTCTAAAAACCAGACTTGCTCAATTGGATATATAGCCCATGTTGTATTTCAATGTGAGAAAATGACAGCTGTAAGGGACTAAAATCATGCATGTTTTATAACTATATCTGCAAGCTCAAAGAAATTGTTGCTGATTTTATATGGTCACCCTTACTTTAAAAAATGTTGGTTTGTATTTACTACGTTCTAGTCGGTAAACAATTATGGTTGACTGTAACTTTAAAAGGAGCAGTACAACATATTTTTTTTCTCATTAACTTGTTGGACAAGGACGGTTCAATAAGCAAGCAATGTTTGAAAACCTTGTATGTGTAGTTTTTGTTGGCGCAGGTAAGTCGCCTATGGGAAGCTACCAAAAGCAAAGATAGAAATGTCAGCAGAACTGTCCTGTTTTCAGTCATTACATACTATTTCCACACATTTGTAGTTCTATCCAATTCTGTTTCATGAAATTTATCCTTATGGCATGCAATTTGCCATGGTAGTGCGAATTTAGCTTTTACTGGGTTATTTGATGAGTTTTGGCCTCTGATCTATGTTCTTTGGAGGGGGTGTACTTTAAACAATTTAAATCAGTTATTGTTGATGTGTTTGGAAAGAAGACTTGCAGTATTTGCATTTGCAGAAACACAATAAAGAATCTACTTCATCGTGAATATAAGGATAAGGTCTCAGGGCACAAGAACTATGTCTCAAACCAAAGCAAAACTTAAAAATTGTCTCTCCGAAACAGCCCGCTGCAATATCCCGATAAGTTTTCTCATCCGTCATATGTTCTAATTTATTGTATTCATATTAAAAGGACGTTAAAAGATATATTCAGCTATTTCTCATGGCAGTGAGTTTCAAAACATCCTAAAAATGTCATTTTTTACTTTAAATACGGGTTGGTGTAGGTGTGAAAAGAGCCTTAAAATAAGGATTGGTGTTATTTAGGCGTAATTCTGTGCATTTTAGGATAGAATTGTTACAAAGACATTGGAGAAGAAACACTGATGCAAGCCGGTGATTCTTTGTGACTGAACTTTTATTATGCTTGAGTTTATTATTAGATATGACCTAAACTACTATTTCGCAATATTTTTGATGCGTCATAAAGAAAATAAGAGTTCGGTATTGGTCGCATTGCACTAGATACTGGGAGGCGCCGGGTTTTATCACTTTTGGACTGAGCTTTTAGTTGGTTTAAACACTATTTATTTGCAAATAAATTACAAAGACATATATAGATACATACACGCAAATTGACATAGGATCTGACGGTAAGCATAGTGCTTATATTTGAAGTCATTTCCTAGGTTCAAGTATTGTTAACAGTGTATTCGAATAATGGTTAAATATTGACATCAATACAAAACCAAATCTTTCTGTGAACAGAGAGAGAGAGAGAGAGAGAGAGAGAGAGAGAGAGAGAGAGAGTTTTAGTTGCGTTCTAAATACCAGACTTGCTCAATTGGATAAATAGCCCATGTTTTATTTCAATGTGAGAAAATGACAGCTGTAAGGGACTAAAATGATGCATGTTTTATAAATATATCTGCAAGCTCAAAGAAATTGTTGCTGATTTCATATGGTCACCCCTCCATTAAAAATGGTTTGTTCGTATTTACTCCGTTCTAGTAGGTAAACTGGAGCTGTCAGTGAAACTGACTAGGGCACCGGCAGCGCTATCAGAAATTTGTGGACGGACAGACGGACAGACAGACAGACGGACGGACAAAGTGATTACTATAGGGCACCCACACTTTCAGTGCGGGGCCCTAATTATCATGGCTGACTGTAACTTGAAAAGGAGCAGTTCAACATATTAATTTTTTCTCATTAACGTGTTGGGCTGGGATGGTTCTATAAGCAAGCAAGCTTTGAAAAGTTTTTTATGTGTAGTTTCTGTGGGCGCAGGTAAGTCACCTTTGGAAATATTTATTGGTAAGCTCCCAAGAGCAAAGGTAGAAATGTCAGCAGCACTGTCATGTTTTCAGTCATAATATACTGTTTCCACAAATTTTTAGTTCTATCCAATTCTGTTTCATAAAAGGTATCTTCATTGCATTTATTTTAACATGGATAATGTTAAAATGTGATGGCAGTGCTAATTAAGGTCTAACTGGGTGTAAGCCCGCCTGTCCAGTGGAATTCGATTCCGCTGACCGTTCCGGCAGCTCTTCTGTCGCGGTTTATTTTTGTAATGGTTTGTCTTTTGGTGTCTGTGATGCTTATATTTTATTTTGGATAGCCTATTGGTCATTATTTGGGAAAGTAACTGTCCTTTTGGATTTCCGCTATTGATGTTTCCATTAGGTCATTTGTTTCATGTTTGTGTTTCTTTCTCTTTGGTGTCTCTGATGGGAGCTGTGGGTTGATTGTATCGATTCCTGATCATTGCCTTCATTTCTATTTTGACGGGTTTTTGCCTCTGATCTATGTTTTTGAGAAGGGGGATATACATTAAAGCCATGTAAATCAGTTTTTATTATGATGAGGCTTTATTAGCCGAAACTACGTAGTATGACCCATCTTCTATCTTATGAATGTTTTCATTGCTCATAAAGGAACTCATTTTTTATTTTTATTTATTGATGTGTTTGGAAGGAAGACTTGCAGTAATTGCATTTGCAGAAAAACAAGAAAGAATCTACTTCATCTGGAATATAAGAGTAAGGTTTCATGGCACTAAGACTATGTCTCAAACCAAAGCAAAACTTAAAAATTGTCTTTCCGAAACAGCCCGCCGCAATATCCTGTTATGTTTTCGCATCTGCTATGTGATCTAATTTATTGTATTCATGATAAAAGGATGTGCACAAATATATTCAGCTATCTCTCATGGCATTAAAGCATTTATAAAAAAATTTCTTGGCAGTTTTGTCCTTAATATATTCTCTGAAATGTCAATTTTCACTTCAAATAGGGGATGTATGTGTGAAAATGACCATAAAATGAGTATAGGTGTTATTTAGGCATAAGTCTGTGCATTTTAGGATAGAATTGCTCCAAAGACATTGGAGAAGAAACACAGATGCAAGCCAGTGTCGAGGTTCCATTTAGAAAGAGGTAAACTTTACACTTTAAATAAAAAAACAATACATTTTCTCGGCGTTCATAGTTGAATCTGAAAGCGATAACTTTTTCGCAAACTTAAAATTACAGGGTAACTGATGAGGCTTTATTAGCCGAAACTACGTAGGATGACCCATTTTCTTTCTTATGAATATTTTGATTGCTCTTAAAGGAACTCATTTTTGATTTTCATTAAAGGATTCTTTGTGACTGAACTTTTATTGTGCATGAGTAACTTATTAGAAAGGACCTAAATTTCTATTTGGCAATTCTTTTGATGAATCATAAAGAAAATAAGAGTTCTAGTAGGTAAACAAACATGGTTGACAGTACCTTGAAAAGGAGCAAATCAACATAAGGTTTCATGGCACTTGGACTGTGTCTCAAACCAAAGGAAATCTTAAAAATTGTCTCTCCAAAACAGCCCGCTGCAATATCCCCGATAAGTTTTTCAACCGTTATAAGTTCAAATTAATTGTATTCATGACAAAACGATGTGAACAGATATATTCAGCTTTTTCTCAGAACATTAAGGCTTTTATAACTATTTTTTGGCAGTTTTGTCTTCAAAATATAAATGCCATTTTTTACTTTAAATAGGGGGTGAAGGTGTTAAAAAAGCCATACAAATGAGTATTGATGCTATTTAAGCATAATTCTGTGTATTGTATGATAGAATTGTTCCAAAGACATTGGAGAAGAAACACTGATGTAAGCCCGTGTCTAGGTTCTATTTCAGAAATATGTAAACTTTGCACTTTTCAAAAACATATGGGTGGCTCCGCTTTCATAGTTGAATCTGAAAGCGATAACTTTTTCGCAGACTTGAAAGATTCTTTGTGACTTAAGTTTTATTATGCATGAGTAAATTATTACATATGACCTAAATTTCGATGTGGCAATTCTTTTGATACATCATAAAGATAAAGGTTCCTTTTAAAAGGAAAGGCTTGCCTGGTTTTAAGGGTACTGTTCCTGGTGTAAATGTAGCCATATTGCCGCCACATGGATGTACGAGTTGATGTAGATGAAAGTACTGGTGAGGAAGCAAATTGCACTGTTCTTGTTAATGGGACATAGACTTTTGATGCAGTGTACTCAAAGACAATATAATTGGAATGGACAAACCCATGAGGTGTCAATTTTCTATGTGGCACTACCCTGACATTTATTGGAAGAAATATTTCAATGTTAAGGTAACTGAGGCATTGACATGTGACCCAATGATCACATTCTCACTTTTGACCAACTATGATAGTAAGGGATCATTGTGATGACCCTGTTTTATTGAAATTTGCTCAGTAGTATCTGAATAGTAGTTGGAAGAAGACATTGTTAACAGACAGCCGGGAGGAATAATGGACTTATGGAGCACGGACGATATGCGATTTGGCAAGTAGAAATGGACAAACAAAACAAAATAAATGTCCCTAACAGATTTATGAGAGACAATAATGTGGTAGAACACATCATACATACTGTTTGTTCTGCTAGGTTTTACACCCGTTCAACAATCTTTCAGTCATATACAGGCGGGTAGTTTCCTAACCATCGTTACTGGAAAGTACCAGTACTAGACTCCGATCCTCAGACACAAACTACCAAATGTTCTCACATAAACGATCATGGCCGATAGCGGGGCTCGAACCCATGGCCCTCCAGTGATTACAAGTCAGCGACCTTAATCACTGGACCACGGAGGCGGTCTTCCATGCATACTGAGTATACATTCATGTCATGTAGCCATTTAACATGTAATTGTTAGGTGACGACACAAATATACATACAAGGGAGTATAAGACGAAGGAGGAAGAGACATTAAATGTTTGCATCTTTTATTAGCAAATACAAAAATATTATAAACAAGAGACAACCAAAGTAAACAATTTTACCAATGTTAACTGTTTTTATCTGAAAGTCTAAAAAGAAATAAACAGTATAAAGCTATTAAAGGTGAATCTTAATCTTGATAAAACTTGACTAATTGACTGTCAGTACGCCGTAAACTTTGTTCATTTATTGGTGGCAGTACCTTCAATATAACTAGAGCTGTCAGTGAAACTGACTAGCGCCCTGGCAGCGCTATCAGATGAGTAGGAAAATGTTGATATTAAAAAACTATTAAGAACAAGGAAATGAAAGAACATAGCTCAAAGAATCATTTTGAACATGATAACTTGGTTTTAGAAACCAACCTGGGTTTTGCGCACAACACATCCTCTCATGATGATTAACATTACTGTCAATTTATTCTAAAATCAATCCAGGAATAAGAAAGATATTGATCGGACACGATAAAAAAGACGGTTTTTTACCTTTCACCTCTAAGTATGACCTTGACCTTTGAGGTACGGACCTGGGTCTTGCGCGTGACACACTGTCACATTATGGTTAATATTTCTGCTAAGTAATATTTAAATCCATCCAGGTATCAGAAAGTTATAGATTGGACACAATAAAAAAGACGCTTTTTTGATCTTTTATCTCTAAGTATGACCTTTACATTTGAAGTACGGCTGTGGGTCTTGCGCGAGACACTCCGTCACATTATGGTTAACATTTCTGCCAAGTAATATTTAAATCCATCCAGGAATTACAAAGTTATTGATTGGACACGACAAAGACCCTTTTTTGACCTTAAACCTCTAAGTATGACCTTGACCTTTGAGGTACGGACCTGAGTCTTGCGCTCAACACTCCATCACATTATGGTTAACATTTCTGCCAAGTATATATTTAAATCCATCCAGGAGTACGAAAGTTATGGAGGATAAAAAAATGTGGACGGACAGACAGACGAACGGACAGAGTGATTACTATAGAGCACCCACACTTTCAGTGCGGGGCCCTAATAAGTTTGTACATATACATTATGATTCAATGGAGGTTTCAGGCAGGTAAGTCATAATTTTCCGTAAATGCTATTATTCTAATTTCTCACATGAAATTCTTCAATTTCATTCGTGCAGGTAATTGAAAATGTGGAAAGTATAATATTCACCTTTATGTCCAATATGTACTCGCACATGTTATTGAAGGTTTCCATAGCTCAAATATTTCCGAACTCTGTGTGTCCACAATTTATCCATTTTTAGAATGCATTCATCTGTTCGGACTGCTACACAGATGATTTGGTTTAAGCGTTTATTTCTTTGTATAGCATAATATGGTACAATACAAATGAAGATGAATCATTAAGTACAATTATACAATGGGATTCAGAAGAAAGTCTACTGACTTATGAAGATCTGTCTCCCATTTTTGCAACAGATAATAGTACTATATTGATATGTGACTGTTAATGAAGCAAGTGATAGATTATGACTATTGTATGTTCTTGGCTGTTTGCTTAATTCATGTTGATATGTTCTATCTTAAGATAGATGGCGGCTCCACGGGGGACGTAGAAATACCAGGTGCAAGAAAATTCACTATAAGTAATATAAGGATTCTTTACATCATTTTTTTGAAATCGCGTCAGGCTAAGATTGGCAGTAGCTCGATTCTTGACAATAACAAGATAACTTTGTTCTGTCATATAAATTTAAGAAGAAATATCGAAAATTGCACATGTTATCTAACTTTGACATTTCATACCATCACATATTATATTAAAAATACAAGTCTTGTTGCCTACTTAGATGATTGTGGTTTATCTGACCTCAAAACGTTTGGTTTTGATCAAGAAGTCTTGAACAGCTAAGAATATTTGCTTGTTAGCAGAGTCTGGTAGCTCACGGTCGCCGTTTAAAAGAACATTCAGGGATGGCTGACATAAAGGTATTTCTTATTTAGAAGTTCTTGTCGTAAGTTGACATATCGTGTACAAAAAAATAAGAAGTGCTGTGTATCTTCTATAGCCCCACATACACATAGCGGGCTGTCAACAATATTTTTTGAGAAAAGATGTTGGTTGAGTGAACTACATTTCGTTCGTAGACGGGCATGGTATATTTGTCCAGGCCTATTTCCATCGCAAAAATATTTCGGTGGTACAAAAAGATTTGCGTTGAGATGTCGTTTGAAGGATGAGAGAGAAGGTGAGTTTCTTATCTCATCTGGTAGACTGTTCCAATCACGGGTAACAGATGGTAGGAAAGATTTATAGTAGAGCTGCGAATTCGCGTGTATAGTATTTAAGTTTTGTGAATTACGTAGATTGTATGCAGTGTTGTTTCCAACTGTGTCCGATACTAAAGACGAAAGGTAATCAGGGGTTAGGCTGTTTTGCATTTTATAAAAGAGTTGTAACTTGTGTATTTTCCTACGAGATGCAAGTAATTCCCATCCAGTTTCATGATTAAGACAATCAATCGATACTAATTTTGTCGCTCCAGTTACAATACGGGCAGCTTCATTTTGAATTTTTTCCAACTCATTTACTTCATATAAAGTACAATTATCCCAGACGACATCGGAATATTCGAGAAGTGGTCTAATAAAGGAAAAATAGATTGTCTGAAGAGAGTGTCTGTCAAGTTTAAATTTGAGCTTTCTCATAATATTTATACGATTCCATGCTTTAGTTTTTATATAACCAAGGTGCTCGTGCCAAGTACAGTCATTTGAAAAAATAAGGCCAAGATGTTTGTGAGATATAACTTCCTGTATTTGAGTTTGGTTCATAAAGACTGGAGGATGGTATGGTTTGTTCCTTTTTCGTGTAAATATCATTGATTCGGACTTTGCTGGGTTGAATTCAACAAGCCATTGTTTCGCCCATTCGTGAATTTTCAGAAGATCGTTATTCAACTGATAAGCTGCTTCAATTGGGTCGTCCACAATAATGTAAAGACTTGTGTCGTCCGCAAAAAGCCTAATAGAAGAGTGAATGTTTTCAACAATATCGTTAATGTATACAAGAAATAAAAGTGGACCAAGAATAGAGCCTTGTGGAACACCTGCTTTTATTTCAGTCCAGTCGGAAGCTGATCCAGGTAAAACAACCCTTTGTTTTCTGTTTTTAAGATAGTCTGTGAACCATTGGAGAAGTGGTCCAGATATACCATTAGAAGAGAGTTTGTAGAGAAGACCAATATGCCATACTCTATCAAACGCTTTGCTAATATCGCAGAATATAGCTCTTACCTCCTTCCCTTCGTCAAGAGCGTGACAGAAGGTATTATAGAGATCCGTTAGCTGGTTGACTGTAGAGTCGCCAGGCACAAAACCCGATTGGAGTGTTGTTATGGTATAATTTGCTTGAAAGAAGTTGAAGACATGTTTGTGGACAATTTTTTCAAGAACTTTACCTACTGTACTTAAGAGAGATATAGGTCGGTAATTTGATATTTCTGATGGATCGTCTTTTTTAAAGATTGGCGTTACATTTGCCTGCTTCCATAAAGTTGGGACCTTTCCCTTTTCTAAAGAGAAGTTAAAGAGATCTGTGAGTGGAGTAGACAGCGGCTGAGCTAGATCTTTGAGAATTCTATTGCTAATTAAGTCAGGTCCTGCTGCTTTACCTGTAGGTAAGGAGAGAAGTATAGATTTAACATCCTCCGCTGTAGTCCTTATTAGGTTAAGTTTATTGGGTGGATTATTGAATGTTTGTGGAAGTTGAGCATTATGTTCATTCAAATAAGTTTGCTGTGTAAAGAAATCATTCAATTTATCAGCTTTGTCTTTTTCATCGCATATGACAGTGTCGTTGCATTTTAGTGGAGGTATAGAAGATGTTTGGTCGGGCTTAATAAATGTTTTAAGAGTTTTCCACCAATCCCTTTGGCCAATGTTTGGGTCTTTAAGTTTATCTTTTAGGTTGTCAATTTCTTGTTGTTTAGCTTTTCGAATGAGCGAGGTTACATGATTTCGTATGAGTTTATAGTTGTTGAAGTCGGATTGATTTTTAGTTCGTTTGTATTTGTCATAATATCGTTTTCTTTTTCTCATAAGACGTTTAATATTTGTGGTTAGCCAAGATTTGTCAGATTTACGAACATGAACAGTTTTATTAGGTATATGCTTGTTTACAAGATGCGTAATTCTATCAGTTATATTTTGAGCGTAAGCGTGTACATCGTCATCTTTTAATGAATTCCAATCAGTGTCGTTCAGGTCTGTAGAAAGTGTTTGATAATCACCTTGATGGTATAGGTAGATTTGTCTTTTGAAAGATGGAGAAATAATTTTATCAAAATTATAAATACAGTATATTGGACAATGGTATCTAATATTTTGATTGAGAAACGGCTCGCCAACGCCACTCAAAACCACCCTATTCTTATTTGATACTAGAAATAAGTCAATAATAGATTCAGAATTCTCTGTATGATGGGTAGGATCAGTTATAAGCTGTTGTAAGTTAAACTGCTGACACAATTCATTAATTTTCCTGTGTGAAGTAGAAGTAAAACAAAGATCAGGAATTGATACAATTAACTTACTCCACCCATAAAAGACACCAAAGGGAAAGAAATACAAACATTAAGCGACCAGACCATAATGGAAACCTAAACAAAGGAAGGCCATAAGGACAGTTACTTTCCCACAAAATGGCCATATGGCCATCCAAAACCAAAAGACACAAGTGATACACACAGTAAGTAACAAACAACAACATAAATAAATCGCCACAGAAGAGCCGCCTTGGAACGGTCAGTGGAAGATTTCCACTGGGGGGCTTAAATCGATTTTACGTGGCCACAATCCTCGCCCTTACTTCCGTCGCGATTTAGACAAATAATTTGTTCAGTCCGCATGAAGGCCTCCTAACTCATCAGTGCAACATCTCCGTGAACACAAAAATCAAAGAACCACGGAGGTGAGACAACGGTTAGGACTCGACAGCAAGAAGCCTGTTTGGATACATCAAAATTAAAGTCACCTGTGATAGTTATATTAGGTATATTAGTGTCAAACGCAAGGCCGACTGAATCTTCAATACTGGAATAAATTATGTTGTTCGAATTTGGAGGTCTATAAAAGGTAGCTAAAAGCTCCTTTCTATTATACATTGATATTTCAATCCAAATACATTCAATTTGTTGAAGTTCAAGATCAAGTCTTCGACAGGATAAAATAGACTGACTAACATAAACACAAATGCCTCCGTGATTGTCGCCCATTCTATCACGACGGTATAAATTGAAGCCGTTCATTTTTAGTGTTTCGTCGGGTATACGCTGATCCAACCATGTTTCAGTAAGGCAAATGACATCAAAATCACTTAGTTCCGACTCTATTATGTCTAGTTTATTAGAGAGACTCTGAATATTATAGTGGACAATTGAGAATTTGTTTCTACTACCAGTACTTTCTAAAGTAGGCCCAGATGACAACGAGTTAATAGAGACATCGGAAAGCGGTCCAGGATTCTGTTCTATTCCCCCTATTAGTAGCAAAGACATTATGACAAGAAGATCAAAATAGTTAAGGTAATCCAAGATTTTAACCTTAGCTTGACGACTGTAGTGTAGTCCTATCCGTGCCCTATAAATCTGGATTTCAATCATGTTATACAATCAATAAGGCATCGAAATAAGCTAGAAGACACGGACAGGTAAACTTGGGTGTTAACCAATCTCTTGCTACTTTGGATGTAAAAGTCTGATCCCTCGTGGAGCCTAGATGATTTATGATTGCGGTCAAGTAAACTGTATTGACGGTAGTGCTGAGTAGGCTGTGGCCTAGTGGATAAATTCGCTTCGGTGTTTAGTTAAACTTTCGCACAAAAACGATAGCTCTGTCACTAGACAATCTCTCACTAAACTGGTACCCTGTATTCTATTAAAATATGTGAAAGCTATTGAACTATAGGGTGAGGGAACCAGAACACCGGAAAAAGCTGACTGTATCTCTGATTTTTGTTTTTAAAAAAACACCTGAGGATCCAAAATAACATAGAAAGAGAAGTCTAAAACCGGAACCACTTTTCCAATCTAACTGGCTTGCAGCCGTCGCTGCAAGCCAAAAATAAGGGTTCGGTAATGGAAGCATTGCACTAGATACATAAATAAGAGAGAAGGAAGAAAATTACCCCAGCCACTTTTGGCTCAACAAGTAAAGACCTCTCTGCCTTCCGTGGCGGTACCAGGGCCCATACGTCCCCGACAGCACAGCTCCCCCTTGCAGAGTTACTAGGTGACTGGGCCCCTTAACTTGCTTAGAATGAGAGGGTGGATAGCTCCATCTGGAATGATGCCAGTGGTGGAGCCTCAGCTAAGAAGCTGGTACAGAATTCCACAAAGGTACGGTATGAGGGAAAAAGCTAAACTTAAAGGAATTTGATTTTGAAAACAGTCTGAACTTCTTGGAGTGTGTAGTTCTGGTCCTTGCTGCGACTGGGGTCAAGTAATCAGCGGCAGGTATATCAACAACGTCCTGAACCACTTTGTATAGCAGTCGAGCAGTTGACCGTCTGGTTTCCAGGGGTTCCCACTGTAGGTGATCGAGTATGGATGATACGCTGCTTTTATTTGTGTACCGATTAGTGGTAAAGCGGGCAGTTCTGCGTTGTACCATCTCGAGCTTCTTGATCTGTTCTTTGTGATGTGGGCTCCATACGGAACAGCAATAGTCCAGATTGGATCTAACCGTACTGCAGTAGGCATTTGCTTTTGTTTCTTCTGTGCCGGTCTTCAGGTTGCGTCACAGAAAGCCAGGCGTGCTGTTTGCCTTCTTGCATTACCGATCGATGTGATTTTGCCATGACAACGAAGACTGTCGGTCCACTCCAAGGTACTTTGTGGTGTCTTGAAGTTCAAGGACATGCCCCTTCAGTTGGTATGGATGCCTGATGGGCGATTTCTGGTAATGAAACTACATGCCACTCTTGCGCTCCCAGTCAGCAAGTGTGTAAGGGTCCTGCTGAAGAGCCGAGCAATCTTCTTGACTGTCTATGGTCCTATAAACAATACAATCATCGGCGAAAAGTCTGGTGTGAGATGTGATGTTGTCCAGAAGATCGTTTATGAAGAAGAGGAAAGGTAAAGGTCCCAGGACTGACCCTGGTGACCCTGCTGGCTACTGGAGCACTCTTGACGTCACGCCTTCAACAACTACACGCTGTGTGCGGCCTGTGAGGAATGATGACATCCATTCATGGAGATATCCTCCAATTCCGAAGTGATGCAGTTTAAGAAGAAGGTGTTGGTGGGACACACGATCAAATGCCTTTGAAAAATCAAGGATGACCATATCCGTCTGAATTCCCTTGTCCATGGCCGAGGCAAGACCGTGTACCAGTGTGACTTACTGCGTCTAGCAACTTCTTCTTCGAAAAACCTGTTGTGAGTCGGTGTGGATTTGGTGCTGGTTACCATGCTTCATCACTTTACTGACAATCACATGCTCCAGAAGCTTACAACATAGGCAGATTAATGAAACTGGCTGGTAGTTTGCTGGGTCATAGCGCTGGCCTTTCCTAAAAACCGCCGACACGTTTGCTTGCTTCCAGTCTTCTGGAACTGAGCCTGTCTGTAGAGACTTGTTGAATATGGTCGGTAGTTCGCTGGGTCATAGCGCTGGCCTTTCCTGAAAACCCCGAAAAGTTTACCTGCTTCCAGTCCTCTGGAACTGAGCCTGTCTGTAGAGACTTGTTGAATATGGTCGCAAGGATAGGTGCGAGTTTTCTGGAGCATTCTTTCAACAGTCGAGCTGGTATCGTATCAGGTCCCGAAGCTTTGTTTGGATTGTTTGAGCGCAACAGCTTTTCCAACCCTTCCTCATTAACTAGAATCTCTTCCATCTCCGGGTAAGGATTACCATCTGGTTCTGGAACTGTGCTTTCCTGGTCCTCCTTGGTGTATTCTGACTGGTACTGTCGACTAATGATATCTGTCTGGTCTTTTGAGGCATCAAATAGGCGCCCTTTGTCCTTCAGTGGGGCAATTCCAGTATCATCTTTCCTCAGAGACTTGATGTATTTCGAGTAGCGCTTCTCTTTTGGTTGACGTTTGACATCCGGGTCACCCACTTCATTGATGCAATTGATGTACTTCCATTAGGACTGAAGTTCAAACTTTTGCACAGCCTTCTTGCAGTCTGGACCCCATTTTGATTTATATCAGTCTTTGAATCGACTGCCTATTCGAAATTCGCAGAATTGCAGTATGTTTCCTCTGGCTTTCTTTGCCGGATCATTTCAGGGTCACTGATGAGGCTTTATTAGCCGAAACTACGTAGTATGGCCCATCTTCTTTCTTATGAATGTTTTCTTTGCTCTTAAAGGAACTCATTTTTGATTTTTATTTGCCTTCACTGCAGCTGGTGTTGTGCCGTGTGGCGGCCGTAAAACGTCTCCCCGTACATCAACCATAGTGCAGTTTATATTTTACTTTTGGTCCTTTGAGATCATCGTGAATATTCTGAGAAATCAGAAATAAGTTATTGATTTAGACTCATTCTAGACAGGTTTTTAATTATTTGGACCCCATTTTGATTTATATCAGTCTTTGAATCGACTGCCTATTCGAAATTCGCAGAATTGCAGTATGTTTCCTCTGGCTTTCTTTGCCGGATCATTTCAGGGTCACTGATGAGGCTTTATTAGCCGAAACTACGTAGTATGGCCTATCTTCTTTCTTATGAATGTTTTCTTTGCTCTTAAAGGAACTCATTTTTGATTTTTATTTGCCTTCACTGCAGCTGGTGTTGTGCCGTGTGGCGGCCGTAAAACGTCTCCCCGTACATCAACCATAGTGCAGTTTATATTTTACTTTTGGTCCTTTGAGATCATCGTGAATATTCTGAGAAATCAGAAATAAGTTATTGATTTAGACTCATTCTAGACAGGTTTTTAATTATTTGGACCCCATTTTGATTTATATCAGTCTTTGAATCGACTGCCTATTCGAAATTCGCAGAATTGCAGTATGTTTCCTCTGGCTTTCTTTGCCGGATCATTTCAGGGTCACTGATGAGGCTTTATTAGCCGAAACTACGTAGTATGGCCCATCTTCTTTCTTATGAATGTTTTCTTTGCTCTTAAAGGAACTCATTTTTGATTTTTATTTGCCTTCACTGCAGCTGGTGTTGTGCCGTGTGGCGGCCGTAAAACGTCTCCCCGTACATCAACCATAGTGCAGTTTATATTTTACTTTTGGTCCTTTGAGATCATCGTGAATATTCTGAGAAATCAGAAATAAGTTATTGATTTAGACTCATTCTAGACAGGTTTTTAATTATTTGGACCCCATTTTGATTTATATCAGTCTTTGAATCGACTGCCTATTCGAAATTCGCAGAATTGCAGTATGTTTCCTCTGGCTTTCTTTGCCGGATCATTTCAGGGTCACTGATGAGGCTTTATTAGCCGAAACTACGTAGTATGGCCCATCTTCTTTCTTATGAATGTTTTCTTTGCTCTTAAAGGAACTCATTTTTGATTTTTATTTGCCTTCACTGCAGCTGGTGTTGTGCCGTGTGGCGGCCGTAAAACGTCTCCCCGTACATCAACCATAGTGCAGTTTATATTTTACTTTTGGTCCTTTGAGATCATCGTGAATATTCTGAGAAATCAGAAATAAGTTATTGATTTAGACTCATTCTAGACAGGTTTTTAATTATTTGGACCCCATTTTGATTTATATCAGTCTTTGAATCGACTGCCTATTCGAAATTCGCAGAATTGCAGTATGTTTCCTCTGGCTTTCTTTGCCGGATCATTTCAGGGTCACTGATGAGGCTTTATTAGCCGAAACTACGTAGTATGGCCCATCTTCTTTCTTATGAATGTTTTCTTTGCTCTTAAAGGAACTCATTTTTGATTTTTATTTGCCTTCACTGCAGCTGGTGTTGTGCCGTGTGGCGGCCGTAAAACGTCTCCCCGTACATCAACCATAGTGCAGTTTATATTTTACTTTTGGTCCTTTGAGATCATCGTGAATATTCTGAGAAATCAGAAATAAGTTATTGATTTAGACTCATTCTAGACAGGTTTTTAATTATTTGGACCCCATTTTGATTTATATCAGTCTTTGAATCGACTGCCTATTCGAAATTCGCAGAATTGCAGTATGTTTCCTCTGGCTTTCTTTGCCGGATCATTTCAGGGTCACTGATGAGGCTTTATTAGCCGAAACTACGTAGTATGGCCCATCTTCTTTCTTATGAATGTTTTCTTTGCTCTTAAAGGAACTCATTTTTGATTTTTATTTGCCTTCACTGCAGCTGGTGTCGTGCCGTGTGGCGGCCGTAAAACGTCTCCCCGTACATCAACCATAGTGCAGTTTATATTTTACTTTTGGTCCTTTGAGATCATCGTGAATATTCTGAGAAATCAGAAATAAGTTATTGATTTAGACTCATTCTAGACAGGTTTTTAATTATTTGGACCCCATTTTGATTTATATCAGTCTTTGAATCGACTGCCTATTCGAAATTCGCAGAATTGCAGTATGTTTCCTCTGGCTTTCTTTGCCGGATCATTTCAGGGTCACTGATGAGGCTTTATTAGCCGAAACTACGTAGTATGGCCCATCTTCTTTCTTATGAATGTTTTCTTTGCTCTTAAAGGAACTCATTTTTGATTTTTATTTGTACTTTCTAACGTCTTTCTCGTTCTTTGTTTTCTTAATGCGTCTAAACAATTAGTCACGCCGTCTCATCTGGGTTTTTTGTTTCTGTCTATCCAGGGTTTGTTGATCTTCTTTCCACTCAGGAGCTTCGTTGGTATGTATTTCTTCATCAAATTTGATGTGACGCGTCGGAATTTGTCCAACATGTCCTCTACCGATGAAGTACTTGCCATGTTGTGAAACTCTACATTGGCCTCCCTTAGTTCCGTTCTTGATACCAGACTTACTTCCATGTGATATATATCCCATGTTTTATTTCAATCTGAGAAAATGACAGGTAAAAGGGATCAAAATGATGCATGTTTTATAAATATATTAGCAAGCTCAAAGAAATTGTAGCTGATTTTATATGGTCACTTCTCCTTTAAAAATGTTGGTTTGTATTTACTCCGTTCTAGTAGGTAAACAAACATTGTTGAATATAAATGAGTATTGGTGCTATTTAGGCATATTCTGTGCATTAGAATTGTTTCAAAGTAGAAGTAAAACAAAAATCAGGAATTGATACAATTAACTTACTCCATCCATAAAAGACACCAAAGGGAAAGAAATACAAACATTAAGCGACCAGACCATAATGGAAACCTCAACAAAGGAAGGCCATATGGACAGTTACTTTCCCACAAAATGGCCATTTGGCCATCCAAAATTAAAAGACACAAGTGATACACACAGTAAGTAACAAACAACAACATAAATAAATCGCCACAGAAGAGCCGCCTTGGAACGGTCAGTGGAAGATTTCCACTGGGGGGCTTAAATCGATTTTACGTGGCCACAATCCTCGCCCTTACTTCCGTCGCGATTTAGACAAATAATTTGTTAAGTCCGCATGAAGGCCTCCTAACTCATCAGTGCAACATCTCCGTGAACACAGAAATCAAAGAACCACAGAGGTGAGACAACGGTGAGGACTCGACAGCAAGAAACCACTGAAATGCTGGAGCAAAAGAAAACCAACAGTTAGACTCCGATGAGCCCGACCAGAGACAGAGCATCAGGCACCAACCAACATTATCTCTTTAATTTTCAATAAGCCTTTACGTTGGAGCCGTCATAGAATATGAGGCCTGACCCACCGGCGTGCAATTAAAGAGGGAAGCAAAGTTGCCAACCGTGATTGGGTTAACTACCATGCATGCAGTCTGTCGTATAATATCCATGTTGTACCCAATCTTTTTATATCGAAGAATGATTTTACGAAATTGGGTGCCGAAGTCATTGCGGCCATATATTTTTCTGAATTTATATACTAAGTCACCATAAAATTCGGGTTCCGATAGACCTTGTTGCAGAAGAGATTTAAGTCCAATATTGAATTTTGAAATTAAATCAGAATGGCGTCTATAAAATTTTGAAAAGGCTTTGCGTAGTTTATGGTACCGATAACCCTGATTAAGAAGTTTAGCCGTTAATAATTTATTACGAGTGTTGAAGTCAGTTACATGACTACACACTCTAGCAAATCGAATTAATTACGAAATATAAACGCCATAGGATGGCGCACGAGGAACATCACCATCCAAAAAAGGAAAATTTACAATCTCAAAATCAAAGTCATCGCGTTTATCATAAATTTTGCACGAAACAAATCCATCTACAATAGATAGATGTAAATCCAAAAACGGGGCCTCGGTATCAGAAGAATTTGCTTTATTTAACTGAAGTTCTAGGGGGTAAATCTGACTGATCAAACCATCAGAATAGGTATTATCAATATTTAATAAATCATCTAAATATCTAGAAGTAGAGCTAAAAGCTTCAATAATTTCAGATTGGTTATCAATGGAAAGCGACAAAATGAAGTCTCTTTCATAACAATACAAGAACAGATCAGCCACCAGAGGAGCAAAGACAAGCAAAGACATTGGAGAAGAAACCCTGATGCAAGCCGATGTCTGGGTTCAATTCCAGATAGAGGTAAACTTTGCACTTTATAAAAACATATGGTTTGCTCGGCCCTTATAGTTGAATCTGAAAGCGTTAACTTTTTCGCAAACTTGAAAGATTCTTTGCGACTGAACTTTTATAATGCATGAGTAAATGATCAAATATGACATAAATTTCTATTTGGAAATTTCCCGTGATACATCATAAGTAAAATAAGGGTTCGGTAATGGTAGAATTGCACTGGATAAAGGGAGGTGCCGGGTTTTATCGGTTTTGGACCGAGCTTTTAGTTGCATTCTAAATACGAGACCTGCTTCCATTGGATATATATCCCACGTTTTATTTCATTGTGAGAAAATGACAGCTGTAAGGCAGTAAAATGATGCATGTTTTATAAATATATCTGCAAGCTCAAAGGAATTGTTGCTGATTTTATATGGTCACCCCCACTTTAAAAATGTTGGTTTGTATTTACTACATTCTAGTCGGTAAATAAACATGGTTGACTGTAACTTTAAAAGGAGCAGTTTTACCTATGGATTTTTTTTCTCATTAACTTGTTGGGCAAGGATGGTTCTATAAACAAGAAAGGTTTGAAAACTTTGTATGAGTAGTTTTTGTGGGCGCAGGTAAGTCGCCTATAGAAATATTTAATGGTAAGCTACCAAAAACAAAGGTAAAAATGTCAGCAGCACTGTCCTATTTTCAATCATTACTTACTTTTCCCACACATTTGTAGTTCTATCCAATTCTGGTTTATGAAACGTATCCTTATGGCATGTATTTTGCCATGGATAATGTAAAACTGTGATGGTAGTGCGAATTAAGATCTAACTGGGTTATTTGATGAGTTTTGCCTCTGATCTATGTTCTTTGGAGGGGGTGTATTTAAAGCAAAATGTAAATCAGTTTTTATTGATGTGTTTGGAAAGAAGACTTGCAGAAATTGCATTTGCAGAAACACAATAGAGAATCTACTTCATCTGGAATATAAAAGTAAGCTTTCAGGGCACAAGGATTATGTCTCAAACCAAAGCAAAACTTAAAAATTGTCTCTCCGAAACAGCCCGCTGCAATATCCCGATAAGTTTTCTCATGTGACATATGTTCTAATTTATTGTATTCATATTAAAAGGACGTGAAAAGATTTATTCAGCTATTTCTCATGGCATTTATAAACATTTTCTTTGCAGTTTTATCTTCCAAATATCCTCAAAAATGTCATTGATTTACTTAAACAGGGGGTGTAGGTGTGAAAATAGCTACAAAAATGAGTATTGGTGCTATTTAGGCATAATTCTGTGCATTTTAGACTTGTTTCAAAGACATTGGAGAAGAAACACTGATGCAAGCCAATGCCTGGGTTCCATTCCAGAAAGAGGCAAACTTTGCACTTTTCATCAACATATGGTTTGTTCGGATTTCATAGTTGAATCTGAAAGCGATAACTTTTTCGCGAACTTTGAAGATTCTTTGTGACTGAACTTTTATTTTGCATGATAAAATTATCAACAAAACCTAAATGTCTATTTGGCAATTCTTTTGATGCATCATAAATAAAATAAGGGTTCGGTATTGGTAGCATTGCACTAGATACTGGGAGGTGCCAGGTTTTATCACTTTTGGATCTAGCTTTTAGTTGTGTTCTAAATACCAGACCTGCTTCTATTGGATATATGTCCAATGTTTTATTTCAATCTGAGAAAATGACAGCTGTAAGGGACTAAAAAGATGCATGTTTTATAAATATATCTGCAAGATCAAAGAAATTGTTGCCGATTTTATATGGTCACCCCTACTTTAAAAGTGTTGGTTTGTATTTACTACGTTCTAGTCGGTAAACAAACATGGTTGACTGTAACTTTAAAATGAGCATATCAACATATGGATTTTTTCTCATTAACTTGTTGGGCAAGGACGGTTCTATAAACAAGCAAAGTTTAAATGCTTTGTATGTGTAGATTTTGTGGGGGCAGGTAAGTCGCCTATGGAAATTTTTAGTGGTAAGCTACCAAAAGCAAACTTGAAGGTAGAAATGTCAGCAGAACTGTCCTGTTTTAAGTCGTTACATACTATTTCCACACATTTGTAGTTCTATCCAATTCAGTTTCATGAAATGTATCCTTTTGGCATGCATTTTGCCATGGTAGTGCGAATTTAGATCTAACTGGGTTATTTGATGAGTTTTTGCCTCTAATCTATGTTCTTGGGAGGGGATGTACTTTAAAGCAATGTAAATCAGTTATTGTTGATGTGTTTGGAAAGAAGACTGTCCTTATGGCCTTATGGCCACCCTTTGTTTAGGTTTCCATTATGGTCTGGTCGCTTCATGTTTGTGTTTCTTTCCCTTTTGGGTCTTTTGTGGGTAGAGTAAGTTAATTGTATCGATTCCTGATCTTTGTTTTACTTCTACTTTGCAGTAATTGCATTTGCAGAAACACAATAAAGAATCTACTTCATCTGGAATATAAGGGTAAGGTTTCAGGGCACAAGGACTATGTCTCAAACCAAAGCAAAACTTAAAAAAATGTCTCTCCGAAACAGCCTGCTGCAATATCCCGTTAAGTTTCTCATCCGTCATATGTTCTTATTTATTGTATTCATATTTAAAGGACGTGAAAAGATATATTCAGCTATTTCTCATGGCAGTAAGGCATTTATAAACGTTTTCTGGGCAGTTTTGTTTTCAAAACATCCTCAAAATGTCATTTTTTTATACTTTAAATAGGGGGTGTAGGTGTGAAAATAGCCATAAAAATAAGGATTGGTTTTATTTAGGCGTAATTCTGTGCCTTTAAGGATAGAATTGTTCCAAAGACATTGGAGAAGAAACACTGATGCAAGCCGGGGATTCTTTGTGACTGAACTTTTATTATGCTTGAGTTTATTTTTGGATATGACCTAAACTACTATTTCGCAATTTTTTTGATACGTCATAAAAAAATAAGAGTTCGGTATTGGTCGCATTGCACTAGATACTGGGAGGTGCCGGGTTTTATCACTTTTTGACCGAGCCTTTAGTTGGTTTAAACACTTTTTATTTGCAAATAAATTACAAAGACATACATAGATATATACACGCAAAATGACATAGGATCTGACGGTAAGCATAGTGCTTATATTGGAAGTCATTTCCTAGGTTCAAGTATTGTTTACAGTGTATTCGAATAATGGTTAAATATTGACATCAATACAAAACCAAATCGTTCTGTGAACATAGAGAGAGAGAGAGAGCTTTTAGTTGCGTTCTAAATACCAGACTTGCTCAATTGGATATATAGCCCATGTTTTATTTCAATGTGAGAAAATGACAGCTGTAAGTGACTAAAATCAAGCATGTTTTTTCTAAATATATCTGCAAGCTCAAAGAAATTGTTGCTGATTTCATATGGCCACCCCTCCTTTAAAAATGGTTTGTATTTACTCCGTTCTTTTAGGTTAACAATCATGGCTGTCTGTAACTTGAAAAGGAGCAGTTCAACATACGGATTTTTCCTTTTAACGTGTTGGGCTAGGATGGTTCTATAAGCAAGCAAGCTTTGAAAAGTTTTGTATGTGTAGTTTCTGTGGGCGTAGGTAAGTCGCCTTTGGAAATATTTATTGGTAAGCTTCCAAGAGCAAAGTTAGAAACGTCAGCAGCACTGTCTTGTTTTCAGTCATTACGTACTGTTTCCACACATTTTTAGTTCTATCCAACTCTGTTTCATAAAAGGTATCTTCATTGCATGTATTTCAACATGGATAATGTAAAAATGTGATGGAAGTGCTAATTAAGGTCTAACTGGGTGTAACCCCCCCCCCCCAGTGGAATTCGATTCCGCTGACCGTTCCAAGGCGGCTCTTCCTTCGCGGTTTATTTTTGTTATGGCTTCTCTTTGGGTGTCTGTGATGCTTATATTTTATTTTGGATAGCCTATTGGCCATTTGTGGGAAAGTATCTGTCCTTTTGGCTTTCCGCTATTGATGTTTCATGTTTGTGCTTCTTTCCCTTTGGTGTCTCTGATGGGAGCTGTGGGTTGATTGCATCGATTCCTGATCATTGCCTTCACTTCAATTTTGATGGGTTTTTGCCTCTGATCTATGTTTTTGAGAAGAGGGTGTACTTTAAAGCCATGTAAATCAGTTTTTATTGATGTGTTTGGAAGGAAGACTTGCAGTAATTGCATTTGCAGTAACACAAGAAAGAATCTACTTCATCTGGAAGAGTAAGGTTTTATGGCACTAAGACTATGTCTCAAACCAAAGCAAAACCTAAAAATTGTCTTTCCAAAACAGCCCGTCGCAATATCATTATAAGTTTTCTCATCTGCTATGTGATCTAATTTATTGTATTCATGATAAAAGGAAGTGCACAGATAAATTCAGCTATCTCTCATGGCATTAAGGCATTTATAAAAAAAAATTCTTGGCAGTTTTGTCTTCCATATATCATCTGAAATGTCAATTTTTACTTCAAATAGGGGATGTAGGTGTGAAAATGACCATGAAATGAGTATTGGTGCTATTTAGGCGTAATTCTGTGCATTTTAGGATAGAATTGTTCCAAAGACATTGGAGAAGAAACACTGATGCAAGCCAGTGTCTAGGTTCCACTTAGAAAGAAGTAAACTTTACACTTTAAATAAAAAACAATACATTTGCTCGGCGTTCATAGTTGAATCTGAAAGCGATAACTATTTCGCAAACTTGGTCGGGCTCATCGGAGTCTAACTGTTGGTTTTCTTTTGCTCCAGCATTTCAGTGGTTTCTTGCTGTCGAGTCCTCACCGTTGTCTCACCTCTGTGGTTCTTTGATTTTTGTGTTCACGGAGATGTTGCACTGATGAGTTAGGAAGCCTTCATGCGGACTGAACAAATTATTTGTCTAAATCGCGACGGAAGTAAGGGCGAGGATTGTGGCCACGTAAAATCGATTTAAGCCCCCCAGTGGAAATCTTCCACTGACCGTTCCAAGGCGGCTCTTCTGTGGCGATTTATTTATGTTGTTGTTTGTTACTTACTGTGTGTATCACTTGTGTCTTTTAATTTTGGAAGGCCATATGGCCAATTTGTGGGAAAGTAACTGTCCTTATGACCTTCCTTTGTTTAGGTTTCCATTATGGTCTGGTCGCTTAATGTTTGTATTTCTTTCCCTTTGGTGTCTTTTATGGGTGGAGTAAGTTAATTGTATCAATTCCTGATCTGTGTTTTACTTCTACTTAAAATATTCTTAGTGACTGAACTTTTATTGTGTAGAGTAAATTATTAGATAGAATCTAAAATTTCTGCTTGGAAAGTCTTTTGATGCATCATAAAGAAAATAATAGTTCGGTATTGGCAAGTTTGCACTAGGAGGGGGTTGCTGAATTTTATCACTTTTGGACCGAGCTTTTAGTTGCGTTCTAAAAACCAGACTTGCTGCCATTCGATATAGATCCCATGTTTTATTTCAATGTGAGAAATGGACTAAAATGAAGCATGTTTTATAAATATATCTACATGCTCAAAGAAATTGTTGCTGATTTTATATGGTCACCCCTCCTTTAAAAATGTTGGTTTGTATTTACTCCGTTGAAGTAGAGTTCGATATTGGTAGCATTGCACTAGATACTTGTAGGTGCCGGGTTTTATCACTTTTGACCGAACTTTTAGTTGCGTTCTAAATACCAGACTTGTTTCAATTGGATAAATATCCCAGGTTTTATTTCAATGTGATAAAATGACAGGTACAAGTGACTAAAATGATGCATGTTTTATAAATATATCTGCCAGCTCAATGAAATTGTTGCTGATTTTATATGGTCACCCCTCCTATAAAAATGGTTTGTATTTACTCCGTTCTAGTAGGTAAACAAACATGGTTGACAGCACCTTGAAAAGGAGCAAATCAACATAAGGTTTCATGGCACTTGGACTATGTCTCAAACCAAAGGAAATCTTAAAAATTGTCCCTCAGAAACAGCCCGCTGCAATATCCTCGATAAGTTTATTATCCGTTATAAGGTATAATTTATTGTATTCATGTCAAAACGATGTGAACAGATATATTCAGCTATTTCTCAGAACACTTAGGCTTTTATAACTATTTTATGGCAGTTTTGTCTTCAAAATATTCTCATAAATGCCATTTTTTACTTTAAATAGGGGTGAAGGTGTAAAAATATCCATACAAATCAGTATTGGTGCTATTTAAGCATATTTCAGTGTATTGTAGGATAGAATTGTTCAAAGATATTGGAGACGAAACACTGATGTAAGCCGGTGTCTAGGTTCTATTTCAGAAATAGGTAAACATATGGGTTGCTCGGCTTTCATAGTTGAATCTGAAAGCGGTAACTTTTTCGCAGACTTGAAAGATTCTTTGTGACTGAACTTTTATTATGCATGAGTAAATTATTACATATGACCTAAATTTCTGTTTGGCAATTCTTTTTGATACATCATAAAGAAAATAAGGGATCGGTAATGGTAGCATTGCACTTGATACATAAATAAGAGAGAAGGAAGAAAGTTACCCCAGCCACTTTTGGCTCAACAAGTAAAGACCTCGCTGCCTTCCGTGGCGGTACCAGGGCCCATACGTCCCCGACAGCACAGCTCCCCCTTGCAGAGTTACTAGGTGACTGGGCCCCTTAACTTGCTTAGAATGAGAGGGTGGATAGCTCCATCCGGAATGATGCCAGTGGTGGAGCCTCAGCTACAGAAGCTGGTACAGAATTCCAAAAAGGTACGTTACGAGGGAAAAAGCTAAACTTAAAGGAATCTAATATTGAAAACAGTCTGAACTTCCTGGAGTGTGTAGCTCTGGTCCTTGCTGCGACTGGGGTCAAGTTATCAGCGGCAGGTATATCAACGTCCTGAACCACTTTGTACAGCAGTCGAGCTGAATATTTGACCGTCTGGTTTCCAGGGGTTCCCACTGTAGGTGATCGAGCATGGATGATACGCTGCTTGTATTTGTGTACCGATTAGTGGTAAAGCGGGCAGTTCTGCGTTGTACCATCTCGAGCTTCCTGATCTGTTCCTTGTGATGTGGGCTCCATACGGAACAGCAATAGTACAGATTGGATCTAACCATACTGCAGTAGGCATTTGCTTTTGTTTCTTCCGTGCCGGTCTTCAAGTTGCGTCACAGAAAGCCAGGCGTGGTCTTTACCTTCTTGCATTACCGATCGATGTGATTTTGCCATGACAACGAAAACTGTCGGTCCACTCCAAGGTACTTTGTGGTGTCTTGAAGTTCATGGACATGCCCCTTCAGTTGGTTTGGATGCCTGATGGGCGATTTCTGGGGATGAAACTACATGCCTCACTTGCGCTCCCAGTCGGCAAGTGTGTAAGGGTCCTGTTGAAGAGCCGAGAAATCTTCTTGACTTTCTATGGTCCTATAAACAATACAATCATCGGCGAAAAGTCTGGTGTGAGATGTGATGGTGTCCGGAAGAAGGTTTATGAAGAAGTGGAAAGGTAAAGGTCCCAGGACTGACCCCTGGGGGACCCTGCTGGCTACTGGTGCACTCTCTGACGTCACGCCTTCAACAACTACACGCTGTGTGCGACCTGTGAGGAATGATGACATCTATTCATGGAGATTTCCTCGAATTTCGAAGTGATGCAGTTTAAGAAGAAGGCGTTGGTGAGAAACACGATCAAATGTCTTTGAAAAATCAAGGATGACCATATCCGTCTGAATTCCCTTGTCCAAGATCGTGTACCAGTGTGACTAACTGCGTCTCGCAATTTCTTCTTCTTCGAAAACCATGTTGTGGGTCGGTGTAGATTTTGTGCTGGTCAACATGCTTCATCACGTTACTGACAATCACATGCTCCAGAAGCTTACAACATAAACAGGTTAAAAAAACTGGCCGGTAGTTTGCTGGGTCATAGCGCTGGCTTTCCTGAAAACCGCCGACACATTCGCTTGCTTCCAGTCCTCTGGAACTGAACCTGTCTGTAGATACTTGTTGAATATGGTCGCACGGATAGGTGCGAGTTTTTTGGAGCTTTCTTTCAACAGTCCAGCTTGTATCATGTCAGGTCCCGAAGCTTTGTATGAATTGTTTGAGCATAACAGCTTTTCCACCCCTTCCTTATTTACTAGAATCTCTTCCATCTCCGTGTAAGGATTACCATCTGGTTCTGGACCTGTGCTTTCCTGGTCCTCCTTGGTGTATAGTGACTGGTACTGTCGACTAGAATGTCTAGCTTGTCTTTTGAGGCATTAAATAGGCGCCCTTTGTCCTTCAGTGGGGCAATTCCAGTAGCATCTTTCCTCAGAGACTTGATGTATTTCCAGAAGTGCTTCTCTTTTGGTTGACGTTCGACATCCGGGTCACCTACTTCATTGATGTACTTCCATTAGGACTGACGTTCAAACTTTTGCACAGCCTTCTTGCAGTCTTTGTACTTTCAAACGTCTTTCTCGTTCTTTGTTTTCTTCATGCGTCTAAACAATTTGTCACGACGTCTCATCTGAGTTTTTATGTTTCTGTCTATCCAGGGTTTGTTGATCTTCTTTCCACTCAGGAGCTTCGTTGGTATGTATTTCTTCATCAAATTTGATGTGAGTCGTCGGAATTTGTTCCACGTGTCCTCTACCGATGAAGTACTTGCCATGTTGTGAAACTCTACATTGGCCTCCCTTGGTGCCCTTATAAATACCAGACTTGCTTCCATGGGATATATATCCCATGTTTTATTTCAATCTGAGAAAATGACAGGTATAAGGGACCAAAATGATGCATGTTTTATAAATACTTTTGCAGCTCAATGAAATTGTTGCTGATTTTATATGGTCACCCCTCCTTTAAAAATGTTGGTTTGTATTTACTCCGTTCTAGTAGGTAAACAAACATTGTTGAATATAAATGAGTATTGGTGCTATTTAGGCATAATTCTGTGCATTAGAATTGTTTCAAAGACATTGGAGAAGAAACCCTGATGCAAGCCGATGTCTGGGTTCAATTCCAGATAGAGGTAAACTTTGCACTTTATAAAAACATATGGTTTGCTCGGCTTTTATACTTGAATCTGAAAGCGATATCTTTTTCGCAAACTTGAAATATGCTTTGTGACTGAACTTTTACAATGCATGAGTAAATGATCAGATATGACATAAATTTCTATTTGGAAATTCTTTTGATGCATCATAAGGAAAATAAGGGTTCGGTATTGATAGCATTGCACTAGATACTGGGAGGTGCCGGGTTTTATCGTTTTTGGACCGAGCTTTCAGTTGCGTTCTAAATACCAAATATGCTTCCATTGGATATATATCCCTTGTTTTATTTCATTGTGAGAAAATGACAGCTGTTAGGGACTAAAATGATGCATGTTTTATAAATATATCTGCAAGTTCAAAGAAATTGTCGCTGATTTTATAGGGTCACCCCTACTTTAAAAATGTTGGTTTGTATTTACTACGTTCTAGTCGGTAAACAAACATGGTTGACTGTAACTTTAAAAGGAGCAGATCAACATATGGATTTTTTTCTCATTAACTTGTTGGGCAAGGATGGTTCTATAAACAAGCAAGGTTTGAAAACTTTGTATGTTTAGTTTTTGTGGGCGCAGGTAAGTTGTTATGGAAATATAAAGTGGTAAGCTACCAAAAGCAAAGGGAGAAATGTCAGCAGCACTGTCCTGTTTTCAGTCATTACATATTATTTCCAAACATTTGTAGTTCTATCCAATTCTGTTTCATGAAATGTATCCTTTTCACATGCATTTTGCCATGCATAATGTAAAAATGTGATGGTAGTACAAATTAGATCTAACCGGGTTATTTGATGAGTTTTTTCCTCTGATCTATGTTCTTGGGAGGGGGTCTTCTTGTTTGGAAAGATTCCTTGCTATAATTGCATTTGCAGAAACACTATAAAGAATCTATATCTGGAATATAAAGGTAACGTTTCAGGGCATAAGGACTATGTCTCAAATCAAAGCAAAACTTAAAAGTTGTCTCTCCGAAACAGCCCCCTGCAATGTCCCGACAAGTTTTCTCATGCGTCATATGTTCTAATTTATTGTATTCATATTAAAAGGACGTGAAAAGATATTAAGCTATTTCTCATGGCATTAAGGCATTTATAAACACTTTCTTGGCAGTTTCGTCTTCCAAATATCCTCAAAAATGTCATTTTTTACTTCAAACAGGAGTGTTGGTGTAAAAATAGCTGTAAAAATGAGTATTGGGGCTATTTAGGCATGAATCTGTGCATTTTAGACTTGTTTCAAAGACATTGGAGAAGAAACACTGATGCAAGCCGATGTCTGGGTTCCATTCCAGAAAGAGGTATACTTTGCACTTTTCAAAAATATAAGGTTTGTTCGGCTTTGATGGTTGAATCTGAAAGCGATAACTTTTTCGCAAACTTGAAAGATTCTTTGTGACTGAACTTTTATTATGCATGAAAAATTATCAACATGAGTTTAATTTCTATTTGGCAATTATTTTGATGCATCATAAAGAAAATAAGGGTTCGGTATTTGTAGCATTGCACTAGATACTGGGAGGTGCCGGGTTTTATCACTTTTCGACCGAGCTTTCAGTTGCGTTCTAAATACCAGACCTGCTTCCATTGGATATATATCCCATGTTTTTATTTCAATGTGAGAAAATGACAGGTGTAAGGCACTTTAAGTGATGCATGTTTTTATAAATATATCTGCCAGCTCAAAGAAATTGTTGCTAATTTTATATGGCCACCATTCCTCCAATAAATGGTTTGTATTAACTCCATTCTAGTAGGCAAACAGTCATGGTTGACTAACTTGAAATAGAGCTGATCAACATGTGGACTTTTGTCATTAACTTGTTGAGCTAGGGTGGTTCTATAAACAAGCAAGGTTTGAAAAGTTTTGTATGTGTTGTTTTCGTGGGGTATAGGTAAGTCGCCTATGGAAATATTTAGTGATAAGATCCCAATACCAAAGGTAGAAATGTAAGCAGCACTGTTCTGTTTTCAGTAATTGCACACTATTTCCACACATTTGTATTTCTATCCAATTCTGTTTCATAAAATGTATCTTTATGGCATGATTTTGCCATGGATAATGTAAAAATGTAATGATAGTGCGAATTTAGGTCTAACTGCGTGTATTTGATGAGTTTTTGACTCTGATCTATGTTCTTAGGAGGTTGTGTACTTTAAAGCCATGTAAATCAATTGTAATTGATGTGTTTAGAAAGAAACATCACTGTAACGTTGGCTGGTGCCTGATGCTCTATCTCTGGTCGGGCCCAACGGAGTCTAACTGTTGGTTTTCTTTTGCTCCGGCTTTTCAGTGGTTTCTTGCTGTCGAGTCTTCACCGTTGAATTATCTCTGTGGTTGTTTGATTATTTGTGTTCACGGAGATGTTGCACTGATAAGTTAGGAGGCCTTCATGCGTACTGAACAAATTATTTGTCTAAATCGCGACGGAAATAAGGGCGAGGATTTTGGCCACATGACATGCATTTTGCCATGGATAATGTAAAAATGTGATGGTTGTGCGAATTAGTTTGCCTCTGATCTAAGTTTTGGGGAGTGGGGGGATGTACGTTGAAGCCATGTAAATCAATTTTACTGATATGTTTAGAAAGAAGACTTGTAGTAATTGCATTTGCAGAAACACAAGAACGAACCTACATCATCTGGAATATATGAGTAAGGTTTCATGGCACTATGATTATGTCTCGAACCAAAGCAAATGAAAAACTGCCTCTCCGAAACAGCGCCTGCAAAATCCCGATAAGTTTTCTCATCCGTTATATGTTCTAATTTATTGTATTCATGTCAGAAGGATGTGAACATATATATTCAGCTATTTCTCATGGCATTAAGGCATTTATAAACATTTTCTTGGCAGTTTTGTCTTCAAAATATCCTCAAAAAATGTCATTTTTTTACTTTAAATAGGGAGTGCATGTGTGAAAATAGCCATAAATATTAGTATTGGTGCTATTTAGGCATAATTTTGTGCATTTTAGGATATAATTGTTCCGCAGACATTGGAGAAGAAAGACTGATGCAAGCTGGTGTCTGGGTTCTATTCCAGAAAGAGGTAAACTTTGCACTTTTCAAAAACAACATGGTTTACTCGGCTTTCATAGTTGAATCTGAAAGCGATAAATTTTTCGCAAACTTGAAATATTCTTTGTGACAGACTTTTATAGTGCATGAGAAAATTATCAGATATGACCTCAATGTCTATTTGGCAATTCTTTTGATGTATCTTAAAGAAAAAAAAGGTTCGATATTGGTAGCATTGCACTAGATACTGTGAGGTGCCTGGTGTTATCACTTTTGGACCGAGCTTATAATTGTGTTCTAAATACCAGACCTGCTTCCATTGGATATATATCCGATGTTTTATTTCAATATGAGAAAATGACAGCTGTAGGTGACTAAAATGATGCATGTTTTATATATATATCTGCAAGTTCAAAGAAATTGATTTTATATGGTCACCCCTCCTTTAAAAATGTTGATTTGTATTTACTCCGCTCTAGTCGGTAAACAAACATGGTTGACTGTAACTTGAAAAGGAACAGATCAACATGTGGAGTTTTTCTCATTATTAGGCTGTGATGGTTCTATAAAAAAGCAATGTTTGAAAAGTTTGGATCTGTAGTTTCTGTGGGCGCAGGAAAGTCGCCTGTATAAGTATTTGGTGATAAGCTCCCAATGCCAAAGGTAGAAATGTCAGCAGCACTGTCCTGTTTTCAGTCATTACATACTGTTTCCACAAATTTGTATTTCTATCTAATTCTGTTTCATAAATTGTATCTTCATGGCATACATTTTGCCATGGATAATGTAAAATTTTGATGGTAGTGCGCATTTAGGTTTAACTTGGTGTTTTTGATGATCGATGTTCTTGGGAGGGGGTGTACTTTAAAGCCATGTAAATCAATTTTTATTTATGTGTTTAGAAAGAAGACTTGCAGTAATTATATTTGCAGAAACACAAGAAAGAAACTACTACTGAACAGACTCAATAAAACCGAGTCTGCTATTTTCGTTTATTTGGTGTATTCTTTGCTTCCAACCCCCAGGTATTAGACTTCCTGCCTTGCCGTGGCCCTGGGGGCTCAATTCCCACTGGGCACATTGCCGCTATGGTCTCTGTGCCCACTGGGAAGAGCTAAAGGAAGTACCACCCGTTTGCCGTGGGTGGCGTCCTGTAAGCCGGAAGAAGGGATCCTGGAGGTTGAGGGTTACCTGAGGTGGCGGTGCTTCAGGTACCCAACACGCCTCTTTGGCCTGGCTTTTCGGTATAGACGGGTGGCCGTGCGGTCCGGCACGGTCAATCGGCTGGTCGCGCCGAGCCCTAGAGATACCGCTTTGCTTTCTCTTCAACTCTTTTTGTATCTTTCCTGATACCAACCATATGCCCATTTACCTTACCCTTTTCTATCTTTTTATCTCTAGAAGGCGGTGGCCAAACGGACCAATCGTGTAGGCATTTTGTTTATGCGAGTATATCTCACGTGTATCTCTAACACCTGCGAGTTGGATAACCACTCCATTTTGGTGTTCCCTTGTAGGGCTCCAAGGAGGGCGGAGAGCACTTGAGACGAAACTAGGATATTCTCCTCATGGCGAATAATAACACAACTAACCGCAACACAAAAAAAACGTCAACGAAACGAAGAGTCAGATGACTCTAGTGATATGATTCAGGAGTCTTCTGTTCCAAAGCCTTCTAATTCTCCGCGTTTTCTGGTTATTACATCATTGGATGACTCACGTAATGTATCAAGCTTATCTCCTTTTGTCATCGAGAAAAGCATCCAATCCATAGCTGGACATCCAAAGAGTATTAAAAAGCTTAGATCCGGTGATCTCCTCTTGGAAGTCGAGAAAGAAAAGCATGTCAAAAACCTGCTCAGCGACAAAAAGTTATTTGATCTCAAAGTCAAGATCTCTTTACACAATACACTTAATTCATCTAAAGGTGTCATTCGCAGTCCGGAACTACGTCCATGCAGCGAGCAAGAGATTCTTGACAATCTCAGGGATCAAGGCGTTATTGGTGTTCGTAACATCCAAGTTCGTAGAAGTGGTGTGCTTAAATCGACAAGCACTTATGTTTTGACATTTAACACACCAGTTCTACCACAGAAAATCAAAGTAGCATATCTTTCTGTGAATGTAGAGGTATACATTCCGAACCCTCTCAGATGTTACAACTGTCAGGTGTTTGGTCACCACGAAAGCAAATGTCAGAAAAAATCCCTCTGTGCCAATTGTGGTGAAGACAAACATGTCGATAACCATCAGCAATGTAAGAATGAGGCCAAATGCGTCAATTGTGGTGAACAACATGCTGTTTTTTCTCGAGACTGTCCAGCTTGGAAAAAAGAAAAAGAAATACTCACAGTTAAGTACCAACAATCGTTATCCTTCCCAGAAGCTCGGAAAATTGTTGAAGAGCGACATACATCATCAACCACCAGTTACGCCAGCATCACAAAGGGTGCTAGTGTAAAATGTACCAGCTCCAGAACACAGACTGTTGAATCATGTATAGCTGAACTGAAAAAATCTGGTGCATGGAGTAAATCCACTCCAGCACCACAAACTTCAACCAATTTATCAAATGGCGCAATCCAGGTTACTTCGGATCGGTCGACAGCGACCGTACCGAAGCCAGCGCCGCATGCAAAAGAGAAACTCGACTCAGGTCGAACTAATAAGGGATCGGAAGATCCGATCAAAAAACATCAATTGTCTCAAAAACAGACAGACAGACAACGTAAAATGGAAAGAGACAATATAAAATTCCAGAACAGATTCGGATCTTTGAGTGACAGTGATATGGAGTTCGCTGAAACTCCATCATCACCAAGCCGCAATAACAGATCGAGGTCAGCAACACCACGAGCTGGTGGTAGCAGATCTATATCACCAATTGCAGCTCCAAAATAGTTTCTAGTCTTAATCTCTTCATAAAATGGATTTAAAACACAAAATAATACAATGGAATTGTCGGGGTCTTAAATCAAATTATAATGAACTCTTATTACTTATTTCGTTATTAAACCCATCGGTTTTTTGTTTGCAAGAACTTTTTTTAAAAACTGATGACAACATTGATGTCAAGGGTTTCAATACATACTATATCTATTCTGATGGTAACAAACCATCTGGTGGCAGTTCAATTTTTGTGAAATCAAGTTTACCACAAAGAGAGATCAAATTAAAAACAGACCTACAAGCTGTAGCAGTATCGGTTTCTTTGGATAAAGAAACTACAATTTGCTCTCTGTATATCCCGCCCTCATTTTCTTTAAAGCCCGAACACCTTGACTCATTGCTGAGTCAACTTCCATCGCCATATCTTTTAGTTGGCGACTTCAATGGTCACAATATTCTATGGGGCTGTAAAGATATCAATAACAGAGGAGCACTTATTGAGGATTTTATTGCAAAAAGCGATCTTTGCTTGATGAATGATAAATCTTATACTTACCTTCACCCTGCGACGGGTCATTTGTCTTCTTTAGATCTCTCTTTGTGTCACCCATCTCTCTTTTTGGACTATGACTGGTCTGTTCATGATGATCAGTGCGGAAGTGATCACTTCCCTGTTATAATTGAGAGCGTAAACGAACCAGATGAGGACTGTAACCAGAAATGGAAAATGAATAAAGCCGACTGGGAATTATTCCATAATTTATGTGAAGAAGAGTTATCAGTTGATCACTTAAATGAATCATCCGACATTGTTTCTGATTTCACAGATACACTTATTAATATATCAGAACAATGCATTCCAAAGACCTCCACAAATACTAAGAAAAGCAAGCCTTGGTTTAATAATGACTGTAAAGAAGCTATTAAAAAGCGTAAACAGGCTCTAAATAAGTTCTGCAAAAATCCTACTTCAGAAAAGCTCAACGACGTAAAAGTTTTTAGAGCTAAAGCTCGGCGAACAATCCGAGCTTCCAAACGAAAGTCATGGAGAGAATATGTCTCCAAATTGAACTATAAAACCCCCATTAGAAAGGTTTGGGATATGGTACGAAAAATTTCAGGAAAAACAAAGTCTTCTAGTTTTACACATTTAAATACTGGATTTGACACAATAGCTTCAACAAAAAAAGATATTTCAGATACTCTTGGTCACACATTCTTGGGAAATTCATCATCGCGTAATTATTCTGACACTTTTAGAAATTTCAAAAAGGACCAAGAGAAAAGAAATCTTAACTTCAAATCCCTTAATCACGAAGAATACAACACACCTTTTAACTTATCCGAACTCGTTGAAGCCATTGAAAAATCACATGATACGACAACCGGCCCCGATGAAATTCATTATCAGATGCTTAAGCATCTGCCAAAAAGTTCTCTTACAACACTTTTAGATATCTTTAATAATATTTGGGAAACGGGGGTCTGTCCTGAGAGTTGGCGTGTAGCTACAGTTGTACCAATTCCGAAACCAGGGAAAGATCATGCAGAACCTACAAATTATCGTCCGATAGCTTTGACAAGTTGTTTGTGTAAAACATTGGAGAGAATGATAAACAAGAGATTAGTCTGGTACTTAGAGTCCAACAACCTCATTTCAGAATATCAATCGGGTTTTCGTTCGGAACGTAGTACCAATGACAATTTAATAAGACTAGAAACATTTATACGAGATGCTTTTATTAACAAAGAACACGTAGTGGCTGTCTTTTTCGACTTGGAGAAAGCATATGATACAACATGGCGTTATGGAATATTGAAAGATCTACATAACATTGGCTTAAGAGGAAAACTTCCCAGTTTTATTGAAAGCTTTTTAGGGGAGCGCATGTTTCAGGTGCGTGTGGGGTCTACCCTGTCAGATTTCTATGATCAAGAACAGGGTGTCCCACAGGGTAGTATTCTTTCAACTATGCTATTTAACATCAAAATAAACAATATTGTACAATGTTTGGACGACAAAACTGATTGTTCATTGTATGTTGATGATTTTTGTATATGTTACCGTTAAAAAAATATGAAAACAATTGAACGAAAGTTACAACAAAATTTAAAAAGAATAGAAGAATGGACTGATAAAAATGGTTTCAAGTTCTCCAAGTCGAAAACGCAGTGTGTTCATTTTTGTAAACTACGGAAGAAACACGAACATCCTTCCCTGTTTTTATACGGATCACAAATTCCTGTTGTTGAAGAAGCCAAATTTCTTGGGGTCATATTTGATCAAAAGTTATCTTTTATTCCATATATTAAATATCTTAAAGCGAAATGCTTAAAAGCTTTGAATCTTTTGAAAGTTTTAGCTCATACAAGTTGGGGAGCAGATCGGTATACTTTATTACATCTTTACCGGTCTTTAATAAGATCTAAATTAGATTATGGGTCTGTTGTTTATGGTTCTGCCAGAAAGTCCTATTTAAAATCCTTGGATACTATCCATCACCAAGGCCTTCGTCTGGCCATGGGAGCCTTCCGTACTTCTCCCGTATTAAGCCTTTATGTAGAAGCAGGTGAACCATCTTTAACCTCGCGCAGAGAGAAACTTTCTCTTCAGTATGCTATCAGACTTGCAGCAAATCCATCTAACCCGGCATCCAAAATTTCATTTCCACCTCAATTTGTAGATAAGTATGAAACAAAACCCACAGCAATCAAACCTTTTGGATTACGTATTTTACCACTGCTGGAAAATTCAGGTATCGACCTTAAAAATATTCAAAAACATGAAACCGCCGAAGTTCCATCTTGGTGTATTAAACAACCTTCTATTCTGTTCGACTTACATGATGGAAAAAAATCCGAATCAAATCCAATACTTCTCAAACAAAACTTTCAGGTACTGCAGTCACGTTACAATGATTACCAGCAAGTCTATACTGATGGTTCCAAAGAAGGAGATAAAGTTGGCTGTGCGTATGTTTCTAAAGATACGCACAAAACCATGCGCCTTCCAGATGGTTCATCTATTTTTACAGCTGAAGCCAAAGCAATAGACCTAGCTTTAGATTTTATCAGTTCTTCAACAATTCAAAAAGCAATTATATTTTCTGATTCACTTTCTGTGCTTAAGGCTTTAGACCATTCATCATCTAAAAATCCTCAAATTCAAAAATTGATCGAAAAACATCATGAAATTTCTAAAACACACCAAATCTTGTTTTGTTGGCTTCCGAGCCATATTGGCATTGTCGGCAATGAATATGCTGACAAGAAAGCAAAGGAATCGCTCAATCTTGATCCATCTGTTTTTAAAATTCCTTTTAATAATTTTAAACCATTTATCAATAGATACATCTTGTCGGAATGGCAAGGCGAATGGGACCGTGCAATAAATAACAAACTCCATGCCATTAAACCTGTCGTTAGTACAAAATGCTCTCCTCCAAAGTTTTCCAGAAAAGAGGACGTAGTATTAACACGACTGCGCATCGGCCATACTAGAGTTACTCATTCTTATATTTTTAATGGTGATGATCGGCCTTCTTGTGTGGGTTGTGATCAGCCGTTCACTGTGAAACATATCTTAATTGACTGTGTTGACTTTTCACCCTCACGTATTTTATATTTCAAAGCTGACACTTTGCAACAACTGTTTCGAGATGTACCTGTTGATAACATTGTTTTATTCTTAAAGGAAATTGGTCTTTTTCATAAGATTTAACTGTTTTGGATTTTTGTGCGTTGTCGTTCTGGCTTGTTGCTTTTAATATCATCATTATTATTCATGCCGTTTAACCATTAACCGACTGACGCTTATGACCCACCAAGAGGGTTGACGCGTCGTTAAACACGAAATCATCATCATCATCATCTTTGCTTCCAAAGGATCTAACTAATCAGAACTTATTCATCTGAAATATGAATAAGGTTTCATGGCACATGTCTCAAACCAAAGCAAATCTAAAAAATTGTCTCCCCGAATCAGCCGCTGCAATATCCTGATAAATTTTCTCATCTGTTATATGTTTTAATTTATTGCATTCATGTCAGCAGGATGTGAACAGATATGTTAAGCTATTTCTCATGGCATTAAGGCTTTTATAAACGCTCTCATGGCAGTTTTGTTTTCCAAATATCCTAAGAAATTTTATTTTTTTTATTTTAAATAGGGGTGTAGGTGTGAAAATCGCCATAAAAATGAGTATTGGTGCTATTTAGGCATAATTCTGTGCATTTTAGGATAGAATTGTTTCAAAGACATAGGAGGAGAAACACTGATGCAAGCCGATGTCTGGGTTCCATTCCAGAAAGAGGTAAACTTTGCGCTTTTCAAAAACATATGGTTTGCTCGGCTTTCATAGATGAATATGAAAGCGATAACTGTTATCCAAACTTGAAAGATTCTTTGTGACTGAACTTTTTTTATACATCTGTTAATTATTAGATATGACCTAAATTTCTGTTTGGCAATTCTTTTGATGCATAATAAAGAAAATAAGGGTTCGTATTGGTAGCATTTCACTAGATACTGGGAGGTGCCGGGTTTTGTCACTTTTGGACCGAGCTTTTATTTACGTTCTAAATACCAGACTTGCTTCCATAGGATATATATCCCCTATTTTATTTCAATGTGAGAAAATGACAGGTACAAGGAACTAAAATGATGCATGTTTTATAAATATATCTGCAAGCCCAAAGAAATTGTATTGCCACCCCTCCTTTAAAAACGGTTTGTATATACTCCGTTCTAGTAGGTAAACAAACATGGTTGACTAACTTGAAAAGGAGCAGGTAAACATCTGGATTTTCTCTAAAACTTGTTTCGCTAGGATGGTTCTATAAACAAGCAATGTTTGAAAAGTTTTGTATGTGTAGTTTTTGTGGGGAATAGGTAAGTCGCCTATGGAAATATTTAGTGGTAAGCTCTCAATAGCAAAGGTATAAATGTCAGCGGCACTGTCCTGTTTTCAGTCATAACATAGTATTTCCACACATTTGTAGTACTATCCAATTCTTTTTCATAAAATGTATCTTCATTGCATGCATTTTGTCATTGATACTGTAAAAATGTGATGGTAGTGCGAATTTACCTCTAACCGGGTGTATTTGATGATGAGTTTTTGCCTTTGATCTTTGTTCATGGCAGGGGGGTTACCTTGAAGCCGTAAACCATTTTTTATTGATATGTTTAGAAAGAGTAATGTGACATGGCACTAGGACTATGTCTCGAACCAAAGCAAAACTTAAAAGTTGTCTCTCCGAAACAGCCCGCTGCAATATCCCGATAAGTTTTCTCATCCGTTATATGTTCTAATTTATTGTATTCATGTCAAAAGGATGCGAACAGATATAGTCAGCTATTTCTAATGGCATTAAGTGACTCCTGTTTCAACAGGGACTTTCATCCCCATTCACTACAAAAGGAAAGTGAACTGTATATTTTATTCCCTACAGACAAGGGAGGCCGAAAAGGTTTGTTTAAATAAAAGGTTGGTGCAGGAGATCCTTTGCAAAATATGAGATCCACGATTGTGATAAAAAATTAGTATTGAGGTGATTCGTTTCCGAAAGAACATGATTTTATAAAGTACTGAAGAAATCAACTGTTAGATGATAACGTACACTCTAAAAGTAAGTAATAAGTGTCCGATTCTGTGAATTCTGGAGTCAAGTGAAATGACAATGAATTGATTTTATAAACTACAAAAGAAATAAACTGTTAGATGATAACTTACTCTAAAAATAAGTGATAAGTGTCCGACTCTGTGAACTCTGGAGTCACATGAAATGACAAGTTACTAATCTAATAACGTATATAAACTGCAGCTTTCTCTCTTTGATGTGCAGAATGATGGAGCATGAAAAAGTGACACGTACACAGTACAAACATTTATGATAGACACAGATGTGGTTATCTTCCGTCCAGCGTGCGGCCATACAGCGCAGGATGATACACAATCAAATGTAGGGTGGTAGTAACATGAGATAGAAAAAGGTTTGAAAGGATGGATCTCGCGTAATGAATTTTGTAATAAAAAAAGAAATGTAATTTTGTAAGATGCATTTGTAAAAATTTATTCGTTGAACGGACAATTGTGCTGTATGTTGGAGGCTTTTACCCAACTGTCACAGAAGCTGAAGTCAGCCACCTATTTCGAGGCACCGGGTAACTCGGTGGGCGGACTGTTTTCGGTGGGGTCTTACCACTCTGCTACAGTCCCGAAGGCAGCCGCCGTAATTCTACCTCCCCCCTGGGCTGGCACGGGTCCAGTTGAATCCGAAAGCGATATTTTTTTCGCAAACTTGGAATATTCTTAGTGACTGGACTTTTATTACGCATGAGTTAATTATTAGATATGAAGTAAATTTCTATTTGGCAATTCTTTTGATGCGTCATAAAGATTATAAGGGTTCGGTATTGGTAGCATTGCACTAGATACTGGGCGGTACCGGGTTTTATCACTTTTGGACCGAATTTTTAGTTGCGTTCTTAATACCAGACCTGCTTCCATTTGATATATATCCCATGTTATATTGCAATGGGAGAAAATGACAGGTATAAGGGACTAAAGTGATGCATGTTTTATAAATGTATCTTCAAGCTCAAACAAGTTGTTGCTGATTTTATATGGTCACCCCTCCATTACAAATGTTGGTTTTTATTGACTCCATTCTAGAAGGTAAACAAACATGGTTGACTGTAAATTGAAAAGGAGCAGATCAACATGTGGAAGTTTCTCATAAGCTTGTTGGGCTAGGGTGGTTCTATAAACAAGAAAAGTTTCAAAAGTTTTGTATGTGTAGTTTTTGTGAGCGCAGGTATGTCGCCTATGGAAATATTTAGTGGAAAGCTCCCAATATCAAAGATAGAAATGTCAGCAGCACCGTCCTGTTTTCAGTCATTACATACTATTTCCACACATTTGTAGTTCTATCATAAAATTTATCTTCATGGCATGTATTTTGTCATGGATAATGTAAAAATGTGATGGTAGTGCTAATTTAGGTATAACAGGGTGTATTTGGTGGGATTTTGCCTCTGATTAAATGCAAGCTTGTACTAAGTATCATTAATTAAGCTGTAATAATTCTTGAGAAATGAACTGAACCATTAGGATGAACGCTAGGGTGGTCAGTGAACCATAAATTGTAGGTCATGGTCAAATATGGGTGCTTGCATTTAAGTTTCCATCTCCAGATACAAGTTTGTACCAATATGTTCTATAAAAGGCTTCATTAATGAAGCTCTTACAGTTCTTGAGAAATTAACATGGCCATTTGAGTACGCTAGGGTGGTCGCAATATTTTACGAAGTCGGTGAACCATGAAATGTAGGTCAAGGTCAAATACGGATGCTTGCATTTAAGTTGCCATCCCGACTTACAAGTTTGTACCAAGTATCATTAATGAAGCTCTTATAGTTATTGAGAAATAAACTTGACCATTAGGGTCAGCACTAGGGTGGTCGCAATATTTTACAAAGTCAGTGAACCATGAAATTTAGGCCACGGTCAAATATGGATGCTTGCATTTAAGTTGCCATCCCAAGATTAAAGTTTGTAACAAATATCATTAATGAAGCTCTTATAGTTCTTGAGAAATAAACTTGACAATCAGGGTGAACGCTAGGGTGGTCGCAATATTTTACAAAGACAGTGAACCATAAAATGTAGGTCAAAGTCAAATAGGGATGCTTGCAATAAAGTTGCAATCCGCAGATACAAGTTTGTACCAATTATCATAAATGCAGTTCTTATACTTCTTGTGAAATAGACTTGAACCTTAGGGTGAACGCTATGGTGGTCGCAAATGTTGACACCTTGACAAACAGACGAACGGACGCACGGACGAACGAACGGACGGAAAACCGGGCGCCTGTATCGCGCCATGCTAATAGCAGGCGCGACAATAAACCATTAGATGATAACGTACACTCTAAAAGTAAGTGATAAGTGTCCAATTCTGTAAACTCTGGAGTCACATGCAATGAAAAAGTTACTAATCTAATAACATTTATAAAATACATCTTTCATTCTTTGATGTGCCGAGCGATGGAGAATGAAAAAATGACACATACACAATACAAACATTTATGTTAGACATAGATGAGGTTATATTCCGTCCAGTGTGCGGCCCACCAGCGCAGGATGATACACGTACAACTGTAGCATGGTAGTAACATGAGATAGGAAAAGTTTAAAAGGATAGATCTCGCGTAATGAATTTTGTAATAAAAAAGAAAAGTAATTTTGTAAGATGCATTTGAACAAATTTATTCACAAAATAATACCGGTTGAACGGTCGATTGTTCTGTATGTTGGAGGCTTTAACCCAACTGCCACAGAAGCTGAAGGCAGCAACCCATTTCGAGGCACAGGTGAATCGGCGGCCGGACAGCAATTTTCGGTGGGTTCTTACTACCTTGCCACAGTCCCGAAGGCAGCCGCCTTATTTCTACCCCGCAACCCCCCCACCCCCACGGGCTTGCATGGGGCCAGTTGAATCTGAAAGCGATATTATTTTCGCAAACTTGAAAGATTCTTTGTTGAAGAACTTTTCGTGTGCATGAGTAAATTATTAGATATGACCTAAATTTCTATTTGGCAATTCTTTTTATGCATCATAAAGAAAAGAAGAGTTCGGTATTGGTGGAATTGCACTAGATACTGGGCGGTGCCGGGTTTTATCACTTTTGGACCGAATTGTTAGTTGCGTTCTAAATACCAGACCTGTTTGCAATTGGTATATATCCAATGTTTTATTAAAATGTGAGAAAATGACAGGTATACGGGACTAAAATGATGCATGATGATGGTAGTGTGAATTTAGGTCTAACTGGGTGTATTTGATGATCTATGGTTTTGGGAGGGGAGTACTTTAAAGCCATGTAAATCAATTTTTATTGTTGTGTTTTGAAAGAAGACTTGCAGTAATTGCATTTGCAGAAACACAAGAAAGAATAATCTACTTCATCTAGAATATAGGAGTAGGGTTTCATGGCAATAGGACTATGTCTCAAACCAAAGCAAATCTTAAAAAATGTCTCTCCGAACCAGCCCGGCGCTGCAATATCCCGATAAGTTATATGCTCTTATTTATTGTATTCATGTCAGAAGGATGTGGACAGATACACTCAGCTATTTCTCATGGCATTAAGGCATTTATAAACGTTTATTTGGCAGTTTTGTTTTCAAAACATCCTCAAAAATGTCATTTTTTACTTTAAATAGGGAGGTGTAGGTGTAAAAATAGCCATAAAAAATAAGGATTGGTGTTATGTAGGCGTCATTCTGTGCATTGTAGGATAGAATTATGTCAAAGACATTGGAGAAGAAACACTGATGCAAGCCGGTGTCTGGGTTCAATTCCAGAAAGAGTAAAACTTTGCACTTTTCAAAAACATATGGTTTGCTCGGCTTTCATAGTTTAATCTGAAAGCGATAACTTTTTCGCAAACCTGAAAGATTCTTTGTGACTGAACTTTTATTATGCATGAGTTAATTATCAGATATGACCTAAACTTCTAGTTGGTAATACTTTTGATGCATTATAAAGAAAATAAGGGTTCGGTATTGGTAGCATTACACTAGTTACTGGGAGGTGCCGGGATTTATATTTGCAATTCTTTTGATGCATCATAAAGAAAATAAGGGTTCAGTATTGGTAGCATTACACTTGATACTGGGAGGTGCCGGGTTTTATCACATTTGTACCGAGCTTATAGTTGCGTTCAAAATACCAGACTTGCTTCAAATGGACAAATATCCCATGTTTTATTTCAATGTGAGAAAATAACAGGTATAAGGGACTAAAATGATGCATGTTATATAAATATAACTGCAAGCTCGAAGAAATGTGTTGCTGATTTTATATGGTCACCCCTCCTTTAAAAAATGGTTTGTATTGTTATGAAATGAACAGAACTCATTGTATGTAATTTTTGGGAATGCTTTGGTTATATTCAAAGAACATACTTTAAGATTGAAGATCATTACTTTGTGTAGAAATGGTTCTTTTTCTAATTAATGCATGAAAAAAAATTGTAATATTTAAGGTGCATGATCAGTAATCAAGATCAGGGCTCATCATTAGCTGTCTATGATGAGTAATCATGATGTTGGCTCATGTTCGGTGATTGTGATAGGGACTCGTGATCATTGATCACGATTGCGGATCGTGATCAATGATTATGATAGAGTGGCAACAATCATGAGTCCTGATCCATTTTACTCATATATAAGGCAGTGAGAGAGAGAGAGAGAAAGAGCAGAGAAGGTCTTTTTGGGTGATAAGTTCTGGAGTGAGATAGAAGTTTTGGACCTGTTTAAGGAAAATAGTACCATCTTGCTTTTTTGAAGATAATAGTTGTATGTGCTAGAAAAAATATATACATTAAATTAGTCAAAATTCTACAATCTTAGTTATTAATGGGATATTAAACTCGGCCACAGAAAATTATAATTATTTTCCATCAAACTGGTGGCAGACAGTAGATTCTTTCTGCTGAGTACTGACCAAGTTGGAATTTAATTTATGAGACAGAAGAATAAGAAATTTTTGTAACACTGGTGGCAGCGTTGGGATGGTACTTATACATGCCACTGAAGTGTAATTATTTGTGATTTGGGAAAATTACCTGTTTTAATTGAGTACTTGTAACTTGTTAAAGTGGTTGTTTCAAGAATAAATTTCTGATTTAAAGAAATACATGCACTAGACATTCTGTTATTCTGTTGATGACGAAAGCTATTACTGGAAACAATCTTAATTGTTCCAAGCACTTATATTATCAAACATGGTAGTGGTCAGAATATTTCTTTTGTTGTGGGCAATGCTGACAAGCAAGGCATGGGCATACACAGATGAACATGTCCCCAAAGAATGCAAAAGCTGTACACATGTGTATTATCAATTTGGGTAATGGAATAGCTTCGCTCAAAATGGTAGGACAGAAGACATTTTAAGGCGGGTGGATATCAGATCTGGCAGGGCAGGCGGTGAAAAAGAAAAAAGCATTAAGTTGAAAACGGGTAGCTTATCTGGGGTCTATACATGAAAAATCTTCAATGGGCATTCTAGTGGACAAGATTACAAGTGTTGTGAAACTACGTGTATGTTTGGTCTTCGTACCATGCACGTCCTTGAACAAGGAATTTCATTGGGAGTCTCCTTTATAATGGGAAGCGTTAGGTTAGTAAGTATGAAACGTGAGGGCTATGGATGATGATTTTTTTAAGCAGGTATGAGGATTGTCTGTGAGGGAAAACAGTTCATCAGAGGGTAAAGTAGCACAGAAAGGGTGTAGATGAGGCTGGAGGGGAGTCAGAGGTGGTTGTGTTTTTAGAGATTTTTACAGAAAAAAAAATCTGCACTGTAATGCTGTTTATCCTTATCTTTGTTGAATACCTAGAATTGTTTCCATGTCCATATCATGGAAACAGCCGATGATTTAATCTGAAAGGTTAGGCAAACTGACCTTTATGATAAGACAGCCTTTTCCACTGGGATTTAATGACAACATTTATCATGAGGGTAATATTTCCAGAATGCCGGACTTTGATATTTTCTCACTCCTGGAATGTCGAAAACGCAGAACTAGATCTCACGGCACCAGGAAAAATGGTAACTTTAAACGTAAAACACGTGCGTTTAAACGAAACAATACTAGACTGAAGTGACTGTCAATTATATTATTAAATCATGGACGCCACTCTATGCTTTCATTTTTAAGTTCATTACCCGTTTCTGTTTTACGTCTTCTGGACACCGAGGCGAATAAATTCTACGATAGTTCTCATCAGTTATATGATGCGGCTCTCTTAACTAGAGGCTATACTCAGCATACTCTCCGTCCTTACATTGATTCTGAAATTAATCATAAACGCCATTTCTTCAAAATATCCTTCATTAATAAGGGTATGGATTTTATAGATTTGCCCAGTATCTTCCGTGAGAGATCGGTGCTTTCTTCCATTCCTGCTTATTTTCAAAATACTGAAACACCTATAATTTGCTATAAATATAACAAACCTGTTAGATCTATCATTTTTAATTTCAATAAACTTGTTTCAGATCTTGATATTGATACTAATACTCCTGATTCATGTGATTGTAAAAACTCAAAGTATTGCTATCCTGCTGCTGGTCATGTAATTACTGGCAATTTGAAAATTATTCCTGATTCTAGGATAAGGAATATAATTTCTAAAGGACCGAAATATCGGTTTCCTTCTAAAATTGATTTCAGTAAATGTAGAGATGAAATCGCTGCTTCCTTGAATGAATTCGGTAATCGATGGTGTAAGCGAGAGTATGTTGAGCATAAAGCCCTTAAGGACTGGAAACTTAGCATTTTAAAACTAGTAAATAAACGCATTTCTTTCTATTCTCAAAATACTAACTTATTACCTCCTAAGCCCAAGACGTCTTTACGTCATCTTAAACTAGGTATTCAAGAATTTCATAAGAAGTTTGTTTTGGCCCCTGCAGACAAGGCCGCTAACAACGTCGTCGTTGTGTGACGGCTCCACTATGTTAACACCCTTAAGCAGGAGCTTGGTGGTACTATGGCCTATGAACTTCAGCCTTTAGCTGAAGAGAGAGTTATAGTAGATAAACATGTTTGTCTTTCAGCCACCAAGTTTGCTGTGTGTGTTAAGTTTGCTGTGTGTGTTAACGAAGGCCAAGACAAGCTTCCTACGCTATACTGGTTACCAAAACTTCATAAAAAACCTTACAAAGCACGGTTTATTGCAAATTCTAGCTCTTGCACTACCACTGAACTTTCTAAATTATTAACTTCCTGTCTTACTGCTATTAAAACGCATGTAATTAAATATTGTGATAAAGTCTTTGAAAGATCAGGAAGAAATCTGTTTTGGTCTATAAAAAATTCGAATGAGGTTTTAAATAAATTGAAATCTAGACATTTTCGTGCTTCTAGTCTGTCTACCTACGATTTTTCCACTCTTTACACTACACTTCCTCATAATCTTATAAAAGAAAAGCTTAATGATTTAATTGAATGGACTTTTCACAGAGAAGATTCTCTCTATCTTGCATGTAATGTCAGAAATGCATTTTTCACTTCTAAAGAGCATAAGAATTATACACTTTGGTCATGTCAGAAAGTGTGTGATGCCCTCACCTTTCTACTTGACAATATTTATATTAGATTCGGTACTAAGTTATTTAGACAAATTGTGGGTATTCCGATGGGTACTAATTGCGCACCTCTTGTGGCTGATCTGTTCTTGTATTGTTATGAAAGAGACTTCATTTTGTCGCTTTCCATTGATAACCAATCTGAAATTATTGAAGCTTTTAGCTCTACTTGTAGATATTTAGATGATTTATTAAATATTGATAATACCTATTTTGATGGTTTGATCAGTCAGATTTACCCCCTTGAACTTCAGTTAAATAAAGCAAATTCTTCTGATACCGAGGCCCCGTTTTTGGATTTACATCTGTCTATTGTAGATGGATTTGTTTCGTGCAAAATTTATGATAAACGCGATGACTTTGATTTTGAGATTGTAAATTTTCCTTTTTTGGATGGTGATGTTCCTCGTGCGCCATCCTATGGCGTTTATATTTCGCAATTAATTCGATTTGCTAGAGTGTGTAGTCATGTAACTGACTTCAACACTCGTAATAAATTATTAACGGCTAAACTCCTTAATCAGGGTTATCGGTACCATAAACTACGCAACGCCTTTTCAAAATTTTATAGACGCCATTCTGATTTAATTTCAAAATTCAATATTGGACTTAAATCTCTTCTGCAACAAGGTCTATCGGAACCCGAATTTTATGGTGACTTAGCATATAAATTCAGAAAAATATATAACCGCAATGACTTCAGCACCCAATTTCGTAAAATCATTCTTCGATATAAAAAGATTGGGTACAACATGGATATTATACGACAGACTGCATGCATGGTAGTTAACCCAATCACGGTTGGCAACTTTGCTTCCCTCTTTAATTGCACGCCGGTGGGTCAGGCCTCAGATTCTATGACGGCTCCAACGTAAAGGCTTATTGAGAATTAGAGAGATCTAATTCAAGGTAATGTTGGTTGGTGCCTGATGCTCTGTCTCTGGTCGGGCTCATCGGAGTCTAACTGTTGGTTTTCTTTTGCTCCAGCATTTCAGTGGTTTCTTGCTGTCGAGTCCTCACCGTTGTCTCACCTCTGTAGTTCTTTGATTTTTGTGTTCACGGAGATGTTGCACTGATGAGTTAGGAGGCCTTCATGCGGACTGAACAAATTATTTGTCTAAATCGCGACGGAAGTAAGGGCGAGGATTGTGGCCACGTAAAATCGATTTAAGCCCCCCAGTGGAAATCTTCCACTGACCGTTCCAAGGCGGCTCTTCTGTGGCGATTTATTTATGTTGTTGTTTGTTACTTACTGTGTGTATCACTTGTGTCTTTTGGTTTTGGATGGCCATATGGCCATTTTGTGGGAAAGTAACTGTCCTTATGGCCTTCCTTTGTTTGGGTTTCCATTATGGTCTGGTCGCTTAATGTTTGTATTTCTTTCCCTTTGGTGTCTTTTATGGGTGGAGTAAGTTAATTGTATCAATTCCTGATCTTTGTTTTACTTCTACTTTATCCTGGAAAGGAATTTGTTTTACATAATTTGATGTGACATTGTTAATTTCATGCTATGCGAATATGCTATTAACAAGTTCAGTTAACATACAGATGGGTTTGATGGAATTTGGAATTGGGCTGAAATCATTTTATCAGAAGCCTTGTTGGGATCAACTTGTGATTTCATATTTTTCTGCTGCGACTATTATAGTAAAGTTATGAATAAAAAGTGCATGGCAGTTTCGATAGGATATGAATCAATAAGCAGAAATTTTAGTATTTTAAATGATACATTCTGTTCTGTAGCGCTAATTCACTAATTTCGATACCAGCCAATTTTAGGAGGCTTGGAAACGATAAATGATTTGTATTTCGTATAGTGGAAAGTCATGATAATGCACGATTAAATCTTAAAGTTTCATTTTCAGACTGATTGTGAAGTTTAGTATAGGGTTAATGCAAATATGAAATTCACAGCATCACAAGATTCATTTTTAATGAGTGGGTTGATTTGAATAATATATATCACTATATTAGTGATGGTTGGAGGTTCGATCCTTGCCAAATATTTTGTGGTCTGGAGTAATTTGTGCCCCATGGAAAGTCTGGTTGACGTCAACATTCTGGACAAGAACAGAGAGAGGTCAATGGTACCGTATGTTTTATTTCATGTTATGTTCAGATGCGGAAGTATTATGTGTAAGATTTGCTTCATTTTTCATGTTTAGTTCACTTTTGTTGATGTGGCGTATGGGACGGGAGAAAGTGCAGTCAACGAGGAATATTAAGTTATGTTATGATTCCATGGATGTAAATAAATATTTAGTGTTATAGTTGTCATCACCAGCAACTATGGGATCTATGTATGTTCATGTCCGGGTGAGAAATAACAAGTAGTTATACTTTAATTATTCATTCTGGATGTGAAATGTTTCACCAATATCATAATCATTATCATTTTCACGGGAGTATTTGTGTTTTGTGTGACAGTTGCATATAGTGTCTGTGTTTTGGGAATTAATAATTCATGCTGTTTTCATTGTTGCCATTGGATGCAAATTTTCATATTCATCATCTTGTTCATAATTTGTTTGAAAGACAAGTTTGTATGTGGCTAAAATGAAGTGTTTTTACAGTTTCCATATATATATAATATAATATATATATGATAACACTGGGTTATATTTTCCCTGTGATGGAATGAAATTGTGAATGATATTGGATAGTACAGCAAATTCTCTGGAAATTATAGGTTGTTATAGTGCGATGTTACCCCGCACTAAGGATACACAGCTTAATTTGTGGATAAACTCACAAGTGTGTTACCCCACACCTGGAACGAAGTTTCCCTCACAAGGATGGTTTCTCCGGTTTGCTGGGTACCGCTAAGTTCACAAGTGTGATGCTACCCCACACTTGAAGGGGGTTTCCCTCACATGGAAAGTAGTATCCGTTTTGCTGGGTACTGAAATGCTGTCAAGTGTGATGTTTCCCCACACTTGATTAGTATGTCACAATTGAGGACACAATCAGAACTCTTAATTCCAGGGACATGCACAAGTGTGTTGTTACCCCACACTTGTTGGGAATGTCAAGAGAAAAGTCTTTCAGATGGAGCTTTCCTGGCCACTTTTTCATGGACATGTTGGAAGTACTTTGTCTAAACCTAATACTTTGTTTTTGTTTACCAACTGACACAATTAACATTCCATAGTAACTCAATTCAAGGTTATGTGTGTATCATGAATGGATTCAATGGGAGAGTGTGAGCAAAATGAGCTTAAAATACAATGACTGAAAGGTTATATATATATATATATATATATATATATATATATATATATATATATATATATATATATATATATATATATATATATATATATATATATATATATATATATGTGTATATATATATATATATGTGTGTGTGTTATGAAATGAACAGAACTCATTGTATTTAATTTTTGGGAATGCTACGGTTATATTCAAAGAACATACTTTAAGATTGAAGATCATTACTTTGTGTAGAAATGTTTATTTTTCTAATTAATGCATGAAAATTGACATATTTATGGTGCATGATCAGTAATCAAGATCAGGGCTCATCATTAACTGTCTATGATGAGTAATCATGATGTGGGCTCATGTTCGGTGATTGTGATATGGGCTCGTGATCATTGATCACGATTGCGGATCGTGATCAATGAATATGATAGAGTAGCAACAATCATGAGTCCTGATCCATTTTACTCATATATAAGGCAGTGAGAGAGAGCGCAGAGAGGGTCTTTTTGTGTGATAAGTTCTGGAATGAGATAGATGATTTCACCCAATTTCGTAAAAAAAGTACCATCTTGTTTTTATGAAGATTATAGTTGTATATGCTAGAAAATAATATATACATTAAATAAGTCAAAATCCTACAATCTTAGTTATTAATGGGATATTAAACTCGGCCACAGAAAATTATAATTATTTTCCATCAAACTGGTGGTAGACAGTAGATTCTTCCTGCTGAGTACTGACCAAGTTGGAAATTTAATTATGAGACAGAAGAATAAGAAGTTTTTCTAACAGTAACACATGGTTGACTGTAACTTGCATGTGGTTTTTTTCTCATTAACTTGCTGGGCTAGGATGGTTCTATAAACAAGCAAGGTTAGCAAAGTTTTGTATGTGTAGTTTTGTGGGCGCAGGTAAGTCGCCTATTGAAATATTTAGTGGTAACCTCCCAATAGCAAAGGTAGAAATGTCAGCAGGACTCTCCTGTTTCCAGTCATTACATACTATTTCCACACTTTTGTAGTTTTATCCAATTCTGTTTCATAAAATGTATCTTCATGGCATGCATTTTGTCATGAACAATTTAAAAATGTGATGATAGTGCGTATTTAGGTCTAACCGGGTTATTTGATGGGTTTTTGCCTCTGATCTAGGTTCTCGGGAGGGGGGTGCACCTTAAAGCCATGTACATCAATTTTTATTGATGTGTTTAGAAAGAAGACTTGCAGTAATTGCATTTGCAGTAACAAGAAAGAATCTACTTCATCCGGAATAAAAGGGTAAGGTTTCATGGCACTAGGACTATGTATCAAACCAAAGCAAAACTAACAAGAGCACCGCATGCGGGTGCCAACGCTCGTCTGCAGTTTCTTTTAGAAAACCAAAGTTCTAAGTCAAACAAGAGCAATCAAATTGCAAGATGGAGTTATAAAACTTGTAGGGAATGTAGCTCTTGTGATGGTGAGTATGTGTATGAAGTTTCATGAAGGTAGGCCAAATACTTTTGGAAATATGGTCAAGGTTAAGGTTTTCGGTTAAGGACGACGCCAGACGACAACGAAGACGCCGGAGTGATGACAATAGCTCGAAAGTTTTTTTTTCAAAAAACAGACGAGCTAAAAATTTGTCTCTCCAAAGCAGCCCGCTGCAATATCCTGATAAGCTTTTCATCAGCATGTGGTTTTTTTCTCATTAACTTGTTGGGCTAGGATGGTTCTATAAACAAGCAAGGTTTGAAAAGTTTTGTATGTGTAGTTTTGTGGGCGCAGGTAAGTCGCCTATGGGAATATTTAGTGGTAAGCTCCCAATAGCAAAGGTAGAAATGTCAGCAGCACTGTCCTTTTTTCAGTCATTACATACTATTTCCACATATTTGTAGTTCTATCCAATTCTGTTTCATAAAATGTATCTTCATGGCATGCATTTTGTCATGACCAATTTAAAAATGTGATGATAGTGCGTATTTAGGTCTAACCGGGTTGTGCGTATTTAGGTCTAACCGGGTTATTTGATGAGTTTTTGCCTCTGATCTAGGTTCTCGGGAGGGGGTGCACCTTAAAGCCATGTACATCAATTTTTATTGATTTGTTCAGAAAGAAGACTTGCAGAAATTTCATTTGCAGAAACAAGAAAGAATCTACTTCATCCGGAATATAAGAGTAAGGTTTCATGGCACTAGGACTATGTATCAAACCAAAGCAAAACTTAAAATTTGTCTCTCCAAAGTAGCCCGCTGCAATATCCTGATAAGTGTTTTCATCCGTTTTATGTTCTAATTTATTGTATTCTTGTCAAAAGCATGTGCACATATATATTCAGGTATTTCTCAGGGCATTTAGTTATTTATAAACGTTTTCGTGGCAGTTTTGTCTTCAACATGTCCTAAAATGTCATTTTTTACTTTACAAAGGGGGTGTGGGTGTGAAGATAGCCGTAAAAATAAGTATTGGTGTTATTTAGGCGTCATTCTGTGCATTTTAGGATAGAATCGTTCCAAAGACAGTGGAGAAGATACACTGATGCAAGTCGGTGTCTGGGTTCCATTCCAGAAAGAGGTAAAATTTGCACTCTTCAAAAACATATGGTTTGCTCGGCTTTCATAGTTGAATCTGAAAGCAATAGCTTTTTCGCACACTTGAAAGATTCTTTATGACTGAACTTTTATTATGTATGAGTATAATATTTAATATGACCTTAATTTCTTTTTGGCAATTCTTTTGATGCATCATAAAGAAAATAAGGGTTCGATATTGGTAGCATTGCGCTAGATACTGGGAGGTGCCAGGTTTTATCACTTTTGGACCGAGCTTTTAGTTGCGTTCTAAATACCAGACCTGCTTCCATTTGATATATATTTCATGTTTTTTTTTCAATGTGAGAAAATGACAGCTGTAAGGGACTAAAACGATGCATATTTTATAAATATATCTGCAAGCTCCACGAAATTGTTGCTGAATTTATATGGTCACCCCTCCTTTAAAATGTTGGTTTGTATTTACTCCGTTCTAGTCGATAAACAAACATGGATGACTGTAAATGGAAAAGGAACAGATCAATATGTGGATTTTTTTTCATTAACTTGTTAGCCTGTGATGGTTCTATAAACAAGTAAAGTTTGAAAAGTTTTGTATGTGTAGTTTCTGTGGGCGCAGGTAAGTCGCCTATGGAAATATTTAGTGGTAAGCTCCCAACAGCAAAGGTAGAAATGTCTGTAGCACTGTCCTGTTTTCAGTCATTACATACTATTTCCACACATTTGTAGTTCTATCCAATTCTGTTTCATAAATGTATCTTCATGGCATGCATTTTGCCATAGGTAATGTAAATATGTAATGGTATTGGGAATTTAGGTCTAACTGGGTGTATTTGATGAGTTTTAGCCTCTGATCTATGTTCTTTGGAGGGGGTGTACTTTTAAGCCATGTAAATCAATTTTTATTGATGTGTTTAGAAAGAATACTTGGAGTAATTGCATGTGCAGAAACACAAGAAAGAATCTACTTCATCTGGAATATAAGAGTAAGGTTTCATGTCGCGTAATGAATTTTGTAATAAAAAAGTAAGTGATAAGTGTCCGATTCTGTGAACTCTGGAGTAACATGAAAAGACAAGTTACTAATATAAAAACGTATATAAAATGCACCTTTCATTCTTTGATGTGCAGAGTGATGGAGCATGAAAAAGTGACACCTGCACAGTACAAACACTTATGTTAGACACAGATGCGGTTATCTTCCGTCCAGTGTGCGGCCCTACAGCGCAGGATGATACACAATCAAATGTAGCGTGGTAGTAACATGAGATAAGAAAGGTTTAAAAGGTTTAGATCTCGCGTAATGAATTTTGTAATAAAAAAGAAATGTAATTTTGTAAGATGCATTTGAACGAATTCATTCGTTGAACGGACGATTGTTCTGTATGTTGGAGGCTTTTACCAAGCTGCCATAGAAGCATAAGTCAGCCACCTACTTCGAGGCACCGGGTATTACGGCGGGCGAACTGTTTTCAGTGGGGTCTTATATTCATTAACTTGTTGGGCTAGGATGGCTCTTTCATGAGGTATAAGGTTTGAAAAGTTTTGTATTGATATTTTTTGTGAGAGCAGGTAAAAATACTGTTGTCGCCTATGGAAAATATTGAGTGGTAAGCTCCATGTAGCAAAGATAGAAATGTCAGCAGCACTGTGTTGTTTTCTGTCATTACATACTATTTCCACAAATCTATAGGTTATATACAATTCTGTCCAATAAAATGTATCATCATGGCATTTATTTTGCCATACATACCGTAAAAATATAGGTGGTAGTGCTAAGTTAGGTCTAACTGGGTGTATTTGACGTGTTTTTGCCACTGATCTATGTTCTTGGGAGAGGGGCGGGTACTTTCAAGCCATGTTTATCAGTTTTTATTGATGTGTTTGAAAAGGAGATTTGCAGTAATTGCATTTGCAGAAACACAAGAAAGAATCTATTTCAGCTGGAAAATAAGAGTAAGCTTTCATGGCACTAGGACTATGTCTCAAACCAAAGCAAAACTTTAAAATTGTCTCTCAGAAACAGCCCGCTGCAATATCCCGATAATTTTTCTCATCTATTATAAGTTCTAACTTATTGTATTCATGTCAAAAGAATGTGAACAGATATAGTCAGCTATTTCTCATGGCATTAAGGCATTTATAAACATTTTCTTGGCTATTTTGTCTTCAAAATGTCCTCAAAATATCATTTTTTACTTATAATAGGGGATGTAGGTGTGAAAAAGCCATAAAAACGAGTATTGGTGCTATTTATGCATAATTCTGTGCATTTCAGGTTAGAATAGTTCAGATGCATTGGAGAAGAACCACTGATGCACGTCGGTGTCTTGGTTCCATTCCAGAAAGAGGTGAACTTTGCGCTTTTCTATAGTTTCCTCAGTTTTCATAGTTGAATCTGAAAGCGATTACTTTTTCGGAAACTTGAAATATTCTTTGTGACTGAACTCTTATTATGCATGATAAACTTTTTAGATGTGACAAATTTCTATTTGGAAATTCGTTTGATGCATCATAAAGAAAATAAGGTTTCGGTATTGGTATTATTGCACTAGATACTGGAAAGTGTCGGGTTTTATCTCTTTTTGACTGAGTTTTCGTTGCGTTCTAGATACCAGGCTTGCTTCCATTGGATAATTATCCCATGTTTTATTTCAATGTGAGAAAATGACAGGTATAAGGGACTAACATGATGTATGTTTTATAAATATATCTGCAAGCCCAAAGAAATTGTTGCTGATTTTATATGGCCATCCCTTCTTTTAAAATGTTGGTTAGTATTTACTCCGTACTAGTAGGTAAACAAACATTGTTGATTGTAACTTGAAAAGGAGCAGTTCAACATGTTGATTTTTTCTCCAATAACTTGTCGGGCAAGGACGTCTCTATAAAGAAGTATAATGTTTGAAAAGTTTTGTATGTGTAGTTTTGTGTAAGCAGGTAAAAGGTTGGTGTGTGGGAATGTGTGGCGGCGGTAAAACGTCTCCCTGCCCTACATCATAGTGTAGATTATATTTTCTTGTCCTTTGGGACCATTGATTCCATTGTGGAATTTTGAAAATATCTGAGGGTCACTGATGAGGCCTAATTGGCCGAAACTAGCAAGTCTGGCCCAGAAAACATATTTTTCACTTCTTTGGTGTATTCCTTGCTTCCAAAGGATAACCCTTTTATAGAACATATTTACTATTGTAGCTTATAGCAAAGATAGTAATGTCAGCAGCTTTGTCCCGTTTTCTGTCATTAAATACTATTTCAACACATTCTGTATCATAAAATATAACTTCATGGCATGCCTTTTGCCATAGATACTGTAAAAATGTGATGGTAGTGCTAATTTAGGTCTAATTGGGTATATTTGATGAGATTTTGCCTCTGATCTATTTTCTTGGAAGGGCGAGGGTTGGGGGGGGGGGCTATTTTAAGGCCATGTTAATCAGTTTTTATTGGTGTGTTTGGAAAGGAGACTTGCAGTAATTGCATTTGCAGTAACACAAGAAAGAGTCTACTTCATCTGGAAAATAAGAGTAAGGTTTCATGGCACTAGGACTTTGTCTCAAACAGCCTGCTGCTATATCCCGATAAATTTTCTCATCCATTATAAGTCCTTATTTATTGTATTCATGTCAAAAGGATGTGAACAGATATATTCAGCTATTTATCATGGCATTAACGCATTTATAAACATTTTCTTTGCAGTTTTGTCTTCAAATATCCTCAATATGTCATTATTTTCTTTAAATAGTGGTTGTAGGTGTGCAAATTGCCATAAAAATGAGTATTGGTTCTATCTAGGCATAAGTCTGTGCATTTTAGGATAGAACTTTTCCAAAGACATTGGAGAAGACACACTTATGGAAGCTGGTGACTGGGTTCCAATCCGGAAAGAGGTAAACTTTACGCTTTTCAAAAACATATCGTTTGCTCAGCTTTCATAGTTGAATCTTGCAAGCGATAACTTTTCCCGCAAACCTGAAAGATTCTTTGTGACTGGACTTTTATAATGCGTGAGTATATTATAAGGGAAGATCTAAATTTCTATTTTTCAATTCTTTTGATGCATCATAAAAAGAATAAGGGTTTGGTGTAGGTAGCATTGCACTAAATACTGGGGGTTTCCAGCTATTATCACTTTTGGACCGAACTTTTAGTTGCGTTCTAAACACCAGACTTGCTTCCATTGGATATATATCCGATGTTTCATTTCAATGTGAGAAAATGATAGATATAAGGGACTAAAAGGATGCATATATATATATATATATTATATAGCAAGCTCGAAGTAATTGTTTCTGATTTAATATGGTTGGTTTTATTTACTCGGTTCTAGTAGGTAAACAAACATGGTTGACTGTAACTCGAAAAGGAGCAGATCAACATGTGGATTGTTTTATCATTAACTTGTTGGGCTAGGTTGTCTCTATAAAGAAGTATAAGGTTTAAAAAGTTGTGTATGTGTAGTTTTTGTGGGAGCAGGTAAAAGGTTACTATTGTCGACTATGGAAAATATTCAGTGGTGAGCTCCCTATAGCAATGATAGAAATGTCAGCATCATTGTCCTGTTTTCTGTCATTACATAGTATTTCGACACGTTTGTAGATTCTATCCAATTCTGTTTTATTAAATGTATCTTCATGGCATTTTGCCATAGATACTGTAAAAATGTAATGGTAGTGCTAATTTAGGTCTAGCTGAGTGTATTGTATGGGTTTTGCCATTGATCTATATTCTTGGGAGAGGGGCGGGTATTATCTATAATTATGGATGGGTATGTTTCTTGCAAAATTTATGCTAAACGCGGTGATTTTGATTTTGAGGTTGTAAACTTTCCTTTTTTGGAATGTGATGTTCCGGGTGCGCCATGGTATGGCGTTTATATTTCACAATTAATTCCATTTGCCAGAGTGTGTAGTTATGTAACTGACTTCAACACTCGTAATAAATTGTTAACGGCAAGATTCTTAATCAGGGTTATCGGTACAAAAAACTACGCAAAGCCTTTTCAAAATTTTATAGACGTCATTCTGATTTAATTTCAAAATTTAATACTGGACTTAAATCTCTTCTGCAACAAGGTCTATCGGAACCCGAATTTTATGGTGACTAAGTATATAAATTTACAAAAACTATAACCGCAATGACTTCAGCACCCAATTTCGTAAAATCATTCTTCGATATAAAAAGATTGGGTACAACATAAATGTTATACGACAGACTACATGCATGGTAGTTAACCCAATCGCGGTTGACAACTCTGCTACCCTGTTTAATTGCACGCCGGTGGGTCAGGCCTCAGATTCTATGACGGTTCCAACGAAAAGGCTTATGGTTGGTTGGAATCTGGTCGGGCCCATTGGATTCTAACTGTTGGTTTTCTTTTGTTCCAGCATTTCTGTTGTTTCTTGCTGTCGAGTCCTCACCGTTGTTTCATCTCTATGGTTGTTTGATTTTTGTGTTCACGGAAATGTTGCACTGATAAGTTAGGAGGCCTTCATGCGGTCTGAACACATAATTAGTCTCAATCGCGACAGAAGTAAGGGCGAGGATTGTGGCCACGTAAAATCGATTTAACCCCCCCCCCCAGAGTAATTCGTTTCCGCTGACCGTTCCAATGCGGTTCTTCTGTCGCGATTATTTTTGTTATGGTTTGTCTTTGGGTGTTTGTGACGGTCATGCTATTTTCTTTTGGATAGCCTTTTGGCCATTTTTGGGGAAAGTAAATGTCCTCTTGCTTTCCGCTGCTGGTGTTTCCGTTGGGGTCTGTTGCTTCATGTTTGTGTTTCTTTCCCTTTGGTGTCTCCGATGGGAGCTGTGGGTTAATTGTATCGATTCCTGATCATTGCCTCTACTTCTAGTTTATTGATGTGTTTAAAAAGGAGACTTGCAGAAATTGCATTTGCAGAAACACAAGAAAGAATCTACTTCATCTGGAATATAAGAGTATGGTTTGATGGCACTAGGACTATGTCTGAAACCAAAGCAAAACTTAAAAATTGTCTCCCCGCAACAGCCCGCTGCAATATCCTGATAAGTTTTTTCATCAATTATAAGTTATAATTTATTGTATTCATGTCAAAAGGATGTGAACAGATATAGTCAGCTATATCTCATGGCATAAAGGCATTTATAAAAATTTCTTGGCAGTCTTGTCTTCAAAATATTTTTTTACATTAAATAGGGGTTGTAGGTGAAAACGAGTACTGGTGCTATTTAGGCATTATTCTGTGCATATGAGAATAGAATTGTTCCAAAGACATTGGAGAAGAACCACTGATGCAAGCCGGTGTCAGTTTTACTCCAGAAATAGGTAAACTTTACGCTTAACCTTTTCAAAAACATACAGTTTGCTCGGCTTTCATAGTTGAATCTGAAAGCAATAAATTTTTCTGAAAGTTGAAAACTCTTTGTGACTGAACTTTTATTATGCATGAGAAAAGTTTTAGATATGACCTGAATTTCCATTTGGCAATTCTTTTGATGCATCATGAAGTAAATAATGGTTCGGTATCGGCATCATTGCACTAGATACTGGGAGGTACCGGGTTTTATCACTTTTGGACCGATTTTTTAGTTGCGTTCTAAATACCAGACTTGCTCTGTCTCTGGTCGGGCCCATCGGAATCTAACTGTTGGTTTTCTTTTGCTCCAGCATTTCAGTGGTTTCTTGCTGTCGAGTCCTCACCGTTGTCTCACCTCTGTGGTTCTTTGATTTTTTGTGTTCACGGAGATGTTGCACTGATGAGTTAGGGGGCCTTATTTGTCTAAATCGCGACGGAAGTAAGGGCGAGGATTGTGGCCACGTAAAATCGATTTAAGCCCCCCAGTGGAAATCATTCCACTGACCGTTCCAAGGCGGTTCTTCTGTGGCGGTTTATTTATGGTGTTGTTTGTTACTTAGTGTGTGTATCATTTGTGTCTTTTTATTTTGGATGGCCATATGGCCATTTTGTGGGAAAGTAACTGTCCTTATGGCCTTCCTTTGTTTAGGTTTCCATTATGGTCTGGTCGCTTAATGTTTGTGTTTCTTTCCCTTTGGTGTCTTTGATGGGTGGAGTAAGTTAATTGTATCGATTCCTGATCTTTGTTTTACTTCTACTTTGCAGTAATTGTATTTGCACAATCACAAGAAAGAATCTAGTTTATCTGGTGGAATATAAGGGTAAGGTTTCAGGGCACTATGACTATGTCTCAAACCAAAGCAAAACTTAAAACTTGTCTCTCCGAAACAGCCCGCTGCAAAATCCCGATAAGTTCTCATCTGTTATAAGTTCTACTTTATTGCATTCATGTCAAAAGGATGTGAACTTATATATTCAGCTATTACTCATGGCATTAAGGCATTTATGGACAGTTTCTAGGCACCCTTGTCTTCAAAATATCCTCAAAATGTCATTTTTACTTTAAATACGGGGTGTAGGTATGAAAATAGCCATAAAAATGAGTATTGGTGCTATTTAGCCATAATTCAGTGCATTTTGGGATAGAATTCTTCCAAAGACATTGGAGAAGAACCGCTGATGCAAGCCGGTGTCTGGGTTCCATTCCAGAAAGAGGTAAACTTTGCACCTTTCAAAAACATATGGTTTGCTCGGCTTTCATAGTTGAATCTGAAAACGGTATCTTTCGGAAACTTGAAAGATTCTGTGTGACTGAACTTTTATGATGCATGAGTAATATATAAATTAGTTGATTTGACCTAAATTTCTTTATGGCTATTCTTATGATGCTTCATAAATAAAATAAGGGTTTTGGTATAGCATAGGTAGAATTGTCAGCAGCACTGTCCAGTTTTCAGTCACTGCATACTTTGTCCACACATTTGTAGGTTCTATTCAATTCTGTGTTATAAATGTACCATTATGGAATTTATTTTGCCATAGATACTGTAACAAGAGGGCCCAGAGGGCCCTGGTTCGCTCACCTGATCCAAAGCATAACAAGTGGGGCCCGGGCAGGGTCAATTTTGGCCCCAGGGCTAAAATTTGAACAATCTTGGTAGAGGTCCACAAGATGAAGCTTCATATCGAATATGAAAGACCTGGGCTTTCTGGTTTCAGAGAAAAAGATTTTAAAGGTTTACCCTGCATATAGAAGTCTATGTAAAACAAGATTTTCCCTATATAAGTCTATGTTAAACCAAAGGGCCCCGGAGGGGGGGGGGGGGCATTTTTGACCCTAGTGCTATAATTTGAACAATCTTGGAAGAGGTCCACTAGCTGAAGCTTCATAACAAATATCAAAGACCTAAGCCTTGTGTTTCAAAGAAGATGATTTTTTAAAGATTTTCCCTATATAAGTCTATGTAAAACCAAAGGGCCACATGGCGGGGGCATTTTTGGTCCCAGGGCTATAATTTGAACAATCTTTATAGAGGTCCACTAGCTGAAGCGTCATAACAAATATCGAAGACCTAAGCCTTGTGGTTTCAGAGAAGAAGATTTTTCAAGATTTTCCCTATATAAGTCTATGTAAAACCAAAGGGCCCCGGAGCGGGGGCATTTTTGGCCCCAGGGCTATAATTTGAACAATCTTGGTAGAGGTCCACAAGATGAAGCTTCATACCAAATATCAAAGACCTGGGCCTTGCAGTTTCAGAGAAGATTTTTCAAGATTTTCCCAATATAAGCCTATGTAAAACAAAAGGGCCCTGGTGCGGGGGCATTTTTGGTCCCAGCACTATAATTTGAACAATCTTGGTAGGGGTCCACTAGATGAAGCTTCATACCAAATATCAAAGACCTGGGCCTTGAGGTTTCAGAGAAGAAGATTTTTCAAGATTTTCCCTATATAAGCCCATGTAAAACCAAAGGGCCCCCGTGCGGGGGGCATTTTTAGCTCCAGCACTATAATTTGAACAATTTTGGTAGGGGTCCACTAGATGAAGCTTCATACCAAATATCAAAGACCTGGGCCTTGCAGTTTCAGAGAAGATTTTTAAAGATTTTCCCTATATAAGCCTATGTAAAACAAAAGGGCCCTGGTGCTGGGACATTTTTGGCCCCAGCACTATAATTTGAACAATCTTGGTAGGGGTCCACTTGATGAAGCTTCATACCAAATATCAAAGACCTGGGCCTAGCGGTTTCAGAGAAGAAGCTTTTTCAAGATTTTCCCTATATAAGTATATGTAAAACCAAAGGGCCCCCGTGCGGGGGCATTTTTAGCTTCAGCACTATAATATGAACAATATTGGTAGGGGTCCACTAGATAAAGCTTCATACCTAATATCAAAGACCTGGGCCTTGTGGTTTCAGAGAAGAAGATTTTTAAAGATTTTCCCTATATAAGCCAATGTAAAACCAAAGGGCCCCCGTGCGGGGGCATTTTTGGCCCCAGCACTATAATTTGAACAATCTTGGTAGGGGTCCACTAGATGAAGCTTCATACCAAATATCAAAGACCTAGGCCTTGCGGTTTCAGAGAAGAAGTTTTTTCAAGATTTTCCCTATATAAGCCCATGTAAAACCAAAGGGCCCCCTGCGGGGGCATTTTTAGCTCCAGCACTATAATTTGAACAATCTTGGTAGGGGTCCACTAGATGAAGCTTCATACCAAATATCAAAGATCTGGGCCTTGCAGTTTCAGAGAAGAAGATTTTTAAAGATTTTCCCTATATAAGCCCATGTAAAACCAAAGGGCCCCCGTGCGGGGGCATTTTTAGATCCAGCACAATAATTTGAACAATCTTGGTAGGGGTCCACTAGATAAAGCTTCATACCAAATATCAAAGACCTGGGCCTTGCAGTTTCAGAGAAGATTTTTAAAGATTTTCCCTATATAAGCCTATGTAAAACAAAAGGGCCCTGGTGCTGGGACATTTTTGGCCCCAGCACTATAATTTGAACAATCTTGGTAGGGGTCCACTTGATAAAGCTTCATTTCAAATATCAAAGACCTGGGCCTTGAGGTTTCAGAGAAGAAGATTTTTCAAGATTTTCCCTATATAAGTCTATGTAAAACCAAAGGGCCCCCGTGCGGGGGCATTTTTAGCTTCAGCACTATAATTTGAACAATATTGGTAGGGGTCCACTAGATAAAGTTTCATACCTAATATCAAAGACCTGGGCCTTGCGGTTTCAGAGAAGAAGATTTTTAAAGATTTTCCCTATATAAGCCAATGTAAAACCAAAGGGCCCCCGTGCGGGGGCATTTTTAGCTACAGCACTATAATTTGAACACTCTTGGTAGGGGTCCACTAGATGAAGCTTCATACCAAATATCAAAGACCTGGGCCCTGCGGTTTCAGAGAAGAAGATTTTTAAAGATTTTCCCTATATAAGCCCATGTAAAACCAAAGGGCCCCCGTGCGGGGGCATTTTTAGCTCCAGCACTATAATTTGAACAATCTTGGTAGGGGTCCACTAGATGAAGCTTCATACCAAATATCAAAGACCTGGGCCTTGAGGTTTCAGAGAAGAATATTTTTTAAGTTTTCGGTGAAAAAAATCTATTTTTGGTTACTGTGACCTATATGTGCAACGGACCGGAACCAGTTGAACAACTTTGAAAGGGGACCACCTAAGGATCATTCCTGTGAAGTTTGGTCAAAATCCGATCAGTGGTTTAGGAGGAGATGTCGTTTGAAGAAAAGTTTACGGACGCACGCACGCACGGACGCACGACGGACGACGGACAAAAAGTGATCCCAAAAGCTCACCTTGTCACTACGTGACAGGTGAGCTAAAAATGTGATGGAAGTGCTAATTTAGGTCCAATTGGGTATATTTGATAAGTGTTTGCCTCTGATCTATGTTCTTGGGAGGGAGGGGGTACTTTAAAGCCATGTAAATCAGTTTTTATTGATGTGTTTGGAAAGGAGACTTGGAGTAATTGTATTTGCACAATCACAAGAAAGAATCTAGTTTATCGGGTGGGATATAAGTGTAAGGTTTCATGGCACTATGACTATGTCTCAAACCAAAGCAAAACTTAAAAATTGTCTCTCCGAAACAGCCCGCTGCAACATCCCGATAAGTTCTCATCTGTTATGAGTTGTACTTTATTGCATTCATATCAAAAGGATGTGAACTTACATATTCAGCTATTACTGATGCTATTAAGGCATTTATGAATATTTTCTAGGCACCCTTGTCTTCAAAATATCCTCAAAATGTCATTTTTACTTTAAATACGGGTTGTAGATGTAAAAATAGCCATAAAAATGAGTATTGGTGCTATTTAGCCATAATTCAGTCCATTTTAGGATAAAATTCTTCCAAAGACATTGGAGAAGAACCGCTGATGCAAGCCGGTGTCTGGGTTTCATTCCAGAAAGAGGTAAACTTTGCACCTTTCAAAAAAATATGGTTTGTTCGGCTTTCATATTTGAATCTGCAAACGATATCTTTCGGAAACTTGAAATATTCTTTGTGACTTACTCATGAGGCATGAGTAAATGTTTTGATATGACCTAAATTTCTATTTGGCTATTCTTTTGATGTATCATAAATAAAACAAGGGTTTGGTATAGCATAGGTAGAAATGTCAGCAGCACTGTCCTGTGTTCAGTCATTACATACTATTTCCACACATTTGTAGGTTCTATCCAATTCTGTGTCATAAATGTATCTTTATGGCATTTATTTTGCCACATATACTGTAAAAATGTGATGTTAGTCCTAATTTAGGTTCTAGTTTATCTTGAATATAAGTGTAAGGTTTCATGGCACTATGACTGTCTCAAACCAGAGCTAAAAAATAAAAATTGTCTCTCCGAAACAGCCCGCTGCAATATCCCGATAAGTTCTCATCTATAATAATTTCTACTTTATTGTGATCATGTCAAAACGATGTGAACTTTATATTCAGCTATTACCCATGGCATTAAGGCATTTATAAACATTTTCGTGGCACCTTTGTCTTCAAAACATCCTGAAAATGTCATTTTTGTTTACTTTAAATATGGGGTGTTGGTGTAAAAAAAATAGCCATAAAAAGTATTTGTGCAATTTAGGCGTAATTCAGTGCATTTTAGGATAGAATTGTTCGAAAGACAATGGAAATATTTAGTGGTAAGCTCCCAATAGCAAATGTAGAAATGTCGGCAGCACTGTCTTGTATAATGGATAATGTAAAAATGTGATGCTAGTGCTAATTTAAGTCAAACTGGGTGTATTTGATGATTTTTGCCTCTGATCTATGTTCTGGGTACAGGGTGTATTTTAAAGGCGTGTAAGTAATTTTTTTATTGATGTGTTTGGAAAGAAGGCTTGCTTATATAATTGCTTGTTGGTTGGTGCCTGATGCTCTGTCTCTGGTCGGGCTCATCGGAGTCTAACTGTTGGTTTTCTTTTGCTCCAGCATTTCAGTGGTTTCTTGCTGTCGAGTCCTCACCGTTGTCTCACCTCTGTGGTTCTTTGATTTTTGTGTTCACGGAGATGTTGCACTGATGAGTTAGGAGGCCTTCATGCGGACTGAACAAATTATTTGTCTAAATCGCGACGGAAGTAAGGGCGAGGATTGTGGCCACGTAAAATCGATTTAAGCCCCCCAGTGGAAATCTTCCACTGACCGTTCCAAGGCGGCTCTTCTGTGGCGATATATTTATGTTGTTGTTTGTTACTTGCTGTGAGTATCACTTGTGTCTTTTGGTTTTGGATGGCCATATGGCCATTTTGTGGGAAAGTAACTGTCCTTATGGCCTTCCTTTGTTTAGGTTTCCATTATGGTCTGGTCGCTTAATGTTTGTATTTCTTTCCCTTTGGTGTCTTTGATGGGTGGAGTAAGTTAATTGTATCAATTCCTGATCTTTGTTTTACTTCTACTTTGTAGTAATTGTATTTGCAGAAACACAAGAAAGAATCTAATTCATCACGAATATAAGGGTAAGGTTTCATGGCACTAGGACTATGCCTCAAACCAAAGCAAAACTTAAAAAGTGTCTCACCGAAACAGCCCGCTGCAATATCCCGATAAGTTTTCATCTATAATAAGTTCTACAAAAGCATGTATTTTGCAATGGCTAATGTCAAAATGTGATGGTAGTGCTAATTTAGGTCTAACTTGGTGCATTTGACGATTTTTTGCCTCAGATCTATGTTCTTGGGAGGGGATGTTCTATAAATGCATGTTAATCAGTTTTTATTGATGTGTTTGGAAAGAAGACCCAAAGTAATTGCTTTTGCAGAAACAAAAGAAAGAATCTACTTCATCTGGAATTTAAGAGTCAGGTTTCATGGCACTAAGCGATGTCTCAAACCATAGCAAAACTAAAAAATTGTCTCTCCGAAACAGCCCGCTGCATCATCTTGATGCTTTTGGAAAGAAGACTTGTAGTAATTGCATAAATTGCAGAAACACAAGAAAGAATTTACTTCATCTGGAATATAAGAGTATAGTTTTTTGGCACTAGGCCTATGTCTCAAACCAAAGCAAAACTTAAAAATTGTCTGTCCGAAACAGCCCGCTGCAATATTCCGATTAGTTTTCCCGTCCGTTATAAGTTCTAATTTATTGTATTTATGTAAAATGATGTGAACATATTTATTCTGCTCTTTCTCATGACATTAAGGCATTTATTCTTGGCAGTTTTGTCTTCAACCTATCCTCAAAATGTCACTTTTACTTTAAATAGGGGTTTATCTGTAATAATAGCCATAAAAATAAGTATTGGTGTTATAAAAGCATACTCCTGTGCATTTTAGGAAAGATTTGTTCCAAGACCTCTGATGCAAGCCGGTGTCTGGCTTCCATTTCAGAAAGAGGTAACATTGGAGAAAAACCACTGATGCAAGCCGATGTCTGCTTCCATTCCAGAAAGAGGTAAACTTTGCGCTTTTCAAAAACATATGGTTTGCTCGGCTTCCATTGTTGAATCTGAAAGCGATAAGTTTTTCGCAACCTTGAAAGTTTCTTTGTGACTGGACTTTTATTATGCATGAGTTAATTATTAGATTTGACCTAAATTTCGATTTGGCAATTCTTCTGATGCATCATAAAGAAAATAAGGGTCTGGTTTAGCAACGGAAGAAATGTCAGCAACACTGTTCTGTTTTCACTTTAAATAGGGGTTTATCACCCCGTACATCAACCATAGTGCAGTTTATATTTTACTTTTGGTCCTTTAAGATCAGCGTGAATATTCTGAGAAATCAGAAATAAATTATTGGTTTAGACTCATATTCTAGACAGGTTTTTAATTATTTGGACCCCATTTTGATTGATATCAGTCTTTGTATCGACTGCCTATTCGAAATTCGCAAAATTGCAGTATGTTTCCTCTGGCTTTCTTTGCCGGATCATTACAGGGTCACTGATGAGGCTTTATTAGCCGAAACTACGTAGTATGACCCATCTTCTTTCTTATGAATGTTTTCATTGCTCTTAAAGGAACTCATTTTTGATTTTTATTTAGATACTATTTACACACATTGGTAGTGTCTATCCAATTTTGTTTCATAAAATGTTTCGTCATGGCATGTATTATGCCATAGATGCTGTAAAAATGTGATGTTAGTGCGAATTTATGTCTAACTGGGTGTATTTGATAAGAATTAGCCTCTGATCTATGTTCTTGGGAGGGGGTACTTTAAAGCCATGTATATCAGATTTATTGATGTCTATGAAAAGGAGACTTGCAGTAATTGTATATGCACAAAAACACGAGAAAGATTCTACTTCATCTGGAATATAAGAGTAAGGTTTCATGGCATCAGGACTATGTCTCACGAAAGCAAACCTTAAAAATTGTCTCTCTCCGAAACAGCCCGCTGCAATATCCCAATAAGTTTTCTCATCCGTTATAAGTTAAAATTTATTGTATTCATTTAAAAGAATGTGAACAGATATATTCAGCTATTTCCCATGGCATTAAGGCATTTATGAACATTTTCTTGGCTGTTTTGTCTTCAAAATATCCTCAAAATATCATTTTTTACTTAAAATAGGGGGCGTATGTGTAATAATAGCCACAAAATGAGTATTGGTGCTATTTAGGCACAGTTCTGTGCATTTTAGGGTAGATTTGTTACAAAGACATTTGAGAAGAACCATTGATGCAAGCCGATGTGTGGGTTCCATTCCAGAAAGATGTAAACATTGCGCTTTTCAAAAGCATATGGTTTGTTCGGCTTTCATTGTTGAATCTGAAAGCGATATTTTTTCGCAAACTTGAAAGCTTGTTTGCGACTGAACTTTTATAATGCATAAGTAAATTATTAGGTATGAGCTAAATTTCTATTTGGCAATTCTTTTGATGCATCATAAAGAAAATAAGGGTTTGGTATAGGTAGCATTACACTAAATACTGGGAGGTGCCGGGTTTTATCACTTTTGGACCGAGCTTTTAGTGTGCGTTCTAAATACCAGACTTGCTTCCATTCGATATATATCCCAAGGTTTTATTTCAATGTGAGAATATGATATGTATTTGTTTGTTTGTTTGATTTGAGGTTTAACGTCCCCGTCAACACTGTAAAGGTAATTCTGGAGACGTTGCTTCCAATTTTGTGGGACTTTTACCCGACATTGAGATGAAATGACATCTCAAGCCCTGTCGCCCAATGAAACTAATAGGGTTTATTAGCATGGACGGTCCGCCTCCCACCGCGGTTCCTGGACAGGCTTAGATCCTCTAAGCGGTTTACCAGTACTAGTGTGCGGCCTGATTCAGCTCTGCGTGGAAGCATCATGCAGCCCATATATTTCTTCAAGCCCCTATGGGCGGGGGCTTATATGATATGTATAAGGGACTAAAACGATGCATGTTACTATTGTCACCTATGGAAAATATTTAGTGCAAGCTCACTGCAGCAAAGATAGAAAAATCCTGTTTTCAGTCAAAACATACTTTTTCCACACATTTGTAGTTCTATCCAATTCTGGCTCATAAAATATATCTTCATGGCATATATTTTGCCATAGATACTGTAAAAATGTGATGGTAGTGCTAATTTAGGTACAATTGGGAGTATTTGATTAGTTTTTGCCTCTGATCTATGTTCTTGGGAGGGAGGTGGTAATTTAAAGCCATGTAAACCAGTTTTATTGATGTGTTTGGAAAGGAGACTTGCAGTAATTGCATTTACACAATCACAAGAAAGAATCTGGTTTATCTGGAATATAAGTAAAGTTTAATGGCACTACGACCATGTCTCAAACCAAAGCTAAAAACTTAAAAATTGTCTCTCCGAAACAGCCCGCTGCAATATCCCGATAAGTTCTCATCTATAATAAGTTGTAATTATTGTTTTCATGTCCAAAGGATGTGAACTTTTATATTCAGCTACAACCCATGACATAAAGGCATATATAAACATTTTCTTGGCACCTTTGTCTTCATAACATCCTCAAGATGATATTTTTTACTTTAAATACGGGGTGTAGGTGTGAAAATAGCCATAAAAATAAGTATTGGTGCTATTTAGGCATAATTCAGTGCATTTTAGGACAGGATTGTTCCAAAGACATTGGAGAAGTACAACTGATGCAAGCCGGTGTCTGGGTTCCATTCCAGAAAAAGGTAAAGTTTGGGTTTTTCAAAAACATATGGTTTGCTCCGCTTTCATAGTTGAATATGAAAGCGATATCTTTCGCAAATTTGAAAGTTTCTTTGTGACTGGACTTTTATTATGCATGAGTAAATTATATATGACCTAAATTTCTATTTGGCCATTCTTTTGATGTATCATAAATAAAATAAGGGTTTGGTATAGCATAGGTTGAAGTGTCAGCAGCACTGTCCTGTTTTCAGTCATTGCATACTATCTCCATACATTTGTAGATTCTATCCAATTCTGTTTCATAAAATGTATCCTTATGGCATGTATTTTGCCATAGATGATGTAAACATATGATGGCAGTGCTAATTCAGGCCTAACTGGGTGTATTGGATGATTTTTTGCCTCTGATCTATGTTCTTGTGTGTGTGTGTGTGGGGGGGGGGGGTACTCTAAAGCCACTGAAATCAGTTTTTATTGATGTGTTTGGAAATAAGACTTGCAGTAATTGTATTTGCACAAACACAAGAAAGAATCTACTTCATCTGGAAGATAAGAGTAAGGTTTCATGGCACTAGGACTTTGTCTCAAACCAAAGCAAAACTTAAAAATCGTCTCTCCGAAACAGCCCGCTGCAATATGCCGGTTTGTTTTCCCATCCGTTATAAGTTCTAATTTATTGTATTAATGTAAAAGGATATATAAACAGATTTACTCTGCTATTTTTCGTGGCATTAAGGCATTTATAAACATTTTCTTGGCAGTTTTGTCTACAAATTATCCCCAACATGTCATTATTTTTACTTTACATTGGTCGTGTAGTTGTATAGCCATAAAAATAAGTATTGGTGCTATTTAGGCATACTTCTGTGCATTTTAGGATAGATTTGTTCCAAGACCACTGATGCAAGCCGGTGTCTGTCTTCTATTTTCCAGAAAAAAGTAACATTGGAGAAAAACTACTGATGCCAGCCGGTGTCAGGCTACCATTCCAGAAAGAGGTAAACTTTGCGTTTTTCAAAAACATATGGTTTGCATGGCTTTCATTGTTGAATCTGAAAGCGATAACTTTTTCGCAACCTTGAAAGATTCTTTGTGACTGAACTTTTATTATGCAAGATTTAATTATTAGATATGACCTAAATTTCTATTTGGCAATTCGTCTGATGCAACATAAAGAAAATAAGGGGTTGGTATAGCAAAGGTAAAATGTCACCAGCACTAACCAATTCTGAGTCATTACATAATATGTCCACACATTTGTAGGTTCTATAGATTCTATTTTATAAAATGTTTCGTCATGGCATGATACAGTAAAAGTGTAATGATAGTGATAATTTAGGTCCAACCGGGTGTATTTGCTGCATTTTTGCCTCTGATCTATGTTCTTGGGAGTGTGTGTGTGTGTGTTTGGGGGGGGGGGGGGGTACTTTAAAGCCATGTAAATCAGTTTTATTGATGTGTTTGGAAACTTAATGAGACTTGCAGTAATTGTATTTGCGCAAACACAAGAAAGAATCTACTTCATCTGGAATTTAAGAGTAAAGTTTTATGGCACTAGGAGTATGTCTCAAAACAAAGAATAACTTATAAATTGTCTATCCGAAACAGCCCGCTGCAATATCCCATACAACTAGAGAAAGCGAACGGTGGGTCACGTATACCCCCGGCCAGCGCCACTCCAACATATCTTTCGAGCTTGTATGTAATATGAATGAAGATGTCAAGAAGCTATAAGAATCTAAAATGTGCTTGTAAAAGCTAAACCAAACACAAATTTCTGAATGGACCAAGGGAGTGAGAACATCCAAGTTACTGAAGGGGTGGGGGCATCAATGTTACTTCAACAGCAGTGTGGGGTATGCATCAATGAAACCAATGGACTGGTATGGAAAAAATCAATGCAAGTATCAACTGAATTTATGTTAGACTTTAGAACATACACGCATCTATAAACTTTGTCACAAAACTTTAACCAAACGTAAAATTTCTAAGTTTGTGACCTTGACCTCAAGGTCGCTGTGGGGGTGGGTGGCATTGTAACAACGCTTAGTGTTCACTCGACGCTTAGTGTTCGCCATGGACACTAAGCGTTGATGGCGAACACTAAGAGTTGCCACTGCAAACCACTGCAACGCTTAGTGTTCACCATTGACACTAAGCGTTGCAGTAGCAACGCTTAGTGTTCACCATCAACGCTTAGCGTTCACCATGGACACTAAGCGTCGCGACTGTCGATACCGTGTGCGATCCCAACGCTTATTGTTCACCATGGCATTAGCTCGCCAAATACAAGGAAGTACAATGAGAGCTACTGTTGTCACATCGGTCGTCCGCTTTTGCGTTTGCGATTTCAACAGTCACGCATCACAGAGTACTCATATTTTGGTCTTAAGTACCTGGGAGAGTCTTCTTATGTTCCAAGAGAACAGACCCCTGGATGCATGCCCCGGGGTGAGGCTAGGGGTCATTATCTAGAACATCTCTGTAAAACTGTGTTTGAGTTTTTGAAATGCTTATATCTCAACAATCACACATCACAAAGCATTCATATTTACAACTTTGATACCCGGGGGTGTCTTCTGAGAATACCTGTGAGTGTCTTCTGAGATTCCAAAAGAACACACCCCTGGTTTCATGCCTTTGGTGGGGTTAGGGGGTCAAAATCTAGGACACCTTAGAAATTTGTTAAATACATTTCCATTGTGCTAACAAGTTACAAACTCAATTGATTATACAACAGCCAACTATGCGACATTGTTCAAGTGTGAAAGGACGAAAGTCATGGTGACCTACATTTTACGGTCAAGTGATTTTGCCTTAAATCTTCAATACGATTTGATGGAGACGTGTCATACCTGGGATTATTTGTTTCATAGGACCCCTCGATTGATCTCAAATATGTCTAGGTCAGTGTGACATATATTTCATGATTCAGTGATTTTGCCTTATATCTTGAATACCACTTGACAGAGACACATCATACCTGGGTCATTAGTTCCATGTGACACAATGATGAACACGAGCGGTTGATACTGCATTCCGATCTACATGATCGACGCTTAGTGTTCATTTGGCAAAATGAACACTAAGCGTTGACAGTGGCAACGCTTAGTGTTCACCATCAACGCTTAGTGTCCATGGTGAACACTAAGCGTCGAGTGAACACTAAGCGGCGCTACATGGCATACATCAATGAAATCTTGAGACCGGTATGTAACATCAGTGTAAGTATCAACTAAATCTATGAAAGGGTTCAGAAGATACAATCTCTTAGAAACTTTAACGCAAAATTTCTAAGTTTGTGACCTTGACGTCAAGGTCACTGTGGGACGGTGGGACATGCATCAGAGAAATGTTTAGACCAGTATGTAACTTCAATGTAAGAATGAACTAAATGTATCAAAGGGTTCAGAAGATACAATGTCTTAGAAACTTCAATGCACAACTTTAACCAAAATGTTAACGGACGGACGGAAAGACGGACAGACGAACGACTAGACGAAAACTATATACGCCCATATCATACTTCATATGCCGGGTGTATAAAAATGATTCTTGTAATCCATTTGCATATTCTGAATATTTTACAGTAAAATAACCAGTTGCATACCCTTTGCAAGTGCTTTGCAACAGATTGGTGCAAACATCTTGCAAACATAGCTGTGCCACTGCAGAGATTGAAAATACAAAATGCTTTTAGCACACTGCAAATGTTCGCAAACAGTATCTCTGACATTTTTCATACTGCAAAGCTTTTGCAAACAGTGACTTAAAATCATTTGGTAAGATAAATTAACAGTCTTGCCTCAGTGGCTGTCTGCAAACAGTTTGCAAACATCAACTCTGATTTTTATTCATTTTTTATTTTTATTTGCCTTCACTGCAGCTGGTGTTATGCCGTGTGGCGGTCGTAAAACGTCTCCCCGTACATCAACCATAGTGCAGATTATATTTTACTTTTGGTCCTTTGAGATCATCGTGAATATTCTGAGAAATCAGAAATAAATTATTGATTTAGACTCATTCTAAACAGGTCTTTAATTATTTGGACCCAATTTTGATTTATATCAGTCTTTGAATCGACTGCCTATTCGAAATTCGCAAAATTGCAGAATGTTTCCTATGGCTTTCTTTGCCGGATCATTACAGGGTCACTGATGAGGCTTTATTAGCCGAAACTACGTAGTATGGCCCATCTTCTTTCTTATGAATGTTTTCATTGCTCTTAAAGGAACTCATTTTTGGTTTTTATTTGCCTTCACTGCAGCTGGTGTTGTGCCGTGTGGCGGCCGTAAAACGTCTCCCCGTACATCAACCATAGTGCAGTTTATATTTTACTTTTGGTCCTTTGAGATCATCGTGAATATTCTGAGAAATCAGAAATAAATTATTGATTTAGACTCATTCTAAACAGGTCTTTAATTATTTGGACCCAATTTTGATTTATATCAGTCTTTGAATCGACTGCCTATTCGAAATTCGCAAAATTGCAGAATGTTTCCTATGGCTTTCTTTGCCGGATCATTACAGGGTCACTGATGAGGCTTTATTAGCCGAAACTACGTAGTATGGCCCATCTTCTTTCTTATGAATGTTTTCATTGCTCTTAAAGGAACTCATTTTTGGTTTTTATTTGCCTTCACTGCAGCTGGTGTTGTGCCGTGTGGCGGCCGTAAAACGTCTCCCCGTACATCAACCATAGTGCAGTTTATATTTTACTTTTGGTCCTTTGAGATCATCGTAAATATTCTGAGAAATCAGAAATAAATTATTGATTTAGACTCATTCTAAACAGTTTTTTAATTATTTGGACCCCATTTTGATTTATATCAGTCTTTGAATCGACTGCCTATTCGAAATTCGCAAAATTGCAGTATGTTTCCTCTGGCTTTCTTTGCCGGATCATTAGATACTCCATATAAAAGGTAATGTTATAGAGATATCCTTTACCAAATATGAAGAGGATCTAGCATGTGGCTACAGAGATATGAGCAATCAAAAAGGTTTAACGCAAAACTTTGACGTAAAGGTTGACGAACGGACGAACGAAGAAACGAACGAACGGGCGGACGAACGAACGAACAACCGAACGAAGTAACGAACGTACGAACGAACGGACGAACAGACGGAAAGACGAAAACTATATACCCCCTGACATACTTCGTACGCCGGGGGTATAATAAATGCTACATGCCATGGTTTGTTGTCTTCAAGATATTTTAAACATTTTTATCATCTACTAGCAGAGAAGGCATGGCCTAGACCATTTGAATACAACTGTTGTGACTGGGGTTGGGTGGGGTGTGGTAGCGTAGTGTAGGGTAGTTTGGGGTGGGGTGGGGTGGGGAAGGGAAGGGTAGGTGAGTGGGAAGGGGTGGGTTGGATGGGGTAGGTAGGGGTTGGGGCAGGTTGGGGTGGGTAGGTAGGGTAGGGTGGGGTTGGAATTGGTAGGGTAGGTAAGTTGGGGTAAGGTAGGTTAGGGTAAGGTTTAGTAGGGAAGGGTAACTAGGAAGATATGAAGTAGGTGGGTGGGGGTAGGTGGGTGTACTTGTGTGGGTGAGGTAGGGAAGATGAGGTTGGGATGGGTTGGGTTGGGATGGATGCATTGGCATTGGGTGGTAGGTTTTGTTTGGGTTAAGACAGATAGGGAATGGTGGGCAGGGGTAGTGTAAGATTAGGTAGGGTAGGAAGGGTGGGACTGGGGGAGTTGGGGATGGGTAGGGTGGATGCATTGGCTTTGGGTCTTGTGGGGTAGGGTAGGGTGGGTGGAGGTTGGGTTGTGTAGGCAGAGTACGGTAGCTAGGGTGGGTGGGGTTTGGGTAGGTGGGTAGGATAGGTTTGGGTTGGATGGGTGGGGTAGGTTTGGGTTGGATGTGTGGGGTAGGGTTAGGTAGGGTAGGTAGGGTTGGATTGGGTTATGGTGGGTTCGTTATGGATGGGGTTGGGTAGGGTAGGTGGAGTGCAAAGTAGGTAATGTGTGGTTTGGGTAGGTGGGGTTGATAGGGTAGGGTAGGTAGGCTGGGGTGGGGTGGTGGTTGGGTAGGTAGCTGAGGTTAAGGTAGGGTAAGTAGGATGGGATTGGGATAGGTAGGAGTAGGTAGGTGCCTTCAAATAGGCAGGGTAGGGTTAGTAGGGTGGGGTTGGGGTAAGTGTTAGGATATGGTAGGCAGATGGGTTAGGTGGGGTGGGTGGTGTTAGGTAGGGTAGGGTAGGTGGGGTGATTTGTGGTAGGTGGGGTGGGTAGGGTAGGTACGTTTGGGTTGCGTGAGGTGGGTGGTGTTAGGTAGGGTAGGTAGAGTGGAATTGGGGTATATAGGGGTGGCTAGGGTCGGTGCGTTGGGGTGGGGTAGGGTATGGTAGATGGGATGAGGCTGGGTAGGTAGGGTGGGGTTGGGGTAGGCGGGGATTTGTAGGTTAGGTAGGTTGGAGTTGAGAGGTGATAAGGTAGGGTTGGGTAGGTTAGGTGGAGTGGGAATGGCAGATAGGCTGGGATAGGGGTAGGTGGGGTGGTAAGGGAGGATGTTTGGGGTGGATTGGGGTGGGGTAGGGTTGACAGCTTTTATGATACCAGACATTGCATGTATCACAACAAATTCTCCAGTTCTTCATACCCACACTTTCAGTACAGAGCCCACAGGGATAATATTCTATTCTATTCTATAAAGGCTGTGATGCATCAGAGTAGCGCCCCATGGTTTGAATGACGTCATTCATTTCACTGATGACATCACAAAATTATTGACTTCTCAAGGTCATATAGTTCCGTTTGCATTTTAGCAAAGATTTTGCTGTTTGAATCTGAAAAAAATCTGATATAGATCTGAAGAACGCCAGACAAGGAAAGGCGGAGATCAGATACTTGGAGTGTAAGGCAGGCTTAGAGTAGGATTTCGGAACTGCGGTAATGGTCAAATGTGACCGACGCAGTATCAGAAGATAGATAGGAAAGGCAGACTGATCAAGTTCTGGGCTAAGAGAAAAACAATGTCAGCTGAGACAGATGTAGACCTGACAAGATAGATAGATAGATAGATAGATAGATAGATAGATAGATAAGATAGATAGATAGATAGATAGATATATAGATAGATAGATAGATAGATAGATAGATAGATAGATAGATAGATAGATAGATAGATAGCAAGTATTTTGAGCATACTAAAGATTTGTAAAACAGGTCCAGATTTAACACTTTAAACCCTTTAGACCAGTACAGCTGCTTAAGAAAACAGTCAAAATTTGTTTGATTTGAGGTTTAACGTCCCCGCCAACACTGTAAAGGTCATTTTGGAGATGTTGCTTCCTTTTTTGTGACTTTTACCCGACATTGAGATGAAATGACATCTCAAGCCCTGTCGCCAAATGAAACCAATAGGGTTTATTAGCATGGACGGTCCGTCTCGCACCGCGGTTCCTGGACAGGCTTAGATCCTCTAAGCGGTTTACCAGTACTATTGTGCGGGACGAATTCAGCTCTGCATGGAAGTATCATGCAGCCCATATATTTCTTCAAGCCCCTATGGGCGGGGGCGATAAAAAAAAACAGTCAAGATCATATGAACTATATCATCAGGGTCTACACTGTTTGCCATCATGTTAATGTTTGTCAAATCCCTTATTTATACGAATGGACATGTTCAAAATACAAAAAAAAAAAAGTTAAAATAGCCGACCTCAGAATTACGGGGGTAAAAGTGTTTAATAATGTAAATCAGTCAATAAATTTGTGATGTCATCAACGAAATAAATGACATCATACAAACAAGGGACGCTACTCTGAATTTACCAGAAACAACTGAATAGAATATAATAGGATACTATTATTTCCAATGAAGGACCAAGTTCACACCCTCTTCCAGATAGGGGTAAAATTGGCTCTCAAGGTCTACTAAATATGAGTTATTAACCCATTCTGTATCAAATGGAATCTTCGAGTTGTTTTCATCACAAGTCATTTCAAAATTTTAGAGCCTCTGTGGTGTAGTGGCTATGCTATTCGCCTGATTTTGTTTGTTTGATTTGAGGTTTAACGTCCCGGTCAACACTGTAAATGTCATTTTGGAGACGTTGCTTCCAATTTTGTGGGACTTTTACTCGACATTGAGATGAAATGACATCTCAAGCCCTGTCGCCCAATGAAACCAATATGGTTTATGAGCATGGACGGTCCGACACTCGCACCGCTTTGCCTGGACAGGCTTAGATCCTTTAAGCATTTTACCAGTACTCGTGTGCGGGTCGGTTTAAGCTCTGTGTGGAAGCATCCTGCAGCCAATCTATTTCTTCAAGCCCCGTTGGGCGGGGGCCAACTACTCGCCTGATAAATCCGGAATTGCAGTATCAGTCATGTGCTTCTCCAGTCTTTCAGTTGACTTCAAACCAAGTTCCCATCCCCACTGAAAATGACACCAGAATTCCGGTGGAATTCCACTGGAATTCTGATGGTTTCCAGTGAAATGATTAATTCCGGTGAAATTTCATTGGAATTCTGGCGAGAAAAAAAATCCACTTGAATTCCACTGAAGAATCAGCGGAAAATATTCCTGTGAAACAATAAATATTTTGAGGTGCTTAAATTACACTTAAGATTATACAAAAGTGTAATTTATGCAAATCGTATGAGTTTTGGCATCATTTCATAGGGATTCAAGTATTTTTGTTATACCTACATTCGCTGTACATAACGTAGTGGAAGCATTGAAACTTTGAAGCACTTGTCAACCAGATTGATGATATCACTTGTGACATCATCACCAACAAGTGACATCATTACCAACAAGTGATATCATTATTATGTGCTCATCTGGGAACCGGCCTTGGAGCAGCTTCCTTTTCCTGTTAACCCAAGGACAAACCAGCTGCAGCAAAACATTGAGATCTTTAACAGGGGGAACAACCTGCATCAGAGCAGTCATAACCATTCTTAGGTTTGCCGGCGTTTACTACACAAAAGGCATTTGTCACAACAAGTAGGCTCAGTCGGTGCATTAGGTCATAAAAGAATCAAACATACTGAAATCTGTCCCAGAAATGTGGCCTTTTGTTTAAATAATTCGACACAAGCTGATTTGGCAATGATGTCGGAACTATCATTGTTTACAGCGCCGAATCAAATCTTGTGGCGAAGCTAACGAAGCATAAAGCATTTTCAATGTTTCTAGGTGGAATTAGCTTACTGTTGGGATGCAAATATTGTTCGTTACCAGCTGAAGTATGTTTTCTGAAGACTCGTAATGTACATATCTAGTTTGAAGCATTTTATTTACCCTATTTACACCAATATGGCCGCTTCTGAAATGGGTACGACATCTTTGCTATGACGTAGGTTGTTACCCCTGTTTAAATAATCTCAAGAAATCAGTCATTTTGAGATGCCTGACAGAAGGACACCTAGATAGCATGTCCTTAGGGTCGAGCGGTCTGAGAGGCAAGCTGTATTGAACCAGAATTCTGAAGGGGCAAGGAAAAGACGGGAAACAGCTGACCATGCAGCCCTCAGACCAGGATGTAGAGGACACCATTTCCCTGAGTGGTGGTCTTTGTTTGTTTGTTTGCTTTGAGGTTTAACGTCCCCGTCAACACTGTAAAGGTCATTTTGGAGACGTTGCTTCCAATTTTGTGGGACTTTTACCCGACATTGAGATGAAATGACATCTCAAGCCCTGTCGCCCAATGAAACCAATACGGTTTATTAGCATGGACGGTCCGCCTCGCACCGCGGTTCCTGGACAGGCTTAGATCCTCTATGCGGTTTCCAGTACTAGTGTGCGGGCCGGATTCAGCTCTGCGTGGAAGCATCATGCAGCCCATATATTTCTTCAAGCCCCTATGGGCGGGGGCCGTCCTGAGTGGTGGTGGCTCTAGTCCAAAACCAGGAAGAGATATTACTATAAAACGAGAAACCAGAAGACACCATTCAATTAAATTAATGCGTTTAAAGACTTGCAACTTGAGCTTAAAGGTCCACATCCAGTGCGGATTAAAAGCAAAATAAAACATGTTGTGAGTCTGATCTAGGGAACTACAGTTATATATCCTTATCAATAAGATCAAAACGAAAAGAGCAAATGACTAGAATTTCATAGGAAAACCACCAAGGTTCAGAATTACACAGAAATTCAGGTGGAATTTCACAGAAACAAAAAAAAAAAAAAAAAAAAAAAAACAAAGAAACACCAGGATTCCTATGAAATTTCACCAGAAAATTCTGACGATTTTTTCCAGTGGAATTCTACCGATATTCCAGTGGAACTCCACCGGAATAATTCGCCACAGTTCCGCCGGAATTCTGGAATTCCAGTCAGACTTTTTAGCAGGGATCTCCATATGACTTTAGCTGTTGGTGGGATGTAAAACAAAAACACTCATTTCAACATTTAGGGGTATCAGGTTAACCGTTGTTTTTACTTATTCGGAAATTGTCTGAACATTTTGCAGTTTTTCCAGGCGACTAAGATCCTGATCAGATGCCACAGAAAGGGGCATCCTATCTGGGCTTGCACTGTTTGCCAGTTACCCTTTTAGGGGTTTCAGATACAAGATGGGTAAAGAGTACACTGTACATTAAGGTCTGGGCTTCCACATTTTAGCTCACATGTCACGTAGTTACATGATGAGCTTTTGTGGCCGATGAACGTCCATCGTGAGTAATGAGACTGTCAGCAAATAATTTAGCTTGCCTTTTGGAACAACAACAGTTGTTAACCCTTACAACCCTAAATCCCGATACAGATACTTATGCATACTGCGGCATCTGATCTGGGCCTACACTGTTTGCCAAACCCACTTCATATCCTGTCTAGATTTTACAGATACCTCTCTTACATGTATGCAATACTCTGATCTCTCAGTGGAATAATATGGCAAATTTTGGTCGATTATTTGCCATTCGACCCAAACTTACTAATCAGAAAAGCCCGCTGAAGGTCATGTGGCTATATCACCGACTTGTCGTCGGAATAACTTTCGGTTAACTAGAGCAAAAGGCAGATGTCGGTTGCCGTCCGTCGTATGTCGCCTGCGTCAACACTTTTAAACGACATTACATCTAAAACCACTGGGTCGATTGGGCCCAAATTTCATCTGTAGTATCCCTGGGCTAGGAGATTGAAAAATTATGTTTTGAATGAAATTCGGCTCTTTAGTTTGGTTGCTATGGCAACTGTGTTTTCAAAGATTATAATGGAGAAAATTGAAAAATGGCATTTCCTGCCAAGTCATTACAGATATTTTGACAAAGCTTTTATAGAAATATTCATTCAGTAAACTTCTCTCAACCACGTGCTTTTCTGTCTACATGGGGTTCCCCAGGTTGTGCTGGGGCCATGCCCTACCCACTCTATATCATAAAAGGCCACATATCTCAGAAACAATTCGGATTCCCACCCCTATACCATATATATTCGTATTCATTACATGTATGATAAGTTGCATTCATTGAGTCAACCTGGGGGTCCTCCAGGGGATGTGCCGGGTCCATGCCCCTCCCCCACCATTTCATAAAAGGCCCAATATCTCGGAAAACTTTCAGACCCCCACCCCTAAACCATATTCTTGTTCCTTATGATATGACACATTTATTTACACCAACCTGGGGGTCTCCCGGGTTGTGCCTGGGCCTTGCTCCACCCCTCCACTTCACAAAAGGCCATCAACTCAGCATTACGATTATACGCCCGTGCGACATAGTGCATTTTTTTCACATCTACAAAATGGCCATTTTCTGATGAAAATCCGTGATATTTTTCTTATAAATACTGCAAACAAAGGTTGTGGGTGCTCGTTAGAACCATATAGATTATTTATCCTCATGTTAAGACGCATTCGGTGACACCAACCTGTGGGTCTCCCGGGTCATGCCGGGGCCTTGCACCACCTCTCCACTTCACAAAAGGCCTTATATCTTAGCAAACTGTTCAGAGCCCCACACCTAAAGCTTACATATTCATCTTCCTTTTTATAAGACGCATTCAGTGACACCAGTTTGGGAGTCCCCGGGGTGTCCGGGCCATGCCCCACAGCTTTACTTCATTATAAGCAATACACTGCGTATCTCAGACAGCCAAACCGACCCGCACACAAGTACTGGTAAACAGCTTAGAGGATCTAACCCTACCCACGAAAAGTGGTGCGAGTCGGCCCGTCCATGCTTATTAGGGCCCCGCACTGAAAGTGTGGGTGCCCTATAGTAATCACTCTGTCCGTCCGTCTGTCTGTCTGTCCGTCCACAAATTTTCCTACTCCTCTGATAGCGCTGCCGGGGCCCTAGTCAGTCTAGTTAACCCTATTAACACTTGAGATGTCATTTCATCTCAGTATTGGGTAAAAGTCCCACAAAATTGGAAGCAACGTCATCAAAATGACCTTTGCAGTGTTGACGGGGACGTTAAACCCCCAAATCAAACAAAATCTCAGATAGCCTTTAGATCCTCATCTCTAAACCATACATATTCTTGTTTCATATGATAAGACTCGTTCAGTCGCACCAACCTGGGGGTCTTTGTGCTGGGGCAATGTGTCCCGCCCCTCCATGTCATAAAAGGCCATATATTTTAGAAACTATTCAAATCCCCACCCCATAATCATATATGTTCTTGTTCGTTATTATTAAAACACCAAGTTGTGGGCTCTACAGAGGCCATTCCTCTCCACTTCATAAAAGGACCTCCTATCTCAGAAACCGTTCAGATTCCAAATACTTAATCATATATATCCTTGGTCTTTATGATAAGATACATTTAGGAACAACAATCTTGGGCTTTCCTGGGATAAACAGGGCATGCCCAAACCCCTCCACTGCTTAAGAGGCCTCATATTTCCGGTCATATAGATTCCCACTGCTAAACCATATTTATTCTTTTTTCTTATGGGAAGACACATTTAGTGATACCAACCAGGGCTCCAGTGGGTCCATGCCCCACCCCTTCTTCCTCATAAAAGGCCTAATGTTTCACGTTGGTGCTTCTTCGGATATTGGGGTTCATCTGAGGGACTCTGGCCCAGAAAATATGTATACTCCGTATGTTTCACTTCTGTGGTGTATTCCTTGCTCCCAAAGGATAACCCTTTTATAGAACATATTCATATTTTATAATTGGTAGTTTAAAATGTTATCATGTTAAAATACATGGCTACCATCGGGCAGTGCCCACCTATCCTCTGGCGAGCATAGTGGCTCATGGGCCTCTTGTTAAAAGAAAATAGCCGCTTTGGGTCAGAGTGTTTCATAAGAGGGTTTTCTCGGAATCTTGGAATCATTCCATTTTATCCCCCGACCGAATAGGTTCGGAGGATGTAGCGACCAGCCTGGCTTCCGTCCGTCCGTAGACGCAACTTTGTGATGGCTATAACTCCTATACCCTTTTGAGATAAATTGATCGTTCTTGGCACAATTGTTCTCAAGGCTGAGACGGCGTGTCATGCGCAAGAACCAGAACTCTTAAGGACATACTTTTTGAGTTATCTCCCCCTTTTAATAGAATAGAATGACTACTTTGTGATGGCCATAACTCCAATACCCTTTGAGATATATTGATGGTACCTGGCATAGTTATTCACAAGGCTGAGACAGCGTGTCATGCACAAGAAAACAACTCTGGTTGCCATGTTTTTTTTTTTTTTTAGATATCTCCCCTTCCAATAAAATAGAGTGACTACCTTGTGATGGCCATAACTCCAATACCCTTCAAGATATATTGATGATACCTGGCACAGTTGTTCATAAGGCCGAGACGGTGTGTCATGCACAAGAACCACAACTCTGGGTGCCATGGTTTTTGAGTTATCTCGCCTTCCAAAAAATAGAATCACTTCCTTGTGATGGCCACATCTCCAATACTCTGAGGTATATTGATGGTACTTGGTACAGTTGTACATGAGGTTAAGCAGGTGTGTCACGTGTAAGAACCACGACTCTATGTGCCCTGGTTTATGAATTATCTCCCCTGACAATATAACCTTGTGATTGCCATAACTCCAATACCCTTTGAGATATATTGAAGGAACTTGGCGCAATTGTATATGTGGTACAGAAGGGGTGTCATGTGCAAGTACCACAACTCTGGGTGCTATGGTATTTGAGTTATCTCCTCTTCCAATATAACAGTATGACCACCTTGTGATCACCGTACCTCCAATACCCTTTGAGACATATTGGTGGTATTGATGCAGGTGTACATGAGGTTAAGCAAGTGTGTCATGGTCAAGAATTACAACCCCGGGTGCTCTGCTTTTTTAGGTATCTCCCCTGACAATATAACCTTGTGATGTCCATAACTCCAACACTCTTTGAGATATATTGAAGGAACTTGGCGCAATTGTATACAAGGTACAGAAGGGTGTCATGTGCACGTACCACGATTGTTGGTGCTGTGGTATTTCAGTTATCTTCCCTTCCAATATAACAGTCTGACCAGCTTGTGATCACCATATCTCCAATACCCTTTGCGACATGTTGATGGTACGTTCTACAGAAATGCATGAGCTTAAGCAGGCATGTCATGCGCAAGAACCACAATTCTGAGTGCCCTGTTTTTTTTAGTTGTATACATTGACAGTATAATCTTGTGATGACCATAACTGCAATATTTTTGTGATATATTGCTGGTTTAACTCTGGTGCACTATGTATTGGTGAACAATCTTCTGAAGGCCATATTGGCTTTTGGTCGGGGGATTTGCCATCTCTTCCGATGGCCATTTTAGAATAAAAATGATTGCGGGTACTCGTTAGAATTGAGGTGGTTCTAACGGAGAGGCGGTTCCGGCGAGTACCAACAATCTATGTTTAAGAGCAGATTTAAGAAAAATAAGGTTTACCACTATAAACTCCAGCTTCACTATATAAAATAAGGGTTCAAGTGGGGTTTAAATTATATTGGTGTGTTTTCATGATGTAAGGAAAAATTTGTTTACAAGTGAAAACATTAGTTTGCTTTTTTCTGCTCCAAGAAATAGGTTGTGGGTACTCGTTAGGACCACCACAATGATGCGATTCTAACGAGCACCCACAACCAAATTGTGGAGTATAAATAAGAAAACTATAAGAAATTTAAAACGGAAAAGTCGCCATTTTAGAGATATGAAAGAATGCACTATATCACACGGAGGAGTTATCATGATGAAATTAGAACGAAACGAATCCCTGTTAAATAAATTGAGGATCTAGGCGAGGTACTTTAATTTTTATGGTCAAACTAATTCCTTGAGAAATTCTTTTAACACCAAAACACAGGGCTATGCTATATTAATTACCAAAAAAAAGTCCTCAAAAAATATCCGTGCCAGTTCTGAGAAAAATAGGTTTTAATCCGCAGAAAAAGCATTAGATAAGTAATGGCCAGATAACAGCACCATACACAGTTTTACCGGCTGTAAGGCTCCTCACGCGCAAACAAATGACGTCATCAAAAACAAAACTTACGTCAGAAATTGACAAAAAGTGCAGTCTTTCTACATTCTAATTTTTTTAATACATGCCATTTATATTTTCCTTGTATGCTATTGATAAACAAGATCTATGTTCAAGTTGTAAGAATAAACTTTTTTTTTTTTTGGTCGGAAAATACATTCGTCAATGTCTCATGACAAAATTTTAATGTATGGAAGCACATTTGTGCCATCAGAATCAAATGAATTAATATTGTAAATATGTGCATACGGTGTATTCCGGTAACATGGCGCACGTAAGATTTTGATAGCTATGTGTGACTTTGTGGAACCAACCACTCAAAAATCACAATCAGAACAATTGCAACACTGTCCTATCAACTTACTGCAATAGAAATTGGCCGCTGACTTTTTAACAGGCAGGAAAAATAATAGGGGCGTATCCCCTTGAAATTGATTTACAAAGTTTGTCTCCCAACATTGCCCACAATAACTGTTTTGAGCTGACTGAACACAAAGGTTGACTCAAACAACCTTAAAAGGGGCAAAATACGGATGAGAAAAATATCCTTCGGCTAATTTGCCATGAGGAATCCATATATGAAATTCCAAAACCCTGGCATACAAGGTTCTAAAGTTTTGCTATGCATCACAAAGCATAGGCCTACAATGTACCCAAAGTGACAAAGGGCCATTAGCCACAAAGTATTTTTCGGAATTTAGTCAAAAATTTATCAGGACATCTACTCGTCACAACTTACAAGGCTCTAGCTCCAATAGATTTTGAGATATTTTGCTGACAAGATTTTATAAAAAAAAAATCAAAGGGTAATAACTTTTGAAAGGTGCATAATCTGGATAAGAAAAAAATATGCGTTAGCTAATTTTCCATGAAGAATCTATATGGGAAATTTCAAAACCCTAGCATGGATGTTTCTTGTGTTATGCTATGCATCAAAGGCGTAACGGAAAGTCGAATGGACGAACCAGAAGCAATATGCCCCTCCAACTTTTTTAAAGTTGGGGTCATAAAAACATAACGAAAACATGCATATTCAAATCTATGGGAAGATTTGATCATCCCCCAAAAAATCCAAAGAAAAATTCTGAGGTTTTTCTTATTCATCACGAAAACGAGACGTTGCTTCCAAGTTTGTAGGGCTTTTACCTGACATTGAGATGAAATGACATCTCAATCCCTGCCGCCAAATGAATCCAAAAGGGTTTACATACATGGACAGGCTGACTCGCAGCAACTTTTCTGGATATTCTCAGCGGTTTAGCAGTACTCATATGCGGTCGGTATCAGTTCTTTGCGGAAGCATTAGCAGCCCAATCAATTACTCCAAGCCCAGATGGGTGGGGTAAAAAACACGCCTATATAATTTTGACCCCTCGAACCCCACTTTTATATACTACAGGGATATATATTTTAATTTAAAATTTCTTATATCAGCTCAAAAACATTGATTGTGGGTACTCGATAGAACCGCCAAGTTTAGGCGGTTCTGTCGAGCTCCGCAATCTATGTTTTGAGCAGAAATAAGAAAAATATCATTTTTTTATGCCCCCGCATCATATGATGCCGGGGGCATATAGTTTTTCGGTTTTCCGTACGTGCGTACGTGCGTACATGTGTACGTCCGTCTGTACGCGTGTGTGTACGTACGTACGTACGTACGTACGTACGTGATCCTGTAACCTCAGGTTAAAGTTTTTGTAACAGGTAGAGCCTGAACTTTTAGAACTCATATTTTCCTAACCATTTGATGGAACTGGTTCATCTTTGGTATGATGATAGATATAGGTCCAAAGTTTTATTAAGCAATACCCCCACCCATGCCTGTGACCTCAAGGTCAAGGTCACAGACTTAGAAATTTTCCATGTTAAAGACTCAGGTTAAGGTTTTTGTAACAGGTAGACTTGAACATTTTAGAACTCATATTTTCCAAACCATTTGATGGAATTGGTTCTTATTTGGTATGATTATAGATATAGGTCCAAAATTTTATTCAGCGATACCTCCACCCATGCCTATGGCCTCAAGGTCAAGGTCACAGACTTAACATTTTTAATTATCCCCTCGCACAACATAGCTCTAGCGTCTATATTTCTTCAATGATTTCAATATAACTTCACACAAATGTTCCTTATAAAAATCTCTTGAGCGAGTTCGACTTTCAAGGTCATGGCCTCAAGGTCGAGGTCACTGTGGCTTTCTAAGAAAAAATTTCTCATCGCTCTATGGCCTACATTTCTTCACTGATTTCAATATAACTTCACACAAATGTTCCTTATGACAATATCTCAAGCGAGTTCGTCTTTCAAGGTCATGACCTCAAGGTCAAGGTCACTGTGGCTATTTTTAGAACAACTTTGTCATCGCTCTAGCGCCTACATTTCTTCACCAATTTCAATATAACTTCACACAAATGTTCCTTATAAAAATAGCTCGAGCAATTTCAACTTTCAAGGTCATGGCCTCAAGGTCAAGGTCACTGTGGATATTTTTAGAAAAACTTTGTCATCGCTCTAGCGCTTACATTTCTTCACCGATTTCAAAATAACTTCACACAAATGTTCCTTATGACAATCTCTCTAGCGAGTACCACTTTCAAGGTCAAGGTCACTGTGGCTATTTTTAGAAAAACTTTGTCATCGCTCTAGCGCTTACATTTCTTCACCGATTTCAATATAACTTCACACAAATGTTCCGTATGACAATATCTCGAGCCATTTTGACTTTCAAGGTCAAGGTCACTGTGGCTATTTTTAGAAAAACTTTATCATTGCTCTAGCGCTCACCAATTTCAATATTATTTTACACAAATGTTCCTTATGACAATATCTCTAGGAAGTTCCACTTTCAAGGTCAAGGTCACTGTGGCTATTTTTAGAAAAACTTTGTCATCCCTCTAGCGACTACATTTCTTCACTGATTTCAATATAACTTCACACAAATGTTCCTTATGACAATACCTCGAGCGAGTTCGGCTTTCAAGGTCAAGGTCACTGTGGCTATTGTTAGAAAAATTTTGTCATTGCTCTAGCGCTTACATTTTTTCACCAATTTCAATATAACTTCTCACAAATGTTCCTGATGACAAGGTCACTCACTTAGAAAATTTTGTTGCAACATGGATTTTCGGAGTGAGGTGGGGCCCTTGGCGGGGGCATCTGTGTCGTCTGGACACATTTCTAGTTTTTTTTTCATTTTTGGGCTGAACAATTGACAATGGTTTTGTTTAGGCGTATTTCGTATTGTCTGCTCAAAAGCAAAGATTGTGGGTACTCGATAGAAACCCCCTCCTACTGGAGTTTTAGTTTATACTAATTTAATTTAGCTCGATTGCGATGAAAGCCTCAAGCTTAAATAATCGCTCTCGAACACTCATTCCGGATGTTTTCACGCGCAAGAGGGAGAGGCAGTTGACTTTTACACCACCGCTACCCATTTACACCTGGGTGAGTGGGGCAGTGGGGAGTTTTAGGGGGTGTACATGTACATTATTTTTCTTATTTCTGCTAAAAGAAGTCTCCATGGTGTAGTGGATAAGCTACTAGCCTCATAAACCAGGAGTCGTGGGTTCGATCCAAGGGCTTCTCCAGACTCTCAGATGAGTCTTTAAACCGAGGTCCGGTCTCCGTATGCAGGGGTTTCATCAATAGACGGGTAGTGGAGATTTTCCCGTTTACTTAGACATTATTCCCCTGCTACGCTTGATAAATTTGTAAGGGCTTTATTCAGATAACATTGAAAATCACACTCCTAGCTTTCGTTGAAATCTAGATGCCGAAATGTTTTTGAAACCACTGCATATGACATTTGCTGTTGACGGGATGTAAACCTCAAACACACTCACTCTCTTATTTCTGCTCAAAACATAGATGAGGCAGTCCTATTGAGTATCAACAATCTCAGAAGCTATGTTTTTGAGCAGAAAAAATATAACCCCTAAACCCCAAGTTTTTCGAGTATATAGATAAAAGTAGGTTAGTGGGGGTCAAAATTATATAGGCATGTTTTCGTGATGTGTTTGCTTTTGATTTTCCTATTTTCCCCTTCCCCTGACAAAAAATATCTTTTGCACAGAAACTATCATTTTTAATGATTTCATGAAGTTCAGTACCAATATGGATTTACTTTTAAGATATATGTCAGTGATATTATTTTTTTCTTGTTTTAAGCGACTTTCCTTTATTGTCTACGCCCACGGGTGTAGACAGTCTTAATGATAGCTTTTGCTCGGGAAGTATTTACTGAAAGGTCATGACTGGTATTCTGTTGACTGGTTCTACTTTTAATTTTCCATCTGATTTCCCCCAGGACACCCCAACTCTGGTCATACTGGAACGCCCACTTGCTTATTGAAACCCAGCAATTAACTGAAAGCTGCCTAAACTTTATCACATGGATAGGCACGATTGCTCTCACACTTGCAAAATTAACATATATTAGCCCTTATCTAGTTCTGCCCACATCCAATTCTTAATGTTTTCATTTCTGGACGGCAATATTGGCAGATTGTTTTTTCATGACGTTAACCTAGAATGTAAAATGAAAGTTTAAACCAGAATGCGAAATGAAGAAACCGTAAATGTAGGCATGTAGTACAATTAGTTGTAATTGATAGTGAAAAAAATCGGAAATGTTGTTTTATGTGACATTGGCGATAAGATTTGGAAATCCTCATTTGATACCTGTGACCTTTTTTACACTTTGTGGAAACTGGCATATTTCAGTTCTACACAAATTAATGTGTGCTTAGCATAGACTCAAGCTTTTCATAAAAGCTAATACTTGTTTTTCTAAATTTCACACAAAAAATATACAAAAAAAAAAACAAAAAAAAACAAAAAACTTTTATCTTCAGAATTTTTAGTATTTTTTCCCCAGATAGAAATATTCATTTTGGATGATTTCATGAAGTCAAGTATTAATTATTTAGCATACGCCTGTTTTTTGTGATTTTTCGTATTTTTTTCACCCCCCAAAAATACCCTTTCCCCTCGGATTTTTTTTGAGGACTTTTTTTCTATAAATCAGGACACCTTCCTGATACTAAAACTGCTGATAACATTTCTCAAGGAATTAGTTGTGGGTCAAGGGTCATTTCCGGCTAAATGTACTGGCCTAATCGTACAGGAGTGGTTGTTTCATATGAAATTTATGAAACGATTCTTCAGCGAGTTTCATAAATTTCATATGAAATGATATCGAGTGTAAGATTCTGTTTATCATATGGTGAATTTAAATAAAATTTTATCGCCTTTAAATTTTACATTTTTTTTTTTTTTTTTCACAAAAATGCACTGTTGATATAACCGTCGTCATGTCGTTACTTAATCCCGCCAAAATGTTATAACACGTGTGGACACAGCACATTTACTAGATGACGCAATCCACTGCTCATCAATGACGTCATATGATAAATCAAAATTATCTAGGCACATCTTAAGAAAGTTGGGAATGGACCTAACAAACAGAGGCAGGGCCAGTCTACCTTAATCACTCATTTCACAAGTCTACAAAACGAGAGTGCCATAATGGCCCTGGATCGCTCACCCGATCCTTACTGTACAGATAAAATGGTAGGTAATATAACGTGGAGTAGATGGTATGAGCCACTCCCAAGGAAAATTTCTGTGAAACTATTTCAAAATCAGTCTACCTATTTCGTAGTAGACGTCATTTTAAAGATTGTTTATTTTTTAGTTTTGGTGGCTATTAAGTTCAGTGGAGCAATGTTGGGCAATTTTGTCAGAGGGTCATCCATGGAATAATCCTATCTGGGGATGAAGTCTTTCAAAAGTTCCATTCGACAATACAGAGCTAAGTGTATGTTACTATAGAAGCCTCCGCGGTGTAGTGGTTACGCTACTCGCCAAGTAAACTAGGGGTCGCAGGATCGATCCCGGGCTTCTCCAGACTTTCGTATGAGTCTCTAAACACAGGTCCCGTCTCCGTATGACCTTAGCTGGTGGTGTTACGTAAAACTCAAACACTCACTCACTCTATGTAACTATCTGGGCACCTTCGTGCACATTGTGCACGGAGATAAATTTGCTCAGCCTAACTTACAACGTCTCGTGGTAACAAGAACAAGAGTGTGTGGGGGCAGGGTCACGTAGGGCTGGCTAATCGGAGCTGAAAAAATATCGATTATCAGTCCTGTCATTGCGATTGATAATCGATTAGTAATCGCTAAGATTTTTATCATAATTTTACCTGTCTGGCTTTCTGTCTAAGCACGACTCTTACCATGTGTTGCACTTTACCATATGAATATTTGAATAGACAGGCCTGAGCAAACAGTGAAGACCCAGATGAGACGCCGCCGAATGCGGCGTCTCATCAGGGTCTGCACTGTTTGCCACTCACCCCACTATTTTAGGCATAACTTTGGGTAGTAAATTGTACCTATCAAGTAATCGATTAAAAGCAAATCAGAAATGATAATCATTTTTGTGGAATTTATCGATCGATTAATCGATTATACGATTAATCGAGTCTGTCTTAGCAGGGTGTGTAATTAGAAGTTAGACTTCCCGGTGGTTCCCTTTGACAATTCAGATCTGACTTGTATTACACTATCTGGGCATCTTGTGGAAATTGAGGGTTGGGGCGGGGGGCGGTGGGCGGTGGGGTGGGCAAGATTTGGCATAAGATGCTGGATATATGAGTCAGTGGTTCACATTGACAATACACAGCTGACATGATGCTTCCACGCAGAGCTGAATCCGGCCCGCACACTAGTACTGGTAAACCGCTTAGAGGATCTAAGCCTGTCCAGGAGCCGCGGTGCGAGGTGGACCGTTCATGCTAATAAACCCTCTTGGTGTCATTGGGCGACAGGGCTTGAGATGTCATTTCATCTCAATGTCGGGTTAAAGTCCCACAAAATTGGAAGCAACGTCTCCAAAATGACCTTTACAGTGTTGACGGGGACGTTAAACCTCAAATCAAACAAACTTGCATATGACTGTCTTGGCACATGTGGACAATGAGGGTCAGGTCTTACTGCACCAGGCTGAGATGAACCGGCACAATACAGATCGGACATGTATTTCATTACTTGGACAACTTGTGGACATGGAGGGCCAGATCCTTGCGCACGGACATGAACCGGCTCAATCTAACTAACAATGCCTTAACTCCATATAAAACCAACGGGCCCTTGGGTAGGTCCGTTTTGGGCTATAGATTTGAACATAGGGTGGCCATCTTGGAAGAGGGCCACTAAATGCTTCGTTCTATATATCAATGACTGGAGTCTTCTGGTCTTAGACAAGCACATTTTTAAAGGTTATCCCTATATAAGTCTATTTAAAACCGGTAGGCCCCGGGCGCGATCAATGTTGGCCCCATGGCTATAATTTGAATACTCTGGGTAGAGGTCCCCGACATGAAGAAGCTTCATGCAAAATAACAAAGAGCTGGGCCTTGTGATATCAGAGAAGAAAATTTGTAAAGATTTTCCATATATAATTCTATATAAAACTGAAGTGTATGTAATATAAACCGTCTGTAATATAGACCTCACGGGGTTATGGCGAAGAAAAGAAAGAAAACCAGTGGTGCCAGGGGCGGGGCCACCTTTGGTCCAAGGGCTATAATTTGAACAATCTTTGTAAAGGTCCACCAGATGAAACTTCATACCAAATATCAAAGACCCGGGCCTTCTTCTGGTTTCAGACAAGAAGATTTTTAAGTAAGTCTATGTAAAGCCAGTGGGCCACGGATCTCCAAAATGACAGTGTTGACGGGGACGTTAAACCCCAAATCAAACAACAAAAACAAACAAACGGGGCGGGCAGAGGATATTTTTGGCCCCAGGGCTATAATATTAACAATATTGGTAGAGGTCCACTAGATGAAGCTTCATACCAAATATCAAAGACCCGGGCCCTCTGGTTTCAGAGGTGAACATTGTTAAGGCTTCCCCTATATAAAATAGAAGTACATGTATATGTAAAGTAGGAGGGCCTCGGCGCGGAGGCATATTACGCCCAAGGGCTATAATGTGAACAATCTTGGTAGAAGTCCTCTAGAAGCTTCGTACCAAATATCATACATGAAGCTTCGTACTAAATACCATACACTTGGGCCTTCTTGTTTCAGACAAGAAGATTTTTAAAGGTTTTGCCTTTGTAAGTCTATGTAAAACTTTTGGTCCCCGGCGCGGGGGCATTTTTAGCCCCAGGGTTATAATTTGAACAATCTTTATAGAGGTCCACTAGATGAAGCTTTATACCAAATATCAAAGATCTGGGCTTGCTGGTTTCAGGCGAGAATATTTGTGAAGGTTTCCCCTATATAAGTCTATGCAAAATGGGTGGGACATTGTTGGTCGCAGCGCTATAATTAAAACAACATTTGGAGCGGTCCATAAGAGAAAACTTCATACCAAATATCAAATACCTGGGCCTTCTGGTTTCAGACAAGAATATTTTTAAAGGTTTTTCCCTATATAAGTCTATGTAAAACTGGTGGACCCTGGCGCGGGGATAGGGGGCATTTTTGGCCACAGGGCTACAATTTGAATAATCTTTGTAGAGGTCTACTAGTTGAAGCTTCATACCTAATATCGAAGACCTGGGCCTTCTTGTTTCAGTCTGTGAAAATGGGTGGGCCCCGGCGCGGGGACATTTTTGGTCTTAAGACTATAATTTGAATAATCTTTGTTTGTAGAGGTCCACTAGATGGAGCTTCTTATAAAATATCAAAGACCTGGGGCTTCTGGTTTCAGACGAGAAGATTTTTAAATATCAGTCTAAGTAAATTAGATGGGCCCCGACGCGGGGGCAGTTTTGGCCCCAGGGCTATAATTTTAACAATCTTGGTAGAGGTCCACTAGAGTAAAATGGGTGGGCCCCGGCGCGGGGGCATTTTTGGTCTTTGGGCTATAATATGAACAATCTTGGTAGAGGTCCACTAGATGAAGCTTCACACCAAATATCAAAGACCTGGGGCTTGCGGTTTCAGAGAGGATATTTTTATTTTGTTGTTGTTGTCTTCAGTGAAAAAATTCTATTATGGCTCCTGTGATCTAGATGTTAAATGGACCGGAATCTTTTGAGCAACTTTGATAGTGGACCACCTAATGATCATTCTTATGAAGTTTGGTCAAAATCCGATCAGTGGTTTAGGAGGAGATGTCGTTTGAAGAAATTGTTTACGGACGGACTGATGCACGCACGCACAGGCTATCCTACCTTGAAAATAAGTCAGTCAGCACAAACACGATTCCATAGTTCTGGTAGTCTTCATAGGTTTGCACTCAGTCAGCGAACACTTCCGTCCCCCGCCCATCGGGGCTTGAAGAAATAGATGGGCTGCACGATGCTTCCCTGAAATTGAAACTAAAAGCTTAGAATATCAAACAAACTGATATATTTTAAAGACAATTGGCGATTCATCTAAAGCCCACTATCTATGTTCTGCTCAAAGTTGGATTTGGTACAATTCCGGAATTGTCCTGCGCTTAGTAGCAATTTGTTGCGCAGTGAGAATTCCTACTTTGCGCAAGTCAATTTCGGAATTGCCACTGCGCAAAACTGAGAATCGGAACAAAGAAATAATTTATCTTTTCTGTATTTAATTTATAATATATTGCTTTTATGATTACTATTATTAAATTATTAAATAAAAATTCTTAAGAAGTTCATAAAACAATCATATAATTTGAAAACAGAATAAAAACATGCATTTTGTGATCATGTTTGTGTAAAGATATTTGGAAGTAAGTGAGTGTTTGAGTTTTACGTCCCACCAACAGCTAAGGTCATACGGAGACGGGACCTCGGTTTAAAGGTGCATTATTGAGCTGTCGGAAAAAAGTGCTTAATTTTTTTTTTTACATATATCGGGTATTTTTTGTTTAAATAATACAAATGAATGAGTTTTATGTAATATTGCGAACAATTATGATCACAGGTTAAGTTTTATGACACGGTTTTCCTAACTATGCTACGAACACAGTTAGTCTATTTTTAATTTCGCGACAAAACTACAACGCGCGTGAATAATGACGTCATGCGGTAAATACCTAGAAAGGTATGCAGGGATCATCTCAACATCGTTACACACAATTGTTGTGACAGAAATCGTAGATCGTAGTATAGTAAAATTCTTTTAAACTTTTTATGCGAATTCCAATGTGTAAAATGGAATGAAATTCCGTCTTTCTCTCTCTCTCGCTCTCTCAGCATGCCATGGCGTACACGTTCCCCAGTGCTCTCTCTCTCTCTCTCTCTCTCTCTCTCTCTCTCTCTCTCTCTCTCTCTCTCTCTCTCTCTGAAAGTGCTATGGCCAACATGTTGCTAAGTTTTTTTCTCTCACTCATTATGGGCTAAATGTTGAAACAGTGGGTCAACATCGGGCAGACATATATACGACGTCGCCATGTCGTATCGCTCTCGGTCAGACGCACCGTTCATGCGATTTACTCTCTCTCTCTCTCTCTCTCTCTCTCTCTCTCTCTCTCTCTCTCTCTCTCTCTGTGGCCTTCATGTTGCTCATTCGTCTCTCTCTCTCTCTCTCTCTGGCCTTCATGTTGCGCATTAGTCTCTCTCTCTCTCTCTCTCTCTCTCTCTCTCTCTCTCTCTCTCTCTCTCTCTCTCTCTCTCCGTGGCCTACATGTTGCTCATTGCTTTCTTATCGTGGCCTACATATTGTCCATTTCTCTCTCTCTCTCTCTCTCTCTCTCTCTCTCTCTCTCTCTCTCTCTCTCTCTCTCTGAAAGTGTTTTTGTTTGATTTGAGGTTTAACGTCCCCTTCAACACTGTAAAGGTCATAAGATCATTTTGGAGACGTTGTTTTCAATTTTGTGGGACTTTTACCCGACATTTGGATAAATTGACATCTCAAGCCCTGTCGCCCAATGAAACCAATAGGGTTTATTAGCGTGTACGGTCCGCCTCGCACCGCGGTTCCTGGACAGGCTTAGATCGTCTAAGCGGTTTACCAGTACTAGTGTGTGGGCCGGATTCAGCTCTGCGTGGAAGCATTTTGCAGCCCATATATTTCTTCAAGCCCCTATGGGCTCTGAAAGTGCCATGTCCAACATGTTGCTCAGTGTTTTTCTCTCTCTCTCTCTCTCTCTCTCTCTCTCTCTCTCTCTCTCTCTCTCTCTCTCTCTCTCATTATGGGCTAGCGCACCACATTGGGCCAACATCGGGCCGACAGCGATACGACGTCGCCATGTCGTATCGCTGTCGGCCCGACGTAGGCGTAGTTCAGATGACACACACACACACACACACACACACACACACACACACACACACACACACACACACACACACACACACACACACACACCATTACCTACATGCTGCTCATTAGTCTCTCTCTCTCTCTCTCTCTCTCTCTCTCTCTCTCTCTCTCTCTCTCTCTCTCTGGCAGCGTTGTCAAACTTAGTTGCAGAGATGAATGCCTTGACCTGCTCCATCCTTCGAATGAGGATGTAAGGTGAAAATCTTGATCCTGCCCAAACAGCACCAAAAAGATTGTTTTTCTTCTACACTGTTTTTGTAGAAGTAAAAGCCATACAGGGCTAATGTTATTTGTTAACGGTATAAGACGGAAAATAAATATTCTATGTATATATCGTCGGGCCGACGCTTGACCGACATTCTACGCTGACTGGGTGTCTTCCATTAAAGTTAAAGACCCCTACCTCAGTTTAGTTTTGTATTGGACTAACGGCCCAGTCAACACTATTTTATGTCATTTTTGAGGCGGTCAGTTTACCTGTCCACACTTTTCCTGGGCAGGCTTATACGTAAAGCCACGGTCACAAATCACTATTCGATCCCCGCCCGACTACTCGGGGACTGCGATGGGGTGAGATTGGGCTGGAGTCCAGTCGGCGTCCCGCCGGATGTTGGGGCGTCGGTGGTGGTCGGGAGGGGCCCGGTTAAATTTTAACTCGTAGTTAAAATTCTCCACGAAAACTCACCGACTTCTAGGTCGGTGGCACATCGATAAAAGTCGAGCAGAGCTCGTACCGACGTCGATGTCGATGGCATCGGCTGGCATCCGGTAGTCGTAAAGCGGACCCCGACCAATCAGATAATCGGGCAGTAATCGGCCGAGGCCCGACAGATGATCAAGCGGAATCCGCTGGACGAATCCCGGTTTCGACTGGCGCCGCTCGATCGCTGATTGACGCTCAACTATATAAGGGCCCGATCTCCGATGGGTGCCAGTTTCTAGCAGACCAGTAGGGAGCATTGTACATAAACGTTTGATAACTGCCCATGCAAAGGACGGTACACGATCCATTGCTTCATCCACCATCAGCGGTAGCAGTTCTTCTCCCGCACACAAGGTTGCAAAGACCACATTGGCACGGTGCCGAGCCCTAAGCAGCCACTCCTGTAACCTCCGGATCCTTTCCTGGGGTGACGGTAGGTGCAGTGGTGGGATAAGAGGCATCTTGTTCCGCTTTTCTTCGAAAGTTTTCCTCGACGTCAAGAAAAAGGATGTTCACCCACCAACAGAGCTGACCCATTTGTTGTATAGGCAGGAGAGGATGCAGTTTATATACCCCTGAACAACTGGACAATTCCCGGCTGGGGTAAACCCGTCCCTTGTCCGGCGGCCGGGAACTGGGCGGACATCTGCGGAACATCGACCGATGCTCGGGGACTAGTAACAATTGCCGGGTATACGGTCGGTAACCTGCAGTGCACCGGCCTATTTCCGCCCGGCGTATACGCCGATGCTTCCCCGCAAAACTTAGGCTGACACCGCCCGATTCCCGGCGGATGTCTCTCTAGGCCCCACACGGCATACTTTTTGCCAAAACCGAGCCAGACACCCATTTCTCGGCTTGGACTGCTCGGCCGACCACAACGTATAGTATAGCTCGGCCGGGGTACGCCGAATTTGTGACCGAGGCATCAGCAGTTAACCAGTACAGTGCACACTCTTTCGCCACTGACAACTGCCCTTCTTGAATCAGCGGATGCCCAGTGGTAGAGAATGGCCGTGGAAAATATTTCATGATCTATCTCCACGAAAGAATGTTGCCGACCCGGCAGGTACCGAACACGCGCCTTTCTGATCACCAGTCAGACGTTCATCCGACCGAGGTACTGAGGCCGATGATTATCATACGAGATATTTTGGCCAGCAATAATCAAGTGTATATAAATGTAAAGTGCAGATAACTCCATGTCAACAGACATACAACGTCTAAACAACGTCCAAGTCAACAGACATACAACGTCTAAACAACGATGCATTGACGCTGACGCAGCAAAGTCGATGCAACAACGAAATTGACATAGCGTGTAGCATCGGCTCCGGAACTTGTTACTCAAAAGTACCAGATTAATGTGGAAAATGATCATACCGACGGTAACGGGCCTCCGTGGCCTAGTGGTTAAGAGTGCTGACTCTTGATCATTAGGTCTCTCACCGCTGTGGTTCAAGTCTCGCTCGGGTCATATGTGAGACGCCAAGTTCTGCAACGGAAGGTAAGGTGGTTTTTCTCCGGGTACTCTGGTTTTCGCCCATCTCTGATTAACGATCGCTCGATACGGGTGAAATAATCTTGAAAGGGCCGTAAAACCAAAACAAAAAAAAAATAAAATAAAAAAATACGGACGGCAGGTAATGACCTAATTTGGCGTTATTACGTAAAGCTAGAACCTAAAACCACTTCCCATCACGTGAACAAGTCCGTGAAATTAAGACCCCACTAAACCCCATTTTATATAAAGAAAACTGGGGTTTACGGGGAATAACATTAATTTCCTTAGTTCTGCTCCAAGACATAGGCTGTGGGTACTCGTTAGAACCGCCTATGTTTGGAGTATAAATAGGAAAAATATCACAAATCTTCATCAGAAAAAGATGCCTTTTTTAAGGTTTGAGAAATTTACTATATCCCACGGATGTGTTATCCTAATGCCATATTAAATGAACTTATTTTCTCTGAAATTCTTGTGCCGACATTTTGGAGAGTTTTGAAAAGGTTTGAGGGTCACTGACGAGGCCTTATTGGCCGAAACTAGCTATTCTGGCCCAGAAAACATGTACACTCCATATGTTCCAGTTTTGTGGTGCATTCCTTGCTTCCAAAGGATATACACTTTCGGATGAGTCTTTAAACCTAGGTGCCGTCTCCGTATGGCCTTAGCTGTTGGTGGGACGTAAAACTCAAACACTCACTCACTCACTCCAAAGGATAGCCATTTCTAGAACATATTTAACGTCACTATAGCTGGTGTCTGGGAATGTGTGGAGGTCGTAAAATGTCTCCCTGCCCAACATCATAGTGTAGTTTATATTTTCTTGCCCTTCCAGTGGTGAATTTTGAAATTTTTGAGGGTCACTGATGAGGCCTAATTGGGCAAAACTAGCTAGTCTGGTCCAGAAAACATGTACACTCCATATTTATCCCCACGTTTTTCGAAGAAAAGTGGGGATATTGTTATCGCCTCCGTCTGTCCGTTCGTCCGTCCGTCCGTCTGTCCGGCTATCTTCTCCTACACCGTTCATTGGAATTCAACCAAATTTGGTGTGTGAGTTACATACATGAATGGCTTCTGCAAGAGCACATTAATTTTTGGACCAGCCCCCAAGGGTCCCGTGAAGCGGTCAAAACGTGGGGATTTGCGATGGCGCGCCATCGACTGCGCGATCTAGTTTACAGTTTTGTGGTGTATTCCTTGTTTCCAAAGGACAACCCTTTCTAGAACATATTTTAGAACTAAGAAGATGAGAGAAAGTACAAAAAGGGGACAGGGAATTATTGAAAGGTTGTGTTAGTGCTTTTCAGTTTAGACAACATGTACGATAGAAGTTGGTCTTCTGTCTTTCTCGACTGGTAGGCGAGTATCTCTAGCAATGTTAATAATAAGACGATTCATTACGATAACAGGTCCGTGCAATGAACGCCCCTTTAAACCCAACTTTATAGAGAGAGAACTGGGGGTTACAATATTTTGTAACTGGGTATACAATTTGCTGCGTCAGCGTCAATGCATCGCAGTGATGTTGCATTGACGTTGACACGACGTTGTTTAGACGTTGTATGTCTGTTGATATGGAGTTATCTGCACTTTATGTTTACATACACTCGATTATTGCTCGCCAAAATATCTCGTATGATAATCGTCGGCCTCAGTACCTCAGTCGGATGCGCGTCTGACTGGGTATACAATATTTTTCTCATTCCTGCTCCATGACATACGCCGTGGGTACTCGATAGAACCACATCACTGCGGCAGTTCCAACGAGCACCAACAGCCATGTTTGAAGCATAAATGAGAAAACTATCACAATTTTTCACCAGAAAAGTAAATATTGTTAAAATATGAAAGAATGCACAAAGTCATACGGGTGTAACATCGTATTGGCTAATAGACGATGATAATCAATTTGAAAAAAAAAAAAAAATAATAATAATAATAATAAAATTCTTTCATGGGAGAGCAGAAAACAAACTGTAGTAACAATATACATGTATTTTCTACAAGATGTGCCTTTTATAGCTAATGGTACAAGTCTACTGCACTATATGTGTGGCAGATAGTCGACGGAAAACAGAACCCTGACACCAAACATAAACATTAAGTCGGAATAGGCCTCATGAATCATCAGTGTTTGGGTAAAAGTAGTTATATGTAGAACATAGAAGTGTAGGCAATGATCAGGAATCGACACAATTTACCCACAGCTCCCACCAGAGTTACCAAAGGGGAAAGAAACACAAACATGAAACAACAGACCCTAATGGAAACATCAATAGCGGAAAGCCAAAAGGACAGTTACTTTTCCACAAAATGGCCAATTCGATATCCAAAACAAAATAAAATAAGCGATACAAACACTCAAAGACAAACCATAACAAAAATAAACAACGACAGAAGAACCGCCTTGGAGCGGTCAGTGAAACGAATTCCACTGGGCTGGGCGAGAGAGGGGCTTTAATCTTAAAGAATTTATCTAACCTGTTGTTTATGAGTGAAATGTATCTCTCGCTAAGCACTTTATTCATAGAAACAAATTTGTTTTCGTATATACAATATTTTGCTAAAACAGAGAGAGAGAGAGAGAGAGAGAGAGAGAGAGAGAGAGAGAGAGAGAGAGAGAGAGAGAGAGAGAGAGGGAGAGAGAGAGATGTAATTGACCACTTCTGCTTTACCACCGTGTGAAAATAGTATTTTACGATCCTCTAGCGATATTTCTGGATTTACATTTGTGGTCAACCATGATTAAAGTTCAGTCTAAAACGTTCTTACTTTTGGGCATCTAAGAAATAAATAATGGATTTTTTCTGGTTGTTCATTACAGTAACTACAACCCTGATTTTATTAATTTTAAATAGAAATGAATGTGTTACTAAATTTTTATTATTGATTTTGTATTGAAAGTCGCGTAGTTTTGTCTCGTGAAATGTCTTTAATGCTCTTTTTCCACTCTATCTCCTATCTCCGTTTGCCATTTTGTTTGTGCAATGTATTCGTTTACTCTAACCAAAATATCATAAATAGTCTACCCCCTTTCTTTGAACTAATCAAGTCTTGAAAGTATATGTTACAAACTACATTTTGTTTAAATTTAACAGCAAATACACGATTCATGTGAATTTGATCTTTTCATACTTGAGAAATACTATTTACTACATGGTGGTAGTCTAAAAATGTGGCCCTTATATCATATTTCGCCTTTAACTGTTCAAAACTATAAAATACCACTTCCTCACTAGTAAGATCGTAAATTGCTCTTATGCCCATATCGCACCTATTTCTTAAAAACAATTTCCCATTACCAATGTGGTCTTTATGTCATAATGGGCATATAAGAATTGGCTTTAGGTTTTCTACGGGGACAGGTTTACAAAATTCCGACAAGCAGAAAATCCTTCAAAAAATGGATTTTTGTAGTTTGAAACTAAATTTCGCCGCATAAGATTTGGTTTGGACATACCTTATGATCACAAAATACTCAACAGCCTGGGAGCGCAGATCTTGTGACACTCATGTGATTCTGCTTGTTTATGACCTTACCAGATCATGATTAAATGGTCAACAAATAGATCTTATCTTGGGTTTAGCATGACCTTTGGCTAGGTGAATCACATGAAGCTTCTTCGCAAGCTACTGGTACATGGATTAACTATCCAGTGAATTAAGTCTTTTCTGATTGAGAGAAGTCAGACAGTTGCACTTGAATGTGAGTACTCAGATGAGGTTCCAGTTACTTCAGGTGTACCACAAGGATCAGTTCTAGGCACAATATTATTGTTATTATACCTTAACGACCTACCCGACAATGTGTGGTCCCGGGTTCGCCTATTTGCTGGTGACACTGGGGTGTACCTGACCATAATTCTCCCTGATTATTCGGTCACCCTCCAGAGGGACTTAGACCGCCCCATCATAGAATCTCACTGGGCCATGGAATCAAAACATAGAAAGGCGGCATAATGCTGCGTTTTACCAGATCTGCACTTCTTGTTTAAAATGCTGGTATTTAAGTGTTAAACTAACAGTTTTAGATTACAACTAGGATGAAAATTATTTTAGCTGCCCTTTATATTACAGCGAAAGTAACCTTTTGTGAACGGAAAAGAAATTTATGAAAGTACTTTTATCTCAGGACATCTTAAGTTTCCTCAATACATTTGCACAAGAAAAATATAGATGAAAGATTTGCAAGTTGATTTTCCCCAAAATTTAATCCTGATTTCCGTTTAAAAATCCATGTCCCACAAGAAAAAGGTTTGGAGGTATAAACGGTTATTACAGCAAGTACTTTCTTGCATTAGCAACATCCCTGTGCCTTTGAAAATAAATGAAATTCTGTATTTTTCACTTTTACCAGGAAAAAAGGAAACCGCTTTATAGACTTTTTAAAAGTTACTAAAACAGCTGCAGATCAATAGTTCACATCAAATACTAACGAGTCGGTCAAAGCTTTCTATCAAAAAGGCTACCTGAATTGAAAACCAGATTTTTTTGACATGTTTATTCTCGATGGGCGCCATCATCTCCTTTTCTTGCGGTAAATCTGAAATGCTGAGATTTCATCAATTATGCCTTCCACATTTTATTTTCTCCATCATCAATGAAAATACCTTGAAAAGTCAGCTATGTAGCCTTCTTCCTGCGTATACCATAATGAAATCGCCTATCTTGGAAGCCTGTCATCACTGATAAATTAGTGTAGCTGTCAAATTGAAGAGATTTCCATCTTGCCAAATGCAAAAACGTATTCATACGCCTTGGAACTAATTTCCCACCAAAAAAACAATAGTACACCATTGCTTTAAATTTAAAACATAATATTCATATTTGAAACTGTCTTGCGCCTACTTTCACATACTTTCTGACATAATTTGTTCGTTAATTCATGAATAGTATGCCTTCATTTCTGAACTAGTTTCTACGTGTAACATTGTCCTGTTTGTGTTGTTCACCCCTGTTCCCAAGTAAACAAGTTGAAAAGGGTAGATTTCTTTTTTAACTTCTTTCAGCAAAACATATTAAAAGTATTGGGCTTCTATGAAATTTTACCAACCCGCACATTGGTAAGTAGGTGACACAACAGATCATTAATTGGATTAGATAAATATGTCCAAACATCAATTATTTGTTTATGGTGACTCATGTGAACAGAAAACAGCGTGTTTTTGTTAATGGTGAATCTTCAGTATGGGCGCCAGTTTTGTTTGGAGTCCCACAAGGGACTGTTCTTGGTCCTCTATTGTTCTCCCTGTACATCAATGATATTTCCTCTGACATTGACTCAGAAATAAGACTTTTCGCAGATGACTGTGTTTGTTACCGGGAAATTAGAGATACAGATGACTCATTGAAACTTCAGGCTGACATAGATGGATTAGGATGTGGGGCCCGAAAATGGGGCATGAGATTTCAGCCAGTTAAATGCAATATTATGCAGATAACAAGGAAGAGATCTAATAAAGTTTAGGCTTCTTACACTTTAGAGGGAACGGTCCTCGAAAATGTGTATTCCATTAAATACCTTGGTGTGACAATCACTCACGATTTGAGATATGCAATATGTGTACAAAGGCGAATAGAACTCTTGGATTCCTGAGGCGAAATCTTCATCAGTGTCCCCAGGATGTGAAAGAGACAGCATACAGGGGACTTGTTCGCCCAATCTTGGAATATGGTAGTTGCATCTGGGACCCAAGCGGAGTGGTCCTAAATGAAGAAATTGAAAAAGTTCAGAATAGAGCGGCTAGATTTGTAACTGGAAATTACTGCTTTGAAACTGGGAGCATGACTGGAATTCTAGGAAAATTAAGATGGGAGTCTCTCAAGAAAAGGAGAAGAGACAGTAGGCTCATACTCTTATACAAAGGTCTAAAGGGTGCTGCCAGCATTCCAACAGATGACCTTGTTCCCCCGGCTAGGCACTGTAGACAGCACCATTCAATGACGTTTCAGACCCTTACTGCAAGAACGGATATTTATAAAGAATCGTTCTTCCCCCGAACCATTAGAGATTGGAATGCCCTTCCGGATTCTATTATTTCGACGGCGGAAGGTGCTGATGATTGTGTAGCTAAGTTTACATCTTTGGTTAGAGCTAGGGACTAACTTCCCATATCACAGGTCCTGGTGTATGAATGTCATTTGACGTGTCACCAGTAACAATTCTGATTCTGATTCTTATGTAACAAATCAATGGGTAAAAATCACTGCTATAACATAGCAGTTATAGGAAATGATCAGAAGCCTTTTGCACAAAAATCCTGGTGCTGAACAGGCTGCTTTCATTCTTTCAGTTCAAATATGGGGATAAACTGTTTTTATCTTATTTTTTTTTTTTTTTTTTGGTTTTGGATTTTATTCCAGTATCAAATCATCCACCCAGTAAACACAATCAATAATACAGTGAAACTTTGGTGCAGTGATTCATAAATTGTTATAAATTGCATGAATGAAATATATAAAATGAAATACTAAAAGCACCAAAGAAGGTCAATCATTTTACAAGCTAAATGCAAGAGATTGCAACACCTCAACCCAATCAGTGATCTTACTGCCAACTTGGTAGAACTGGTCATTTTTGGCTACCATACACTGAATTTAAAAATAGTACAAGGTGAAATAATTACATTTTTGGGGGTTGGGGAGGAATCATTAATTTTCAGTACTATTTAGGTATTTTACTTTAAATTCCACTCTTGCAGTGCCTAAAGGCAACCTTTAGCCACAATTCTATGATAGTATTTTACACATTTTTGTTCTGTGGATTAAGATATCATTTTTGCAAAACCATGGAAAAATGCAATAAATTACTAACATGGTGACTTTCCAATAAAGATATTTTGCTTTCATATTCTTACATTTACATGGACTACCATCTGATGAAAAATCTGTTTGGGTAACTATTTGCAAATATGATTTTTTCAGTACCTCAAATGTAGTGAAATAACTGTATTGAGGAACCTTAAATCACCTTCTTTAAAGTAGCTTTTTGTTGTCTGTGGCGTTACTAAACCGTACAAATGTGAAATGGTTAGAATATACAAGATAAAAATTGCAACATGTGTGCACGTGGCCGATTTCGAAAAAAAACAACAAAAAAACAGAAGACCATCATGAAAACATGCCTATGCAATTTTGACCCTCTTAAACTCCACTTTAATCCAGTAGAATGGGGTTTGTATGGGTGTACATTATTTTTCGCATTTCTGCCCAAAACATAGATTTTTGGTACTCGTCAGAAACCGCCTGGTCGAGACGGTTCCAACGAGTACCCAAAATCTATGTTTTGAGCTGAATTATGAAAAATAGCAGAATCTTTTATCTGAACATTTTCATTTTTTGGGTGGAAATATGTTCAATTTATTTGAAAAGGCATGTTTTCGTAATGCAAAAAAATAATAATAATAAAAAAAAAAAAATAATAATAATAATAATGGCCTCACTCATAATCTTAAATAACTGGAGTGTAGTATGCATATTACAGGACCTTCGTTTGAATAAACTCTCGTCAAAGGAATAAACACTTCTCAAAGCATAAACTAACGTCTATTCTAGTTGTAAGTTTCACAAGAACGAAGTAGAAACTATTTCAGCTCACTGAAAAACAAACTTTATTTCGTAAACAAAAACAACAAAAAGAAAAAAAAAAAATAAAAAAAAAAAAAAAAATAAAAACTTCCCATCACGAAAGGAAAGTTACTTCCGTTGAATAGACCAATAGGGGACAGACTTTCTTCCAAAGTATTTTCAGTAATGAAACAAAGCGAAAGCAACGACAAAGAATTCTCAAAAGGAAATATGGCCCTGGTGTAGATTTCACATCTCCATCTGTTTCATGCAAAAATAGATTGATTTACGATCAGCACTAGCATTATAATCGATCCCTATGTGATGAAACCAAACATGATAATAACCACGGCCTTTCCTTCCAAACGATGTCAAAATGGTGTCAGTAGTTTCCAAATTTGCAATTTTGTGACGCAAGTAACCGTACAGTTAATTCAGCATTTTTTTTTCCAAGTTGCCGTACTTAAAAAAATCCAAGTTGCCGTACTTGAAAAATCCAATATATATATTTCATCAGCCTAAATACTTTTGTAAGCCTTCATGAATGACGGTTAAACAAATAAAGCTCTTATATCTATCTCAAGACAGGGACATGGATCATTCACACAGAGCTCTTCGTCAATAACAAAACGATCCGGGATTACGAAATTTCCTTAATAAAGCAGACCTTGATTCGAGAAATTCAAGGAATACTAGGTTTTACCAACCTCCCTTTTTTCATTTCCAATATACATATGATCAGTAAGATAGACGATGTGAGCGGAAGATTGCGATTGAACTGGACTAGTTTGTTTGTAGGGGTCCCAGGGGGTGGCAGCATATTCTAGTTTAGGTCTAACTAGTGACTTGTATGCTGTTGCCTTGATGTCCTTTAGGCATGCAGAGAGATTCCTGCGTAGGATAGGAAAGCAGCTGTCTGGCTGTCTGTCGTAGATAGCATGTCATAGTCTAGCTACTAGACCTTGATGTCATATTTACCAATTACCAACCTTCATGTGTGTTTTTATCAAATATGAAACCTTGTTAGACTTTAATCTTGTCTCAGACACCAAGGTCTAGTACAATGCGAATTTTACCTCGCAAGATCCTTGGTAAATGATTGATTACAACTACAGTCATGAAATGTTTATTGCCTTTCTGTACCCCTTACCGAACACCAACTGATAAGGCAAACTGGCATTTTAGTCAGAGTATATCTTCCCAAGATCAAATAAGGGGTAGAAGAATATTACTTATTAACTTTAAAATATGATATCCGACTAGAAGCTAGTCTAAGCATGTCAGTGTGACTATTTCACACCAGTGTACTGTCTATAGCCAGGTTTTTTGCTTTACTTCTGGCAATGGATGTTGTATGATGACTCCATTATCTTGCTTTTGTTGCCGATTCTGATGTACTCAGACTAAGTCTTGTCTGGGTACAAACGCATCTATCAGTCTCTCTCCCATGCTTGTAAATAATTAAAGTCCACTTGAGCGACAGCAACTCGGTACAACAGGCAGTGATCAGCGAACAGGGGAGACGCGTGGTGGCAAGTCGTTGATTTATATGAGGAAGAGGAGAGTGCCGAGCACTGTACTCTGTGGAACACCAGAAGTAACGGGCGCAGACGAAGAAATCCTCAATTACGACTTTCTGGTATCCATCAGCAATGAAATTGTGCGGAACCTCGTGAAAGGCCTTACTGAAATCTAGTAGGATGACATTTATGCGCTGTGAGTTGTTCATTCCGCCGGCTTGCTATCAGCTGGTACTCACATGACCCCCCCCCCCCCCCCCCCAGCAGGGAGAACGACCCAATGTACAACGAAAGAGCCGATTACTGTGCAGAGTTTCATCCTGCAAACCTGGAGTTTATGTAATAAACTGAGCGTGACAGCTCAGTGGTTAAGCCCAGAGTGGTTAGTGCACTTGACTCAGATGCCAGAGGCCCTCGGTTCGACCCGGCGGTGATTATTTCGGTGTCTGAACACCATTTACAGCGATGAATGTCAAAATGCGCACCGCCCTTTGGATCGGAACGTTTAACTGGAGGCACCGGCCCCCGCCCATAGGGGCTTGAAGAAATATATGGGCTGCATGATGCTTCCACGCAGAGCTGAATCCGGCCCGCACACTAGTACTGGTAAACCGCTTAGAGGATCTAAGCCTGTCCAGGAACCGCGGTGCGAGGCGGACCGCCTATGCTAATAAACCCTATGGGTTTCATTGGGCGACAGGGCTTGAGATGTCATCTCATCTCAATGTCGGGTAAAAGTCCCACAAAATTGGAAGCAACGTCTCCAAAATGACCTTTAAAGTGCTGACGGGGACGTTAAACCTCAAATCAAACAAACAAACTGGAGGCGCCCTGTTCAGGGAGAGTCATCCCCTATGCAGGTTAACTGTTTGTTTGTTTTGGGGTTTACGGCCAAGTCAACACTGTTAAGGCCGTTTTTGAGCCGGTCAGTTTACTTTTCCTGGGCAGGCTTATACGTAAGAGGTAACCAGGAGAGTGCACATTCTTTCGCCAGAAACTGACAACTGCCCTTCTTGAGCCAGCGGAATGGAGAGAATGACCGTAGGAAAGATTTCTTGATCAATCCCCGCGAAAGAATATTGCCGACCCCGGCAGGTATCGAACCTGCTTCCCCATGATCAGCAGTCAGACGCGCATCCGACTGAGCTACCGAGGCCAGCGCAAGATTGATGTGTGCTGTAAATCTGCAAGTAATGGTAAAATGTGGCCGATCCCAGTATCAGTGAGTAGGTCCTGGTGCACGTTTGTTTGTTTGGTTTGAGGTTTAACGTCCCCTTCAACACTGTAAAGGTCATTTTGGAGACGTTGATAACAATTTTGTGGGACTTTTACCAGACATTGAGATGAAATGACTTCTCAAGCCCTGTCGCCCAGTGAAACAAATGGACGGACTCGCATCGCTTTGCTTGCCCAGGCTTAGATCTTCTAAGCTGTTTACCAGTACTCGTTTGCGGGTCAGTTACAGCTCTGCGTGGAAGCATTATGCAGCCCATATATTTCTTCAAGCCCCGATGGGCGGTGCGAATATGGATAGTGTTTCTCTTTTGTTTCGGTATTAAAAAGTTTTTGCTCGGCTCCCATGGCGGGGCTTGAAGAAATAGGTGGGCTGCATGATGGTGCCAGGCAGAGCTTAAACCGACCGCTTAGGAGTATTGGTAAACCGCCTAAAGGATTCCAGCCTGCCCAGGCAAAGCGGTGCGAGTCGGGCCGCCCATTCATATAAACCCTATTGGTTTCATGTGGCGACAGGGATTTTTTTTTTGGTTTTACGGCCCTTTCAAGATTATTTCACTCATATCAAGCCGATCGTTAATCAGAGGTGGGCGAAAACCGGAGTACCCGGAGAAAAACCATCTGACCTTCCGTTGCAGAACTTGGCGTCTCACATATGACCCGAGCGAGGCTCGAACCACAGCGGTGAGAGACCTAATGATCAAGAGTCAGCGCTCTTAACCACTAGGCCACGGAGGCCCGTAAGCGACAGGGAAAGAGATCTCATTTCATCTCAATGTCGGGTATATAAAAGTCCCACAAAATTGTAAGCTAGGTCTCCAAAATTACTTATACAGTGTTGATGGGGACGTTAAACAGTGTTACTTGGGACGTTAACCCTCAAATCAAACAAATCAAAAGGTTATTGCTAGTATCGTCTAATTCTAACAAATACCCACATCATACATGTACTCTCACATGTATGCGGTTTTTGTGTATCTTTGAAACGACCCCATGTCAATTCTCATCGATTCAGAAATTCATCCTCAGATATTGACGGTAAAATTATCTTCTTGCCTGTAAATTGATGCGTTAGCATTTGATAACAGATTAACATGCATGATAGTATTGTGTCAGTGCAGTTGAAAGTCAAATACTTGTAATTTGGACTAAAAATTCTACTTTCCTCAGATGAACCGGAGGTCGCCATCTTATTGTTCGCCGCTGTGATGTTGCCCGGCTTTTTGTCACGTGACAGGAATATTTTTAGATTGAAATTCCCAAAAACAACAAATAAACAAAAATGAAAACGACGATTTTCACAAAGTTCTGAAGTGGTATTTGGTTTCAGAAGATTACAAATGACAAAGCTACATGATAGAAGAAATAAAACCGAAAAACACGCTTTTCATTTTTGAAGCCCGATAGCTCAATAATGCACCTTTAAAGACTCATCCGAAAGTCTGGAGAAGCCCGGGATCGATCCTGCGATCCATGGTTAATAAGGCGAGTAAAGCGTAACCACTACACCACGGAGGCTTTTAGTATATCTGGAAGTAATTGAACTAGAATGATAAATATGTTATCATGTTGCAATACTGAAGAGGGACGCAAATCATTATTTCTGGTTTATTCAAGATTATTTCACTCATTTCGAGCCGATCACAATTCAGAGGTGGGCGAAAACCGGAATCCCCGGAGAAAAACTAACTGACCACCTGTTTCAGAATTTGGCATCTCACATGTGGCCGATGAGAGACCTAATGATTGCGAGTCAATTGTACCAATTGGGCCATGGAGCCGCAAATCATTTATAAATAAAATGTTAGAGCTTACAAACAAAACAGGTCAAAGCAACATTTTCCCCAAAGGTAGGTACAGACAAAGTCAACAATGTGTGTGAGCGACTTCAATATGGCATTCACGAAAACACGCCTTTATAATTTTGACCCCCTTGAACCCCCCTTTTATATAGTAAAACTGTGGTTTACAGGGGTAAACCTCTGCTCTAAAATATAGATTGTGGGTACTCGTTAGAACCGCCTCACTGAGGTTCTAACGAGTACCCACAATCTACATTTTGAGCAGAAATAAGAAAAAAAATCACAATTTTTTATCCTAAAATTTTCATTTTTTTTCGGCGATATAGGTTACAATGTATTTGTATAGGCGTGTTTTCCTAATGTGCCGCAATGAGGCGGTTCTAACGAGTACCCACAATCTAAATTTTGTGCAGAAATAAGAAAAATATCGCAATTTCCAGCTTAAAATGTTCCTTTTTTCGGGATTAAAGTTTGCAATGTATTTGTATAGGCGTGTTTTCATAATGATTAATTTGGATTGATGGATGTAAGATAACTGATGTTAGTATAGTATATGAGCCCCGCCAAGCGAATTTGTGTCTTCGAGCTAGCATTACGTCATGACAAATTTTAACTGCGCATGCCACGTCATTCAGAAGGGCCAGGGATATGGCTTTCTGTCTGAAGGTTCCTCTTGATTCATTGCTTGTATGAGCGAACACCGAAGGTTCTGGGAGACTGCGCGGATGCGCAGGCTCGCCTGAACCTTCGCGGCTCGCATAGGCGGTAAGTACCAAAGTCGCTTGACAGGGCCTAATTATGTAAATTGCCCCTTACTTTTTTTAAAAAATTGATTTTAGGAATCTCAAAATCAGAGACATGAAGGGCGTCTTTAACTTTTATCATGTTGTTCACGACAACCGTTATCTTTGGAAACAATGCAGATCCAGATCATAAATGGAGTATTTGAATCCTACCGGTAATTTTTTTTGATGATTTTTGTTTCACTCAATAATCACATTGTTCCCGCAAGTGACTCTGGTTAGGACTCTGGCGCAATGGTATCGGAAATCTGTTTTGGCCATTACGAAAACACGCCTATAAAAATACATTGCAAATTCTATCGACGGAAAAAGGAAATTTAAAGATGAAAAATTGTTATAGTTTTCTTATTTCTGCTCAAAATATAGATTGTGGTTCTAACGAGTACCTACAATCTATATTTGAGAGCAGAAATCAGAAAAAATAAGTTACACTCCTGTTAACCACAGATTTACTATATAAAAGTTGGCTTCAAGGGGATCAATATTATATAGGTGTATTTTCGTGATGTTTTGTAGGGCAATGGGCTGTTTTGCTTGCAGCAGGTGCGGAGTGGGGGCTGTGATTCTTAGTTTTTGCGTTCTTTATCTATTCGATCTTTCCTTTTTGTAACATCGCATCTCTTGGGAGACGGACTGAGGTGGAGGGTTGTTTGAGGATTGGGCCATTGACCCACCGGTTATTGTCAGATATTTCAGAGGGCGATCTTACTAAGTACTGGTAAACAAGCATGTCCAGTAACAGTCAATGTAACTGACCGCCCTGCATATCCTTAATTGTTGATAAGGCGATAAAGATACAAGACCGAGCTTATAGTTGCTTTAAAGGTGGTCGTGCTTACGAGTACCCACAATCTATATTTCATGGTGTAACCTAGAACCAACGCTGGCTTTCGACCATCGGGGCTTGGAGACATAGTGCTTCCGCTCAGAGTGAAAACCAACCAAACTTGAGTACTGGTTAACTGCTTAGATTGTAAAGCCTGCCCAAGAAAAGTGGTGCAAGTTGGACCGCTCCTTAAGCGGTTTCTTTGGTCGGTACCGTAGGGTTTAAAATGTCACATTACCTCAAGGTTGGGTAAAAGTCTTACAAAATTGAAAGCAGCGTCTCCAAAATGACCTAAGTACATGTTCACTGTACCAACGGTTGCCGGGGATTTAAATCCTCAATGCAAACGAAAGAACCAACGCGTTCAGGTACCCATAATCTGCGATTAGACTTTTCATTAAAAGAAAGACTCAGTGTACCTAAATCGCCCCCCCCCCCCGCCCAACGCCAATAGGGGCTTGAAGAAATATATGGGCAGCATGATGCTTCCACGCAGAACTGAATACGGCCCGCACACTAGTACTGGTCAACCGCTTAGAGGATCTAAGCCTGTCCAGGAACCGCGGTGCGAGACGGACCGTCCATGCTAATAAACCCTATTGCTTTCATTGGGCGATAGAGCTTGAGATGTCATTTCATCTCAATGTCGGGTAAAAGTTCCACAAAATTGGAAGTAACGTCTCTAAAATGACCTTTACAGTGTTGACGTGGACGTTAAAGCTCAATCAAACAAACAGTGTACCTCAAATCGACACTTATAACGAGCAGTATGAATACGACACACGGGTACCTTCGCCCAGGGACCACCCTCGCCAAGAAAAAAGCATGTTGCCCCCCCCCCCCCCCCCCCCAAAAAAAAAAAAACAAAAAAAAAAACAAAAAAAACGCACAGCTCGGCTGGAAAACTGTCCTTGAGAACATCGGCGTACGTGTGGGTATCAATGTCGTCTAAAGCTTGGAAAAAGCGTGTATCATCATCCAGATATGAATTAAATCCATAAAAAATAAATTACGAAGTCTGTGACATTGATCTGAGTTTTTGTTTTACGGCACTTTCAAGATTATGCCTTTTATTTCGAGCCGATCATTAAACATTTGTGGACGAAAACGAAACGGGGTAGCCAGAGAAACGACCTGTATCTTTCATCATACCAAATACGAACTAAATCCATTAAATTGGTTGGGAAATGTGAGCTCTTATTAAAAAAGGTTGACATTTAAAAATTCCGAGTCTATAACCTTGACCTTGAGGTCATGGACATGGGCGCGATTATGTTGAAAATTATGAGTCGGTGACCTTGACCTTGAGGTCTTGGGCATTGGTTCGGGTACGCTGAATAAACATTAAATGTGTATCCACCATCGTACCAAATATGAACCAAATCCATTAGATGATTTTGAAAATATTAGCTCTTAAATAATTTCAAATTTTAAAGTCTTCTAAGTCCATGACTTGACCTAGAGGTCATAGGTAAGGGCCAGCGCATTGCTGAATAAACCTTTTAACATATACATATCATCACAATTCCATCATATGGTCTGGAAAATACGAGCTCTTAAAAGTTTAGGTTCTTCCTGGTTCAATGCCTTAACCCGAGGTTACAGGATCGCGTACGTACATGTACACCACATACGGAAGGACGTACGCACATGTGCGTACGCTCGTATGTACGAAAACCTTTAATGACGGCTGGGTTGTGAGGAAATCATGGTGTTGCGTACTGTCATTTTGTCTATGTGCAGGCGATTGTATAATTGCGCTTACATGTTCATGTAGCTATAGAACAGGTTGTTGGTAATTTAACCATTTTTGTAGCAAATGGAATCTTCCTCCTTAAATATAGCAGCAGTTCATTTAAAAATTTAGGGGTGTCAGGTTGTCTTTTCTTCAAAATTTATTTGGAAAATGACTGAACTTTTAGCAAACAGTGGAGGCCCTGATCAGACGCCGCGTTCTGCGGCGTCTGACCTGGGCTTGCACTGTTTGCCAATTACCCCTTTTGGGGTTTCCGGTACCAAATGTGTTAAAATCAGTCATGCTGTAAGATCTATCTTGCAATGAACTGAATTTATTTTTCAATGAAAGGCCGGACGGCCTGACAGACGAACAGTCAATGAAAAAATATTTGCTACAGACCATTGCCTACGCCCCCCCCCCCCCCCGCCATCGGGGCTTGAAGGAATAGCTGGGCTGCATGGTGCTTCCGCGCAGAGCTGGGCTGCATGGTGCTTCCGCGCAGAGCTGAAACCGACCGCTTGCAAGTACTGGTAAACCGCTTAGAGGATCTAAGTCTGCCCAGGCAAAGTGGTGCGAGCCGGACCGTGCATGCTTATAACCCCTATTGGTTCCATTGGGCGACAGGGCTTAATATGTCATTTCATGCAGTATCGGATGAAAGTCCAACAGAATTGGAAGCAACGTCTCAAAAACGACCTATACAGTGTTGACGAGGACGTTAAACCTCAAATCAAACAAACAAACAAACAGACCATTGTCAACAACAAACCGGAGCTGAAAACTGATATACATTAAATACAAACACTTACGGAGGCTACGTCAGGTAACGTCGTATGCGGTTCCTGTAAACAACGTCATGTATTGACGTTTTGTGTTAAAATCGTGCATAAACTGTTCTAAGTTCAACCGATAAATGACAGCTCTTGTATTACTGAATTCATTAAATTGAGCGTGAAAATGTAATAAAATGATCAGCGAAGTCTTTTAATAATAGATGGCCTGCATGATGCTTCCACACAGTGCTGAAACCAATCGCACGTGAATACTGGTAAACCGCTTAGAGGTTCTAAGCATGTTAAGGAAAAGTGATGGAGTTCGAACGTCCATGCATATAAACGCTTTTGGTTTCATTTGGCGGCAGGGCTTTAGATGTCATTCCATCACATTGTCGGGTAAAAGTCCCACAAAATTGGAAGAAACATCTCCAAAATGACCTATACAGTGTTGACGGGGACGTTAAACCTCAAATCAAACAAACAAAATCGAAAATTATAAACTTTACAAAACGCGTGCACTCATGCTGAAGACAGTCTACCCATCCCCCTCCGGATTTACTGACAAACACGCTTGTAAAATGTTCATTATGACAACGTTAAATCAACGCTAGTCTAACGTCACGACGTCCGCAAAATAGACCAACTCGCCAGTGAGAAAGGGGTCTAGGTAATTAATATCCGTCTCTTACGATAATAAAATGGAAACATGTTTGACACAACGTAGAATCAACGTTGTTTGTACTGAATATACATCTATACATCTAGGTCCTCGGCCCCGCCCATCGGGGCTTGAAGAAATAGATGGGCTGCATGATGCTGCCACGCAGAGCTGAAACCAACCGCACACGAGTACTGGTAAACCGCTTAGAAGATCTAAGTCTGCCCAGGCAAAGCGGTGCGAGTCGGACCGTCCAGGTTTATAAACCCTTTTGGTTTCTTTGGGCGACAGGGCTTGAGATGTCATTTCATCTCGATGTCGGGTAAAAGTCACACAAAATTGGAAGCAATGTCTCCAAAGTGACCTATACAGTATTGACGGGGACGTAAAACCTTAAATCAAACAAACAAACATCTAGGTCCACTGGGACGTGTTATCTACTTTACAGGCTAATTATCACGCATGTGGCAGTTAGTGGCCCCGTTTCAGAGCACATTCAAATTGCGACATATTTCAGTGAAACGCAAATTTAGCTCGTACGAACACTTTGGGATGTTTTGATGAAACTGACTCAAAGTGCGTACGAACAATTTAAGAAAAATCGATGTTTATTGATGAAACTGGTCCATGATAAAAACAAATCAACTTACCAGACATCAGTCATCTAGATATCACTTCTACATAGACGAATACATTTCTTTTGTCTTTCCCATCTACTGAATCTTGTCTAAACATAAAAAAATGTATGTTCAAGTAGGCATGTATCACACAAAAATCATGCGACCATTGACCAATGGGATTAACAGATCAATCAATGAACACTCATAAACTTCTCACTGACCAACACACGGGACGATTTAAGTCGAATGGATACACTAACAAAAGACACTGGTCAGCTGTTTGCTGGTTTTGTACACAATGTTGCAATTAACCTTATTTGCTTTGCATTATCTGCTGGTTCCTAGTCTGAATGTTGTCAGTGTTGGAAAACAGGTAACCAGACCCCCTGACATTTTAAGGTCAGGGGGGTCTGGTTACCTGTTTTTTCCATTATAGACAATGTGCAAGCTGGGAGCCAGCAAATAATGCAAATATGGTGAATATGTACAGGAAAAGTTCTAACTGATGTCAATGGCATGTACAAGAAAGTTTGCTTTGAAATCCAAAGATCCTGCTCCCGACAAAATGAATAAATACTTTTGACGTACATGTCTTGACAAACAATGCAGTTTTATATCCAGGATCGCCCCCGCCCATCGGGGCTTGAAGAAACAGATGGGCTTCATGATGCTTCCACGCAGAGCTGAAACCGTCTGCACACTAGTACTGGTAAATCGCTTAGAGGATCTAAGCCTGTCCAGTAACCGCGGTGCGAATCGGACGGCCCATACTTATAAACCCTATTGGTATCATTGGTCGATAGGGCTTGAGATGTCATTTCATCTCAGTGTTGGGTTAAAGTCCCACAAAATTGGAAGCAACGTCTCCAAAATGACCTATGCTGTGTTGATAGGGACGTTAAACCTCAAATCAAACAAACAAATCCATATCCAAGAGCATCTGCATTCTATGAATTTCGCCCTACATCTCTTGGACCGCCGGCCTCAGTGGCTCAGTCGGATGCGCGTCTGACTGGTGATCAGGAGGACGCGGGTTCGACTCCCGCCGGGGTCGGCAAAATTCTTTCGTGGAGATTGATCATGAAATCTTTTCTACGGTCATTCTCTCCCTTCCGCTGATTCAAGAAGGGCAGTTGTCAGTTTCTGGCGAAAGAATGTGCACTGTACTGGTTAACCGCTTACGCATAAGCCTGCACAGGAAAGTGTTGATAGGTAAACTGACCGGCTCAAAAATGACCTAAATAGTGTTGACTGGGCCGTAAAACTCCAATACAAACAAACAAACATCTCTTGGACCCAATAATCTGCGATTTGGCAATAATGTTAAAATTTTAGGGTGATATGTTTTTAGCTCACCGAGCTATGCTCAAAGTGAGCTTTTGTAATCACCTTTAGTCCGTCGTACGTCGTGCGTCGTCAACGTTTAACTTGTTGAGACTAGAGACCACAATTGTGCTTCAGTCTTCGTGAAACTTTACCAGAATGTTTGTCTCGCTGTTATCTGGGTCAAGTTCGAATATGGATAATGTCAGATCAAAAAATAGGTAAGTATGTCAAATCATAGAAAAAGCTTGTTAACACTCTAGAGGCTACAGGTGTGGTCCGATCATCCTCAACCTTGCTCAGAATAATCATCCTGACAATATCTCGGCCAAGTTCGAATACGGACCTTGTGGGTTCAGATCGTAGGTCAGTAGGTCAAATCATAGAAAAAACCTTGTCAACATTCTAGAAGCCACAGGTTTGGATCAATCATCATCAAACTTGCTCAGAATGATTATCTCGACAATATATTTAGGTCAAGTTTGAAAGTGGGTCGTGTGGGGCCAAATAGTAGATCAGCAGGCAAAGTCATAGTAAAACGTTGTTTCCCACATACAGGCCGTGATTTTAGTCTAATCATAATCAAACTTGCTCAGAATGATCATCTTGACAATATCTAGGTCAAGTTCGAATATGGGTTATATGGGGTCAAAAAGTAGGTCAGTAGGTCAAATAATAATAAAACATTGTTAACATTCTAGAGGCCGCAGTTTTGGTCAGATCATCACCCGACTTGCTCAGAATAATCATCATGACAATATCTAAGTCAAGTTCGAATATGGGTCATGTTGGGTCAAAAAGTAGTTCAGTAGGTCAAATAGAAAAACGTTGTTAACACTAGAGGCCACAGTTTTTGGTCCAATCATCATCAAACTTGCTCAGAATGATCATCTCTATAATATCTAGGTCAAGTTTGAATATGGGTAGTGTGGTCAAAAGGTAGGGCAGTAGGTCAAATCATACACACTTTCTCGGAAATGTCTTCTTTTGGTAATACCATGGTCAGGAGGAGTATTTTATGTTACCTTTTCCAAAGGGCCACCCGTTCCCCCACCCCCTCCATTTGTCACCATTATTAGACTAAACCTGTGCATCTCTGTCTGGTGCACTAGGACCTGACCCTCAATGTCCACAAGAAGCCCAGATAGTGGCATGCAAGTCAGCTCTGTATTGCCAAAGAGATGCACACTCACACACAGAGAGAGAGAGAGAGAGAGAGAGAGAGAGAGAGAGAGAGAGAGAGAGAGAGAGAGAGAGAGAGAGAGAGAGAGGGACAGAGAGAGAGAGAGAGAGAGAGAGAGAGAGAGAGAGAGAGAGAGAGATGAGAGAGAGAGAGAGAAGAGAGAGAGAGAGAGAGAGAGAGAGAGAGAGCTGGTTTCATCTCGTAAAATTTAATGTTGCCCTCTGGTTGCTTTTTTTTTGTTTTCTTTTTTTTTGTATGTTTTTTATTTTTTACATATGATTTGCCACCGAACGTTGCATATTTGTATCACTCCGCTTGTTATTACATTTATTTGTAATCAGAGTGAATAAAAAAAAAGATGTGTGTGTGTGCGTGCGTGCGGCGCGCGCGAGTGTATAGGTAGGCTCCTATTGAAATGTTGCAGATGACAGTTATCTTTTTCGCTGGAGACACCCAGGCACATTTCCAACAGAATTTTAATGTACTTTCCTTGTAAATAACTGGAAAATTATGACTAAATCTTGATTATTTTATTCCAATGATATTTAAGAATAATCACAGACATATATTAACACTGCAGGCAAACACGTTGACGTTGTTTCAACGTTAGTTCAACGTTGAGTGCCTGCTTGGTAACCCCATCAGTGTTATTATCACTATGGGATAATTGATAAATCAAAGCACTAAGAGTACTGATGGAGCGATTGCTTCTGAAGTTTGGATAGCATAAGGCAAATTTGGCATTTGATTGACTGTTTAACCCTTTTTGTACCAAATGAACTCTTCCTCCTTATATATAGCAGGAGTCCATTCCAAAATTCAGGGGTGTCAGGTGGTGTTTTCTTCAAAATTTGTTTGGAAAATGGCTTAACTTTTTGCAAACGGTGGAGGCCCTGATCAGACGCCGCGTTACAGAAAGGGTCTTGCCTTGTTTACATTACGTTAGGGTGATGAAACGGTTTCGTAAATTGTATTATGTCGTCAGAACGTCATTGCTGATTTTTTTTTTTTTTTTTTTTTTTTTTTTGGGGGGGGGGGGGGGGGAGGGGGTTACGGCCCTTTCAAGATTATTTCACTCATATCGAGCCGATCGTTAATCGTAGGTGGGCGAAAACCAGAGTACCCGGAGAAAAACCACCTGACCTTCCGTTGCAGAACTTGGCGTCTCACACGTGACCCGAGCGAGGCTCGAAACCACGGCGGTGAGAGACCTAATGACTAAGAGTCAGCGCTCTTATCCACTGCGCTGTGGTGCAGTGGTAAAGTATCGGCCTCGGGATCGAGAGGTACCGGGTTCGAATCCCACGAGCGGCAAGTGTTGTTTCCTTGAGCAAGAGACTTTATCCACATTGCTTAGTACTGGTTCTACCCAGGAAAAGAGGGCCACATGGAAGATTAGTACTAGTTTACTAAATGTGTTACCCTCTATAAATAAGGTCGATTATTATTATTATTATTATTATTAGGCCTAGGAGGCCCGTTTCATTGCTGAATATAGGGATCAATCATGGTTTTCCATGCATTAACATTTGCCGGGTCCCGAGGTAGCTGTTTGAACATGAGGCCGCCAGGCCGATGTTCAAATATCTTCCGAGGGACCCAGCAAATGTTAATGCAATGAAATAACCATGGACGATCGTTGTTCTTGCATAACTTACGAATCCGGCCACAAATTTTGAAAAAAAAAAGCCCAAAAGCTCCATATGAATTCCATATAAACTCTTCAAATGCGACAGGCAAACCAAAATGGCGGCCAGTTCAGAATGTTGGTTACAATGACGTTGCCATGCAGTAACGGTCTGATGTCATCATAGAACCCTAAAACGCTACGTTCAGGGCGATAACGTCACGGCACTCAACGTAACGTATCAAAGCAAGGCCCGTCTTGTGACATCAAAAGCTCAAAATCCATGTTCAAATCATGAAATTCGCGTGCCGTTTGAACATGGATTTCGAGCTTTTGATATCACAAGACGGGCCTTGCTTTGTCACCTTACGTTTAGCGACTTTACAATCGCCCTGATTTCTCTGATCGCTCCGTTTTAGGGTTCTATGATGACGTCAGATGAATACTGCGTAACAACGTCATTGTAAACAACATTCTGAACTGGCCGCCATGTTGGTTCGCCGGTCGCATTTGAAGAGTTTATATGGAGTTTATATGGAGCTTTTGGGCGTTTTCGTCAAAATTTGCTGTCGGGATCGTAAGTTATGCAAGAACAACGATCATCCATGGTTATTTCATTGCATTAACATTTGCCGGATCCCTCGGAAGATATTTGAATATTCGGCCTGGCGGCCTCATGTTCAAACAGCTTCCTCGGGACCCGGCAAATGTTAATGCATGAAAAACCATGGTTGATCCCTATATTGCTGTTAAAGAGGTTACAAGAATGACGGATCCCTCGGAAGATATTGGAATATTCGGCCTGGCGGCCTCATACTCAAACAGCTTCCTCGGGACCCTGCAAATGTTAATGCATGAAAAACCATTGTTGATCCCTATATTTAATACCGCAATCAATCATTCTAGTAACCTGATAAAGGGGGTCGAATAACTGCACCTAATAATCGGTAGTGACCTATAATACCTTCTACTGAACTATACTGAGTATTACGTTTAATGGCTGTTTATAGATGGGACTTACTTTTTAGGTCCTTAATTTACAGGAGTAAACAATAACATGCAACCTTTTATAAACTGAAAAACAACGAAACTGTAAGTGATAATCTTTGCAATATTTACCTTAACAGATTTTCAGAAATTTCAGCTAAATTCTGACCTTCTGCGGATTTCATCATAAACTAGGTATTCAAGAATACTCTTGAATAAATATCTATGTGCATGGCTGTTTGAAGCCATTATCAAATGGACCAAAAGCCTTGCTCAAACAGCAAAAAACCATGTTCAAATCATGAAATTCGCGTGCCGTTTGAACATGTATTTTGAGCTTTTGATATCACAAGACGGGCCTTGCTTTGTCACCTTACGTTTAGCGACTTTACAATATCGCCCTGAACGGAGCGTTTTAGGGTCCAATGATGACGTCAGATGGTTACTGCGTAACAACGTCATTGTAAACAACATTCTGAACTGGCCGCCATGTTGGTTCGCCGGTCGCATTTGAAGAGTTTATATGGGGTTTATATTGAGCTTTTGGGCGTTTTCGTCAAAATTTGCTGTCGGAATCGTAAGTTATGCAAGAACAACGATCATCCATGGTTATTTCATTGCCTTAACATTTGCCGGATCCCTCGGAAGATATTTGAATATTCGGCCTGGCGGCCTCATGTTCAAACAGCTTCCTCGGGACCCGGCAAATGTTAATGCATGAAAAACCATGGTTGATCCCTATATTGCTATGAAAGAGGTTACTAGAATGACGGATCCCTCGGAAGATATTGGAATATTCGGCCTGGCGACCTCATTCTCAAACAGCTTCCTCGGGACCCTGCAAATGTTAATGCATGAAAAACCATTGTTGATCCCTATATTTTATACCGCAATCAATCATTCTAGTAACCTGATAAAGGGGGTCGAATAACTGCACGTAATAATCGGTAGTGACCTATAATACCTTCTACTGAACTATACTGAGTATTACGTCTAGTGGCTGTTTATAGATGGGACCTACATTTTAGGTCCTTAATTTACAGGAGTAAAATAACATGCAACCTTTTATAAACTGAAAAACAACGAAACTGTAAGTGATAATCTTTGCAATATTTACCTTAACAGATTTTCAGAAATTTCAGCTAAATTCTGACCTTCTGCGGCTTTCATCATAAACTAGGTATTCAAGAATACTCTTGAATAAATATCTATGTGCATGGCTGTTTGAAGCCATTATCAAATGGACCGAAAGCCTTTCTCAAACAGCAAAAAACCATGTTCAAATCATGAAATTCGCGTGCCGTTTGAACATGTATTTTGAGCTTTTGATATATCACAAGACGGGCCTTGCTTTGTCACCTTACGTTTAGCGACTTTACAATATCGCCCTAAACGGAGCGTTTTAGGGTTCTATGATGACGTCAGATGAATACTGCGTAACAACGTCATTGTAAACAACATTCTGAACTGGTCGCCATGTTGGTTCGCCGGTCGCATTTGAAGAGTTTATATGGGGTTTATATTGAGCTTTTGGGCGTTTTCGTCAAAATTTGCTGTCGGAATCGTAAGTTATGCAAGAACAACGATCATCCATGGTTATTTCATTGCATTAACATTTGCCGGATCCCTCGGAAGATATATATCAAATATCTTCCGAGGGACCCAGCAAATGTTAATGCATTTGCCGGATCCCTCGGAAGATATTTGAATATTCGGTCTGGCGGCCTCATGTTCAAACAGCTTCCTCGGGACCCGGCAAATGTTAATGCATGAAAAACCATGGTTGATCCCTATATTGTTATGAATGAGACCTCATGTTGTCGCTTTCCATTGATAACCAATCTGCAATTATTGAAGCTTTTAGCTCCACTTCAAGATATTTAGATGATTTATTAAATATTGATTATACCTATTTCGATGGTTTGATCAGTCAGATTTACCCCCCAGAACTTCGGTTAAATAAAGCAAATTCTTCTGATACCGAGGCCCCGTTTTTGGATTTACATCTATCTCTTGTAGATAGGTTTGTTTCGTGCAAAATTTATGATAACCGCGATGGCTTTGATTTTGAGATTGTAAATTTTCCTTTTTTGGATGGTGATGTTCCTCGTGCGCCATCCTATGGCGTTTATATTTCGCAATTAATTCGATTTGCTAGAGTGTGTAGTCATGTAACTGACTTCAACACTCGTAATAAATGATTATCGGCTAAACTTCTTAATCAGGGTTATCGGTACCATAAACTACGCAAAGCCTTTTCAAAATTTTATAGACGCCATTCTGATTTAATTTCAAAATTCAATATTGGACTTAAATCTCTTCTGCAACAAGGTCTATCGGAACCAGAATTTTATGGTGACTTAGAATATAAATTCAGGAAAATATATAACCGCAATGACTGTAGCACCCAATTTCGTAAAAGCATTCTTCGATATAAAAAGATTGGGTACAACATGGATATTATACGACAGACTGCATGCATGGTAGTTAACCCAATAACGGTTGGCAACTTTGCTTCCCTCTTTGATTGCACGCCGGTTGGTCAGGCCTCAGATTCTATGACAGTTCCAACGTAAAGGCTAATTGAGAATTAGAGAGATCTAATTCAAGGTAATGTTGGTTGGTGCCTGATGCTCTGTCTCTGGTCGGCCCCATCGGAGTCAGACTGTTGGTTTTCTTTTGCTCCAGCATTTCAGTGGTTCTTGCTGTCGAGTCCTCACCGTTGTCTCACCTCTGTGGTTCTTTGATTATTTGTGTTCACGGAGATGTTGCACTGATGAGTTAGGAGGCCTTCATGCGGACTGAACAAATTATTTGTCTAAATCGCGACGGAAGTTAGGCCGAGGATTGTGGCCACTTAAAATCGATTTTTTAAAAGTCTTTGATGGGTTGAGTAAGTTAATTGTATCGATTCCTGATCTTTGTTTTACTTCTACTTTCCAGTTTTGAATGGCCTGTTGGAATATTTGCGCACTGCTACTGCGGTTGCGGCTCAGTCTTGAAAATAATTTCTAAAGCTAAAATAAACTATTTATTTGCAGATTTTCCTACAGAATGTAAAGCGCTGAGAAACTATTTTTCGAGCGTCCATATTGTTTCCTACGTATCTGTGGCGCGGTGACGTCAGAGACTTTGCACTATTTGACGTTACGTGTGCGATCCATTTTAACATGCCGCACTCACTCTTTTGCTTAAATTTGTTAAATTATTGCAAAAACCCTTGATTGTTTTGAATTTCGGTATAAACTAAATACAGGATTAGTGTCTTTAATAATAAAATAGAATCGCCCCTATTCACCTTATTTGCATTATCTGCTGGTTCCTAGTCTAAAGGTTATCAGTGTTGGAAAAACAGGTAACCAGACCCACTGACCTTAAAAGGTCAGGGGGGTCTGGTTACCTGTTCTTCCAGTATTGACAATGTGCAAGCTGGGAGCCAGGAACTAATGCAAATATAGTGAATAAAAGTGTCTAAGGCCCAATGATAAGGACACTAACCTGATCTATTTACTCAAGAGTCCGTTAAAACAGGTACTTGTACAAATCGATTCACATGTACGAATATCAAACCACGAAGTAACTGGCTGAAAAAAAAAAAAAAGAAACGAAAGCATAGTTTTGTATACTCGTTTAATGTATTATTAAATGGCTATTACAAACGAAACGAGTGAAATACAACGGCGGTCACTGAAAGATAATTTCTTGCACACCAGACAAGGAAATCCGTCATTTTACCCTGGGATAGAAATTTATGTTCCGACCCTGGTGTTCCGACCCAAAATCGAATATAATCGCGTGTTTGATAAATGCACTGGTTGATTACAACCTCATGTGCGGCGTCGTCATGTGACGTCACTAAACATTCATGTTGTGTCGTCACAAAATGGCGGGCGTCGGTAACCAATGTGACAGCAGCAATAGAAATTGAAGGTATGCAAGAAAAAGAATCCAATATGGGTGTGAGGGGTGGATAGAAAAATCCGTCCCTCGGCAACGTCCGTGATGCCGGACAGTGTCCCCCGGGACGGATTTTTCAATCCAACCCTCACACCCATATAAGATTCTTACAATCTATTACATAGCAACACGCGATGGCTTGGCTACAGGTATATCTGGCATATTGTTAAACCTGGACAGTGACACTGTTGCAGAGGAGTTGCTAAATCATCATACTGAAGAAGATGGTCACAATACTACACCGTTAATAATTGCTGCTAGGAATGGAAAAGAAGAAGTTGTGAAACTTTTACTGGATAATTTCTGTGTGGATATCGAACAATTAGGAACTGTAATATTTGATGACCAGATAATCGAGGGTGCTTCTGCTTTGTGGAGTGCAGCTGCTGCAGAATATTTCAGTGTCGTAAAGTTGTTAGTGGATCATGGAGCCAGTGTTAATCATCAAACAAATACAGGCTCTACTCCACTCAGAGCTGCTTGCTACTCTGGTAGTTTAAACATAGTAGAATATCTGATTGAACACAATGCCGATATATATTTCAATATTACAAATAATTATAAAAACACTTGTCTGATGATAGCCTCCAAATGTTGTTGAATTCCTACTGCGGAAAGGAGCATATCCTAATTGTACAGATAAATGTAGTTCATCCGCCCTACACCATTCAGCAGAGGCTGGTCATTTATCAATTGTAAAATTACTGAATGAGAGTGGGACACGTTTCGTGGTGAAAAACGAAGCTGAAATGACACCTCTGATGATTGCTGCAGTGTATAGAAACATAACTGTGGTTGATTATATGACGTCTTTACCCGAATGTAGCAGAGAATTGACAAGTCGCCCAGCGGGCAACGATCGCTCACCTGAGAAATAGCACAGGCAGTCAGATTCAAGGCGAATTCGAACTCATCCGAGATATTATGCTTATCTTTGTTTACTAAAAGTTTCAAACTGCGAAACTGCGAAGAAAAAGTGAACACCATTTTTCGCTCATATTTATATTCAAGGGCAGGTAGCTAACTCCAAAGCTGTTGGCCCTGCGAGACCCAAATTGGAACTTGACGTAGACTGTATGCCTCTCCTGGTTATCTGCAAGTTTGAAAAAGATCAGATCAGAATTGGCTGAGAAAAATTGGAGACGTCGTTTTTCCGTTGTAAGTCTATGGTAAAATGTTTCACGCTCAAGGAACTTAAATGCTAAACCAGTTGTCAGATTCGAACTCATCTGAGATATTATGCTTTTCCTTCTTTTCTAAAAAATTCAAAAAGATCCTATTCAAAACAGCTGAGAAAAAGTGGAGACACTATTTTTTTGCTTGTTTTATGCCCAAGGGCAGGTAACTCCGAAGCCCTTGGTCCTGTATAACACAACTTCGAGCTCGACGTACATGTAGACTGTATGCCTCTCCTGGTTACCTGCAGTTTGATAAAGATCAGATCAGAAATGGCTGAGTAAAGGTGGAGACTTCATTTTTCCATTGTAAAATAGAAGTGAAGGCAATGACCAGGAATCGATACAATTAACCCACAGTTCCCATCAGAGACACCAAAGGGAAAGAAACACAAACATGAAACAACGCCCCCCTAATGGAATCAGCAATAGCGGAAAGCCGAACGGACAGTTACTTTCCAACAAAATGGCCAATTGGCTATCCAAAACAAAATTATATAAACGATAGAAACACTCAATGACAAGTGAGTGAGTGAGTGTTTGAGTTTTACGTCCCACCAACAGCTAAGGTCATACGGAGACGGGACTTCGGTTTAAAGACTCACCCGAAAGTCTGGAGAAGCCCGGGATCGATCCCTGGCTTACAAGGATAGTAGCGTAACCACTGCACCACGGAGGCTTCTACACTCAATGACATTCCATAACAAATATAACTGCAAAACGGAATGTCAGATTCATTAGCCAAATTTGAGCTCATCTGAGGTTTATGCTTATCTTTGTTTACTGAAAGTTTCAAAAATATCAAAAATGGCTAAGAAATAGTAGAGACAACAACTTTCATTAATATTATTTATGCTCAAGGGCAGGTAACTCCAAAGCCTTTTGTCCCATGTCGCACAAATTAGAACACCTCAGCATAGACTGTGTGTCCCTGGTCCTCTGCAAGTCTAATTAAGATCAGTTCAGAAATTGTGGAGAAAGCTGAAGATGTTGTTTTTCAATTGTAAGTCTATGGGAAATTTTTCACGTTCTAGGGACTGTAACTGCAAAACTGAATGTCAGATTCAAGTCTAATTCGAACTCGACTGAGGTTTTAGGCTTGTCCTCGTTTGCTGTTAGTTTCAAAAAGGTTGAGAACAGGTGCAGACATCATTTTTCACTAATATTTATGCCCAAGGGCAGGTAACTCCAAAGTTGTTTGTCTCATGCAGCCGAAATTCGAACACTGTGTAGACTGTATGTCCCTCCTGGTTATCTGCAAGTTTGATGAAGATCAGATCAGAAATGGCGGAGAAAAATAGGTAACGTCGTTTTTCCATTGTAAGTCTATGGCTAATATGTTAACTAACGACGTCGTTTATTTTGAACAACTGGCTCCACATTGCATAGATAACCCTCTTGTGCAACACTCTGATCTCAAAATAATAATAATAGCGCAGCTATATTCTACAAATAACGTTATCTGGATTTCCGACAAGTCCGCGGTAGTCACGTGAACATCAGCATTGAAGAGTTTTTGTGTTTAGTATCTTTAGGTCATTTGACAAACAGTCGACCCGAAATGGGGTCTGCCCTTAAAGGAACGAAAGGTTTAGGAGTAGAACCCTTGTCTTATATATATATAAGAGTCCGCTCTTAAAGGAACGAAAGTTTCTCTTTAAGAACAAATAGACCATAAGCTAGGATATGGTGACCCTGCACCACACGTGGAAGTTTTTTTAGACATATGTACATAGTTTGAAAGTACATATACTGAGGTACCAAATGCAAAATGTGAGGACTCCTGCGTTGGGGCTTTATCATATGCCGGGCTGTAGAATACGTTACCAATACGTAATTTATAAATGTACCATGCAACTAAAAGAACAAAAGAAATTGATGATTAAGAGAAGAACGGACAAAAATTTCAGCATGAATGTTGAAAAGAATTGAAGTGCTTTCTAAATTGACAAATTTGAAGACATTCGGAACATCAGTGACCCTGATATTGAATGGGTAACATAGATTATACATGGAATTTGGCAATTGTACCTACTGTCGTTTCCAAAACCAAAGTTCTGTTCAAGAATGTCGCTGTTACTTATCTATAAAGCTAAACTGCCGTTATTAACCTGCATTTTGGTTCATATTTGAGCGTTCTAGGAGCTTTCTTTCTCTCATTAAGGGTAATATTGTAAGCATACCACCATTTTCAAGTATTGTAAAAATGACAGTTCATTAGCTATCGAAACTGAGTAATTAACCTCTGAACACTTGAACTTGATATCCAGCTATCTTTGTAGACTGGACATAGAGTAAGCAATATAAATGCGCTGGAAAAAATGTTACAGACCACGAGGGTTCAGTTATATTATGGTGATGTACACTACACTGAGAAATAGTAATGTATATTGCATGGAAAATTTACTTCGACCAGCATTGTCTTGCTTTTACTGCGATCTTAAGATTAAAAAAAAATCTTTATAGTTTCAATTCAAATAAGAATGACAAATATGTTGGTTTAGTGGGAAGAGGTTGGTCTTCCCAGACAACAGATCTGATAGGCTATCTATATGGAGTTATTCAGTAATTCACCTGACACTGTCCCCGGGTAGGATTACACGGTCTAAGCCGAAAATAGTTTTTTATGCAGGAAAAGTACACCAGCAGTGAACTGACAACTACATGTTTTATAAATCAAAACAGTTAACATCCTATCAGAGTGATAGCGGTTAATATGGTAATCAATCCACCTTCATGATCTGTTTCATTTTCATAAACTTCACTGAATATGCTATCAACTTCATTTCTTAGTTCGGTACTGTCCTCATCATAAATCATGAGCTAGCACATGGTCACACTGCACGTATGCGGGAGTTTTGCAGACATATTATTTTGAAAGGGCACATTATAAGGTAACAAATTCAACATGTAAGCACTCTGGCCGTTGGGGGTTTATCGTGTGACGGCCCGTAGAATATGTTACCAACACCGACTTCCAAAAACACTGTATCAAGAGATACACAAAATATTTTGAAAAAAAAAAAAAAAGACAAGCAGATCTGAAATTCATATAGATTATTAGAAGAGGTTTGTGTCTATATAATTTGACAAATACAGCGAATTTCAGAATTTTCGGAACTTTCACCCCATGAAACTTCACCCAATGAATCGACAGGTAAACAAAAAGATAGTCAATGATTATGTGACAAAACCCCAGTGTAACTCCTTTATTTTGAGGAATGTTTGAGTATTCTATGGCTTCCCTTTTACCATAAAGGCAATATAATTTATAATACCACCGATACTTATTGTAGTCTGTGAATATCTTTTGGGATTACCTAAAAACACCAACCAACAACAACACATTTTATAAGTAGAAGGAACATACGTGCACTTAATTTTGAAGTCTATAATCTATATATATATAGTGACCGTTAACAGCTGAAATAATCCACAATATGTTCCGAAATACACTAGGAATATGAAATATGTTTTCTTTTTTATCATGATACCCGTATTCACAAAACCTTCCTCACAGAAACTGTGAATCATTTTCTTTCAACATAAAGATTGTACATATGTAACATACATTACATAACAGTACTTCTAGTTTATGTTTTCAGCTTTTACAATTTAAATGAATTATAGCTGTAAAAGAAGAAACACTGTGATAGCTAGATATGTACTTATGCATCTGTTCCAGAAAATGAAAGGCGGGGTATGAGAATGAGTGGAGAGGGGATGAGTATTGTAGACTAAGATAGAGTTTTTATACCCATGTACATATGAATGCATATGTAGGACCCGCAATGAAAGTCTAAAAGTATTGTCCTTTGCCTACCCTCTGCTCCCTACCCTTCCCTAGCTTTCCTATCCAAGCACGTATCCCTTCTCCTAATGTAACCTACCATACCCTAAGCATGCTTTATCATACACCAATTCAACCAAACCTATGATTTGGATAAGGGTTTTGGTAGTCTTTGCTATAAATTGTCAACCCAATACATAACATAATACCTCCTGTGTAGTGTCAGCAAGGTCTGGGTGACACTTTGGTTACAGACATTAATTATATGCATATAAATTAGCATACAATATCATTCCACGCCTTACCTAGGACAGGGTATATTATATACCTTTGCTAAGTCTGGGTATATTCCATACCCTATTCGGGGCAGGGTGGAACATGTGTATGATAGGGTTGGTTAGCATGTTAATATGTTCATGTGCGCAAATTTAACGTCCGCAACCAATGTCTTACGCTTACCTATGGTTACCTACCCTGGCTCCCCTCCACTACCCTTATCACTCTACCCTAGAGTTCTCATGTCAATCAGTATCCATACTCATATCGTATCATACCCTTACCTAATCATGCCCTACGTTACCCATTCTCCCACCTACCAATTGTTCAGTTGTGGAAAGGTACCTGTCTGGTAGGGTATCGCGGCTGTGAATATATGCAGGATACTCTGTCCAACTTTAAATATGTGCTTCGATTCTTATACCTACTTAGATTACCACTATCTGTACCAACATGACATATGGTTTGTACACTGGGCTACATTAATAAGTTATGGTATGTTATGATGAGATAAGTAAGGATAGAATAAAGTATTTTGTAGGGTTACCATGTTCACATTTTTTTCTAGCAACCCCCTTAACTTTTCTATTCAATTAACACTGTACGGTACTTATTTTATCCAATTGTAATGACTGGGTAAGGATGCAACAAGTTATATCAGTTCATTGTGTTTAATACAGCATAACGTTCCGACATAGATAACGTAACCAAGCGACCAGAGCCGCGACGTAACGTAACAATATAAAAAACGTTTCCGGTTAATGTTGAATAGAATTGAAGTTAACGACATTACATCTCTCCCATCTTTTAAAATAGTTCTGTCTGATCATCATAGGTTCGGGATTAAACTGTCTGTAAGATGATCAGCTAGTTAATGAAATTTAACTTAGAAATACATTAAGCGAATTAGTAATAGTAGAAGTCTCCATAACGATCTGGTGGTTTTGTAATTCGTTCTGATCGTCTAGGAACAGTTCTTAATACTGGTTCCGTTTCCATGTCCCCATTTACTTCTGCGCCATGTCGATCGTTTTCTTGATCACGAATGGTGTGCTTCCAAGGTTTGGCTTTACGCAGCACATCTTCTCTCCATTCCTCGGGTCTTTGAACGCCTTGACTGTCTTTCCTTCCTTCGACTGAGTTTCTTTGTCTGCCTACATATTTGAAATGAGTCGCGTCACGACATACTTCCCGTCCGTCAGTCATTCTCCTTGCCCATATGGTTGAGCCCTTAATGTTATAAATGATGTAGTATTTTGGCTCATAAGGCGGTGTCCACTTGTTCACTTTGTTTTGTTTAAGCAATACGTAATCTCCTCTAGAAAGTCTGTGGGATCTGGTATTCTTATTTTCTGCGTTTTCCTTTATTTTCGCTTTGTATTCGTTGTCCCTTTCATTTATCTCGCTTTGGTTTGCTTGATCGTTTGCCTCTTCTCTCTGTTTGTAGTCTAACTTTGTTCGCACCTTGCGATTCATCATGGCGTCATATGGTGGTATTCCCGTCGCTGGATGAGGAGTTAACCGATAGCCCGTTAACAACTCCTGAATTGCTAATTGTACTGGCTTGTTTTCTAATCTGGCCCTTTGCTCAGTTTTATTTAGCAGCTTCATAAAGTTCTCAGCTTCCCCATTAGCTTGCGGGTGTAATGGCGTGATCCGGTGATGTTTGAATCCCTCTTCTGTCGCGAAGTCAGCGAATTCTTTAGAGTTGAAAGGGGGCCCATTATCCGATTCTAACCGTTCTGGTGTCCCATACGTAGCAAACACTTTTTTCAGCTTTTCTTTCGTGGGTTTAGCGGCAGTGGAATATATCACCTCAACTTCCGGATACCTAGTTCTTTTGTCTATGACGACCAAGTTGTAGTGCCCATCTGGATAAGGCCCTCCAAAATCTATAGAAACCGTTTGCCATGGTTTTTCTGGTATATCCGTCATTTTTAATGGTTCTTTGTTGTGGTGTATTGTTGTAACCTGGCACTCAAAGCACTGTCCAACCACATGCTCGACCTGCTTATTCATTTCTGGGAACCAATATTTTTGTCGCAACATTTGTTTTGTTTTGGTGATTCCTAAGTGTCCCAAACTATGAGCTGCCTTTATGACGGTACGGCGAAGTCTCCCTGGGATGATTATCTGGTTCAGTCTGAAGATAAGGCCGTCAGCAACATATAACTCCCGTTTGATATTGTAGAACTGGCTAATGTCTCTGTCCTTTCGGTGTTTTTCCCAGTCTTCTCTCTGGATTCTTTTATATAGTTTTCGTAGTTGCTTGTCCTTCTGTGTTTCCTCTCTTATCTTGTCTAGTACTACTGCATGTTCAGAGTTTATGATACTCTTGATGACTTTCTCCGTATCATCTGTACCTGATATAGGTAATGGGTGCCTTGATAGGTAGTCCAGTGGATCCCTTTCGTCTTTTCCAGGTTCGTAGCACAGTTCAAAATCCACGTCTTGCATGTCCATTACCCACCGCTCTATTCTTGGTGGGAGTTTGGCCGTGACTTTGTTAAACATTGATAGTAGGGGTTTGTGACCTGTAATGATTTTAAATTTGGGTGCACCGAGAAGATATATTCTTAACCTATTTTTAGCCCATCGAATTGCTAGTGCATCCTTTTCTGTCTGGCTATACCTCTTCTCTGTATTTGTCATGGTGCGACTTATAAAATGTACAGGCTGCAATCCCTTCCCAATGTCTTGAAACAACCCTGCGGATAACCCATCATGGTAGCTTGCCTCTGCTCTGACTACTATTGGTTTGTTTGGGTTGAAATAAATCATAGTATTGTTACCTGAAATACTGTCCTTTAGTTTTTCAAAAGCTATTTGTTCTGTATTTCCCCACTGGAATCTAACATTTCCTTGTGTGAGCCTTCTCAGTGGTGCAGTAAGGGAGGCGTATCGTGGAATGAATTTCGACAAATATCCGGTCATGCCAAGGAAGCTTTTCACTGCCTCTTTTGTCTCAGGACACCTACAGTCCTTGATTGCTTTTACCTTGTCTAACGCAGGTTTAAGCCCTTCTTTCGTGAAGCGGTACCCGTAAAACTCTAGTTCCTCTACACCGAACTGGCATTTGTCCCAGTTAAATGTTACTCCATAATCTTCTGCTCTCTGAAGTACTGCCTTGAGCGTCTTGTTGTGTTCTTCAATATTTCGGCCTCCAATGAGGATATCATCCCGCTGGTTCAAGCACATTGCAATGTCTCCGAAAATCTTACACATCATGTCATCAAATAAGTCTTGTGAGGCTTTAGCACCGAATATCAATCGTTTTGGTCGATAGTTTCCCCACGGCGTACTAAAGGTCACGACAGCTCTGGAATCTGGATGTAACATCAGTTGGTGGTAGCCACTTCTGAGGTCCAGCTTCGAGAACACCGAGCATTCATGAAATTTGTAGATAAAATCTTCTACTATCGGCCCCTGTGTAATTCTGTTTCTCTCCATGAACTTATTTGGTACTCTCAAATCTATGCACGCGCGAATCATATTTGGCTGCAGTTCTTCATTTGGGACATTTACATATTTGGGTTTTGGCTGCACCACAACAGGGGAGCACCATGTGACTGGCTCATCTGGTGGTACCCTTTCGAATATGTCATCTTGCACACACTGGTCTAACCACAATTTCAGAGGTTTTTGAAGATAGTAGGGCACTGGACGGGGTCTCTGGGCTACAGGCGCTGCAGTTTCTTTCATGTTGAATTGAACATACAGTTCTTTATTATTTTTAGTGTCCCTTATTCTGCCAATACCCTCAAAAATGCTGCTATGTTTACTGGTTATTTCTTGGATTGCTTGATGCCATGCAGTGTTTCCCAAGGAATGAACATTTGTTATGTTTCCTGGGATCCGCATGTCATTACGGTTTGCAAAAGATCCATTCTCATTAATCTGCAACATGCCAAGTTCAGTTAGGGTGTTTTTACTGATCAGAGGTGGCGAATTGATCCTACCTTTTATGACAAGAAATTTTGTTTGCTTACCACACGTCTGGTTTCTTAAGACGGCCTCAAATTCTCCTTTGATTGGCAGTTCCGTCTGCAGTGCGCGCAATTTTGTTCTACTCTTTTGAAGGTCCATTTCATATCCTGACCTGTGTTGCAAGGCTCTGTACTGATATTCGTCCATGACATTGACGTCCGCGCCTATATCCGGTTCCGCATGTATGTAAACATCATTCAGCATCAATGGTATAGTTTTTTCTAACCCATACCTTTTCTTCACCATTTTGATGCGCATGTGTGCTATTGATTTGGCCAAGAACTCTTCATCAGAGCTGTCCTCACTGTCAAGATCCGTCTCTGCTGTTCGTTTTACTTTGTGTTTCTTTTGAATCTGATAGCTGCCGCTTGACCGATTATTAGTAGGCCCATCTTTGTTTCTTTTAGATCGACAGACAGCGGCAAAATGATTGAATCTTGAGCAATTATTACACCTTTTCCCATATGCCGGGCAAATCTTCCCTTCAGAATGCGTTTCGAAACCACAATTGGGACAACTCTCCCCTCTAAATCTCCTAGTGTTATCGCGTAAATATTTTTTCGGCCTGTTAGACCTTTGTCTTGGATCCTCAACTTTGGATATTGCTTGTTCATATGGAGCTATTGCCATGTCTTTCATTTGAAGAGAAATATCTTCAATTTGTCCAGCTTCTGTGAGAAATTCTTGTAATGTCCATGCTTTTGATATGCATTTCTGGATTAAACCTTTGTTCTCAATGGTCTGAATCAAATGCTCAAGTATCCGCTCGTCGTTGTTGGCGCCAAATTCACAGCCATGCGCTTTTTCCCTTAAGCGCGTTGCATACGCCACTGTTGCTTCTCCAATTTGCGGTCTCATTTTGAGAAACATGTATCGGGAGTAATGTTTATTTTTCTTAGGAATAAAGTAGTCATTAAGCTTCTTCCTTATTTTTTCATACACATTGAGACCTACCTCTGTCGAATCAGGTAAACTTTTCTCAAGTCTTGATATTTCCTGACCTCCGTAGATGATCAAGGCATCTTTCTTATCTTGTGGGTTTATGATTTTGAAATAGCGAAACTCTCTCTCTATTTCTTCCAACCAGTCCTCCCATACTTTCCCTGTAGAAAGTTGGTCCTCTGACGGTCTAAACGGCAGTGCCCTTAGATTCCTAGACTCCGTAATAACCGTAACGGTTTCATTTTCCGCCATTTCTATCCCGTATCTGGTCATTTATTTGTACTGTCAATTTTCACGGATCCTCTTTTCCCGATTTTCTCAAATCTTTGGAAATTATTCCATCGGATACTTATCTGTCCTGTTGACCTCTTTTACCGCGGCCTTTTCCCGCCTTCCTGTTTTATTCTCGTCGCCAATGTAATGACTGGGTAAGGATGCAACAAGTTATATCAGTTCATTGTGTTTAATACAGCATAACGTTCCGACATAGATAACGTAACCAAGCGACCAGAGCCGCGACGTAACGTAACAATATAAAAAACGTTTCCGGTTAATGTTGAATAGAATTGAAGTTAACGACATTACACCAATCAGTCATACCCTACTATCCATCTAGTGGTACCATACTCTAACAGTTAAAGTATTGATACTACTACAACTAATCATATACTGTAACCTGTTACTGCTTATTGGTAGTAAATGATAGACTTGAATACGAACGTTACATTTGTAAACACAGGCTAATAAAAATTATCCTATCCTATCCTATCCTACCCTAAGTTAAGCTCTCCTATCTTTCTGTAGCCATGCCCTACTCTTTTTTATTCAGGAAGTGTAGGAGGCTATTAGATATCGCTATGGTAGAGCAACGTTAGCCGTTGGTTACAAAAGTTACATATGGACATATAAATGTGAATAAAAGTTAAACGCCCAGCACCTGTCTTACAAATCTGTTAATTTGCCGGTTTGCACTTGATAAATCATTTAATGAATGCAAGGAGGATATTGTCTTATAAAGAATAATTTTAACTTCCAAATGATGTACATGTATAGTCTGTTTGTGTTATCCGTAGACTCAAAGGTAAACTCCGTTCAGAAAATCTGAATCATCGATTTTTTTCGTTTCTCGCTTTTAATACTCAATTTAGCCCATACATCACTATGGGAAAGTTTTAGACCTCATCCTCCGCCGATTTCTCCAGCAAGTCGTATGCCTCTGCGACAGCTAGGAAAGGCTGTGATTATTTGGAGGAAATTGCAAAATCTATATTTTCTTTCACAGACTAAGACATTCTGACAGGTTCGACACACCCTTTTAAACCATAAACAGAAGTGGTTACTGCTCTTGTACATTACAGAGGCGTCTATGTTTTATTTGCACGATCACTACATGGAAAATCATTAGCTGTGACACCACATCTGATATCGGTTTAATTCTTTTTGACGACTGTTGACAGCATATCGCGCTAGTGACTCCCCGTTCCTAGTGAGCCTGCATCTAGCCATTCGAATATAAGGTGTGTCGCAATTGCATATCTTTTTATAAAGTGCGTCACATGGATTTGAATATGTATTATTTTACCTGACAATCATCGTCAAATGGACTTAGTCTGTGCTCTCATTTCTTTGTTTTGCAATTTTCTCCAAATAATCACCGCTTTTCCTGACTGTCGCAGAGGCATAAGACTTGCTGGAGAAATCGGCGGAGGGTGAGGTCTAAAACTTTCCCATAGTGATGTATGGGCTAAAATGAGTATAAAAAGGAAGAAACGAAAAAATCGATGATTCAGATTTTCTGAACGGAGTTTAGCCTGTGCAGCATACAGAGACATACGTTTCATTAAGATGAGTTCCTGATAATTACTTTTTATTCATTTTATGGTTAATCCTTGCATTGACCAATATGTGAAAATACTGTAAGTCACGTGATAATATTTGTATAAATAATTTAATCATTTTTGGCATTTTTAAACGTTTAAAGGGTAACATGTATTACCTATCTTTTGCAGGATAAGGCTGCCATTGCAAAATACCTAACATATGTTCTTGTGAAGCATATATTATGTAGTTTGAGATCATTAGAGTACAAAATACCCATAAGGTTTGGGTTGTATATGGCCAGCCCAAAGACTGGCTTGAAGAAACATCTGTTCTGCAGTTACATGTACATCATGAGCACCTTTCATGCCCGGTTAAAACTCATCTCATTCACGTTTTGGTTGACGATGAACAGTTTATGTTACCAGGCAATTGTTTGATATAGGTAACTCACCACAAACCATACCCAAGAGATACAAATCACCTTTGTAATGATGTTTGAATGAATGAGCTCCTAATTATACATATTGATATTCAAATAGTATGAAGCCATACAGTACTAGCTTCAATATACTTAAATTTATGTAAACTACGTTACCCAAACTACATACAAAACTGATTCAACAAGGGATTATTCTTAAAAAATAGTTTCTATTCAGCTTTGCTGGCAAATAAGCTAACACATTTCATATTTACATGAACTTATTCCAAGTTCTATGAAAGATTTGTTTCGGATATATTTCTTATCTCTTTTTGGCAAACAAAAGTGGTGTACAGTACACTGCTGGAATAGAGATTACACGACAAACTAACTGCTAAATCAGCTACGCATATGTTGGCAGCAAATGGCCACCTAAATCACAAATATGGCACAGACATAAATTGCATGAATTGAAATGATTGCATTGTAGCTGAGACTCTCATATTTGTATCACATAGTGTCTATTTACAAACGCTCATACATGTAATATACGTTACTTTTGTTGTCATCACAAAAACGATCGCTGCACAGATACTTCTGTGGACTACTCAATTTTTTCATGAATCTTAAAAGTCTTTCTTTTAGGAGCAGACCCCATTTTCACAAGGGAAACAACATATGTTCAAGGAGTTGCTTTCACACTGAGAACAAACATACATTTACTTTAATTGGACACTGACGTGGGCTTAGGCAGTTTTGGGTCGATCGTTTGTCAATCGACCCAATTTTACTGCCTCCCTCTCGCGCGCGTGAAAACATCCGGAATGAGTGTTCGAGCGCGATTAAATAAGCTTGATGAACTACAATAAATCAGTATAAACTAATTACCCAATTTTACAAATCGTCATAGGTATTCACTGTAAAGTCCACATGACTAGCACTAACTTGTAGGAAATCGAGGTAACAGTAATTTATAGAAAATAGCAGCGGTAACCCAGCAGGCGCATGACGTTATTAAGACGTCACATCAACGTCGTGACTTTGCACGATGTTGATTTGACGTTGCCCTAGCGATGTGTCCCTGCTGGGAAAGTGATCGTGTCACATAATAGAGTTATCTATAGAGTCTGGACTGGAATCATGGTTGGGTTTGGCAGACAGTGTAGACCACGATCTGCGAGGTATTTAAAAATAAATTAAAACGTTGAAAGTGTGGTTTAAACAATATCTGTGTAGTTTTTCTTTGAAACTGTGGTTGGAAGTTTTCAAACCCTAGTTTGAAAATATCATACTGGGGTTTCAAGTTCAAACCCTGGTTTAAAGATTAAATGTGCATTTGGCTTGCTATATGCGCGACATATGAAGTCAGACGTCTGAAGTCAGATTGGTGTGTCTGTCTGTCAGACTTCGTCTGAGTTTAATCACAGGAGCTTGAAGTTCTGTCCATAAGTAGTTCACAAGTATCAGCTTTTACAAAATGCTTGAGTCTACGCTTAGCACACATTAATTTGTGCAGTACTAAAATGACAAAACTTACCATGTGCATGCTGTAATAATATGCCAGTTAATATATTAAAATTGTTATTTAAAGCTATTATTTTCCTTGTGACGTCAGAGCGTTGTGAAAAAGTAAAATCTGTAGTATACAGAGTGGGGGTTCTGGGACACTTTAACATCGCGCACACATGTACATGCATGTCGCCTTCCTCCCTAGTGCTCCCTAGAGGCCCTATTTGGCAGCTCCTAGGCCTTGTTTGGCCACATGCCGCGGATCGCAACCTCCACCAGCGCATTTTTACCCCACTCTACCAGGATTTTGTGCTACTTTTTTCCAAAAAGAGGACGGGCACATACTATCTCCCACCAGCTAGAGGGGACCGCCCACCCCCCAGGCGGGCCCTCTAGCGGTCGGCCCCACTGGGTGGGGACATTTTTTTTTCATCCCCGCAACACTGAGGGCCACACCCCCGTCCCTCGGCCCCACCGAGAGGGGATGTTATAGATTAAAATATTTGTTTGCCTGCCGTATCGCGGGGAAATCCCCTGGTGTAAAATGATTTACAACGCAAAAAAAACAACGGATTAGATGTAACCAGGCAGCTGTGATCCTACATAGTGGGTTGTACACATTTCATCCTAAAGACACTGATCAGCCAATTAACTGTGCCCATTCCGTACAAACCACTACCCATTTCATCCTAAAGACAAACCTCATGATCGGGATGAGGCCAGTTTGTATGCCGCGAAGGCTGTCACCCCCATTCCCAAGATGACGAAGGCAATCTCGCGGTCTTTCTGGTCGTCGCTCGGTTGGAAAAAGTCGGAGAGTTGGGGCTCTGGCCCCAGGTTAGCAAGGCTGACATTTTCCCGGTGACCTGCGCATACAGGCGCATCGCTTCATCGACGTCTCTGAAGGTTCGAACGGCGTGCCACTGGCGGCGGAGTTCCTCAGTGATGAAATCAATACGCTCGGTTCGTTTTCGAGACCATTCTGCCTGTGCAGCCTGCAATTCTTCGACGGCTTTATCGTGACGCTTGCGTTCTTCGTCCACGCCAATTTTTTTCAACATGGAGAACAAGTAGTTCGATCCCGAGAACGCCAGAGCTTTCACCAGGGCACCGCCAACGGGCATAGCAATACTCGCCATTACTTTATGATATCAGCAGGCATCATCCCGTATAATTAGCATGTCTTTGGTTGCCATGGCGAGAGCGACGTCAACCATGGCCATGCCCACATCGCGGGGTATGAAGTCTAGTTTCGGGGGGGGGGGGGGCTACCCCCCATCGCCATCTTGCCAAGCCGGGCGTATCCCACAGCGATGCCACAGACGACTGCGCTATAGTAGAGCGCGTTGACAAGCATTTTACCGTCACTTGCCTGGGTTGTCATTATTGCTACGCAACGTACTTCACTCCATATAGAATGGGTCTGGGCTTGTCTTTAATTGTGGTTGCTGCGAAACAATAAGCCACTTGGGCATCGACGCTGTCGATGAGTCAACGGGGGTGCCACTTGTGGCGTTTGTACCGCCTGTGTGGCGCGCAAGCGCAGAAGAAACATGAGTGCATCGCCCGTAAGACAAGCCCCAATGATCCATGGGGTCCAGTCGGTTAGTCCATGGTTGTGTGCGGCACCACTGCGTGACGGTTCCTTTGAGACCGCTTCCTTGGGAGGAATACTGACATCAGCTGCGCTGACTGGTGGACGAAATGAGTCTTTAGCCGTCAGAAGCTGTTCGAGCAGCCGTTCCTGTTTGGCCTTTCTGGCAGCAGCTCCAGCACGCCCAGCCGCCACTTTTTTCGGATCCTTAACCGTGTTGCTTCGCAAAGGCTTGGGGGTCGTAACTCTGTCTGCCGGACTCTGTGCTGGCTATCGGTTCTCCTGTTGCTCCGCAACAATCTGCTTGTTTTCCGACATCGTTTATGTCATAGATGGTAATAGGGCATTGATGTCCAAATCGACAGTGCCTCACTGTAGTAAGCGCGGCAGTTAGCGGCGCCAAGTACATGCCATAGCGATGGTAGAGCTCGCAGGTAGCACTGCTGAGTGCGTGTCCGACAAACGGGTCGCCCTCGAGGTCAGCAATAAGACCAGGTTGGTTTTCGGCCGGTATCGAGAGAAACATAGATGCCAGCCCCGCATAAAGCTGTAGCGCAGTAGACCCCAGCGATTTCATCATCGCTGCCCCGAGCCTTGTTTCATAGCGGGCGTAAAGCTTTTCGATTTCGCTATTGTCCAGAGCGTCGATCTGTTCTGCGGTGAGAACCTTCCCGTGCACCACTAGTCCATACTGCTTGGCTTGGCCTCCCACTACCAATGCGGCGAGCCTTTCACGGTGTTTTTGCACCCGGTCCTCGAGGAGCGGTTCCTCATGGCCGTCTGACGTCCCTGCCGTTCCTTCCGCGGTTGGGGCTTCAGCGTTCTGCCTTTGCTCTGTCGTTCCTATCAGCTCATCGATCAGTTCGTCACAGTCCATAGCTTTTGCTTTGCGACTCATTGCGAGTTGGCGGACCAGTCTAATATAGTGTCGAAAGTGCTGGCAGAAGCGTGCGTGTGTGTTAATACACATCCGAGTAATGTGAACATACTGCCTAGCAATAAAGAACAGCAGTACCAGCTGCGCGCCAAGCACTGTGATTAGCAGTCCTTCAGTTACTTCATACATTACTTAACAACATATAAGCAGCTGGTTGGTCTGTCTTTAATAAAAGCTTAGCATGCTTTGTCTCGGCTAACTGCTGCCCCACCGACGCCCGCTGTTCTCGTGTGGAGATCACGTCATTCTCGCGCAAGCAGTCTTCGAATGAATCACGATCCTTGCAGTGAAACAAACAGACCCAGCGCGTCTGCTCGCGCAAGTCCTTCAAGACGGAGTTGTACTTTTGGGTGAGAACCCAGACGCTCTGGTCGGCGTGGCGGCCCGAGAACGCTAGCTCTGACAGCATCTCTTTCTTTTTCGTCAAAGCCTTCGTGGCCGAGCAGTCATCGATGATATATAAGGTAGGCTCGCCCATAAACACCTGGTAAAACGCTCGCAGGTAATCGTGAAGGCGCTCGCCGGGGTCTAGAACGTAGACCTCAGGGTCGGTCCAGATCCAGGGGCGCTGATATGTTTTATTATACTTTATGGTGAGGCAGAGGACCACGATGTGCCGAAAGAAGTCCCGGTAGGGGCCTTCGAGCAGATCGAGGATAATAACGGTTTTTCCAAATCCCGTTTGCCCGCATATTGTCGCCGAATGGGCCGTGCGCGGTAGGAGATTTATAAATCGTTCCTCAGGAACATTAATAGACCGCTGAAACGAACCGGCCATCTTCGATGTTAAGCTGTGCATCCATGATGACGTAGAGATAGATGTTCAATGCGCCAGCCCCCTCTGCTATTTTTGTGATCTGGATTGTCACGCCTTCGCTGGCATTCTCTATGCGGCGGCCACTGTCATCAAGCCGGTCGTCGTCGGTTGTCCTGAGGTCAAGCCACAGGGAGTATTTGCTTGTCAGAAATTCCCCCAGGGAGACGTCTGCCAGGGCCAGGTCTTTCGCCAACGTTGCCACTTCAGGGTGACGCTTACTGCCGGGCGACGATGCAAATAACTTCTTCACCTCGTCCCACATATGGTAGGCACGCATTCCCTGACTGAATAACTGATCGGGGACCCCTACGATAGTGAACTGCACTTTGGTTATTTTCGGATTATAGAAGGCCTCAGTGTTGCGAGCGAAGGGCTGCCACGCGGCCGCGTCCTCGAATAGCATCATGATGCCCTTCATGCTCAGGATAGGCACCTTGAGACTGATATTCCAGAGGGTGTCGCTCATGTGTGTGCTGATTTTTCGGTGCCGCAGTACCCGGTCGTACAGGATCGCGAGGCGGCCTTTGTACTGGTTGCTGATCATGCGGGCCAGCTCTGGCAGGGTGATCATGTCATACTCGAGACTGATGTTTTCAATGCTGTAAGAGGTGTTATTATCGCCCGTGGCATGCACCACGCTGCTGTAGTCGTTAAAGGTGAGTTCATACTCGAGGCGGTCTCCCAGCGCGCTCTGGTAAAATGACATGTAGCTTTCCAAAAGCTCGGAATCGAGCGGAATGTAGAAGCGATTGCCGAAAGTATCGGCGATGGCTTTGTCAGCCGCAACAGACACATTTTTATCTCCAGCATTGATTCGAATCTGCGTTGTGTTTCGGTTATCAGACGTATCAATGCCTTGAAAGTGGTCATTTTTCCTCTCTGAGGCCGTCTTCCAGAGATCGTTGTAACAGTGGTAGACGTCACTGTCGTCGATGCTGAGGACCTCGTTCCCCGATATCTTGACGACCATCTTTTTCACTATCGCGCGGCCAAGGTTCTGAACCACAGTCCTGTTGGCATCATCGCTGTGCAGCGTGATCGTGAACGCCAACCTCGCGGTCCCGGGAACAATCACATCGTTTGTTTCAAGTTTGGGAAACCGGACAAGCAGCTGTTGGTTCTGGTCAATTGTGCTCGGGTTGTGGGAAATGACGATGCTTCGGCGCTCGCCCTTTACGCCCAGGGGCTCGCGGAGGATAAGGATCAAGCTGGCGTCCAAATTGGCTTGAAGCCATAATGACGTTTCTTATTAAACTTGTGCGATATCTTTAAATATAAGTTTACATTATGGCTGACTATGATTTCGAAAACCCAACGTTCGACCCAGACGGGCCTGGAATAGACGATGATTATGGTTTCGACCTCCCCGACCCCCTATGGAGTCACCACTGCGCGTCCAGCAAGATCTAAACACATCCGGGGACAATTTGCAGAATCTGCAGGGCGAGTTGAAACAGGCAGAACTTGAGGCTCAGAAAAAGCGCCTGGTTGACACTTTCTACACAGAAGTGAACCGTGCCTATGGGTTGCGCCCCGAAGGCAGGATCGACTATAGCCAGTTTGGGATTGATGCCGACGGCAAAACACTCTACTGGACCACAGGTGACAAAAAGATCCCTATCACTGCGACAAGGGGGCAATTCCGGTTTCTGGCCCTATCAACACTGGCCACAAGATACGGAGGAGGCGGCACACATGCACTGCGAAGTTCACTGGGGTTCCCTGAATACAAATCGAATACGAAGCGTCTAAGTAGCTCCGCTGTGAAAGCTCTCCAGCAGGCAGATACAGCCCTCCCGAGCGGTGCGAACCTTGAAAATATCAAACTTCAGGACCTCCCCGGCATAGCCGATAGCGCGCGCCGCAGCGCAGAAGACGTTGAGACCGCATTAAAGACAATTGATGATCAGCCTATCGACACCGGGTGGGTCACCCAGGCCAAAAGAGAGCTCGCTGGGTTTGAAAAGGCCATGACTCGAACCCGAGATGAGTTCGTGAACAACCTGGCAAAGCTGTCAAAGGTCGACGAGATGCAGCAGGAGATTCGAGACCGAATCAGAAAACTGGGGGGCGATCTCTCTGACATCGAAATCGAAAGACAGTCGAGGCTCGAAGCCCTCTCTACGAACAGATAAGCTCTCCGGTCCCAGATTAACAGAATCCGTGAGACATTCAGGGGGCTCCTTCATGAAAACAAGACGCTAGCTCAGCGAATACGGACACTCTTCCGCGAACAGGGGATAACGATCGTGAGCATTCTTACAGCGGTTGGGATGGCAATTTCGACCCTAGTGCTTGCGCTCACCGCCGGGGAGGGGGGGGAGTGTACCGGCTCCAAAGCCACCAGGCAAGGGCGGAGGTCAAGGAGTGGGTAAAAAAAAGCCTACAGTCCCTCGGGCGTGCCCTGGCCAATTTGGCCGGCAAGGCCGCGGCTGCCCTGCCCGGAATCATCGGGTCCATCGTCTCTTGGCTCTTGAGCACGCTAGGGAAGGCCGCTTCGTGGCTCGCAGATAATTTGTTGGCCTTGGTCATCCACGTGGGGGCCCTTCTTCTCGTGGCTGCACGAGACTGGCTAGCGCTCAACCAACCAAAGCACCACTAAGCCAACCCCGATCCCTGCGATTATGAGAGCCGTTTTTTCTTCTTCATGATCAAGACCGGATTTGCGGTCCGGAGCAACCGTGGCAGACGTAGGCGACCCTTCGGGCGGTGGCCCTGCGAGTACTCGCGGATCGGTCCCGGCTGGTGCGGCAGTTTTCCCCTGGAATGTCCTATCGACTTTAGAGGCAGGTTGAATCAGTGCCGCCTTGTTTATTCCTGGGTTGTGGCCGATGGCAGCGTCTGACCCCGCTATTTGGATTTGGCTATTATAACCTTGGACATTGCCTGGATGGAGTGCCATGTCGCTCGGCATAAAGTAGAGCGCTCTCCCGCAGACGTAATCCAGTGGTGTGGATGCATATTGCAACGTCTTTTGATAGCGATCGATGCTGCTGGGGACGTCGACGGGTGATGCGATGGCGTCTTCGAGATTCGCCGTAAACTGCTTTTGGGCGTCGAACCCCGTCCCGACTTTGAGAATGTTGGAACGGGTTTGAGCTTGCGCTCCAAGGATTGCCCAAACATAAGTCCGAATCGAGTCGTTGAGGTCGAGACACCCGCTTGTGTGAGGCCATCTGATTTATCGAGAATGAACATCGTCCAAGCCTTTGAAATATCCACATTATGGCGTATGGCATCCTTCGGGTGAAAGAAGGGGCCATCGGAGCTGTGATCATTGCGGTATTTCCCCGAAGGGGTCATGAATGTACTAAAATATCCGAGGCCTTGAAACCCGTAGTCCCGCTTTTGCCTTCAATCTGTAGAAGGCGAAACGGCGAACCCTCGTAAAGCCGCTTGTAGATATAAATAGGACTCATCCCCAGGGAGGGCGACTTTTAGCTCCTCAAGCAGACGCCTCGTATAATAAACATGAAAGCAGTACAGGCTTGCAAGAAGGGACTCCTCCGCTTGGAGATGGTCCTGGAATGAAACACCACATCCGGCGGTTGCGCACCAAACCGCAAAGTTCAGCTGGCACTGCCACCAGTTGAAGGGGGCGTGCTGCCAGCTGTCCCACGCCTTGTTTGCCTTAGTGACGTCCCCGGTAAGCGGAGGGTTTTGATAATGCTGTCAGGTGTTGTCCCACACCGCGTTTACCTTTTGTTTGCGTGTAAGCGGATGATTTTGATAATCGAAAATGTTCGGGTACTTGGCAAGGAAGTGACTTCCCTTATCGTCGACCATTATGACTCGGTTGGGCTCCCCTGCCGCTGACTCCTTATATTTGAAATGACCGCCCGCCCGATATTTTGTTGAGCTATTAAACGTTAACGCCTTTGTATCCATACCCATTTTGGTGATTATCATGTACTTCACACTCAATGACATTCATAACGATGTGCCAATCAATCTTGCCAGGACTCTGTCTGCGGGTGAGCGAGAGATTGCTCTCTGCGAGTTGACGTATTATCACTGGTGGTACAACATATGCACGGCGAGAAGGAACAATAAGGTCTCAAATAAAAAGACATAAAAAAACAATACCCGACGGGTATTATAACGTCTGTGAGTTGAACGAAACGGTGTTTCAGCGGTTGAACGCCGAACTCACTCTAGATGAACCGTCTGGTCTACTGCATTTAACGGTAAAGCCCGGAGAATTTATAACAATGGATCGCGAATTAGCTAATATCTTAGGCTTTTCCGACAATACTTTCACACCCCCTCCCTTGGCGTTGATCAATAACAATGGGCATTACTTGGAAGGAGGCCGCACCAAGACGTTCACTGCAAAGAAGCCACACAAGCTGGCCGTCCATCGTGAGGTCTACTTTCACCTTGCTGAATTAAGTACTTCAGACAATCGCCCCTCTACACTGCTTAGATCTGTCCCCGTCGAGAACGAAAAGTGTGGAGCTGGTAGAACTGAATCATTTTCCGTCTTACAGTACAAAAGGTTGTCGTCAGGGCCTATTTCACAGGTAACTATCTCTCTAAGAGATATCAACGGGGAGATGTTACCATTCGAGTATATGAGTGCAACCCTACATATAAGGAATGGTTGACGCAAGCGGCCCCGGTGGGGTCAGAAACTGCCATGGGGTTGCTTTGGCTGATCTTGGTGGCACTGAGGGGTTCGATAAGGACGGGAAGGAAGATTGAGTGTATGCCTTCCAGCTCTCTGAGGGAGTCTACAAAAGAAAAGAGGTCGCCCAAGCGGGGTCATTGAAATGCGGTGATCTCAGCGACGTAGATACCTCACATGCCGTTCCAAAGCGGGTTCATACGCTGGCATTCACTGGGAGCAAGTGGGTTGCTTTTGCGGTCACCGTCCGACAAACTGTGTGGCTTATTGACATACAAATCTCGTCTCCGTACGTTGTGACTGGAAAGCAGCACAAAGTTAGAAAGGTAGTGAATAGTGGCACTCGACTGTGCTCGTATATCCCCGGGACGAAGAACATTGTCGTTTCCGAAGATAACTTGCTAAAGACAAGCAACAACCGGCAGGGAATCCTGAAAATATGCTTCGAATTCCCCCCAGCGGGAATCATTGGTATGAACTTGCCAACATCATCGATCATCCTTGATCTTATTCTGGGAGATAGACCCGACGACTTTGTTGATGTGTTACCCGGCTTCAAGCTCAAGTGGAGTCAAGCAAATGCTAATAAAGAAGTTGGGATTTATATACAAGTACAAGAAACGCCTCGAGTGCAGTTCACCCTTGAAGGAATCCAACACCAAGTCATTTAGACCTACATAATATTTTTATAGGTCCAGTGTCTCTCAAAAGGCTGCGATTTACGCCCGGTGCGCTCACACCAGACCAAGCTATAGTCATTATTATCCAGTAGTGTATTTAAACCCACCCAGCTCGAGGGGTAGTACACGATGGGCCTCTACCCAGGACTTGAAACCGGAGACAAACACCGCCTTCAGCACGTGGCCGAGGTCAAATTCCGTCTCGAAAAAGAACGAGACTTCAGAGCCTCGCTGTACAAGAAATACAGACACGGGGCTTATGTTGTTGACGGGATTGATACCGCGCTAACTGCGACTAGCGTAGGGCTGGCTGCTTCTGGCGTCGGGCTCTTGTCAACTATCATCGCGACGCCTGTCGCCATTGGCCTAGGAGCTGGGGCGATTGTGTGTGGGTTGCTGGGTGTTGGCGGGAAATGTATTGGACGAAAAATCCAAACAAAAGCCAAAAACACGACGAGATTCGTATCTTGGCTGAGTCGAAGCTAAACTCAATCGCCGACCGCATTTCTATCGCGCTGAACGACGATGATGTATCTCAAACAGAATTTCACCTGATTCTGTGTGAAATCGACAAGTTCGATCAGATGAAAGAAGAAATTCGTCAGCGCCAGAAACACACACGGAGGAGGAAAAAAAGAAGTTGTTTCAACGTGCGAGAGACGAGGCGTTAATCACGACCCGTACAAAGCTGTTGGAAGAGTTGGAAAAATCTTGTCACAGTGGCACCTGAATATTTCTTGCTGGCGAGCTTAAAAGAGTACAGGCTGCCTAGAAAAGCAGTTGTTTCCGTTAGAGACTTAATGCAACAATAAATACATGGATCGGCGACTTGCGGATATTTATTACAGCCCTAAGGGTTACGGGAGTGGTCTTGAGGCCATAAAGAAGCTGGCTTCTGCGGTTAAGACCTCCGAGCTTGGTTGAAGAAGCAGGCTATCTGGCAGATCTACCTCGCCGCCCCGTAGCACGTTCCACGACCCAAATTCGACATCACAAAACCGAACGAGGTCCATCAAGCTGACCTGCTCTTTCTACCACACGACCGTGTTCGCAAGCGCACGTACAAATACGCCCTTACCGTGGTTGATGTAGCCTCACGCTTCAAAGAAGCTGAGCCTCTGGCCACTAAAGAAGCCAAAGTGGTTGCTGAAGCTTTGTCTCGCATCTACAGGAGAGGCCCGTTGAGGTGGCCCAAATTGCTCCAGGTCGACCCCGGTCGCGAGTTCATGGGCCCTGTCAGCCAGTTGTTGGCAAAGCACTCGGTCCGGGTTCGGCGCGGTCGGGTTGACATCCATCGGGACCAAGGGATCGTAGAACGCTGGAACCGGACCCTCGCAGAACGGCTCTTCGGACACCAATACGCTCAAGAGATGCAACTCACTTCTGGTCAGCGGTCTACAGAGTGGGTAAAAAGGTTGCCTGCCGTTGTGACAGCCTTGAATGGTGAGGTCACCCGACTGACCGGCAAAAAACCCTCTGAGGCCATAAGGGCGCGATCGGTGGCACACAAGCCCTCCTATGTAGTTCCTGGTCGTCCTGTTGGTCTCGAGGAGACAATAATCCCCTCCGGTGTCGGCGTACGTTATTTGTACCAGACTGGCGAACTTGAAGGGGGGCGCCGGCGAGCGACTGATCCCATATGGTCCCTGGATGTACACCGGCTCGGGCGCATAGTCACCAAGCCCGACGAGCCCGTGGTGTATTACTTGCAGGATGGACCTCAACGCGGTTTTGTGCGCGAAGAACTCCTTGTTGTGCCACCGGACACTCAGCTTCCTCCGGATGGGGTTCTCAAGCGCTGAGCTCGAATCCATCCACCGGGGGGATAATTTATCCGTTTGGTTTACGTCCTTACTTCAGTGGTCTCGGAACTTTCGCCTGCAGTATCTCGAGATTCTGGGGGGTCTGACGTAGCGATAACCCCACAGACAATTGCTATGGAGAAAGACAAGTATACCCATCTTTCAGCCATATCCACCATTTTCTCTACTACCGAGGGGTTCGGCGGCTCGACCTCATATCCGTCTATAGCGGAAGACACACCCACCAACACATCTGCGGCCTGCTCTGTGAGAGATTCGAGCGACTTTAGGTTGTCGTACAGCAGGGTATAGAAGGTTCCGATGGATTTTCCAATATTCTCGGAGATCACATTGCCTCCGCTCGCCGCCTCGCGCCGCTTCAGAGAGGCAATTATCTCCGTCAACGAAATCGACACCTTCTCTGTGGTGGCTTCAAACCGACTCAGGCTTTTTTTAGGAGCTCATATAATTCGTTGATGGTCGGCCCGTTTGCCGACTTGGCTTGGCCGATGCTATCGCGTAGCAACAATCGTAGATCGTCGACGACGCTCTCCTCTCTTTCTGCCTTCTCTGTTGCGGCATTGGGTCTTGTTGTGTGATGTAATCATCTCTGTAACCATAAGCCAGTGTGTTCACCCCATTTTCTGCGATCCAGCGTTTAGAATCGAAGGGCGACAGCGATACCTTGTTGAGATGCTGTCCGTAGATGCGGTGACGCTCCGACCTAAGAACATCCATGCCATGGCGGAATGTTTGCTTCTCAAAGAGAGCCTTTTTGAACTGCTCGTGCCTGATGCGCTTCTTGACAGTTGCTTTTCTCACACCCTTGGCCTTCTTGATGTTCTTTCCAGATGCCTGGAGGATGGAGTACATCTTCGGCTGCAGGCCCACATATTCCGGCGCACTCGCCCTTCATCTTTCCGAGAACCTTCTTATTCTCTGTGCTGTGCAGCGGGTGGTCTTTCGGGTGGTCGGACGTGTCGTAGATATCCTGGTGCTTGGCCATGTCCTTGTAGACATCCTCTGTCTCGATTTTCAGGAGCAGGCTGTCGGTGTCCGTGTAGAGGAGCTGGCAGCGGTCTTCGTACTGACTCTGGAGCCATTTGTAATAGAAATCGTACATCAGGGTTTTTGAAAGGTCCAGAATGCTCATACCTACGTAAGTCGGGCGATTGAGCACTAGACGGCTCTTTTGTATCTGGACTGCTGCAAGAGCATCGTCGAAGATGTTGGCTCTGGCAAAGGCTGGGCTGGCGATGAGACGCCTGAGTTTATCTTCCTCGTTGGCGCGGACCAGCTTGACGTCGACACGCCTGCGGAGGTTCTCCATCGTCTTGCCGAAGACCGAATTGTTCATGAGCTTGTAGAGATCCTTCTCAAAGTCACTGGTGGCCTTCTTCCGGAGCTCAGTATTCATCCGGATGTAGGGCTCCATTCAGGGGCTCTGCTGGAACCGGAGGGCACGATGAATCTTAGTCAGACGCATACCCAGAGCCATGTATAGCTGGAGATTCCGATAGTGGAGCACGTAACGGTCTTTGTTGCAAAGGTTGGGTACCAACTTCTCAACCTCTGTAGGTGCTCCCCCAAAAGCTCCATCGAGAAGTTCGCGCTGGTACTCCGACATCCACTCCTTCTTGACCACTAGCACTCTGGTGCAAGCAGGTAGGCATTGTGCGCCTTGTGCAGCTCTTCTGGATATTCCATATCTACCTCTAGGATATAGCCCTCTTCATTGTCTGCGAGTAGTTCTGCAATGGTTTCTGTGAGTCCCGATACATCGACCCACAGAAAGTCTCTGATGGGGAGGGCCTGGCTCATAGCCCATCCATAGAGATTGTTCGCATCGAGATATAAGATATAGCTACTGGGTTTTTCTGGGTCATAATCCTCGACCTGAGGATTGTTGGCCTTGGCATATCGTTTTGATTCCATCGAGATACCTCCGCGCATCCCCTTCTCGACAAACAGGTGTTGGTCGTAGTCTGTAAGCAGCTCGAGCTCCACTCCTGTCTTTTTTAGGAGGGCGTCCCATGAAAGCCCAGGGCTGGTGTAGTAGTGCGCTGGGTCTAAACCGTACCGCGTCAGGTAGGTCTTTCGGAATTCCTCAAATAAATCAGCCAGCAGGAGAACATCTGTGCGATTGTAGAATTGGTGGTAGTCCCCCAGGGTCTTACACCCACAGATCTCCCATACTTTATGCGCGTGGGCGTAGTCGTCGTCGCTGATGTGCTCGTCGGTGAGCTTGCTGTAGAATACCTCTTTCGGAGGGAGCTTGGTCTCAACGAAGTGATCCCAGGAGTCCAAACACTCATATGGGTAGATACCTTTTCGGGTTAATAGCTCAAACCTCTGCTGGTCTGGCTCGTAGAACGATGTGATCTTGAAAGCTTCTGGTTTATTTGCCGCCACCAGTTTATCAAGGGAAGCTAGCAGGAACTGGGCGTTGTCGATAAAGCGAAGCTGTCCGAGAGAGAAGGAAATGTATTTTTCTGTAGTGTTGGGGATGCAGGAAACTCTACCTTTGACCCTCGAGATGGTCTGCATGAGCAGGTGGGAGTCGTACCCTTTGAGGTTGTGGAACACCACAGGAATAATGGTGGTCTTTGGGCTTAGCCTCAGCTTAAGGTTGCAGGCGTTGCGAGCTGCCCCTCGATATTTACCCGTGATATGACAGTGGTCGCGGACAGAGTCACCGTTTAGCGGTTTTTGGCATATATAGCAATTAGCGGCCTTGTTATGGGTCTGATAGTCCTTTCGAGTCTTCCTTATGTTTTTAGGGTTGGCTAGCACGCTCTTAATCTCGCGCTGCTCCTCCTGGAGTGATTTTAAGAAGTGCTCTGTTGCATTTGGGCCGCGATACTCGACAGGCGGCTTTGTTGTTCCATCACACCGCACCCTGATATAGCAGTAGCTGCAAGCCTCATGTTGTTGTGTTCGTTGGGTGTTACTTTTTGTAGGATCGCGTTCGGGGCCCTCGATCTTGATGGTGAGAGCCTCAAAGTCTGCATAGATGGGGTCGGTTGCTGCTTGTGGTGGTTCTGGAAGGTGAGCTTGTTCTTACCCTCCTCTGGCATCTCCACCCGGCCAGCCGTCTGGCCAATGCCTTCGCACTCAAGCTTGTGGGCCTCCAGCAGGTCTTCCTTCTTGTAGCCATGAAGACAGCGCTGACAGAAATGCTTGCGCTCACGGTGCTTGCTTTGGTTGTAGAGGAGACGGTTGAGATTATCAATACAGGTGCAGTGGAGCTTACCGCCCGTTCCAATCAAAAGTAGATTAATCCTTTTTATCTGTTTCGGCTGCTGGCTGAGATATAGGATTGTGACACCTTTGTCCCAGCCAAAGACATTATAGGCTAGATTGTTCTGCCGCTCAAATTTTGGTATCTGAGAGACGGGAATTGGGAAATCAATCCCACCAATGTTGAATTTATGAAGACCATTTTTATACCACCCTGGCCTCTCCGGATGATGTGGTGGTTTGTTCAGAGCCGCTAGGGTTGAGTTTAGAAAACAGCGGTCGTCCTTGTTTTTCACGTTAACCACTGCTTTCTTAGCACTTACTTCTGCTGGGAATGGGATGTAAGACCTACCCCGCAGAGGTTGATATCTGGCAATATCCAACCAAAGGGTCTGTACCTGATCTACAACCCAGCCAGACCCTCTCTGCGTCCACTTTTCGAGTGTTTCTTGGATCTGTGGGAAGGTTTTATCGAGAGCCCCCTTGATTTCGCTGGACTGGAGAAGGGCCTCCTGTTTGTGGCGCAGCAGGGGGTTGTGTACTCCTCACTACCGTCTGGGTTGTCCATCCGAAGCTGAACCTTGAGAGCCAACTGGAACTTCACACCACCCAGCGCCTCGATCTCTTCCTCGAGCTTGCTACTGATCTGGGGCACTACAGCCTCGAGGAAAGTCCTGGGGTCTGCACTATAAGGATTGTTGGCAGGCACGTCCATCTGCCGGCCCCTCAAGAAGTCACCAATAACCCATGGGGTCTGCCTGAAGACTAGCTGTTGCTCAGCAGATCTAAACAAATCCAGGATCTCATCCTGAAATTCCTTGATGGATCTCAGGACTTTCTCGCGGGAGATAGGGTCAAATTCCACTTCGATGGCTTTTCTTTTGGCGGCCTTCTTTTTGCGTGGTGGTGGGGTAGGTCGATATTTTTCAGGCTGTAAGGGTTTTAACAGGCGCCCTTTGACAGAGTCTGGGATAGGCTCATCCAAGATGTTTAGTTTGAGAGTCGAATTTCAGATATTTCATCCATAATAGCTATATCTTCATATACCTATGTGTTGATATTTCTCTAATTGATATTTCTCTAATTTCTCTAACATTTATACTTCATATACCTATGTGTTGATATTTCTCTAATTGATATTTCTCTAATAGCAATTCATTAAATACTTACGTATTGGGTATTTCTCTAAAAGTTATACTTCATATACTTTTGTGTTGATATTTCTCTAATAGTTATATTTCATAATACCTACGTATTGGTATTTCTCTAACAGTTATACTTCAAATACTTTTGTGTTGATATTTCTCTAATTGAAATTTATCCTGGAAAGTCGTCTCGCTTCTTTTTGGAAACTTTTAGCATAGTGTTTCTTATGGTAGTATTGGTTATAGGCGCTGGTAGCGCCGCATGGTTTGCACAGCTTACGTGGGGTCTTCACAGCCACCCCACAACCTCGACAGATCCAAAGACCCCCGCCTCTGGAGAAAACGGCGTTGTGGATACAACAGTAGGTTCCTCGACATCTCCTCCCACAAGCTTCCGTTGTTCCGATTCTGATCCATGCACACTCCCGCATTGTCTTCCCGACCAGGGGACACAGCTCATTTGCCATCATATTACCAAAAACATCCGGAAGCAAATCCCCTGCGGCAAGCCTATCTAGGGCCCACCCTCAACCCTCTACCTTGCTCAGCATTGTGCCTGTGGGGTCAATGTTGGCCAGGACGGTGCCGCAGCGGGTGCTGTTGATATTCACGAACATCGGAGAGTCCCACTGGCGGTTGTAAGCGCTGGCTAATTCCGCACACCGGGTAATCGCCGCGTTGTAGCACCCGCATTCAATTCGTTGGGCGAAATCACGGCTCCGCTGCTCGTCGAAGCGTGGTTCTTGAGCAAGGGCTTTGTAAAAGAGATCCTGTAGCATTTGCGGGGGTTAATAGGCTCTTGCATTCTGTTCATTTATATAATCCTTATATTTAAGTATTTCTAATTACACGCTAGAGGGCCCGCCTGGGGGGTGGGCGGGCCCCTCTAGCTGGTGGGAGATAGTATGTGCCCGTCCTCTTTTTGGAAAAACGTAGCACAAAATCCTAGTAGAGTGGGGGAAAAATGCGCTGGTGGAGGGTGCGATCCGCGGCATGTGGCCAAACAAGGCATAGGAGCAGATATTTGCCAAATAGGGCCTCTAGGGAGCTCTAGGGAGAAAGGCGACATGCATGCACATGTGTGCGCGATCTAAAAGTGTCCCAGAACCCCAACTCTGTATACTACTTCTGGACTGGGCTTGTGCACTGGGATATTGGGTTATCAATTGACCGAAAGCTTCTAACTACAGCGCTTCCCGCTTGCTATTGTCCATGGGACTATAGCTGACTATGTACAAGATTTAGGTACCGGTTATTTGCAGCAGCGATAGTCTTCTCCCTGAGACGTCGGAGCGCTGTGTAAAAAGTAAAATCTGGACTGGGCTCGTATACTGGGACATTGGCAAACAGTGGAGACCCAGATCAGGTATACACTGCTTGCTTAAAATACTGAACTTAAAGCGTTGAACGAATCAGTTTTGGTCTCAATTTAGGACTATTTTGAGTATAGTTTTAATGAAAATTAAATCACGAGTGCATAGTCGCGTGAATTCCCTATTAACACTGCTAACAACAGACCGGCGAATTATGAATGAAGACTCAACAAATCACACACTAGAGCTGAACTGATTCGATTCTTACACAATACAAATCGACGAGTGCATTTTTATTTTGTTGTTTCCTTCAGATTTTCTACCAGCCCTTCGCCATTGTCAGAAGAAATCCCGCAAACATTATTGACTGTATCCTGTTGTAATGTCTTTGATGTGTACCGTCTTACGTCATAAAATCTTTGGGTGACGTCATGAAACGGCGTTTTTTTTCGTCACGCTTTTCTTCGCAGTGATGTTTGTTTGTTTGATATGAGGTGATACTTCCTCTTCAATACTAATTATGTCATTTTGAAGACATTGCTTCCAATTTTAAGGGACATTGGGATGAAATGACATCTCAATCACTGCCGTCCAATGAAACCAAAAGGGTTTATACGCATGGACGGGCCGAGTATGTGTATCGCTTATATTATTTTGTTTTGGATAGCCAATCGGCCATGTTGTGGGAAAGTAACTGTCTTTTTGGCTTTCCACTATTGACGTTTCCATTAGCGTCTAGTTGTTTCATGTTTGTGCTTCTTTCCCTTTGGTGTCTCTGATGGGAGCTGTGGGTTAATTATATCGATTCCTGATCATTGCCTTCACTTCTATTTTAGACCTTCCAAGCGGTTTACCAGTACTCATGTGCGGTCGGTTTCAGCTCTGCGTGGAAGCATCATGCAGCCCAATCAATTTCACCAAGCCCCGATGGGCGGGGGCCAATCACAATTGCTTTCAGTTAGCTATATAGGCGTGCTGTGTTAGAATGTCTTATACAATTATGTGCTTCAAACGTCGATTATGGGGAATCGTCATAACAGAAATGACAAAAACAAGGCATCGCAGGCGGCACAAGACTCAATGAACTGGAAAAAAGTCCAACTTGCTTGAGATATTATCTAAGCGAGGTGGACCGTCCATGCTAATGAGCCCTATTGGTTTCATTGGGCGACAGGGCTTGAGATGTCATTTCATCTCAATGTCGGGTAAAGTCCCACAAAATTGGAAGCAACGTCTCCAAAATGACCTTTAGAGTGTTGACGGGGACGTTAAACCTCAAATCAAACAAACAATTATCATTATTAAAAGCCATCAATAAATGTAGACTCTAGAGCGATGACAATGTTTTTTTTTCTAAAATAGCCACAGTGGCCTTGACATTGAGCCAAAGACCTGGAAAGTTAAACTGGCTCGAGGTTTCCAACATTTGTGTAAAGTTATAGCCCGACGTTGAGATGGAATTACATCTCAAGCCCTGGCGCCCAATGAAACCAAAAGGCTTATACGCATTGGAAGGTCTAACTCACACCACTTTGCCAGGGCAGGCTTAGTCCAGTAAGCGGTTTAGAAGTATTCATGTGTGTGTGTTGAAGCAACATGCAGCCAAATACTATTTCTCCAAATCCCGATGGGCGTGGACGGGAGAATTTGGCTTGAATATTCATATAAAGTATTTTATCATTCAGAAATAGTCTTTTAGTCAAGAGTTCATAGTTTGAAAAAGTAATGCACATAAATATAGGATCTTAACCGAGTGGTCATTTCATATGAAACTTATGAAACGAGCCTTCAGCGAGTTTCATAAATTTCATATGAAATGATCACGAGTGTAAGATTCTGATTATCATATGACCACTTTAAATTGGATTTCATCGCCTTTAAATCTGACAAATTTTCAACAAAATGCATTGTAGACATGGACGTCGTCATGACGTTACTTAATCCCGCCAAAGTGTTATTACACGTGTGGCCATACGATTTTTATTACACGACGTTATCACTGCTTATCAACAACGTCATATGACAACATATGTTGCATATATAGCCATTAAGCCAGGACTATACTACTAAGTATTGGTTAATATGAACAAAACTCACCCCGCCCATCGGGGCTTGAAGGAAATAGATGGGCTGCATCCACGCAGAGCTGAAACCGACCCGCACACGAGTAGGCCTACTGGTAAACCGCTTAGAGGATCTAAGCCTGTCCACATTACGAAAACACGCCTATACAAATACATTGTTAACTTTACTGCCGGAAAAAAAAAGAAAATTTTTAAATGAAAAATTGTGATAATTTTCTTATTTCTGCTCTAAAATATATATTGTGAGTACACGGTAGAACCGCCTCATCGAGGCGTTTCTAACAAATGTGTTTCGTGGAGTAATGATGTGGAATAGACCTTTTGTAACCTCATAATCCTAACTGGGATTGTTTCTAACGGCAAATTCATTATAACGGCACAATTATAGGGAACAAATCCTGTCGTTATAACGCGGGTTCTATGTATATGAAATATTGACAACACCTGCTTCGTTGGTGGCATCAGTCAGATTAACGGTCCAAACTTCATTCGAATAAATGGCCCCCGCCCATAGGGGCTTGAAGAAATATATGGGCTGCATGATGCTTCCACGCAGAGCTGAATCCGGCCCGCACACTAGTACTGGTAAACCGCTTAGAGGATCTAAGCCTGTCGAGGAACCGCGGAGCGAGGCGGACCGTCCATGCTAATAAACCTATTGGTTTAATTGGGCGACAGGGCTTGAGATGTCATTTCATCTAAATGTCGGGTAAAAGTCCCACAAAATCGGAAGCAACGTCTCCAAAATGACCTTTACAGTGTTGACGGGGACGATAAACCTCAAACATTCGAATAAAACGGTTATTTCTGATACCGAGGCTCATTTTTTTAGATTAACATTTATCTATTTTGGAGGGGTTTGTTCCATGCAAAAATTTATGATAAATGTGATAATTTCGATTTTGAGGTTGAAACTTTTCCTTTCTTGGATGGTGTGTACCTCCTGCAACATTTATTATTTTTTATTTAAGAAATAGATCAGCTCTAGCTGTGATTTGTTAAGTAATAAATCACAGTTTGTAGGTCAAGTGTAAAGTAGACAAATCACGAGCGCGTAGCGCGCGTGTTTTGTCTACTTACAACTGACCGACAAACTGTGATTTATTACCTAACAAATCACTAGCTATGGGTGATCTATTTCCATTCTAACACGCTGAAACGCGACAATAATGCTGTCGTTTCTTTCAAATTCTGACAACTTTTCGCCATTGTTAGAAGAAATCCCGCTAAAATTATCGACTGAAACACATGCATTAATTTCCTTTTCTAACGTTTTTGATACAAGAAAATGACGCTACACCGTCCAACGTCAAGGAAATCGACTAGTGACGTCATAACTTTGCAGTTTTTAATGACGTCACTCGTCACGCCCTTCCTTGCCGTGATTGTTGTAGAATAAAACACCGTTAATTTCCATTGCCTATATATATATATGCGCGCTGTGTTAGAATTATTTATATACATTATTTAAGAGGGTAAAAAAAAAAAAACACATTTAGCTATAAAAACTATTATACCATGTGGCCCTCTTTATAACACATCTTTCGTTGTTGAATCGGTTCGCCAGAGTGACTGATGAATGTAATACATTATTAACTTCTCAACTTCTTAATCAGGGTTATCGGTATAATAAAGTTTTAGAGATATCTATTCGATTCAGATTCAAAATTCAATGTTAGAATTATATCTGTTTGGCATTCTTGCAACAAGGCCGATCGGAACCTAAACTTTATGGTAACTTGTTGAAATCATTTTTCGATATAAAAGGACTGGGGACAACATTAATGTTATAAGCCAGACTGCATGCATGGTAGTAAATCAAGTCACGGTTGATAACTTTGCTTCCGTCTTTAATTGCACGCCGGCGGGTTGGGCCGCAGTCTCTCTGACGGCTCCGGCCTGAAGGCTTAGCTGTCCTTTTGGCTTTCTGCTGTTGATGTTTCCATTAGGGTCTGTTGTTTCATGTTTGTGTTTCTTTCCCTTTGGTGTTTCTGATGGGGGCTGTAAGTTAATTGTATTGATTCCTGATTATTGCCTTCACTTCTATTTTACTTAAACTTTTAAGTGATGTTGGTTTGTGCCCGATGCTCTGTCTCTTGTCAGGCCCATAGGAGTCTAACTTGATGGTTTTCTTCTGCTCCAGCATTTCAGTTATTTCAAGCTGTCTAGTCAACACCGTTGTTTCAATTCTGTATTTGTTTAAATTTTATGTTCTTGGACATGTTGCACTTTTGTTTGATTTGAGGTTTAGCGTCCCCGTCAACACTATGTTAGTCATTTTGGAGACGTTAAGACCTATTGTATGGGACTTTTATCCGACATTGAGATGAAATGCCATGTCAATTCCTGCCGCAAAAAGAATCCAATATGTTTAAAATGCATGGTGAGGCCGACTCGCACCGCTTTGCATGTGCAGGCTAAGGCCTTCAAAGCGGGTTACCAGTAGTCATGTGCGGTCGGTTCAGCTCTGTGTGGAACCGTCACGTAGCCCAATCTATTTCTCCAAGCCCCGTTGGGCGGATATAGAAATCCTTCAATCATTTGTCTAAATAGAAGAGGAGACAATGAATCAATACAATTAACCCACAGCTCCCATCAGCGACACCAAACGGAAAGAGGCACAAACATGATACAACTAGGCCCTTTTGAAACATCAATAGCGGAAACCCTGACAGAACCAAGGATATCTATTTAGGCCACCCCATCCCCAACCGAGTAATAGAGAATATCAGGTTCGTGTCTTTTGATATCAAGCCTTTATCAGACAAGGCTTCAAGAACGCTTGTAGAATCGCGAGGCTTGCTGAGTGATTCTACATGCGTTCTCGAAGCCGAGCTTGATAAACTTGATATCAAATAACACGAATCTGGTATTCTATGTCTCAGTTAATCCCCTTGTACACTCTTATATTTTGCATTTTTTTCCAGCAGTCCAGTTCATAGAAGTGCAATGTCACGCTGACCTGATAAAGCTTACTTGTCTTGAGATAGCATATCTTTATCAGGTCAAGGTGTAACAATGCAGTTAATAAAGGGGGTAACTGATAAAAAATAATGTCCATTTCCAAGCGGTACTTCCGTTTGCGTTTATCATCGTTATATGTGCCTTTGTTTGTATTTGCTGCTGAAACTCTTTGATGGGTGTGGTGAAGGAGTGTGTGTGTGGGGGGCGGGGAGGGGGGGGGGGGGGGGGAAAGTCATTTTCCCTTTTTGATCCGCTTGAAACAATTGGAATATGGTGAGGTTTATTTATTTTAGTGTTTCTTTCACACATGGGTATGTGGTGTTTGTATCGATTACTGATCATTGCTTTCATTTCTTTTTTATATATTTGTGGAGTCGATATAAGTGTACAGAAATAGCGTGCAATAAGTCCAGTTGAGTCTGCTTACTCACTGATGGTATCAGTTCACCAATATGCCTGCCAACAAACAACGACATAGACAGGAGTTAGAAATTTAAGTGGAAGCTACCTGCTTCAAACACTTTGATGATGGTGATAATGATGATGGTGTTGATGACACTGAGGATAAATACAAACTTGATACAAATTTTAACTAACATAAAAAACAAACTGTTTTTTTTTTCCATTTAAGTCCCAAGTACTTAGCCATTGCAAATGATCTGGGGTCGGTTGTTCAAAACTAACGACATCGTTAGTTAACGTATCCTTAAAACTTTGATCATTTATTATGGCAAATATACTAATATTTTTCCTGCAAAAAGGTGAGCAGCTTTTGCATAAAAGCTGCTCATATTTTTCCAGCAAAAATACCAAAATTTTAGGTATTGTACTTGCTAGAGCAGTTAACAATATGACCACTAACGAGCTCGTTAAGCTAACGATGTTTTGAACAACTGGCCCCCGGAAATATAACTTTCTTTATTCTGTACATGTTTCTCCACTCCAGAGTCCAGTTGGGGCATGATACTTTAGTGAGGCAGCACTATAAAAGTGAGCATTGAGCTCCCTGTCGCAACCAGACACCCCCACACACACACACGCGCGCGCGCGCGCGCACATACACACACACACACACACACACACACACACACACACATACACACACACACCAGAGTCCAGTTGTTCAAAAACAATCCGGCAGGCACATTAGGTAATTGTGACGTCACATCAACGTCCATGCAACGTCATGACTTTTATGCAACGTCACATCTACGTCGGTGCCACGTCGTGACGTTGCAACGGCGTTGATTTGACGTTGGTCTTGCGACGTGTGCCTGCTGGGAATGATGTCATTAAAACTTGGTGGTTAGTTATGGCAAATATACTATTTGTTTGCAGAATAAAAATATGAGCAGCTTTTGCAATTTTTTTCGGCAAATACTATTCATTTATTGCCTTTGAGTGAGGGGAATTTGGCTGTTTGTTCACCCGAGCAGGTAATATTGTTCGAGAGCGAAGCCTGAGGACAATATTACCTGTCGAGGGTGAACAAATGGTCATATTTCCCTCATACAAGGGCAACAAAATGATTTATTATACCGAATTCTGAAAAGCCCCCGCACATCGGGGCTTGAAGAAATAGATGGGCTGCATGATGCTTCCACGCAGAGCTGATACCGGCCCGCACACGAGTACTGGTAAACCGCTTAGAGGATCTAAGACTGCCAAGGCAATGCGATGCAAGTCGGCCCGTCCATGCTTATAAACACTATTGGTTCCATTGGGCGGCAGGGCTTGAGATGTCCTGTCATCTCAATGTCGGGTAAAAGTCCGATAAAATTGGAAGCAACTTCTCCAAAATGACCTTTACAGTGTTGACGGGGACGTTAAACTTCAAATCAACCAAACAAACAAAACCGAATTCTGAGTTCAAGAGATTCTTTCAGTGAATGCTTCAAAATATGGAAACTGGAAAAAAAAAAACAAGTTATTTAACACAAACAAAAGACTTGAATGATAAATTTTGATTCATCCAATTGTAATATCATATCAATAAAAATGAATTCAAATGAAAAACAAATAAACAAACAAACAAAAAAAAACAAAAAAAAAAAAAAAAAAAAACATTATCTTATAGCAAAGTTTTCTCTTTCTAGCGCACGCGACCAGAAGCGCACTTGTACTTTTGAGCAGTGACGTCAGAAGGGAGTATTGCAAGGGAATATGACAATTTACAATTGGCATGCTCTCGACCAATCAGAATTCTAGAAATGCTCTCGACCAATCAGAATTCTAGAATAGCTCAGGAATATCAATGAAGTACATGTATAATAAACCCTTGTATTACATGTTTTACTGAGAAGCCTCCGTGGTGCAGTGGTTACGCTACTCGCCTTGTAAACTAGGGATCACAGGATCGATCCCGGGCTTCTCCAGAATTTCGGATGAGTCTTTAAACCGAGGTTCCGTCTCCGTATGACCTAATCTGTTGGTGGGACTTAAAACTCGAACACTCACATATTTTACTGGCTAGGACAGTTGCGAGCGCGTTATTATATACCATAGATATCGGATTGTACTGATACTTTGATGAAGGTATCAGAGCAACATAGATATTCAGTCTTACAAAAATAGTTCCGTTCTGGGTCCGACTTTATTTTTAATCTTCATTAATGATCTTCCGCTTTATCTCAGAAATTGCTCATCTGATCTGTATGCAGATGACACAACTGTCCACACGCATAGTAACAACATAGATACTATTGAAGTCAGTTTACAAAGCGAACTTGGAAATATAAAAACTTGTAAGAAAAATAATATGGACATCCACACGACAAAAACATCTTGTATGCTAGTCGGGACCAAAAAGCGACTGAGCGATTCGCGTGCACTTAATATCAAAATTGATGATGTGACCATAAAAAATGTATCAAAGCAGAAACTACTCGGTGTATATATTGATGAAAACCTCACTTGGTCTTCCCATATAGACCACATATGTGCAATTGTTTCATCCAAAATATCGCTTCTACGACAATTAGCAACATATGCACCATCTAATGTCCAAAAGCTGTATTACCAGGGATATATCCTGCCCTATATTGATTATGGCTCTGTTGTCTGGGTGCAGCTTCTATTACAAATATTGAGCGTTTAACAAAACTTCAAAAACGAGCTGCTCGAATTATTTTACATGCCGATTATAATACTTCACGGGCTGCATGAAGCTTCCACGCAGAGCTGAATCCAGCCCGCACACTAGTACTGGTAAACCGCTTAGAGGATCTAGGCCTGTCCAGGAACCGCGGTGCGAGGCGGACCATCCATGCTAATAAACCCTATTGGTTTCATTGGGCGACAGGGCTTGAGATGTCATTTCATCTCAATGTCGGGTAAAAGTCCAACAAAATTGGAAGCAACGTCTCCAAAATGACCTTTACAGTGTTGACGGGGACGTTAAACCTATAATCAATCAATCAAATCATCAGACCAGATGTTTAAGGAACTTCGCTGGCTGTCTTTACCTGACAGACTGAAATACAATAAAGCGGTCTTAACTAAGGCTGCCACGATTAGTCGTGTAATCGATTAATCGATCGATAAATTCCACAAAAATGATTATCAATTTTGATTTGCTTTTAATCGATTACTTGATAAGTACAATTTACTACCCAAAGTTATGCCTAAAATAGCTGGATGAGTGGCAAACAGTGCAGACCCTGATGAGACGCCGCATAATGCGGCGTCTCATCTGGGTCTACACTGTTTGCTCAGGCCTGTCTGTTCAAATATACATATGGTAAAGTGCAACATATGGCAAGAGTCATGCTCAGACAGAAAGCCAGACAGGTAAAATAATGACACAAATCTTAGCGATTACTAATCGATTATCGATCGCAATGACAGGACTGATAATCGATTATCATTTCAGCTCCGATTAGCCAGCCCTAGTCTTAACATACAGAGCGGTAAATAATCTGTCCCCAGAATACATCTCAAAACTACTAAAACCGATGTCCGATGTACACAATCGCAACCTGCGATCGTCGGTTCACGGTACATCACGAACATCACTGTATGATATAGAGGATATTTGATTTTTTCAGTGTAAGATCGAATTTTATTTCATCGAATGAACACCAAAACTGTTATTTTCACGAGTGGCGTAGCCACGAGTGAAAATAGCAGTTTTGGTGTTCATGAGTGAAATAAAATTCGATCTTGCACTGAAAAAATCAAATTTTCTGTTTCTTACATGCTTCAAAAGGCAATATTTAGCATCTTTAATGGTGTCGCTCACATTCGGAGAAAATTATCTTTGTTCCTGTTCGTTTCGCGTCAATTTAGTGGTGTCCATCGTGTTTAGTGGGTATACTATTGGGTGTAAACTGAAAGTTTGCACCTGAGAAATCGCCTGGGATGGTATTATTATGAATGATTAATGAAATAATTGAGAGAGTAGTTTTCCAAAGAAGTTGCTGGCAAGTCTAACGTCGCGCGACAAAAGACGTGACGTCAGCGTCATATATGACGTCAGTAACGTCCCCGTCACACATGAACAGGCTATGCGTCAATTAGAACACATTTCAGTATTGTTCAGTTATCTGACAAAGATAAAATTGAAATTAGAGTTAGATTTGAAGAAAAAAGTAGTCCCAAACACTGAAAAATAAAAAATCGTATTTTCATTGTTTGAAACAGTGAAAATATCGATTTATATTTCACTGATAAATCTCTATCATTCATTGAAAAGCATGTAAGAAGGTTCTTTCTCTTGTTCAGCACCAAGGCTATGGAACGCTCTTCCTCAAACAGTCTCGAATGCTCCTTCGTTTTCAACTTTTAAGCAGTCTCTTAAACAATAATTTTAACCATTCTTATTTATTTATGTTGAGATAAAATATTTGTATCTTATTTGATCTTAAAGGGTTGATTATAACTGTTTGAGCTGTACATAAATGACGTTTTGGGTTAAATTTGGCACAAAGTTTTTTAACTTTACTACGTACATTTTATTATCGATTGCAAAACGATCTAGCAAAACAGCCGTACAAGTGTCAATCTATTGGGCTCGCGTAATCACAGATTGTTTATAACTGCGTCATACTGTTCAAGCATAATAACCAATCAGAAGTAGTTTTGTGCAAGAGCGTTACCGATGCTTGTCTATAGTCCGTTTCGTTTCACGCAAGTTTTTCATTGACGTTCTCCACAGCATCAGCCCTTATTTTGACGAACCTCCAGCTTGTTGATTGATTGATTTGAGGTTTAACGTCCCCGTCAACACAATTTATGTCATTTTGGGGCCGTTGCTTCTAAATATGTGAAAATTTTACCCGACACTAAGATGAAAGGACAACTCAAGCCCTGTCGCCCAATGAAACCAAAGTCTTATATGCATTGGGTGGTCTGGCCTGGGCAGGCTCAGCCTTCTAAGCGGTTTACCAGTACTCATGTGTGGTCAGTTTTACCTCTGCGTGACAACATCACACAGCCCATTTTTTTCTCCAAGCCCCGATGGGCGGTGCGGACTGTCGCTTGTTGTCACCATGTATTATGGACAACGGGGGAATTAGCCGTTGAATTTCTCCGCGGGCAGAAAACTCAGTTTGCTTATTGGAGTATACGGTATTTCATACGCAAATGTTGTTTGATTTGAGGTTAATCGTCCCCGTCAACACTATGTAGGTCATTCTGAGTCGTTGCTTCCAATTTTGTGTGACTTTTACCTCGACATTGAGATGGAATGACATCTCAAGACTGCCACCCAATGAAACTAAGAGGGTGTACATGCATGGACGGTCCAACACGCATCACTTTGTCTTGACAGGCTTAGATCATCTAAGCTGTTCCAGTACTCGTTTGCGGTCGGTTTTAGCTCTGCGTGGAAGCATCATGCAGCCCATCTATTTCATTAAGCCCGGTGCCACCCCAACACCGCAAATATTGTGGGTGGGGCCAGCAATATAGATACGGTTTTTGATTTTTTTTTTCACGAGGCCGTGCATTCATATGACAATAATGGAAATATGTGTTTAAATCCAGAGGATTAAATCCAAAGAAAACTGTGCTATACACCTTTTTTCATTGTTTAGAGGTTTAACGTCCCCTTCAACACTGTGTAGGTCATTTTTGAGACGTAGTTTCCAATATTGTTGGACTGTTCCGAGTCGGACAGATTATGGTTGTAATGTTGGAGGAAGCAGGAACTGAATACGTGTTCACGCCTGTTTTCGCGCCCACATTAAACCCTGTGGAATTGTGTTTTCAGTACATAAAAAAACTTCTTCACACAAGCGAACTTCGAGCTGCGGTTAAAGACAACCTTCAGTATGCTATTATGACTGCGGTAAACAGAGGTACATCTTCAGATTGTGCTGGATAGCAGATATAAACAATGACACTATCGGGGCCTGGAGAAATAGGTTGGGCTACACGATGGTTCCGCGCAGAGCTGTAACCGACCGAACTTGAGTACTGGTAAACAGTTAAGGTCTTAGCCTGCCCAGGAAAAGTGATGCGAGTCGGACCTCTCCTTAAACCCTAACGGTTTTTATGGGCGGTAGGGCTTGATTTGTCATTTCATCTCAATGTCGGATAAAAGTCCCACAACATCGGAAGCAACGTCTCCAAAATGACCTTTACAGTGTTGTCGGGGACGTTAAACCTCAAATCAAACAAACACTATGCCCAAGTGATTAACCGGGCCTTCCTGGCTTGATGAGTAAAGGCGCTGACTCTTAATCTTTGGGTCTCTAACCGCTGTGATTCGAGCCCCACTCGGATCACATGTGAAACGCCAAGTTCTGCAACGGAAGGTCAGGTGTCTTTTCTCCGAGTACTCCAGTTTTCGCCCGACTCTGATTAAGGATCGCCCCGATATGTGAAATGATTTTTAAAGGCCCGTAAAAGCAGAACAAAAATATCCAAGAGGTAATGGTTAAAAATGTGGCATGCATTTTAGCGGGATTTGGTCCATATAGATATTTTAGCTCACACGTTCTCATTTAGGCTTCCCATCTATTTTGCTTTTCATAATTTTTTGTGTCTAGCAACACATACGAATGCACATCTGTCGCACTGAATTCGGTAAAGTTACACTCATGATCGAGTAGCCAACACTTAACGTCCGGCTTCGGTAGCTCAATCGGAGCGCGTCTGACTGGCGATCAGGACGACACGTGTTACAACGCATAATGTAGTAATGTAGTAATTACTACATTTTGATTTTTTTTTACTACATTATGCGTTGGCATAGTCGACAGGAAATGAAGTAAAAAAATTATTTCATTTCGCGTTGATATGCACCATATCGACGCATAATGAAGTAATGATGGTAGAACATAGCTGTCTTCGAAAAGACTTAGGAAGCAATACAGTTAAATTCCTACAATTTAGACCACATTTGAGACGGTTCAAAAGTGGTCTTTAAGACCACAGTTGAACAGTCCAAAAGACGGTCTTCCACAAAAGCACACTGAAGGTCAAAATCACAAAGAAAAAGGTTTATTGGGCGGCATCTCAATGTTGGGTAAAAGTCCCATGAAATTGGAAGCAACGTCTCCAAAATGACCTAAATAGTGTTGACGGGGACGTTAAACCTAAAATCAAACAAATCAAACAAAAGACAGACAGGCAGACAGACAGACAGACAGACAGACAGACAGAATGGACAAAAACTATATACCCCCTTGCATACTTCGTATGCCGGGGGTATAAATAGATGGGCTGCACGATGCTTCCACGCAGAGCTGATACCGCCCGTACATGAGTCCTCGTAATCTGCTTAGAAGGTCTAAGCCTGTCCAGGAAAACTGCTGCGAGTCGGCCCATCCATGCATATAAACCCTATTGCTTTTAATTGGACGGCAGCGATTGAGATGTCATTTCATCTCAATATCGGGTAAAAGTCCCATAAAATTTGAAGCAATGTCTCCAAAATGACCTAAATAGTCTTGACGGGAACGTTAAACCTCAAATCAAACAAACAAACTGTTGACGCATAATGAAGTAAAATTAAGTATGCCACCCATCGCCGCAAAATGAAATAATTCTTTCATTTTGCTCAAACCTCTTAGTATCGACGCATAATGTAGTAAAAACGACATTTTATTTCATTTCGCGTCGACTATGCCAACGCATAATGTAGTAAAAAATTCAAAATGTAGTAATTACTACATTACTACATTATGCGTTGTAACAGACGCGGGTTCGATACCTGTCGGTGTCGTTGAGATTGATCATGGAATCTTTTCTACTGTCATTCTCTCCATTCCGATGATTCAAGAAGAGCAGTTGCCAGTTTTTGGTGCACTGGTTAACCGTTTACGTATAATCCTTTGAGAGATTTTTGCTCTTGTATCTGGTTTTAAGTACATGTATTAAAGACCTACCTTGGCGAGGTACCCTCCGTTACTTTGATATTAATTCTCAATGAGTCAGTGCTCCCACAAGACTCACAACTTTGTGATAGTTACGTTCTGTAAGTTCTATGTACTCGTTTTCCAAATCCAGGAAAGAAACTCTGAGAGCCTGAAACTTACACCTCTTGCAAAAAGTTGCAAAATTCAGTATACGTCATGCTGTATAAATTCCCCATTGACGCTTCAATTAAGGAGCAACGGGTGTCCCCACTGAACTGCATGTGGACCTTAAATGTCAACGAGATCTTCTGGGATCATTTTAGATGCCATCACTGATAGCAGATGCCTAACGAGTTGTGATTTAAAGAAATATTCCGCGCTTGTGCCCGTGTAGAGGCCTAAAAGACACTTTTATATGGGCTCATGGGTACGACGGATAGATTGAAACATCCGCTATATGTAAACTAGGCCTGTGATTTGTTAACAAAATGTCAAAACCAATTTAAGCAACTGACCAGGATTCTGATTAGAGGGTAGTTCCCGCCATATGTAAATTAGAACTAAACGCAAGAAAATAACTGATGAAATTTCAAGTGTTCCACCATGTTTTATTGAAGGACCTATTAACGCATAACCATGATTGATATGTTGTTGCAAGATGAAACATAGGTCATTAAGATTATCATGTTACGATCTTGAAATGGTCAATGTAACTACTTTGCAGTTTAACAAGGCAGAAAATTGCCTCACATTTGCTCCTAACAATAACAGAATGTGGGAATTCAAGAGAGCCGCCCAGTCTTCGTCTTCCATGAAATGGTCAGAATGTGAGTGTGGACTAGTTCGCCATACTTCTAGTTAAGGTACCCGAAGCTTTCAGCTTGCTTTGACCAAACAATGGAGTTAGGACTACGCTCGTACTTATGGTTTTGTCCCGCCCCCGCCCATAGGGGCTTGAAGAAATATATGGGCTGCACAATGCTTCCAAGCAGAGCTGAATCCGGCCCGCACACTAGTACTGGAAAACCGCTTAGAGGATCTAAGCCTGTCCAGGAACCGCGGTGCGAGGCGGACCGTCCATGTTAATAAACCCTATTGGTTTCATTGGACGACAGGGCTTGAGATGTCATTTCATCTCGATGTCGGGTAAAAGTCCCACAAAATTGGAAGCAACGTCTCCAAAATGACCTTTACAGTGTTGACGGGGACGTTAAACCTCAAATCAAACGTTTTGTCAGTGACGGAGAATCTGATTTTCCTCTACGCTCAATGCCATGACTATGCTAGCCGTCATACATGCTGTCTTTTTAATAGCAAGACAGAAGCCTCCGTGGTACAGTGGTTATGCTACTCGCCTTGTAAACCAGGGGTCGCATGATCGATCCCGAGTCATTAGAACACTTGCTAAGATTTTCAACTTCGGTTTGTATGGCTCTTTCAGCCGGATGCGTGGCAACAGTGTATGCCAAAATTAATCTCGAAACTTTTCTGAATGGTATTTCATCAACATGCTGATGAAAAATCAAAGCATTGAATACCGGTGGGTCAATTGTCTCTGAGTGTAGGCTGGGAAAATAGTCCTGGACATAAAAGGTTTTGTTTAACCCTTAAATTCAAGTTTTTAAGCAAAACGTGTAGACCCTGATCAGACGCTGCGTTTTGCATCGTCTGATCCTTAATTCCTTTACTGTAAGCAAAGAGTCCAGACCCTGATAAGACGTCATGTTCTGTGGCGTCTGAGTTGGGTCTACGACATTTGTCAAGCCCGACTCATGGTTCCTGTCCAGATTCTATAGATAACCTACTGCGATAAAATTAACGCTACTATTTTCTATAAATAAGTTATATGGATTTCATGCAAATCAGTGATAGTCACATGGACTTCAGCACTGAAGCGTTTTATGCTTAGTAACTTTGGGTCGATTGACAAACAATCGACCCATAAAGTTGTTGGTGCTTGAAAGGTCCATGTCTGATTATAGCCTGCGCACAATGCCGATCTTGTCAGAGCTTTTGATGCTCGTGTATATCAACAAAGAGCTTTTGTGATATCAACAAAGAGCTTTTGTGATTTCTGTCCGTGGCTTTAAAGCTGGCGATAGCTGATAAAACATAAATTGACACATTCATCGCCATAATCATTTTCAGATTTAAACTTCATATACTAAGGCCCCGCCCGTCGGGGCTTGGAGAAATAGATTGAGCGGCATAATCTGAAACCGACCGTAAACCGCTGAGCATTCCTATTATCGCTCTCGTCGCGTTTATGAAACAGACTTTAATGACTGTTGTAAATTTCCGTCCAAAAATACCCTCATTCACACACGGCTCACGTCACAATTTGACATGTCAAGTTTGCGCTTGGATCGATCGATTTGCTAAATCTTTCTGCAATGCATAGTATATTACATATATACATTCACTTGATAGTTTTATGCGCTCGCAATGAGAATTTTTACTGTTTTAACGATATCACCATATGCTAGTTTTGCCATGGATAATCTTAAAACTAACATTTTAACAGTTTTCAATGCACAGTTGATATCTTTAACTAATCGCATTGTTTTCTTTGTAAATATGTATATATACATCGTTTGTTTGTATTTTAGAGGACGACAAGGTAGACTAGTTATTTTATAGCTAATTGTGTCATCCTCTTTAAACATTGTATAAATAAAATGACACCCAAGATGGCCGCCACAGCAATCGAAAAAGGTCCAATAGTTATTTATTAAAATGGGGGGAACTGTTGTCCGGGCGATAGCGACTTTATTGTTTTTATTTACTTATTTATTATAATTTTATTTATTTATTCATTAATTTATTTATTTGGATTCTCATGAAATAATGAGCACTTTTGGGCAGATTTTGCTATTCACATGGCAGCCCCGCCCATCAGGGCTTGAAGAAATAAATGGGCTGCATGATGCTTCCACGCAGAGCTGAATCTGACCGCATACGAGTACTGGTAACCCGCTTAGAGGATCTAAGCCTGCCCAGGCAAAGATGTGCGAGTCGGACCGTCCATGCTTATGAACCCCATAGGTTTCATTGGGCGACAGGGCTTGAGATGTCATTTCATCTCAGTGCCGGGTAAAAGTCCCACACAATTGGAAGCAACGTCTCCAAATTGCCTTTATAGTGTTGACGGGGACGTTAAACACAAACAAACAAAGACTATTCACATGAAAATTACTTGCTCTAAATTCCCCCATAGAAAACCCAAAAGGGCACATGTTGTCCAAGTAAAAGCAATTTTAAATTTTGATGGGATCCTCGTTAAACTTAAATATGACGGGAACAGCTATAAAATCTTGGATGAGTTCCATTTGGGCCAGATTGGACTAATCACATCAGAGTTACTTGCGCTTTAATCCCTCGTGGTTTTATAACCCATTTAGTACCGGAAACCCCTAAAGGGGTACTTGGCAAACACTGCAGGCCCAGATCAGACGCCACAGAACTCGGCGTCTGATCAGGACCTACACTGTTTGCAAAATGTTCAGCCAATTTCCTAATCAATTTTGAAGAAAACACATCTTGACACCCCTAAATTTTGAAATGGACCAATGCTATATAAGGAGGAAGATTCCATTTGGTACAAAAAGGGATAACAGGGAAAATATAGCCCGAGTGATTATAGCGACTTTTTTTCTTTATCAACCTATCCTCTGGGTAAATGTTATGTACGTTACCAAAATATCGGCACTCATTTGAGTCATTAAGAATTTTCTTATGATTTTCTGGCAGGGGTTACATATTTGAGTTCCTACTATAAAGAATGATTTGACCGTGTTGCCAAGTTTGTGTATTCAAGAGCTTTACTCCAATTTACATTCTATTGCTCAAATTACCTTCTTCTGATCTTGTTGTGTTAGAAAACATGCGGTAACAGTGTAACTTATGATAGGAACATGCAAATTAGACTGAAAGGTTTACTCCAATCAGCTAGTCCCAAAAATGGTTACCATGATAAGAAGCTACTATTTAGTAACTTAACTTTATTGTGTTTGTGACAAAATGTAAAAAAGATAACCCTTTTAAATCAAATCTTTTTTTTTTTTTTTATTCACTCTGATTACAAATAAATCTTTTTTTTTATTCACTCTGATTACAAACAAGAGAAGCGATACAAATGTGCAACGTTCGGCGGCAAAGCATAAATAAAAAAATAAAACACATACAAAACAAAACAACCAGAGGGCAACCTTAAATTTTACGAGATGAAATCAGTACTCTCTCTCTCTCTCTCTCTCTCTCTCTCTCTCTCTCTCTCTCTCTCTCTCTCTCTGTTTTGAGCACGCAACGCTGAAACAGCACCGAATTCACGGCATTGTGTGCTTCGATTTAGTCAATCAAGAAAGATCAAATCAAATTTATTTCTCTCAGCATCACGAAAGCACGCCTATACAAATACACTGCAAACCCTATCGAACGAAAAAAGAAAATTTTAAGATGAAAAATGACGACAATTTTCCAATTTCTGCCCAAAACACAAGCCGCAGGTGCCCTCCCGAACCGCCTCATCGATGCGGTTCTAACGAGCACCCCCAATCCAGTTTCCAGAGCAGAAACAAGAAAAATAAGGAAAATAAGGAATATAAGAATCTTATATGGGTGTGAGGGGTGGATTGAAAAATCCGTCCCGAGGGACACTGTCCGGCATCACGAGGCTTGCCGAGTGATGCCGGACAGTGATCCCGAGGGACGGATTTTTCTATCCACCCCTCACACCCATATTGGATTCTTTTTCTTGCATACCTTCCATTTCTATTGCGAATTTTACTGCTGCTGTCACTTCGGTTACCGACGTCCGCCATTTTGTGATGACACAACAGGAATGATTAGTGACGTCACGCATGACGACGCCGCGCATGAGGTTGTAATCAACCAGTGCATTTATCAGACACGCGATTATATTCGATTTGGGGTCGGAACACCAGGGTCAGAACATAAATTTCTATCCCAGGGTAAAATCACGGATTTCCTTGTCTGGTGTGCAAGAAAAATAAGGAAAATAGTTTACTGCATATGTTTACCCCCTGTAAACCCCAGTGTTACTATTTAAAAGTGGTGTTCAAGGGGGTCAAAACCATACAGGCGAGTTATCGTGATGGGTTATACAATATGGTCCCCGTTAAGCGATTTTGGTACTTACAGCGATGAATCAAGAGGAACCTTCAGACAGAAAGCCATATCCCTGGCCCCTTTGAATGGCTGGGCATGCGCAGTTAAAATTTGTCAAAATCGCTTAACAGGGCCCATGTAATTCTACAAAATCTTTTAATTTTGGAGGAATAACACCATCACACACTAATCTGTATCTGTTTATAGCCATTGCAGCTAAACATTTAAGGCTTATCTCACTTCGACTTTCTATCATATCTTTCACGGCGTCCGAAGTGGCAAGTTCTAATGCTGTTTTTCCTTCTGCGTTACAACTATCACAGTGGGCGCCATTTTCAAGCAGGCACTCAAGAATTTCACACAGTGTTGCTGTCAGTAATATTCCTTGCAGCTTTAGCAATGACATGAAGTGGCGAATTTTTCTCCCTGTCTCGTGCATTAACATTGGCTCCACAGGAAACCAGACTTTTACATAAAGGTGGATTAGGAAATGGAACAACATTGTCTAAATGAAAATCAGTTGTGTATCGTGCTTGCTTCGCAGTACTACGTGTATTACAACAAATGTGTAGCAGTGTAGACCCATTTTCTAAACGTGGCCCATAGCTGAGCATGTTACCCACAGCCGCATGCATCTCATCTGTTTCTGCTTCAGATATCTGGAGTTTAAGCATGACACCAAGAAGGTAAAGGCAGGCTACGATACTCTGTTGAAAGTAAATTCGTAATGAGTCCTCATCTTCATCTTTAGAACATTGTTTTGGGCCCTTTGCCAGTTCAGTTATGGTGTGCACAAATACCTTTTTTATATTTGTGAAGTCAATGTGTTTTTGTAAATCATACATTTCTGTAAACAAGTCTGGAAAACAATCTATCGGAAAGGAACGTCCTATTGTCTGGCATATTTCTAAAGCATGGAGCCAGAGGGTGACACATTTGTCATATTTACCATCATCAGCAAACTTTGCACCAACAAAAATCAGATGATCGACCAGTGCTGGGTGATCAGTTCCCAAAATCCTCTCCCTGATGGCTAAACCCTCCATGCGTAAATCATCGTGACTATTTTTAATATTTTCCAAATCATTTAATGTTTTACATTCGAGTCTGTTATCATATGCTGGAACGGGCGGGACAAGATCTTTCTCTACTACATCTTGTGGATCTTTATACCGTTCTTCCATTGCCTTTCTAAGATATTGATAGCTTTTGATAATGTCATATTTTTCACCATTGGTAAATGATGCTCCCAGTAGTTCCATTGCAATGATTTTATCATTGCTATCACAGTTAGGCAGTAAAGTAATGTATTCCACTATATCAACTCTCCCATTCTCAGCAGCAATCATCAAAGGAGTCATTTTATAATAATCTTCCAGAAACTTTGCACCACTCTCAACCAACATTTTTACAATTTCCAAACGTCCACGGCCTGCTGAGTGATGTAGAGCTGTTGAACCCAAATAGTCTCTACAATCACCATCAGTTCCTTTCTGAAGTAAAAACTTTGCAACTTCATGATGCCCGTTATAACAGGCTATCATCAGACAAGTGTTTTTGTAGGTGTTGACAATGGTAATATCGGCGCCGTGATTCACCAGATACTTCACAATGAGGAGTCTACCATAATAGCAAGCGACTCTGACAGGCGTGGAATTTGTTAATGTGCGGTGATTTACGTTTGCGCCATGCTCCACAAGCGTTTTCACAATACTGGAATGACCCAGACCAGCAGCACACCACAGAGCTGTGGCACCCTTATCAGTCTGATTGCCAAACTGCACCGTTCCTGTTTGTTCGATATCAACCGCGTGACCGAATTGATCCAGCAAAACACTAACAACCTCTTGTTGTCCATTTATTGCAGCAATTATAAGCGGTGTTGTTTTTTGTTCGTTACTTTCTGTAGAATGATTGATGATTTCTTTTACGACATCTTGTCTGCCAAAATTCCACAACATGTCAGATATACAAGCTGCGTGTCCACATTTTGCTGCTAGAAAAACTTTATGTTTCAAACTTTCTATTTCGTTTTCGTTTTCATTTACCGATACCTCCATTTTGAAATAATTTTAAAACCAAACATTTGACTTCTTTATATATATATTTCCTGGAATACTCCCATAATTTTGAGGATTGAACTATAGTAAACTAGTAAATAAAACATTTAAGCCATGTATGTCTAGAGTATCAGAAATAGAACATAGGAAAAAAAGTGTATACTCAGATCAGCTGCAGCGGAATGCAGCGTCTGGTCAGGGTATATACTCTTTAATGAAAGTATAGACTTTTTTGGTAATACTTGGGGGAAACAAAATCAACCTTACACTCCTGAAAGCAGAAATGGGTCTATCCCAAACTAATGCGTCCCATTCTAGCTGTCCGTAAACAAACTTTACACAAAGTAATCGATCACATGTTCTATATATAATGCAATAAACCTTGGTGTTGTGTGCGTGCGTGCGCGTGCGATTGTGTTTCTACGAGGGCTGTTTGTTTCCTATGTTGGTTGTTTGGAGTCTATTTACCCAGTCAACACTATTTATGTCATACCATGATGGTGTGGGGCACGGCCAATCCATGAGAATTTCGCCTATATACAGTCGAACCTCGCTGGCTCAAACCCCTAAGGGACCATGAAATTTTATTCGAGACAGCGGTAGTTCGAGCCACTGGAGGTCACTGCCAAGAGGCATAACGAGATACTTTTGAACATCTTTCGATGTTAGATAATGAAAATGTGTGTTGTGTGTACTCATTAGAATCGCGACAGCACACATTTGCAAGATAAAAGACTAAAATCTCCTTTATCATCCCCCACCATTTCTTATCTTGTGGATTTCACTAGGGGCTCAAGTACGAGTTCGACCCAGCCATGGGAAACGAGCCATCGGTGTTCGAGCCATCGACGTTCTACTGTAGATCCCGTCGTCAATTAGAGATGGACAAAATCTGGAGTACTCAGAGAAAATCTAAAACTTTTGTTACAGAACTACCCGGGTGATCACACTGTGAAACCGAATGGTATTTACATGTGGAATTTAATCCTAATAAAATTTTATTACTATCGATTACTCTTATATCGCTTTGCTTTTCAAACATATGTGATATATTTCCGGGAAAGGTCAATGAAAAGACACACTTACAACAACGCAACCGGCAAGTTAGCACTAGGCCTTCTCTCAGACGCACTTTTGATGTTGTTTGATGTTGTTTGAGACGAATATCAAATACGTGCCGAAAGCTTTGTAGCACCGTTTTGAACTCTCCATCACGTGCTTCTGGACTGGTATTTGAGATGATTGACAACCGTCTTTGAACGTTAAAAGCGTGGGCGGGACAATAGCGCTGTCACTTTATGTTACAATCGATTTTCAATATTGCTGAAAAGGAGATTGTGGATACTCGTTAAAACATCGAAGCGGTTCTAACTAGCAGTACCCACAATCTATAGTCTGCTCAAAACAGAGATTGTGGATACTCGTTAAAACCTCGATGTGGCGACAGGGCTTGAGATGTCATTTCATCACAATGTCGGGTAAAAGTCCCACAAAATCGGAAGCAACGTCTCCAAAATGACCTATACGTACAGTTGTGTGTATTTCTGCTCCAAATATTGATTGTGGATGCTCGTATCGCCTCATCGAATTTTTCTTATTTCTGCTCAAAATATAGATTGTGGATACTCGTTAGTATCGCCTAATCGAGGCGGTTCTAACGAGTACCCACGATCTATATTATGAGCAGAAATAAGAAAAGTAAGATGTACCTCTGTAAACCCCGGTTATTCTATTTAAAAGTGGGGTTCCAGGGGGTCAAAATTATATAGGCATGTTTTCGTGAAGTGGCCAAGCAGGCACTCGACAGTGAATCAAGCGTAGTAGCGCAATGGTTAGTGCACTTGCCTGTGATGCTAGAGGCCCCCGGTTTGATTCCCGGCAGCGGTAATTAAATGCGGTGTCCGAACATGCTCCGGATGAATGCAACAAAGTACACCGTCCTCCGCATCGGGACCTTAACTTCGGATCCCCTACACGTGCAGGGAGGCCCATCCTGTTCTACCGTTATTACACGATTACTGTGTATGCTTTCATCCTGCAAACATGGAGCGTCAAATGTGACCTGGAAACGCTCCAATATTCATTTGACCGATCACAGAAATATTTTTGTGTTGTTTGAATTGAGGTTTAACGTCCCGTCAACACTGTTTATGTTTGTTTTGTTTGTTTGATTTCAGGTTTAACGTCCCCGTCAGCACTTTATAGGTCATTTTAGATACGTTGCTTCCAATTTTGTGGGACTTTTACCAGACATTGAGATGAAAAGGCACCACAAGCCCTGTCGCCCAATGTAACCAATAGGGTTTATCTGACTCGCACCGCTTTGCCTGGGCAGGCTTAGATCCTCTTAAGCGGTTTACCAGTACTGGTGTGCAGTCGGTTTCAGCTCTGCGTGGAAGCATCATGCAGCCGATGTATTTCTTCAAGCCCCGATGGTCGGGGGCCGCAACACTGTATAGGTCCTTTTGGAGACGTCGCTTCTAATTTCGTGGGACTTTTACCAGACATTGAAATGAAATGACATCTCAAGCCCTGTCGCCCAATGAAACTTATAGGGTTTATATACATGGACGGTTTCCAGCCGTGGATTCTTTATTACGCCAGTATTTTTCCTCTGTCGCGATTAGTTTGTAAATGACAGCGAGTGCTCAGTTGTTGTCTCGGGTCTTTAGGCTGGTGTGTATTGCCAAACGCGACTGCGAAAAAATTGACAGGTCAACTCTTTCGACACTCGGTGTGCTGTGACAAATGAAGCAGCTGATTAACAAGTGTATGAAGTTGGCTTGGGGTTTGGAGTATGGAGTCTGGAATTCGATTTATTCCGTAGTAGTAAAGTATACTAAAATAAGTAATCGATATTCCAAGCCGCGAATCCCAAGCCAAGTTCACACACTCCTGATTAACACTTATTCAAACAAAACAAAACAAACAAACACATTTATTCAGCAATAAGCAATATACATTGCTTCTAGCCTACACAATGAAGTATTGTAGTGTTTTGCTTCCCGGATTTTTGTACACACACTTGGATTATCGGTAATTTGATTGTTGCATAATTAAAGGAAGCGATCATTACCTATATTATGATAAAAGAACAGGGGTTGGTAACTCGAAGCCATCGTAAATATATCAACTTAAGATGTACTTAAGACATACTTAAGGTGACCACCGTAAAATTTATGGTCTCGTTATGCCGGTAACTGAAAACCTGTCGTATCGTTTCCATAAAGTTACGACCATCTTACCACTTAAGGGGCTCTTACACTGTCACGATTTTGGCCACGACTCACCACGATTTTTTAAATCGTGGTAAATCGTCAACAACGTCGTAGAGAAGTCGGCAGAGATCTTGAGGAATCGTGGTTGATCGTGATAGTTCGGGAGTGACCACGACTGTTTTGGACTTGTTCAAAACATTCGTGACGAGTCGGCATCATTGTTCAAATCGTAGAGCGGTCGTAGAGACATCGTAGCTCAGTCGTGAGCCGTCGTCGTGGTAATCGTGGCCAATCGTGAAAAAACGTGACTGAATTCTACCACGATTGAGCTACGACGAGACAAGATCATCTACGACGTCTCTACGATTCCGTTGCGACTGCCGTACGATCTACTACGATATCACGACGACTGCTCACGACAATGCAAGATTCACCAGGAATGCACTACGATTTATGACGACGCTAGCACGATTTATCCCGACGAACACTTTTATATACCCAGTTCGTTGTAAATCCTGACGAATCGGGAGTAGTCTTGGTTAATCGTGAGTAAATCGTATCGAATCCTCCATGATCGCACTAAGTCTTTGATCATCGTGCCAATTCGGCCTTGGTCGTAGAGCAGTCTTGCAGGGATCGCGAGAAATCGTGTATGATCGTCTGATATCTTGAAGCAATCGTGGTGCAGTCGTAGAAGAATCCTAGAGGACCGTAAGACATCGTGGTCGATCGTGGAGGATCGTTGTAAATCGGCTCCATTATCGTACAGCACTCGTGATTGTTCGTAGAAGTGTCGTAGCAATGTCGTGAGTATTCGTAGGGTAGTGAAATCAGAACCGTGTATGCCCCGATTTGCCACGATTTTCATGGTCCCAATTGGTCGTGGACAGTCGTGGACAATCGTGGTCAAAGTCGTGACAGTGTAAGAGGGGCTTTACGATTTACCTGTGTAAATTTTAATCTCGTGCAAAGCGCTTCGGAAACTTTTGTAAGCCAGGGCATAGCAAAATAAAATAACGCTTAACATCTTACTATAAATGATTATACCGGGGTTTGTTTAACAACAAGGCAGCCTTGTTGGAGCCTTTTCTGCCAAAAAAGGCTTGGGTAGCGATATCATAATAGGCAAGGTTCTAAATAAATTATGGGATGAGAAACATTGACACAACTGGCGACCCCTTCTCTACATTTCTTCCTGATTTGCCATGCCTGAGCTCATATTAGCATCAATTACTTGAAAGTGTCTTAAACAAATTGTGCAACAGCCAAAAATATATATCTTTCAAAAAAGGCAGAGACAAAAATGCAAAAAAGAAACGAAAACCAAACTATACACAGGAAGAATTAGAAACACGTATCTTGCCGATGAGAATATTGATTGTTTGCATGGTTTGTCGTTGTTTTGAGATTTAAGGTCCCAGTCAACACTATATCAGTCATGTTCAGCTACTGACAGCTTTTCTGAAGAGTTGTCATGCAGTCCCCAGTGGGCGCGGATCTTTGCTTTGGTGAATCGTGTATACAACCGAATCTTTAAATGCATAGGCTGATCTGCGGTTCCTGTACAGCAGTCCTCAGGACAGGGCGTACAATATAGAAACTTCTTTATGGTAACACATGTTTGCTTTCCCACCTAACCAAGGATTTTCTCCAATTACAATATTTTTATCTGTATTATGTGCCCCCACCTCCCCCACGTGTGAGACACAATATGGGATTAAAACATGGTGTATCGAGGAAGATTTTTAATAACATAATTCCCACGCGAGGAATCCCCTGGTCCATTGAGAAACTTTTTTGATAGCTATCATTACATGAAAACTTACTTGTGCACGTAAAGGTGTGAAGTAGGAAGCGAGAAATAGGAAATAGAAATAGGAAATAGGAAGCGAGCTGTCATGACCGCTATTACTCAACCCCCCCCCCCCACACACACACACACACCCCGACCACCTTACCCCACGTGTGACACACAATATGGGATTAAAACATGGTGTCTCTAGGAAGGTTTTGAATAACATAATTCCAACGCGAGGAATCCCCTGGTCCATTGAGAAACTATTTTGATCGCTATCATTACATGAAAACTTACTTGTGCACGAAAAAGGTGTGAAGTAGGAAGCGAGAAATAGGAAGTAGAAATAGGAAATAGAAAGTGAGCAGTCATGACCGCTATTTCCCAAAAACAAGACCCCCCCCCCCACCCCGCCACTTCCCCCACGTGTGAGACACAATATGGGATTAAAACATGGTGTCTCGAGGTAGGTTTTGAATAACATAATTCCCACGCGAGGAATCCCATGGTCCCTTGAGAAACTTTTTTGATCGCTATCATTACATGAAAACTTTCTTGTGCACGAAAAGGTGTCAATTAGGAAGCGAGAAATAGGAAGTAGAACTAGGAAATAGGCAGTGAGCAGTCATGACCGCTATTTCTCAAAAACAAGACGATTGTGGTCAGTAGTGCACTTATTTTACAGGCTATACTATCTTTTACCTTATTTCTTTTTTTTCTTCTTCTTCTTTTCTTCCTTTGTTGACACGACTATTACACACACAAATAAACAGCTTGTACATAATAATTACGTACTACATATATACATGTTTATCGGAGATGTCGGCCCCCGCCCATCAGGGCTTGAAGAAATAAATGGGCTGCATGATGCTTCCACTCAGAGCTGAATCCGACCGCACACGAGTACTGGTAAACCGCCTAGAGGATCTAAGCCTGACCAGGCAAAGCGGTGGGAGTCGGCCCGTCCACGCTTATAAACCCTATTGGTTTCATTGGGCGGCAGGGCTTCAAGTAAGATGTCATTTCATCTCAGTGTCGGGTAAAAGTCCCACAAAATTGGAAGCAACGTCTCCAAATTGACCTTTACAGTGTTGACGGGGACGTTAACCTCAAACCAAACAAACAAATCATCGGAGATGTATAGATCTTTGTATACATGTATTTTATACAGGTAATTCTGCTAAATATAGCATATATCTGCCTTAATACAATACCATACAATACATGTATCGCATACCATTACTAAAAGAAACCCTGTGTGCCGAGAAAAAAAAGTAGATAGATGTACAACTTCTTTTCTTATGCTTCTAAGTAGTGTCTGTTTCTTTCGCATTAGTTAAGATGAGGTTACGACATGCCTGAGTTGTCCCTAACTTTACGATATGGTTAAGTTGTCTCCATAAATTACGGTACTTTCGCGTTAATCACACTATTCACTACGAGGTGATTAAGATATACTTAAGGTCGTCGTAAGCCTTAACCCATATATGCCTCGCGGCCCTTTTCTGGGACATTGGCAAACAGTGCAGACACAGATCAGACGCCGCAAAACGCGGCGTCTGATCTGTGTCTTCACTATTTGCTTAAAGAACACCCATTTTTGTAAAATTTCCTACAAGCAATAACAAACCTGACACCCCTATAATTGGAAATGGTCCACTCCAAACTTACTGGATGGAATATTCCATTGTCATATATGGGTTAAGAGAGCTTCGAGTTACCAACCCAAGAATCGTCGATATTGTGATTCCCTATCTAACACCATTATCCATACCATCAACAAATAACAAAATGCGTTAACTGGCAAATAAAATCTATTTTTGGCTATTAAACTTTAAAAATAGAATAACCAAACTAATCATAACTGAAGTTAATTTTGTCAGATGTATTAGTTTGAATTTTAAAAATTGATTTGAAAATAAACAATTTTTGTATGCAAGTTCGCCATTGCGACTGACCGGAGAAATGACCCGAATTACATATGGTTCAAGCCCCAAAGTCTTTCGGATCCTTACGAGACACATGTTCATGCATGGTGCTGCCTAACACAACAGCCTATAATATTGGCACAGCATGCAACGCTTCAGATGTCTGTTAACTTTAGCCATAAAGTCCCTAAGCCTACTATAAACCATTTCACTGGGATTAAAATGTCATTTTATCTAACTGTTGGGTAAAATTTCACACAAAACTAGAAGTTATGTCTCTAAAATGACCTAAATAATGTTAATGTTAAACCTCAAATCAAGTAAACAAACATTCTAACAGAAACGCAAAAATATTGGTCAATTAAAGTCTGTTATTGGTGACATGAAATCTGAGGGGAATGACATGGCAGATTTTCCACCATTTTTCAAAAGGGGACAACTTTCGGAACTTCCTGTTTGCTTCTATAAGCTTTGTCCCACGAAATAGTGATATATTCTAAACGGAAAGAATTTGCTCCTCAGGAGCAAATTCTTTCCTTTAAGAGTTGACCCTTATTGACATGGCAGACTAAAATACGCTTGAAGGAGTTGCCTCCCCTGAAGGTGTATGCATTCCACTTAAAGTCTAAAAAAATATTTGCCAATTAATTGCTCGACTCGACGGTTAGTAAAATATTTGGGTGGATTTTTGCGTGCTCCCAGGAGACCTTATGGGTCCAGCCTTTTAAATTTTGAAACCTTCCTCACAACTGGACAAAAATGGGCGGTAAAAAGAGAAGAAACCCAGAAAAAACAACAAGTCTTAACCCTTATCCTGCTGAATAAATAAATTTAGCCAGAGCCATTGCTGACTGCCAAACATTAAAGTTTCTTAACATTATTCACAAGCTGAATGACAAACAGTGCAGGACCTCATCTCTCTTTGCAAAAGTAGGGGTTGTTATGGGTTAAATATACACTAAAGCCACTTTTAACTGAGCTTCCTGTTATGCCCATTTCTGTTTGTTTGTTTGATTTGAGGTTTAACGTCCCCTTCAACACTGTATAGGTCATTTTGGTTGCTTCCAATTTTGTGGGACTTTTACCCGTCATTGAGATGAAATGACATCTCAAGCCCTGTCACCCAATGAAACCAATAGGGTTTATAAGTATGGGCGGGCTGCCTCGCATCGCTTTGCACGGGCAGGCTTAAATCCTCTAAGCGCTTTACCAGTACTCGTGTAGTCTGCGTGGAAGCCTCATGCAGCCCATCTTTTTCTTCAAGCCCCGATGGGCGGGGACCGACAATTTCTGTATGTAATGTAATTGCACAAGGAGGATAAATTACAAGGATTCGTGTAAAAATACATTCAAATCAATCAAATCTTTTATTCACTCGGATTACACAAGAGGAGCGATACAAATATGCAACGTTCGGCGGCAAAGTATAAGTCGAAAAAAAAAAAAAAAAAAAAAAAATAAATAAAACACATACAAAACAAAACAACCAGAGGGGAACATTAAATTTTACGATATGAAATCAGTACTCTCTCTCTCTCTCTCTCTCTCTCTCTCTCTCTCTCTCTCTCTCTCTCTCTCTCTCTCTCTCTCTCTCTCTCTCTCTCAGTGTGTGTATGTTTTGAGCACGCAACGCTGAAACAGCACCGAATCTATGGCATTGTGTGCTTCGAGCTAGTCAATCAACAAAAATCAAATCAAATTTATTTCTCTCAGCATCGCGAAAACACGCCTATACAAATACACTGCAAACCCTATCGCCGAAGAAAAGAAATTTGTGATTTGTGACAATTTGCCAATCTCTGCATGCCCAAAACACAGACCGCGGGTGCCCGCACGAACCGCCTTATCGATGCGGCTCTAACGAGCACCCCCAATCCAGCCCCAGAGCAGAAACAAGAAGGTCAAGGAGGTCAAACCCATACAGGGGCGTTTTCGCGATGGGTTATACATTATGATAACGAGGAGCAAAACGTTGTGCAAGCATACTGTTCCCTGTAACAAACTTATTTTATGTATTATTATTATTTATTTTATTTATCCGACCACACTCGTTCCTGACTTTAAACCAATCAGATAGCTTATGTAATTTCAAACAGTGCAGATCCCGATCAGACTCAGAAGCCATCTGGTCTGGATCTGCACTATGTGCAAAGCTAGGTTTTTTTTTATCAAGAACGGCAAGTTTTGCTCAGACTGGTCCGTATGCAGTAAACTATGTTCCATTCAAAAAATCATAGAGCATGAAACGTGTGAAAAATAAATGGGCCGTTACAAAGCATGTTCTGCACGAGCATGTGTAGTTTGGTAAATGTTCAGACGTGTGGCCAACACGCTAAAGAAAAATATGAATGGGATATTATGTTCACCCCAGAGTGGTAAGGGTAATTAAATATTATAGATGCGTCTCTCTCTCTCTCTCTCTCTCTCTCTCTCTCTCTCTCTCTCTCTCTCTCTCTCTCTCTCTCTCTCTTAACCAGCCAATACACAGGTGTAAACAGATATATTCATTACGAGTACACGCCCATACAAATACACCGCAAACCCTACCGCCGAAAAGAACGAATATTTTCCGATGAAAAACTGATATCCGACACAGATCGTGGATACACGTTAGAACCATTGTGTACAAAGTTGTTTTGTGAAAGCAGGGTTAATTTAAAATATTAGGTAATAGTAATTTTCTCTAGTATGATAAGCGCTAGGACGTAGCAACACTAAATCAAGATTATAGATAAAGGTATGCAAATGTAAGTAATCAGACCGGACAGTCGTCGGCAGTCGCGAGCGAACGACAAAGGCGAACAGCGCAAAGGGGAAGCGTCCCCGACTGCCACCGGGTGTAGGCTGGGAAAATAGTCCCGGACTGAGATCCAAACTTTCGTTCAAGCCCTTAATTCCACTTTTTATGTAAACAGTGTAGACCCCGATCAGACGCCGATAGAATCACAGGTAGAGTAGCCTATGTCATTAAAAATCCGCGCTTTTTCGTTGTACTTTGACGCCGCGTTCTGTGGCGCCTGATCTGAGTCAAGCCCCTCACAGCGAATATACGCTAACTGGTGATTGATTTTTTACATGACCCGTGGCGTCCAGACAATATTAAATATGGAGCGCGAAACAGTAGATTTTGACAATCGCTTAGATCCGCTCTCTCCTGTGGGTAAACCGGTATTGGATGGTGATGTTAAGTATTGATTACCGTTACTCTGACAAACTTGTCACTTGTAACACCAATTCTGGTGTGGCGTGTCAGTGTTTTTTGACGTATCTGCTCTTTAATAAACCGGCGGGATATGGCGTACTGCTAACTTGCCGGTTGCCCTGTTGTATTTGTATTCTCAGGTACAGATAAAGGAATTGATTTATTGATTCCCGTCAACACTGTATAGGTCATCTTGGAGACGTCGCTTCCAGTTTGAGCGACTTTTACCCGACATAGAGATGAAATGACATCTCAATCCCTGCCGCCAAATGAAACCAATAGTGTTTACAAGCATGGGCGGGCCGACTCGCAGCAATTATCCTGGACAGGTTTAGACGCAGATAAAGGAAACTGTTGACCTTGGTTAAAACTCTGAAATATCATTATTGGTTTCATTACAGGATTTATCATATGATGTCGCGTCTGAGAATCTAATAACGCCATGTATTAAATTCGGTAATCCACTAGTGGATTAAATATGCAAATCAGTTAGACACGCCCCATGACGTTACACGTATGGCGCCCTAAACGACGTCGCGTTTACTAATGGCGGAATATTGACAGTTTGCTAAAAAAAACGTGAAACAAAACGCAATTTAAATGTCATACTATTGATTGCAGAAAGATTTAGCAATTACACTGACCCACAAACTGCACTTGATCTGTCGTTTTTTGTCACGTATGCAAGTTATTTTCGGATGGAAAGTTAGAGCGTAATTATAGCCTATTTCAAAAACTCCACGGCTGCGGACGTTGATTTCGCATTTCCTATGTGTGGGTCTTAAGCGTCGAACGGTTGATAATCAACGGCTCCGAATGAATATCAGTTTATGAATTGAGGTTTAACGTCCTCGTCAGGACTATTTAGGTCATTTTGGAGACGTTGCTTCAAATTTTGTTGGCCCTTACCCGATGACATCAAAGGGAGTGTGGTAGCTCAGTAGTACACCTAGAATGTGCGCGATGGCGTATGACAATATATAGAGAAAGACAAAAAGAAAAGAAAGAAAGAAAGAAATGACATCTCAAGCCGTGTGACCCAATGAAAACCAATTTGGTTAATATGCCTAGGTAATCCGACTCGTATTAATTTGCCTGAGAGGACTTCGAAATCCTAAGCGGTTTACCAGTACTCATGTGCGGTCCGTTTCAGCTCTGTGTGAAAGCACCATGCAGCCCAGTCAATTTCTCCTAACCCCGATGGGCGGGGCTCGAAAGAACTTGCGTGCGTACGTATGTGTTTGTTTGATTTGAGGTTTTACGCCACCGTCCTCACCCATCGGGGCTTGAAGAAATAGATAGACTGCATGATGCTTCCAGACAGAGCTGAAACCGACCGTCCATGAGTACTGGTAAACCGCTTAGAGGGACTAAGCCTGCCCAGGCAAAGCGGTGCGAGTCGGACCGTCCATGATTATAAACCCTATTGGTTTCATTGGGCGATCGGGTTTGAGATGTCATTTCATCTATATGTCGGGTAAAAGTCCCACAAAATCGGTAGCAATGTCTCCAAAGCATGACCTGTACAGTGCCGACGGCGACGTTAAACCTCAAACCAAATAAACAAAACGTCCCCGTCAACATTCTATAGGTCATTTTGGAGACGTTGCTTGCACTTGTGTGCAGTCATTTGCAGTTAGTTTCAGCTCTGTGTGAAAGCATCATGCAGCCTAATCTATTTCTTCAAGCCCCGTTGACCGGGGCGGTGTGTGCGTGCGTGCGCACGCACGTTTGTGTATGTGTATGTGCGAGAGAGAGAGAGAGAGAGAGAGAGAGAGAGAGAGAGAGAGAGAGAGAGAGAGAGAGAGAGAGAGAGAGAATAAGAGTTTGATTTGAGGATTACTACGCATTGCAGAAAGACGATCCTATCGCAAACTTGATGTGTCAAATTGTGACGTGATGAGGGTATTTACAAGTCATTTAAGTCTGTTTCATAAACACGACGAGAGGCTCAGCGGTTTACGGTCGGTTTCAGATCATTTCTCCAAGCCCCGATGGGCGGGGCTTAAGTATGAAGTTTAAATCTGAAAATGATTATGGCGATGAATGTGTCAATTTATGTTATATCAGCTATCGCCAGCTTTAATGCTAAATGTTGACAGCCATGTACAGAAACCACAAAAGCTCCCTGTTGATATACACGAGCATCAAAAGCTCTGACAATATCGGCATTATGCGCAGGCTATAATCAGACATGGACCTTTCAAGCACCAGCAACTGTAAGGGTCGATTGTTTGTCAATCGACCCAAAGTTACTAAGCACTAAAACGCTTCAGTGCTGAAGTTCATGTGACTATCACTGATTTGCATGAAACACATAACTTATTTATAAAAAAAAGTAGCCTTAATTTTATCGCAGTAGGTTATCTATAGAACCTGGACTTGAACCATGGGTCGGGCTTGACAAATGTCGCAGAATGCGACGTCTTATCAGGATTAGATTAAACATATTTTATTGCATTCCTCTAAACAATGGGATTGGACACATGTTATACAACATTAGATAGTCCTCTCCCTAAACATTTACAAAGTAGTTTTAAATGGTACAGTGGTAGATATGAAACAGTTTTAAGTAACATAACACATGTTTTTTTTGTTGTTGTTTTTTTGTCATACATGTCACGAACGATTACGACCCGTTCGGGGTTCCTATATTTCAGAGACATCCCTTCTCGGCGCGGAACGAATATGATTGATTTGCCGAGCATAGGAGCATTCGAAACAGGGCCTTAATTACAAAGAATAAATATTCAATCGAATCTGTGGCTATCTTTAATAAAGTTTAGTACTGCGGATATGATTCGCTTATTGATTTGTATGTCAAATGTTCTGCTGCCGTACAGAAGTAAATCTAAATCTAAGTTTATGACAGGTATGTAATTTAGAGCGTCTATAAGTATTTGTCGTTGTTCTTCAAACAATCTACATTCGAAGAAAAAGTGTTGTGCATTTTCAAATGTTGCACCACATCTACATGTGGGTGATGCTACTATGTTGACTCTATGAAGATCTGCAGATAAATTACTGCTGTTATGGCGGATTCTAGTTAAAACTATATTAAGTTTTCTTTCTCCAATAAATAAGAAGTTGCTAGCCTTATCTTTCTGTTTTTTTAATTTCAGTTTAAAATCAGTAATAGTTGCAGCATTTCTAACGGCTGTATCTAAATCATTCCAAAGACGTAAGGTTGACGGGAAAAAGGACGAATCGAATGAGCACAATCTGGTAAAAGGAATCTGGAAGTCTTGACAATTTCGAAGATTATAATTTGTATCGTCATTTATACGGTTCGGCAGAAGATCAGATAAGTAAGACGGAGCATCATTTTTAACAATCTTATACATAAGTGTGAGTTTCTTCTTCTGTCGTCTGTCTTCTAAAGTATCCCAACCGGTTTCGTAATATAAGGAATTCTTTGATGCGAAAATTGGTAAGCCCGTTACGATTCTTGCAGCATTTAATTGCATTTGTTCTAACCGGTTTACTTCAGTCTGATTACAGCCGTCCCAAACCTCGCTAGCATACTCTAAATGTGGTCTGATATAAGTCAAATATACTTTATTTAGGGTTTCCTTTGAGAATCTATATTTCAATTTTCTGAGAAATGATACTTGTTTTGCAGCTGATAGAATTATTGAGTCTACATGGGCTGTCCATTTGTTATTTGATGATAAGATTATTCCTAGGTGTTTGTGTGTTTCAACGATTTTCAAAATGGTGTCGTCCATAACAAGTTGGATAGCATAGTCGTATTGTATGTTTGATGTAATCATTACTTCAGTCTTTAATGCATTAAATAAAACTAGCCAAACTTTAGCCCATTTACTAAGTTTGTTTAAATCTTCATTTATTGTTCTTTCTATCACAGCAGGCTCAGGGGAGGAAAAACTAAGGTAAGTGTCGTCCGCAAAAAGACGTGCTAGTCCTGTTAGTTCATCTGCAATGTCATTTATATATATAAGAAACAACAATGGTCCAAGGACTGATCCTTGGGGAACACCAGCTGTTATATATTCGAATGATGAACAAGTATTATTTATAGATACCTTTTGATGCCTCATATGAAGATAATTTTCAAGCCATTCCAGAAGATCTCCTCGAATTCCATATTTTTCTAATTTAAGTATTAAACCACGATGCCATACTCTGTCGAAGGCTTTTGATATATCACAAAATACTTGACAGTTGATTTCGTGTTTCTCAAGTGCTAAACATGTGTGGTGGACTACTTCTATTAGGTGATGCACTGTCGAGTGCCCTGGTAGAAACCCTGACTGGTATTTATATATCAAAGAATTGGAAACTAAATGATTATATACATGTTTGAACACGACTCTTTCGAACGATTTACCTACACAACTTATCAAAGAAATAGGTCTATAGTTACAAACTTCATTTTTTTCTCCTTTTTTATAGACCGGCATAACAATTGCTGATTTCCAAATGCTAGGGTATATTCTTTTACGTAAGGATAAATTGAAAAGTTTACACAAAGGAGCGGCTATTGTTCTACATGTGTTTTTTAACATTCTGTGGCTTATGCCATCAGGACCACAAGCTTTGTTTACATTGAGAAAGCTTAGTATATCTATTATTTCAGTCTCGGTAATATTAATACTGTTTATTTGAATATTTGTCCTGCTATTAAAAGGAGGTAGTTCTAAATTACTGTCGTCTACAGAAGAAATAGAGCAGAAATACTCATTTAACGTGGATACTTTTTCTGTATCCGTAAATGCATAAGTACCATCGGATCTTTTTAAAGGTGGAATAACTGAACTGCTGTTACTCTTCTCCATAAATCTTCCCATTACTTGCCAAAATGTTTTGCTACCCCTTTCATTGTTAGTAATCATATCTTCAAGATTATTGTTGTAATTGTCTTTTGCAAATTTCTTCATATTATTTACGTGATTTCGTTGCTTTTTATACCGTTTGATATGATCATCTTTTTGTGTTTGAAGTGCCTTTTTTCGTAAACGATCTCGTAGACGAATATTATATCGTAGTTCTGATGTGACCCAGGGTTTGTCGTTCGGCCGTATAAGAACTTTATTGCAAGGTATACATGTTTTACAAAAACTAGTGAAAATGTTTGTAAAATTTTTACTGCATTCATCAACTGATAACTCAGAATTAATTTCTCTATTCCAATCATATTGCTGTATTAGGTTGTTCAGTTTGTCAAAGTCAGCATTTCTGTAATTCCAAACATCCCTATAATAACACTGGAGAAGACGTATAGGTATTTGTAAGCTTGCGTATGTTGCTTTATGATCGCTTATTTCATTATCTACTGGTATAGTTCCGGATTCCGATATGATACATGTATCGCTTACAAGGATTGGATCTATAAGCGTCGACGAATTTTGAGTGATACGAGTGGGTTCTTTAATAACATTTGTAAGATTAAACATAGATAAACAGTCTCTTAGCTGAACATTTATGAGAGGTAAGCAATCAATATTAATGTCCCCAGCTAGTACCACATGAGACGTGTAATCAAGAGCTGTTTCTATGCTTTCTTGAAGTTCCGAGACAAAAATCGACTGTGATGCTACGTAATCGCTGCGATAAAAACAACATAAAAGAACTTTAAAATCCTTCAGATTTACCTCGACCCATATTGTTTCGAGCCTCGGATTTTCTAAGTCTTCTCGTCTGTCATATTTTAGTAAGCTGGACATGTATATCATTACCCCACCTCCATTACGGGTTCTATCTTTGCGAAGGGGCGGGTCAAAACCTTGAAACTTTAAAGACGCAGAGTCAAAAGTATTGTCTAAGTGTGTCTCACTGAAGCAAAGAATATGAAAATCGTTTGCTATATCATTCAAATATTCTGTTTTATTACGGATACTTCTCGTATTTAAGTGAAATATATCTAGAGATTTTATGTCGGTGATATTTGGTCCTGGATTTTGTTCAACATCCATACAGGCAAGCAGTAATACGATTCTGTAGACCGCATATGCATCATTTTTGATATAAAGGCGCAGGAACAGCAATATAAATATTGTTCTTGCACAGTAGGCTGACAGGCGCAGATTCGTAAAAGATCCTAGAATTGCAATTCTCCTATGCGTAGCAATGTGAAACAAACCCACCGCCGCCCTATACGCTGAAATTTCAATCCCCATTTGGGTGCAGAAAATAATGAATTGTTATGAAGGGCTGCAGTAGTCTGTAACTACTCATTCCTAAATGCAGAGAGTGATGTCTCCTAAAACGTCGACCCGATACGGGTTTCGCAATTCGGTCATGACATATATAACAAATGAGGACATATATACAAAGACAAATAACCAAAAAACACTCCATATATACAGTGTACTATTCGTGGTGGGCAAGGAATACGGATTTAGTTTTCATTTCAAAGCGGTTTTCTGTTTTATAGCTGGCGTTTAAAACTGACCATATCCCAGCTGGAACACAAAGTCGAATTTGAACATCTTCGACGTTGTGCGCCCTCTGGGTATGGACCAAATACAGGCTTCAGCGAGAGAAAAAGAATTGAGAATAATTGGATACATTAACGTTTTTAGTACGCTCATTATGCAGTATTTGTGCAATCTAAGTTCGATGACACAAACCCCTTTGGGACCAGGAGAATTATTCGAAACAGCGGTAGTTCGAGCCAGGGAAGGTTACTATCGGTGCCATACCAGGAAGCACAATAAAGATAATTGTTGGATATCTCCTCCGTGTTCCATATTGCAAATTCATGCTGCGTTCACCCACTTGAATCGCCTCGTCGAGGCGATCCGAATGAGTACACACAACACAATTAGCTTAAATAAAAGAATGGTATCTCCCTACATCATCCTGACACAAGAACAGGTTCGACCAATCCATGATATACGAGCCATCAAGGTTCGAGCCATTGAAGTTTTAATGTATATTAATTATTACCAAACTATTATTAATATTGCGACCGAAAAGTGACAAATACCTCATATGAGTTTTGTTTTGTGTGCCATTACGATAACACATCCGTGTGATATAGTGCATTTTTTTTTCATACCTCAAAAAAGATAATTTTCTGATGAAAATTTATGATATTTTTCCTATTTATACTCAAAACACAGGTTTTGGGTACTCGTTAGAACCGCCTCATTAAGGCGGTTCTAACGAGTACCCACAACCCATGTCTTGGAACAGAAACAAGGAAAATAATGTTTATCCCCCTAAACCCCAGTTTTCTCTATATAAAGTGGGGTATAGGGGGGTCTTCATTTCACGGACTTGTTCACATGATGCATAGCCCGCCGGCATCCGTCCGAGCTCTCTCGATCGAGGTCATCCCAATCGAATGCAAATGTAGCCACCATACCTCATGACAGAACTGATATTTGAAGAATGATGCACACTCCATGATTACTTTACAAAGTGAGGCTGAAGGGTTGTGAAAGTTCTACAGGCATATCAGTGTAAAGTGATGGCAGTGATGACAATAACATGCCCCGTCTCATGCAATGGTGGGTCCACGCCCTCAGCATTTAGGACCGTGTTTTCCCAGTTAATCTTTGGGAATGACGTCCGAAGTTTCGTTCACTTCCTTTATTCTTTATTTTAGACATTAAAGATTCCATCAAGTCTGTGCTATTGCACAGCCCCGTCAGAGCCTCCAATGTCGATTAGGCATGATGCCACCCCCACATGAACCGGCCCATTCATTGTCACTGCAAACGCTTCTATTAAAATCGTAACCGTAAAACTACCCATTCATGTTTTTAAGGTAATGATTGCTCATGATTATCGTAGTATGATTTACAGTGTCGTTCAATTTAGACACAACGGCGTTACGTGAGGTTTATCTGTGTCATCGCGTTTGCGCTAACATCCCATGCCGTGATGCAGAATGGTAAGTGTGTTTAATGCTACTATAGCCCTCAATGCGCACACTCAGCCATGTAACGGAGCTAGATGATTTCGATATTGCGTGTGTGAGCAGTGTAGGTCCCAGCAGGACTGCGCAATGCAGAGTCGCGTCCAAGCCTTCCCTGCTCGCAAATATGCACCTAGAGCTCATGTGGTAGCTCTTTTGTGGTTATTTGATATGGATAAAACCAGGAGGATTCATACCTACGGGAAAGATGTACATTTAGAATTTTATATCAATTTTGAGATTTTGAGACCCATCGCAGAAACAGGATCTGGACCCTTTTCTCGCAATACAGGAGTTAAGAATCAGACGACGCAAAACGCAACGTCTGATCAGGGTCTACACTTTTTGCTTAAAAACTTAAACTTAAGGGATATACACAAAAAAAAAAAAACTTTTAGCCAGGACTATTTTCCCAGCCTACACTCAGAGACAGTCGACCCACCGGTATTCAATGCTTTGATTTTTCATCAGCATGTTGATTAAGTACCATTCCGAAAAGTTTTGAGATTAATTTTGTCATACACTATTGCCTGGCCCCCGCCAATCGGGGTTTGAAGAAATATATGGGCTACATGATGCTTCCACGCAGAGCGGAAACCGACCCGCACATGAGTACTGGTAAACCGCTTAGAGGATCAAAGCATGCCCAGGCAAAGCGGTGTGAGTCGGCCCGTCCATGCTTATAAACCATATTGGTTTCATTGGGCGGCAGGGCTTGAGATGTCATTTTATCTCAATGTCGGGTAAAAGTCCCACAAAGTTGGAAGCAACGTCTCTAAAATGACCTTTACTGTGTTGACGGCGACGTTAAACCTCAAATCAAACAAACAAACAAAAACATACACTGTTGCCACGTACCCGGCAGAAAGAGCCATAAAAACCGAAGTTCCGAAGTTGAAAATCTTAGCAAGTGTTCTAATCTCTCTCTCTCTCTCTCTCTCTCTCTCTCTCTCTCTCTCTCTCTCTCTCTCTCTCTCTCTCTCTCTCTCTCTCTCTCTCTCAGTCGATGGCTTTGCCACATTGCCTTCTGTCGAGACAATACAATGAACGAATGAGCACTCTGTGTCTTGCTAAAAGAGTGAGTGTTGGAGTTCAACATCTGGCCAACAGCTAAGGTCATACGCAGACTGGGCCTCGGTTTTAAGACTGATCCGAAAGTCTGGAGAAGTCCGGGATCCAACTTTGTGCGACCCCTGGTTTACAAGGCGAGTAGCATAACCATTAACCACTGCACCACGGAGGCTTCTGTCTTGCTATTAAGAAGACAGTATGTATGACGGATAGCATTAGTAGTGTCAGACGCTATCTTTTTTTTTCGTTCGACACATTACTGTCATGGCATTGAGCGTAGAGGAAAATCAGATTCGCCGTCACTGACATCGAGATTTTGACGATCTGGATTGATTAAACCATAAGTAGTCCTAAGTGCATGGTTTGGTCAAAGCAAGCTGAATACTTCAGGTACCTTAACTAGGAGTATGGCGAGCTAGTTCACGCTCACATTCTGACCATTTCACAGAAGACGAAGACTAGGCGGCTCTCAAGAATTCCCACATTCTGTTATTGTTAGGAGCAAATATGAGGCAAATTGCTGCCTTGGTTAAATTACACATTTTCATTGACCATTTCGAGATCATAACATGATAATCTTTATGGCCTACATTTCATCTTGCAACAGCATATCAATCGTGATTATGCGTTAATAGGTCCTTCAAAACAGATGTCGGAACACTTGAAATTTTTACGTTTATTGTCTAATTTACATATGGCGGGAACTACCCTCTAATCAGAATACTGGTCAGTTGCTTAAATTGGTTTCTGACCTTTTGTTATCAAATCACAGGCCTAGTTTACATATAGCAGGTGTTTCAATCTATCCGCCGTCCCCTTGAGCCCATATGAAAGTGTCTTTTGGGCCTCTACACGGGCACAAGCGCGGAATATTTCTTTAAATCACAACTCGCTAGGCATCTGCTATCTTAGATGGCATCTAAAATGGTCCTAGAAGATCTCGTTAACATTGAGGTCTACACGGAGTGCAGTGAGGACACCCGTTGCTCCTTAATTGAAGGGCCAATGGGGATGACGTATACTGAAATTCGCAACTTATTGCAAGAGGAAATAACTCGTTTAAGTAAGTGTCATGTTCTGAGAGTTTCTTTCCTGGATTTGGAAAACGAGTACTATCACAAATTTGTGAGACTAGCAACTAAATCTTGTGGGAGCACTGATTCATTGAGAATTAATATCATAGTAACGGAGGGCACTTCGCCAGCTCCTGCCAATGTAGGTATTTCTTTAATACTTAAAACCCAAGTGCAAGAGATGAAAAAAGGAATAATCTCTCTCATGATTATACGAAAGCGGTTAACCAGAGCAGTGCTTTTTTCGCCCAAAACTGACAACTGCTGTTCTTGAATCAGCGGAATGAATGACCGTAGAAAAAATTCCATGATCAATCTCCACGACACCGGCAGGTATCGGACCCGCGTCGTCCTGATCGCCAGTCAGACGCGCATCCGACTGAGCTACCGAAGCCGGCTGTTAAGTGTTGGCTACTCGATCATGAGTGTAACTTTACCGAATTCAGTGCGACAGATGTGCATTCGTATGTGTTGCTAGACCAAAAAATTATGAAAAGCAAAATAGATGGAAGCCTAAATGAGAACATTAGAGCTAAAATATCTATATGGACCAAATCCCGCTAAAATGCATGTCACATTTTTTAACCATGTCATCTTGGATATTTTCACTGGTTGGGAGCGTACAGTACACTTAACCCGGATGTTCCGATCTGTATAGTGGACAGATCCTTGTTCCGATATGTCGGGTATGTTACAGAAGGTTTATTTTTGTTTTTTGAAATTATTAATCATTAGAATTTCAACTTCATAGCAGTAGTTCGGGAAGCATAACTAAAAGTCTTTCGACATGCTACCTTGATTTTCTGTTTATTGCTATGATTTCGTTTATTTTCACATTTGTTTCTAGAAAATCATTATCCTACTTTCGATTTCAAACGCTGCACCGGTACAATTTAATCAAGCTTTGCCACCAACCTTACATGAAACGACTGCTAATGCATTTTAACTATTTTATGATGTATTTCGGGTCAGCTTTTATTAATAGTACTAAACACCTTGCCATGTAAGGGCAATTATTTTCAAAGAAAACGATAGAGGGGTCAAAAACTGGTTTGTATCGCATGTCGCAAAACTGAATTCTCAGCACTGTATGTCGTGTTCCGATCATACTATATTGTGTGTCCCGATAATACTATAGAGCGATTTCGACATATTCGTAGGATAACATTTAAATACGTTAGCTATTTTGTTTCGGAAATGTGAAGACTGTTGAAGATACGGCGATCACAAGATAGTCATACAATTTTATTCGAGGGGGAGATAACTCAAATACAATAATAACCATGACAGCCAGAGTTGTGGGCCTTGTGAATGGCATGCTGTCTCAACCTTGTGAACAAACATGCCAAGTATCATAAATATACCTCAAAGGGTTTTGGAGTTATGGCCATCACAACGTTATTTTGTCAGGGAAGGTAACGAAAAAACCAGTACACCAAGAGTCGCGGTTCTTGCATATGACACGTCTGCTTAACCTCATGTACAACTGTACCAAGTACTATCAACATGTCTCGAAGAATATTGGAAATATGGAGCTCAAAAGATAGTCATCCTATTTTTATTGGAATGGGGATAATTGAAATGCCATGGCACCAAGAGCTGCGGTTCTTGCACATGACACGCCTGCTTAACCTCATGTACAACTGTACCAAGTTCTATCAACATGCCTCCAAGAGTATGGGAGATATGGCGATTACAAGATAGTTATTCTATTTTATTGGAAGAGAGATAATTCAAATGCCATGGCATCAAGAGTTTTGGTTCTTGCGCTTGACATGCTGCTTCAACCTTGTGAACAATTGTGCCAAGTTTCATCAATATATCACTAAGGGTATTTAAGTTATGGCGATCACAAGATAACAATTCTATTTTTTGGAAGAGGAGATAACTCAAATGACATGGCACGAAGAGTTTTGGTTCTTGCGCATGACATGCTGCTTCAACCTTGTGAACAATTGTACAAAGTTTAATCAATATATCTCGAAGGGTATTGAAGTTATGGCGATCACAAGATAGTCATTCTATTTTTTTTTTCGAAGGGAGATAACTAAAAAAACCATGGCACCAAGGGTTGTTGTTACCTATGACATGCCGTCTCAACATTGTTTATAATTTTGTCAAGTATCATCAATATATCTCGAAGGATATTGGAGTTATAGAGATCACAAGACAGTCATTCTATTTTATTGGAAGGGGAGATAACTGAAATACCATGGCATCCAGGGTTGGGGTTCTTGCGCAAGACACGCCGTCTCAACAGTGTTTACCATTGTGCCAAGTATCATCAATATACGGACGACCGGTCGCCAAGCCGATCGCTATATCCCCCGAATATATTCGGTCGGGGGATGAAATGGAAATTATCTTTCACAGACTGGTTCACAGCTCTTCATTTCTTTGTATAAATTTACATGTATATGTCTTGAACAAATAGTTCGTAACGAATCATATTGCATTTCTGTGCAGTCTGATCAGAGTATTTGCTATGCGTTCTGAGGATGAAGAGAGACGCGTGACGATGCAACTCATTTTGTTAAATATTTCGCACCTGAAGACAGTCCTCGAAGGCTGGCTCATTTGGCGGTTAAGACCTCTAGTCTGTAGTGCTCTAAAGGTTCAATGACATGCAGCACACTGCACATGCAATTTCTCCAAGATTTCGGGAATTTATAGGTGATTAATATTTTTACGTAGAATTGCTATTGTTTAAGCATTATCATCTTATTGCATAGACAAATATTGCAATGTACCTTTGAATAACTTACACACATTAAAAGCGACATCTCATACAGTCAAAACAAAGTATCTTAGACAAGTTATACAGTAAATATGAGACATACCATACAGTCAGAAATTATTTGGGATGGTCAGTCTTGCTCTTCGTGTGATTTTGTATGGAATTCTAGGGGCACTTATTTTAGTATAATTCATTATAGATTATTAATCTATCTTAAAACTGTCTTAAAAGATATTTTTTCTTTCGATTAAAGCTTTCAATTGGTCGATTTTCTGGTCACAGGTGAGGTGTGATTCTTACAAACACTAGTGATTTGCAGCTGAAAAATAGATTTAAAGCATAGAAAACGACATCTTGCCGTGCCCAAAGATGGTCAGTATGGGAAACAAAATAAATAAAACACACTTACCAAGTTGTTTATGTCCAAAAAAAAAAAAAAAAAAAAAAATAAATAAATATACAAATATAGAAGACAGACCACGCACATACACCTTCAAGGTCATAACAAAAGACAAGGATCTGTCCACTATACAGATCGGAACATCCGGGTTAAGTGTACTGTACGCTCCCAAGCAGTGTTTTTGTTCAGCTTTTGTTTACCGACCTTTTAAAATCATTTCACATATCGGTGCGGTCTTTAATCAGAGTCGGGCGAAAACGGGAGTACTCGGAGAAAAATAAAAACACCTGACCTTCCGTTGCAGAACTTGGCGTTTCACACGTGGTCCCAGTTGGGTTCGAATCACAGCGGTAAGAAACCCAAAGATTAAGAGTCGGCGCCCTTACCCACCAAGCCAGGAAGGCCCGGTTAATCACTTGGGCATAGTGTCACTGTTTATATCTGCTATCCAGCACAATTTGAAGATGTAACTGTGTACCGCAGTCATAATAGCATATATTGTCTTTAACTACAGCTCAAAGTTCGCTTGTGATGTCTTTTGATGTACTGAAAACACAATTCCACAGGTTGGGCGAAAAAACAGGCGTGGACTTGTATTCTGTTCCTGCTTGCTCCAACATTACAACCATAATCTGTCCGGCTTGGGAAAGTCCCACAACATTGGAAGCCACGTCTCCAAAATGGCCTACACAGTGTTGAAGGGGAGGTTAAAGATCAAAACAAACGGTGTATAGCACAGTTTGTCTATTCTAACCAGGTCCTCTGGATTTAAACACAGTTCCATTATTGTCAAATGAATGCATGGCCTCGTGAAAAAAAAACAAAAAAAAAAAACGCATCTGTTTTGCTGGCCCCACCCACAATATTTGCGGGTGGTGTGTGTGTGTGGGTGGGGGGACACCGGGCTTAATGAAATAGATTGGCTGCATGATGCTTCCACGCAGAGCTGAAACCGACCGCATACGAGTTCTGGAACAGCTTAGAGGATCTAAGCCTGTCCAGGCAAAGTGATGCGAGCATTTACACCATCTTTGTTTCATTAGGTGGCAGGTCTTAAGATGTCATTCCATCTCAATGTCGGGTAAAAGTCGCACAAAATTGGAAGCTACGTCTCAGAATGACCTACATAGTGTTGACGGGGACGATTAACCTCAAATCAAAGAATATTTGCCTATGAAACACCGTATACTTCAATAAGCAAATTGAATTTTCTGCCCGCGGAGAAATTCAACGGCTAATTCTTCCTTTCGCGTATGTCCATAATACTGGGTGACAACAAGCGACAGTCCGCCCCACCCATCGGGGCTTGGAGAAAAAAAAAATGGGCTGTATGATGCTGCCACGCAGAGCTGAAACTGGCCACACATGAGTACTGGTAGACCGCTTAGAAGGACTAAGCCTGCCCAGGCCCGGCGGTCCAGTGCATGTAGCCTTTGGCTTCATTGGGCGACAGGGCTTGAGTTGTCATTTCATCTCAGTGTCGGATAAAAATCTCACATATTTGGAAGCAACGTCCCCAAAATGACATAAAAGTGTTGACGGGGACGTTAAAACTCAAATCAATCAATCAATCAATCAATCAATCGACAGCTGGAGTTGAAATCCAACTTCGTCAAAATAAGGGCTGATGTTTTGGAGAACGTCAATGAAAACTTGTGTGAAGCGAAACGGACTATAGATAATCATCGGTGACGCTCTTGCACAAAACTACTTCTGATTGGTTATTATGCTTGAGCAGTATGACGCATTTATAAACTACCTGTGATTACGCGAGCCCAATCGATTGACAATGTACGCCTGTTTTGCTGAATCTATTTGCAATCGATAATATGATAAACAAAAATCGTGAAAAAAAAAAACCCGGCTAAACCTCGCATTTTATCCCGTTTCCTCAACTCGTTTAATGAATTCAATAATACATGAACACTCATGTAAGATAATCTATCAAAATGATAAAACGTCGTTTTTATTTAGTGGATAACGGTCATGACATAATCAAAGCACTGAACGTACTGTTGAGTCGATTGTCTCTGGGTGTTGGATGGACTGAGACTTAAATGGTTTCGTTTAGTCCTTAAATTCCAAGTAGACCATAATCAGATGCCGCGTTTTTTTGCGTCTGATCTAGGTCTACAATGTTTGCCAAGCCCAAACCATGAATTCAGTCCCGATTCTATAAGATAACCCTCTAACGCATCGATAAGAGACATGCCCATGTTCTATAAATAACCATTAACTGGATTTCCTACAAATCAGTGAAAGTCACGTGGGCCTTAGCACTGAAGAGTTTCTATAATTGGGCCCCGTCAAGCGATTTTGGTACTTATCGCCTATGCGAGCAGCGAAGGTTCAGGCGAGCCTGCGCATCCGCGCAGTCTCGCCAGAACCTTCGCTGCTCGCTCATACAAGCAGTGAATCAAGAGGAACCATCAGACAGAAAGCCATATCCCTGACCCCTCTGAATGGCTGGGCATGCGCAGTTAAAATTTGTCACAACGGAATGCTCGAAGACACAAATTCGCTTGGCGGGGCTCAATTTATAGCATTGTGTAGACTGACGAACAATCGACCCAAATTCATACGACCACTCACACACCGGTTACCGCAGTACAACGAACGCGACAGAGTACAACGAACGCTACAGAAATCATGACGTCACAGCAGTATTTTCGGTAAGAAAAAGGTTTATTTTAGCCCAGATCCTAATGTTTTTGGGTGGTTATTTTGCATAGCTGCAGTGTAATAGTATTACCATTTACTGATACATTTGCAGAGAATTCTGTTCATTATAAACGAAAACACAAACAATTTTATTTCGTCAATTGTGTTTTCACCAACCCCAGCATACTTCGGTAAATGTTTTTTGACAGTAACACATCTTTTGTGCACATGATTTTGTGATTAATAAGTTATTGCGATTTCAGAGCATCCATTGATGCATTTGCTTGAGCCCCAGTTCATGTCAATCCCCACTGAATCCGTGGATGGTTCAATGGTTGATTTTTTGTTAGGGTACACCTTACCACGGGTTATGATACACCATAACGCGGTTAGTCAGCACAATTAGGGTACAACAAACACGGATTATATTCTTCATAAATTGAAATATTTGTTTGATTTGGGATTTAACGTCCCCGAAAACACTATTTAGGTCATTTTGGAGACGTTGCTTACAATTCTGTGGGCCTTTAAACGACATTGTGATGAAATGACATCTCAAGCCCTGCCACGCAATGAAACCAGCAGGCTTATATGTATTGAACGATCTGGCTCACACCGTTTTGCCTGGGCAGGCTTAGTCCTTCTAAGCGGTTTACAAGTACCAGTTTGTGGTCAGATTCAGCTCTGCGTGGAAGCACCATGCAGCCCAATTTATTTCTCAAGCCCCGATGGGCGGGGGCGAAATAAATTGAAATAAAACTCTTTAATCCGCCAGCGAAGGCATGATACATGATGCTGTTTTTAATTCAAAACGATCCATTTTGCTGTTACATACTCTTTAATGCCTGTTTGATTCTCATTATGATCTCCGAACGTATACACGTGCGAATTTAAAGGGTTGTGTAAAAATCTTGGACAAAGGGGACGGGTGAACACATTTATTCTGGCTTTCCAGAATGTTTTTACCACATCCCCCCACTTATGAACAACTGAAACCCAACTTATTTAGTTTCGGCATTGTTGGGGAGGGAAGACTCTTGAATTTATAGATTCCTTTCTTTGCTATTGAAAATAGTAAGTTTTTATGCCACCCCCCCCCCCCCCTCCCCCCCAAATATAGTATTTGTCCATTCTGACCTAGGGCCATAACTCTGTTTCATTTTTTGGTTGAATTATCTCCCCTTAAAATTTTGCAAAAACTCAAAATAGGCTCCCACGGGGGGCATTGGTCACCTATAGTTTTCAGCTCTTGTTGTAAATGATATTGACACAATATTAGTTAATGGCGAGTATATGGAGTGTGTTCCAGTTTTGTCTGGGTCCCGAATGGGACTGTTCTTAGTCCTCTGTTATACTCCTGTATATTAATCGTATTTCCACCGACATTGACTCAGAAATAAGACTGTTCGCAGACAACTGGGTATACTGCCGGGAAATTAGAGTTACAGGGGACTAACGTAAACTTCGGAACCAAATGGATAGACTAGGATGTTGGGCATGAAAATGTGGCATGACATTATGCGAACAAGTCCGTGAAATGAACACCCCTTACTTTATATAGAGAAGACTGTGATTTAAGGGGATATACATACTTTTTTATTATATCTGCTATAAGACATAGGTTGTGGGTACACGTTAGAACCGCCTCCTTGAGACGATTCTAACGAGCATCCATAGCCTATGTTTGCAGTATAAATAAGAAACATATTACCGATTTTCATCAGAGTAGTAGCCATTTAGGAGATGTGAAAAAAATACACTATGTCGCACGGGTATGTTACCGGAATGAGTTTTCAGGCCGTTTAATGCAATACATTAAACAGATAACTAGGCAGAGAACCAATAAAATTGAGGGTTCGTGCATTAGAACTCCTTGAGGATCATTTCACATGATTCTCGGACTCCCAGAAATTCGAGGTCGAATTTCAATGTGGAGGGGGAGAATGTCATAGCGTATAGGTATATAGCACACTTGTACTGCCTTTCGGTACAAGCCGGCTTTTACAGCAACGTGGTAGATTTGCTTATCAATCCGGCGGCCCGGGTTCGAACCCCGGCCGGGCCAAAGGTGTGTAGCATTTTGTCACCTGTTACACAATGCTAGTAAAAATGTCATTAATGTCCACGAAGAACAAAACTGGACCGAAAACGGCACCTTGTGAGACACCAGACAAAACTTGAGCCCAATCCTAAGTTTCAGTGTTAGGTTCGGCAATAGTATACATGGTGTTGGGGTCATCTGGATGACCAGCGTCGCTAAACTCAAACTCAGCCATAATGTATCTTTCTGAAATAAAGAATATAAGACTCTTACTTGGGTATTCTTGCGACATGAATGTCGTAACAATGGAGAGAAGCATAGTTGTAAAAAAGGGGGAAAATCGCTTATGGTGAAATTCGAACCTGGGACAATCGGGTAAATCAACTGCTCTAAGCACTAAGCCAAAGAGTCAACTGTCTTCCTCAGTTGTCTTCCGCATAATCAGCCAAGGCAGGTATAATGTAGGTTAGGTGCTGCGGGCTATGGAACGCCACAGCTGTCTTATGTTGACCAAATGTAAGCCGTGGTGTCATTATTTCATTACATGCTGTTCATTGTTCTTTATCTGATGTCTATTGTTCTTTATCTGATGCCCATTGTTCTTTATCTGATGTCACAACTTATTTATATGGTGACGTATTTTCATTATATGATGTGCACTTTTCTTTATATGATGTGCACTTTTCTTTATATCGTGTCAAGAGCACATTAGACAAGAGCATCTAGCTTCTGCTATAAGTATGCTATTCACCGTGTGGGTGCCAGTCTAATCTGATTGGTTGAACAAATTCAGTGTTTTACTGAGGTTTCAGAGTTCATTGAGAAATACTGTTAAAAATACATGTCAGTAATGATTCCCTGCTGTTTGTTTTATTGCTTTTGCTGAGAAACCCTTTAACCACTCTGCTACATACAGAAAGTGCCTTATGCAGATGAAAGCAGTACAGGCTCTGATAAGCGTGAGAAGTGTTCATAACCTCCATAATTAGTAATCAGTACCCATAGGAATCCAGGATAACTGCATAGACTGCTCACATATGCAGACTAGCGAGCTATTTTGCCGACAGTAAATATGTTAGGCACCTTTTGACATGATGCAAATCATAGTTTCTACATGATAACATCATTTTAATGAGTTGCAAATTCCTGTGGTAGTGAATAGTTTACTTTAGTTATATGAAGAGTGATAAAATTAACCAATCATAGCCAAGCGGCTTCCACGAGCTGAATTTATACCTGAAAGCTCTAATGATGAGCTACTTGATCGTGTCCATTTTATCATTATATCTTGCCAATGCACATTTATATTATGTACCACAGTCATTTTATGGCTTATACTTCATACTCCGAGTCCTGAAATTCATCAAAATGCGCTATCCATGCCTTCTGTGTCGTTTACTTTCACAACCTATCCAATTTTTGTCCATAAATGAGCGAAATAAGCAGTCTTGTGGTATTTACTTACTCTACTTAGATTACTTATCAGTCATCATTGTCAGATAAGTAAAGTAAGTAAGCTGAGCTGAGGCTGACCTGGTGTCCTGGAGTCTCTGATTTCACTGTTAATTGAATACTACTCGTTTTACTTACGTTACTGATCTTCACATCACCACTATAAGTAAAATAAGCAAGTTTACAGTATTCTACTTAGGTTACTCAGTTTACTTACCTGGAACTACAGCAGTATAAGTAAACTAAGTAAACTAAGTAGATGTCAAAAATTTATGTCCCTCGATCAAAAAAAAAACATACTGCATAAAAGTAAGTGCAATAAGCTAATTAACTGGTATAAAAAGAACGGTTTTACATAGTTTTAAGAGAACTATATAAAATTTGCTGACCAGAACACTGAAGCATGATGCTATACTACGGAAATGAGCTAAGTAGGATGAATAACATAAGTAGGCGTATAGCTAGCCAAGGATGGTACACGCATCAACCTCACTCTTAAGATAAGCTAAGTAACGTAAGTAATGTAAGTTGACTAATCAAACCACCGAAAGTCAATCTTGATATAACAGGATAAGTACAAGAATAAGCGTAAGTAACCCAAGTAACCTAAGTAAACTAAGTAACCTTGCATGTCTCTTATGACAAAAGCTACTACCATACCAGCAATGCTAAGAGTAAGCTAAGTAAGATAAGTAACCTAAGTTGAGGTTATATATTTCATCCATGACTATGAGCAGTGTAAGTAAGATAAGTAAGTTAAGTAAGGTAAGTAACATAAGTATTGTAAGTAACTGATATACCAGTAACACCAGCGACACCAGAGTAAGTTAAGTAAGCTAAGTAAAGTAAGTAAGTATTGTGGTTTCGATTTCAGCGCATGAGTAAGCTGAGTAGGGTAAGTAAACTAAGTAACATGAGTAGAACTCTAAGTAACATAAGTAAATGTCCTACCAGCTACAACAGCCGTACCAGAGTAAGTTAAGTAAGCTAAGTAAATTAAGTAGGCGTCCTAGTCACTTGGTAAAAGGATGCGCAGGATAAGTAGGATAAGTAAAGTAAGTAACCTAAGTAGACTTATAAGTAACATAAGTAATGTAAGTAACCTCTCCACCAGCTACAACAACAATACCAGAGTAAGTTAAGTAAGCTAAGTAAACTAAGTAGGCATGATGGTCACTCCGAACAGGGTTGAGTAGGGTAAGTAGAATAAGTAAAATAAGTAACCTAAGTTGAATTATAAGCAACATAAGTAAGGTAAGTAACTACTCCACCAGCTATGCTACCCATACCAGAGTAAGTTAAGTAAGCTAAGTAAACTAAGTAAGCGGCGAAGTCTGTCCCAACGATGATAAGCAGGGTAAGTAAGATAAGTAAACTAAGTAACCTGAGTAGAATTCTAAGTATCATAAGTAAGATAAGTTACTACTCTACCAGCAAAGCTACCAATACCAAAGTAAGTTGAGTAAGCTAAGTAAACTAAGTTGACGACCTTGTGACTCCGAACAATGTAGACTATGGTCAGTAGGATAAGTAAACTAAGTAACCTAAGTAGAATTCTAAGTAACATAAGTAAGGTAAGTTACTGCTCTACCAGGAACGCTACCAATACCAAAGTAAGTTGAGTAAGCTAAGTAAACTAAGTTGGCGACCTTGTGACTCCAAACAATGTAGACTATGGTCTGTAGGATAAGTAAACTAAGTAACCTAAGTAGAATTCTAAGTAGCGTAAATAAGGTAAGTAACTGTCATACTAGCGATACCACCCCTACCACAGTAAGTTAAGTAAGCTAAATAAACTGAGTAAACGGCGAAGTCTGTACTGAAGAGGATGAGTAGGGCAATTGTATATTGTGACAAATCACCAGGTGTATATGTTGTGCGTTGATGCTTATGTCCTGTCAGTTTTACATTACGTGGTGTCCTAACTTCGTGCCATGGTGTGCAAATTTCATTATGATGATGACTCAACTAGCAGCTTAACCAGGACATTCTTGCAATAGAAAATTTTACTACAACACCTGCAGAGCGTTATGATTGGACTCCCGTCGCTATTACCTCCCTTTTGGAATAGAATAGATCAGAATTCCTAGACTCTTACTAAGACGGAGGACTTTAGTAAATCCATTTTACCAGGACTAAGCTTTCAAAATCCAAGCATTTGAAGACGTTAGTGGGTTTATAAATGAAAACAGGTTTGCCCAGTTACAAACAGGTGCGGTCAGACTTTGGTCTACATCCATTCTTTGAGGCGTAATAAATCCAGCTTGCTTTTGTTTGTATAAATATCCCTCCCTTCAGATAGCTGAAGTGTTAATTAATCCATTTACTACTGGAAACCCCAAAGCGGATATTGGGCAAACAGTGCAGGCCCAGATCAGACACTGCAGAACGCGCATCTGATCAGGACCTACACTGTTTGCAAAAAGTTAATCCATTTTCTAAATAAATTTTGAAGAGAACACAACCTGACACCCCTACATTTCAAAATGGACTCCTGCCATATATAAGGAGGAATATTCCATTTGGTACAAAAAGGGTTAAACTGCAAACTTATTTATTTATTTATTTATTTTTACAATATTTCAAGAGGGTAACACATTTAGCTAAGATGCCATTCTACCATGTGGCCCTCTCTAACATATAGCAATACAACATATCACAACATATATACATATATACAACGACCGATATGGGTGCAAAATGACCATAATGATAAAATTATCTAAAAGATAATAAGTAAAAGGGAATAAAATCAGGGCGTATAAAAGTTATAAAACAGGTCGATATGTTTGCAGTGTGATCTAAGATGATGTTCAAATTACTAATTAAGAATCGATATGTTCTTTGATAGTCTTTTTAAAAACATTCAAGGATGGTGCTTTTCTGACTGCGTTAGGAAGGGAGTTCCATAATTTTGGAGCCGAACAAGAAAAGGAACCTTCACATAGCGCAGTCCTGGAGCGAGGAACAATAAGAGAGCATGTTTCAAATGATCTTACTGTTCTAGTACATGTTTCTGTGGTCGGCTTAAGAATGTTAGTTATATAAGCAGGAGTTTGGTCATTTAGCGCCTTATAAATGAAAACCGCTTTGTTGTAAATAAGCCTGCTATTTACCGGCATCCAGTCTAACGTTTTAAACATATCCGCCGATGGTGTCATGAAATCTGCTTTTAAGATGATGCGAGCTGCACGCTTTTGAAGTTTGTTTAGCCGTTCAATATTTGTATTTGATGTTGTTCCCCAAGCGTTCGAGCCATAATCTATGAGGGGGAGAATATAATTTTGATAGAAGAGTTTCTGAATATTTACTGGTACATAAGCGGCCAGCTGCTTTAAGAGGGAAATCCGTGAGGAAATTGTAGCACAAAGGTATTCCACGTGAGGTGTCCAGTTAAGATTTTCGTCTATGACGATTCCCACATTTTTGTGATTTTACATTATTGATTTTGTAGTCATTTATTTGAATATCAAACTTTTCATTGTTATGTATTTTTTATCTTGTCCCAACAGCCATAAGTGTAGATTTGTCATAATTTATAGGCATTTTATTGCGCGTGCTCCAAGCACCAGCATTTATGCCATCTGACTGGAGCTTAAACTCAACATCTACTTTAGTTTTGCCTGACGTGTGAAAGGTACTGTCATCTGCGAAGAAATCAGCTGAGCAATTTTTGATAGACAGAGGTAGATCGTTGATGAAGAGCAGGAACAATGTTGGTCCTAAAATAGAACCCTGTGGAACACCAGATAGTGTCTGGGTGTAGTCTGACAGTCCCAATTCATTTTAATGGCTTGTCGCCGAGTATCTAGATATGACTTAAACCAATCTAGACTCAGGGTGCTCAATTTATAGCTTGAGAGCTTAGTTATCAGGAGGGTGTGGTCAACCATGTCAAAGGCTTTCCTAAAGTCTATAAACATGGTTCCTACGATATCTCCGCGATCTATACAATTCATCCATTGGTCTATGAGTTTTACCAGGGCCGTCTGACAACTATGTTTATGTCTGAAACCCGACTGACATTCATGAATTAAGTTGTATTTATTCAGATATGCCATGATATGTTTATTAACATGTTTCTCAAAAAGTTTTGATAGTGTTTGTAGTATCGATATAGGACGATAGTTTGATGGGTCGGTGTTTGGACCGCCTTTAAATATATGGAAAACTTTAGCTATTTTAAATTGATTGGGAAACTGTCCAGTTTCTATGCTTTTATTGATCAGAGCAGCAACACTTGGTGCTAGGACATCACAGGCCAACTTAAGTATTCTAGGTCCTACTCCATCAAGACTAGTTGCTTTAGCAGTGTCCAACTTCTGTATAAACACAGATACCTGTGAAGGCGTGATTTTGGGGATTTCGAATTGCACAGTTTCTGGAACCTTAGCACAGACAATGTATTCAATGTTTGAAATGTCTTGTGATATTGAAGTGTTCTCAGTGTTGTTTAACCGTTTTGATATTGTTGCGAAGTATTCATTTAGTCTGTTTGCAATTTCTTGTGAATTTGTTATAATTGAATTGTCAATATGTAGTTTATCCGGTAGTTTGTTCAAACATTCAGCACCATTATTTTTGACAGATCGTATATGTTGCCAGATAGTTTTTGTATTTTTGCTATCAGTAACTGTCTCAGAAAAATGTTTCCTTTTTGCTTTTCTAATCAATGTTTTTGTTAGATTTCGATAACGTTTGTATTCGTTCCAGTTTCGTTTTCTTTTTTTAAAATCACGAGTAGCCTGTGCCTCTGCTATTTCTGGCGTAAACCATTTGGGTAAATGTTTGGTTTTTATTCGTTTTGATTTTACTGGAGCATGTCTATTTAAGTGTTTCAGTAGGTGTTCATACGAGGAAGTAACATCATAGCCAATACCTAACTGGCTCAAGGTAAAGTTATTAAATTCCAGTTCCAAATCGGCTAAAAATTGATCTTCATTAAAATGTTTGAAACTGCGATAGGTCGTAGATGTGTGAATATTTTTCTTTATTTTACTGTTTATTTTTCTAGAAAAGCAAACAGGAAAATGATCACTGATTGAAAAGTGTGACACGAAACTATCTACTATGGTATCTGGGTTTGTGCAATAAATGTGATCGATAAGCGTACTCGAATTTTTGGTAACCCGTGTCGGTTCTGTTACAAGCTGCTTGAGGTCAAACAACTGAATTAAGTCAAGCTATTTTCTATTCGAACAATTTAGGAAGTCGATATTTATGTCACCCATTAAAATAATTTCAAGGCCAGTCGTCTGTGCTATAGACAATTCCTCCTCGAAAAGATCAATCCAGTCAGAGAGTACATTAGGGGGCCTATATATTGTGCACAACAAGAATGGTTTAGAGTTGGGTTGAGTTACCTCGGACCAAAGTGATTCGATATTTGAGATTTCAAGTTCTGGTTTGCGTTGGCATTTAATGGAGTTCCTGTAATATAATAAAACCCCACCACCGACCTTATTTACTGTATCACTCCTGTCTTTCCGTAAGAGATTATAACCACTAATTGATATTTGGCCATCTAATATGTGTTTGTCTAAAAATGTTTCGCAAAGGCCAAGTATATCCGGTCCGTTCTCTTTTGCAAGCAGAAGCTGGATTTCGTCAATTTTCTGTATAAGATGACGTATGTTGAGATTTGCAACGTGAAGCCCTTTTGAATTAAAGGTAAAATCTTTAAAGGGGCATTTGGTAGACAGGTTATTTTCAGAATCGTTAGAAGAATGTAAGAAATGTATTTGGGAGTTCACCGATCCAGGACTGCGAGGTGATATATCATTTTCTAGATATTCGGATTGATGGTTGCAGGTACAATCAGTGTCAGCTTGAGCTGAACAATTTACATCTGTAGGTTCTAATTGTGGAAAGGGAATATGATTGTCATTTGTGATTATACGCCCAGTAGCTCCCTATCGTGGTCGATTGTTATAACCAGTGTTTCTACCATTAAACCAGCACTCCTTTGTGTTGTGTCCACCGTATTTGGTGCATATATGACAATATTGATTCGGGGAACGGAAATTCCTTGGCATTTGTTGACCTTTCCTTTGATAACCAACATTGGATCTATACAGATAATGTGGTCGTGTCGGTGCCGTAAAAGACCTGCTAACTCGGTGCAGAGTGTCGAAACCAGCCAGAAGTCTCCTGGTGCCTTCGGCGTTAATATGAACGTTATCAGCGTAAAAATATGCATCCAGCATTTCACCAGAGGCGAGCAGAAAACTATTGCAGATCTCGACACACTCCACCGCGTTATCAGCGCATAATGATTTAAGGACCTCATTATAAGATTTTACATCAACATTGGCTCTGGGTAGCAATTCGGACACAATCACACGCCTACCATCAATACAAACGGTGTCTATTAAACTTTGGTAATTTTCACGAAACGTATCTAAGTCCTCGCCATTTGCTGCATCGTTTCCACCGACATAAAGTATTATGAATTAGGAGGTCGCCCAGTGCTTCATTTTCAGTCGGAAGAATTGTCGTCTGCTCGATCATTGCGTGTCTTTTGACAAAAACAAAGATCCTGACCAAACTGTGGATATGCGCAGGCTGGTTTCTGTCTCTACTTTTCGCAAAAAAGAGTTCTGACATAACGCTCTGCAGGTGTTGAAGTAAAATTGATGTTTCCCTGAGGATTTGTTGTTTTTTTTTGTGTGTGTTTCTTTCCCTTTGGTGTCTCTGATAGGAGCTGTGGGTTAACCTTTTCCCACCCAGAGACGTCTTTTTACGTGTCTGAACCCCACCCCCCCCCTCCATTTTTGAGCCCCAGAACCATCTAAATCTGCATTCCCCAACCCTGGACAGCTATGTTTGCGTTAGGATTAGTTGTCCAAAAACTTGCCTATTTTTTCACGCGGCTCTCCACTAAAGTATACCTTTTAGGGGTTTGAAGTAGGACGGCAGCCACCTTCACCGCCGAAAAAAAATGGGTGGGGGGATAGGGTATGGCTGAAATGAAATCTGAGGGGACTGGGGTCAAAAATGCCTCAAAATTGACGCTGGAAAACATGCTGTTGACAGTGAAAATGGCCATTGCCAAACCCCTTAATTATTGCCGTGACAGCATTGTGAAGATTAAGATTCAGTCAAAAATACATGTAAAATCACACTTTTTGAAAACTTTGAGATGCCCCCCTCGTTACCATGGCAACAATGATTTGGCCTAAAAAACTTCCATTTGAAAGGCTAATGCCCAGTGAAGATTCCTGCCAAGTTTGATGTAAAACAGACCATTCATTATGAAATAATGGTTATATATGAAGTTGGTGTCCTAGACAACCCTGTGAAAATCAGCAAAATTCACAGTTCCCAAGTGGGAATGGGACAATTGTATCGATTCCTGATCATTGCCTCCACTTCTGTTTTTCATATTTCTTTGTCCTTTTTATGCAACGCTGGGCATAAATGGGGGTAGTCATTTCTAGAAATGTTTGGGGATTAAAAGCCTGAAAATATTAAATCCGTTTATCTATGGAATTCATGCATTCATTTTAATTATTTTCTTGTATTTTTTTTTAAAAAATGCATGGTTTTGCAAGGGTTAATGCAAGTGCCTTACCACTGCTAAAACATTGAGTGTATGTACTTGTTAAAACATCCTCGTCGAGGCGGTTCTAACAAGTACCCATGATCTAGTTTGGTCTGAAAAGGAGTGTTTTAGCAACAGTATCAAAATATAATTTTTATGGCCCTGTATGTTTGAACATATCATTCCAAGCCCAGTCTTTTTAAAATAGCCCCCGTTTCCATACACGGCCCCCGCCTATAGGGGCTTGAAGAAATATATGGGCTGCATGATGCTTCCAAGCAAAGCTGAATCCGACCCGCACACGAGTACTGGTAAACCACTTAGAGGATCTAAACCTGCCCAGGAAAAGCGGTGCGAGTCGTACCGTCCATGCTTATAAACCCTATTGGTTTCATTGGGCCACAGGGTTTGAGATGTCATTGCATCTCAATGTCGGGTAAAAGTCCCACAAAATTGGAAGCGACGTCTCAAAAATGACCTTCACAGTGTTGACGGGGACGTTAAACCTCAAATCAAACAAACAAACATTTCCATACAGTAATTTTTATCTTCATCTCACATGATGTAAAATCCAAATATGAAGAAAATACTAAATATTAGTTGTTAGTTTACATGTCTCTGATGCTAGAATACTAAAATTCATTCATTTTTTTTTTTCTATCTGTTCATTTCATACTTTTACATGCCTGATTAAATCTCTGATTTTGTTGTTTTTACAAAAAACAAGCATTAGCACGTGTGAGAGAAACGCTTTCCAGGTGCTGTAGTAAAATTCTCTGCTGTAAAATATTCTGGTAAAGTCACTAGTTTAGTCATCCTCATAATGAAGTTTGCACACCATGGAATAAAGTTACGACACCACATAATGTAAAACTGACGAGACATAAGAATCAACGGACTACACATAAACCTAGTGTTTTGCCACAATTTACAATTGCTAACTCACAACATAAAACGATGATTGCACAGAATAAAGAAAATTATAGACATCATGTAATAACTGTGGGACATAATATAATTGTGCATTGACAAGATATAATGATGAATGGACATGATATAAAGAAGAGTGCACATCATATAAAGTAAAGTGCACAACACATAATGAAAATATATCACCATATAAAGAAGGTATGACATCAGATAAAGAACAATGGGCAGCTGGTAAAGGACAGCGGACATCACGTAACGAAATAATGACTCCAAGTCTTACATTTGGTCAACATAAGACAGCTGTGGCGTTCCATAGCGGGCCGTAACACCTCATCCCTTTTCTTCAAGTCCGTATGTTGACGCGAGGTCATTTTTGTGAAGACAGTCAAATCCCGGGCGAGCCACCAGCTTCCGACATGACAGCCATAATGAAGGAATGGAGCATAGCTGAAAAAAAAAAATAATCGACTCTGTGCGAAAGAGTCGTATCCATGACGCAGTTGTCATTGGTTATAAACCTGTAGGCCAAGGAAGATAATTCAGGATTAGAAGTTGTGGGTCGTAACAGTATCAGGGGCGTAGATGGAAGAAAATCATTTGTACGCAAACCAAAGAAAATACTAAAAATAATAACACCGTTTACCAAATGGGGACCACTCTTTCAGGACAGAAATTGCTCCCATCAGGGAGCAAGTTCTTTCCTGTAAGTGCGGTCCCCGTGACAGAGGAGGAAACTATGCTAGCTAATAAAAAATGTTGCGTATATCCTAGACAAATACAGTTCTTCTTCTTCTTCTTCTTCTTCTTCTTCTTCTTCATCATCATCATCATCATCATCATCATCATCATCATCATCATCATTTTCTTCTTCTTTTTCTTCTTACTTCTCCTCTCTGCTTCTTTTTTTTCTTCCTTTTCTTCTTTTTTCTACTTTTTCTTCTTCTTTTTCATCTTCTTCTTCTCCTTTTTCTTCTTCTTTTTCTTCTTATTTTCCTTCTTCTTCTCCTTCCTCTTCTTTTTCTTCTACGTCTATTTTTTTACGTTTGTAATGTGTGCGCGTATCTGCGTACAGGTAGCTACGCCACTGAGTATCATGGACAAACTTTCCTGTCTATCCCTCACACTGATTTCTTTGGCTGGCTTGTTTCTTCGTTTGGTTGGGAGTTTAACAGCGCAGCAAGCACTATTTAGGTCACATCGAGCCAGTTAGTTTACCTTGAAGGCTTATAAAACCAGCACAGTGCACATTCTTACGCCAGAGTTTGACAACCACCATTCTTGAGTCAGAGAAAGTGAGAGAATGACCGTGTGTGTATTTTGAGTTATACGTCTCAGCAACCCGCTAAGGTTATACAGAGAGGGGGCTTCATTTAACGACTCGTCAGAAAGTTTGGAGAAGCCAAAAATCGATCCCAGGACCACTGGTTTATGAGGTGAGTAAAACAGAATGATTACCAAAGAGAACATTTCATGGCACACCCATTTCAGATTCTTTTTCTTGCATTACTTAAATCTTAAAACATAGATTTTGAATATGCGGTCACTTCGACTGCTAACGTCCATTGTGACGTTTAGTGACGACGCATTGCGGGCAGCGTACACGACTTTCTATACAAATAGCGCACATCACACACCCTTTGAGATAAACACCTCAGAATTCTCGACTTCAATGCCAGTCCTTCGTAGAAAACACGGTTAGGATTATAAGAATCTGATATGGGGTTCTGTTGTAGATGAGCGTTTCCAACCCGAGGGATGACCGTGCTGAGCGGAACCGAGGCTACACCGAGGTTCCGCTCCGTACGGTCATCCCGAGGGTTGGAAACGCCCATCTACAACAGAACCCCATATTGAATTCTTTTTCTTGCACAACACCTCTGGTTAGTTTTGACAGCTCGCACATGTATATTGTTTCAAGATAAAAGTAGTGCGGAAGTAGTTCCGGCAGTTGAATAGAATTGAAGCGCATTTATGTTAGTTGCCTGGGTCGGAACACCGGGGTCGGAACATAAATTTCTATCCCAGGGTAAAATCACGGATTTCCTTGTCTGGTGTGCAAGAAAAAAGTTTCTATTCCAGGGTAAAATCTAGGATTTCCTCGTCTGGTGTGCAAGAACTTGTAAAACGGGGATAGTCTTTCGTTGCTCGTAGAATTTGATCGCTTTCGGCGATCAGACTATGTGCATGTGCAACTTCTGTACTAACAAATTATTTTGCAGATTCTTGTGGTTGCACTGTAAGAGTTGTCTCATTGAGGTTGGTTTTGCTCAGTATAGCTCATTGTTGGCTATTTGAACGGTCCCTCTGTAGTTTTATATTGTTTGCATGTTCATGTACAAGTTCATGGCCAACTTTATCTGACATTTAATCTATTCACCTGTTCCCTGATAGTCACACTACAAGTCGATATTGGATTGTCTCCCTTTGACTGAGGCCTATAATAGGTACCTGTTGTGTTATCTCAACTGTGTTATAAGCCGGCTGTGTGTGAAATCAGTTTCGCTTTTATGACCCCGGGGGATACTGAACGAGAATCGCTCATGTCAGTTGATGTCTAGTTAATTTCGGACTGGCTGTTTTGGTGTGGTCTGAGTTTATCTCCAAATAAAGTTCTGTTCTTTCGTTACTAAAAAAATACTCTTTTAAAAGTGATTCTTTTTTGTGCTTAACACAAAATACTATTGGTTCTCAAAAATCCTATTTTTGTGTGTGCTGGAATGAAATATTCTTCTTTATATATTAGAAAAAAAAAAGAAGAAGGGAAAAAAAAAACTTAATACTTTATGGTGGGTGTCAGTTGAATTATTTTAATTGACATTGTTTAGAAATGCCACATAATCACAAGTCCATGTAATGAAACCCCCTTTAACCCCTACTTTACATAGAGAAAACCTATATTACAATTCTAATATCTGCACCAAGACATAGTAGATAACCGTTTGTGAGATATGAATTGCCATTTTGGAGATACGAAAAAAAAATAAAAAAAAAATAAAAAATAAAACACTATGTCACGCGGATATGCTATCTTAATGTGGTCTGTCTAATACGCTGAAAAACCTGCTGAATTTAGCAGGCTGCGGATCAGCAGAAAGTGACTAAAACGCTAATCTGCTGAAATGTAAATGTAAATGTTACTTTATTTTGTTGTTTTGTGCCACAATACTGGCCGTGCATATTGATAATATATTTATTTATGTCATTTAATAATTATTAAATTTGTTTTACGCCACAGACATTAATATTGTTGTAATATCGAGTATCGGGTTGTATGCCAAAAATACAGACAGTGCTTTGCTGAAGATTTCGAATTAAAAGTTTTCCAGACATATTACTGGTCGCATATTTTAAAGCAGTTATATAGAAGTATATACTTTCTATTGTTGTCTGCAAGGTTTACGTACCGGCCTGTGAAATAACTGTTATATCGAGCTACATCCCGAAAGCATGGCGATATAAATTTGACCACTTAAACCCCACTTTCGTACGGTAAAACTGGGGTTTGGAGGGGTATAAATTATTTTTCTTATTTCTGCTCAAAAACATAGATTTTGGGCACGCGACAGAACCGCCTCGCCGATGCGGTTCTAACGAGCACCACAATCTATGTTTTGAGCAGAAATATGAAAAATAACACAATTTTTCATCTGAAAATTTTCTTTGTTTGGTGGTTAAATTTGCAATGTATTTGTATAGGCGTGTTTTCGTAATGTATCCTTTAAGACGAGAACCTTGAGTCTGAGTTGTAAGCATAGAAATACAGAGGAGATACTCTTACTGATTTTAATGCGGATAAATCTGTCTTGACACAATAATGGCGATTATCTATCTGTCTATTTAATGACTCAGTAAGCCTTATCATGCCACCATTGATAAACAACTTCGCATAATACAATTCTAGTTTTTAGTTGTTCACAAATAATATTCATCTGTCTTTATTTATTTATTTATTTATTTATTTATTTGAAAATACAAATGAAATATTGTTATATTCTCATTTATGCTGATAACACAGAGTTTGAGCAGACGTAAGAACGCCTCGTCGAGGCGATTCTAATGAGGTCCAACAGTCTATATTTTAAACAAGCAACAAGCAATATGAATACTTTATTATTCTCTTTCCCGTGAAGAGGTAATTGTGGCGGCCTGTGCTGCAAATGTCCGTTAGCTAGTTTATATGTTTCTCTTCCTTATTTTTTTTTCGTGCAAAACGAGTAAATCTTTCTTTTTTTTCTTAACTGACGATACATCTTTGACGATAACTTCATCATATGCGCTCTTTCTTTTTTGCTGCTCAGGTACATGACGCTCGTCAATATAATCGTTCATGATGGATTGTTAATCGATCAATACATTGAGTAAGCACACTTCCGACTACCTTTTGATAATCGAATTATCACCAAGTATCGTGACGCGCGCTGTTTTACACAGTAGACACAGTAAGTGGCAACTTGACCTGTAGTTGAATTTAGAAAGTAATAACATATACCTAGAATTCAGCTAAAATGAACAATTAAGACCCCTGGTCTCATCCGAGATTACACTTCTTGCTTAAATAATCACCGATTTATCATCACGATAGCAAGTCCGTGTAATGAAAACCCTCTAACCCCCACTTATATAGAGAAAAGTGGGGCTTCGGTGGTATACATTATTTTCTTTATTTCTGCACCAAGACATAGGTTGTGGGTACTAGTTAGAACCAACCGCCTCAGTGAGGCTGCTGAAATGCAGACTATTACTTTTTTGTTGTTGTTGTTGTTTTGGGCCACAATACTAGCCGTGCATTTAGATAATATAATTATTTACAACATTTTTTTTTATTTAATTTGTTTTACGCCGCGGACATAGATGGATATTGTTGTCAGATCGAGTTGTACGCAAAAAATACTGAATAAAGACGCATTGTCTTTCTGAAGATTTAGAAAGTAAAAGGTTTTCCTAGACATATTACTGGTGGCACATTTTAAAGCAATTACTGAGTTTCATGCGAGCAGATCTTCATTGACACAATAATCTATCTATCTATCTATCTATCTATCTATCTATCTATCTATCTATCTATCTATCTAACTATCTATCTATCTATCTATCTATCTATCTATCTATCTATCTATCTATCTATCTATCTATCTATCTATCTATCTATCTATCTATTTATCTATCTATCTATATCTATCTATGCGAGTTGGATCGTTTATGCATATAAACCCTATTAGTGTAATTAGGTGGCAGGGCTTGAGATGCCATTTCATCTCAATGTCGGGTAAAAGTCCCACAAAATTGGAAGCAAAGACTCCAAAATGACATATACAGTGTTGATGGGGGCAAAATAAAGACTATGTTGTCAATGAAGCGTTTCCAGCAATCATCCCAAACCTTTTCTTCTGTACAAGACATAGGTTGTGGGTACTCTATAGAACGGCTCTAGCAAATCTTGGATAATATGTATTTGTCTGTTGAAGCAATTAAAATAAATTTCAAAGCAACGGTTCTAGCAAAAACCCACAACCTATGAGAAGGCACTATGTCAAACGGATGTATTCTCGTAACTTGGACCCAGTATACATGTATATTTCACGGCCCCCGCCCATCGGGGCTTGAAGAAATAGATAGGCTGGATGATGCGTCCGCGCAGAGCTGAAACCGACCGCACACCAGTACTGGTAAACCGCTTAGAGGATCTAAGCCTGCCCAGGCAAAGCGGTGAGAGTCGGACCGTCCGTGCTTATAAACCCTATTGTTTCATTGGGCGACAGGGTTTGAGATATCATTTCATCTCATTGTCGGGTAAAAGTCCCACAAAATTGGAAGCAATGTCTCCAAAATGACCTATACAGTGTTTACAGGGTCGTTAAACCTCAAATCAAACAAACAAAACAAACATGCATTTTGGATCCAAGATATAAAAATAATAATAATAATAATAATAATAATAATAATAATAATAATAGATACTCATTATCTAAATAGTACCGATTCTGCTTAGAACTTAATGCATATGAATAAAGTCATTCGATAAATTTTAATCTCTCCGAAAGACAGTAATACAGTATACATTGCGCGCGTGTCCATTAATCGTCAGGCTTCCTGAAGGTCAGTAGCCGGTATACAATACACATTACATGTGTCATAAAAAGCGATAATTGTCTTCAGTGATGTTTCCCCCCTGAGTGAGCTGAAAAAATATATGGGCACAGAACCGCCAAACTGATATGGTTCTTTTAAGTACTTTCTACCTATGCTTCTGTGTAAAATCATACTGATTCCTGATTACCTGTCTGTTTTGTATAAAGTTTGGTTTACATGCATATTCTTTTTCACAGCATCATGGAAAGAACACCAGAAAAAGGGTATACGCCTTATCTTAAATCATTTAACAGTTGAAATAAATTAATAAATAAATAAGAAACTTTTCTAATAATCATTAGATTATACATAAATGAATAGAATAATAATAATAACAATAATAATAATAATAATAATAATAATCACATTACGATAATACATCCGTGCGGCATAGTGCAATTTTGATCTCTCAAAAACAATTAATTCGTCAAAGTAAACTCATCAATACTTAAAACATAGTTAGAACCGCCTCAGTGAGGTGGCTCCAACGAGTACCCACAACCTATGTTTTGGACAAGAAATGAAATAAAATGAATACCACTGTAAACCCCAGTTTTCTCTATATAAAGCAGTTTTTAATGAGGTGTTCATTACAACCAAGATGATAATAATGAATACAAAACAATCAGCATAGGCATTAATGGCATCTTGACGGTTTTTTTTTATATTTACCAGACTGAATTCACAAAAGCATTTAAATAATCAAACAGTGTTACAAAAAGAAAAAAAAAGTAATATAAAACAAACATTCCTCTGGTATTCCAGCAAAACAATGTGCGAACAACGAAATGTCAGATTAGCCTGTATCTGAGTAATGGAAATAAGATATAAATTATAACAAAGATAAATTTTTAACTTTTTAGAATTTTAGTGACGAATTCACATGGGCTTCTTTCTTTTTTTCTTTCGTTCTTTCTTTCTTTCTTTCTTTCGTTCTTTCTTTCTTTCAGCTGTAATCATACAAACATACAAAACAAACAAATGTAATCATAAATCTTATTACTAGCAATGTTTATTTAAATTTGCGTAGTAAGTATAAATAATGTGCAAAAATCTAATCAGGACATTGAAATAAAAAACTTCGTGAATAAATAAATAAATAAATAAGATGCAGATCAGACACCGCATTCTAAAATTGATTTACATTCCAAGGAGATGCCCAGGCGAAGATGTGTTGATTTTACAGTCGATTGAAAATGACCCGCTTTGGGATTACACGCGTGTGTAGACGATAAAGCTTTTTCTGAATAAGCTCCAAATTTAATCGCAAAATGCCGTTATTAAATATTATCTTGAAATATTATAATTGCTATCAAATTCCACACTATTGTAAACACATTGCGTCTGATACGGGCGTTTTTCCATAGTATAAACAAAAAGTGCAGATTTCAGCCGTTAAAGTAGGGTACTGTCGTTGTTTTTCCACAGTTTTGTATGATTCAAGTAAGGATTAAGGGTTATTAATTTGAAAATAAAAATGCCGGCAGCTAATTAAATAAAAGTTGCACTTATTTGATATCGTTTTAAAGGAATTTAAACGGGCAATTAGATTAAATCGGAACATGTTTGTCAAATTGTAAAATAAAAAAATTATATTTGTTTAAAAATTGTTTTCCATTAAAGCGCCTGCTATTTCCAACAAGAGATTCTGTACAGGTAAGCGGAGAAGGTCAGCGCACAGTAAAAGGCTCAATCCTTTGCGCCAAAGGTATAAATGTCAATAATAGTTGCGGATGATTCTTGGGCCTCATCCACCGCTACTTGTGGAAATAAATGGACTGCGTGATACTTCCACACAGAGCTGAATCCCGTCGCACAGGGCTACTGGTTAACCACTTAGAAGGTCTTAGTCTTCCCAGGCAAAGTGGTGCGAGTCCGACCGTTCCTTCATATACATGTGAACCCTATTATTCTCCTTGGGCGGTACCGGCCCCGATGGCTCAGTTGGTAGAGTGTCCGCTCCGGGGAACGGGAGGTCACGGGTTCGATCCCGGGCCGCGACATACCAAAGTCTTTAAAATGGTACTAGCTGCTCATCGCTTGGCACTCAGATTTATAGGGTAGAGCTAGGACTGGTCGACCCAGTGTCAGGATAATGTGACTGGGTGTGGTATCATGTAATGTGTCTGGGACATGATACTTCAGTGAGGCAGCACTATAAAAGTGAGCATTGAGTCCCCTGTCGCAACCAGACACCGTTGTGATATGACTGAAAAACTGTTGAACGTGACGTTAAACCCGAATTCACACACACACTCCTTGGGCGGTAGATTTGAGATGTCGTTAAATCTCAATGACGGATAAAAAGACTTGCAAAATTGGAAACAATTCCAAAATGACCTTAATAGTGTCGACGGGGACGTTAAAGCTCAGTTCAAACAAACAACAGGTTATTTTGTGACATTTTTGATGGATTATAGCGACTGTTTATTGTGCATCTGTTGTAAAAAGTTGTCTCCATGTCATAAAAACACCTTACAACCCAAAACAATTTTTTGTTTTAGGAATGGCCAAGCGCATACCGTGCATATTGTAATTTTTCAACTAAAGGGCAAATATGTATCGTTCCTCTTGGCTGTTTCTTGAAAAATGGCGCTTATAATGGGTAAAACGTCCAGATTCGGTTTTTCATATCCGTGTTTGTTGTTCCATTTATTCCGTGTTTAGTGTACTCAGACTCAACACATGATCCGTGGTAAGTTGTACCCGTGTTTCAAGGTAGTGAGCCAAAAAAATCGGTACGATTCTTATTCTAAATGTTTTTATGAATTATTAAAAACAGTATGCTTACTTCGATGTCTAGAGGCATGAAAAACCCAAGAATGCCCGTGTATTTGTCATTTATTTCTGACTGATAGACCCTTAAAACTTGTAGTTTTGTTTTTCTACCTATTTTGGCCTAATTTATGGCTTTGATTTCCATTCTCTGACCGTGTCATAACTTAAAATTTGGACAAAACAACAAAAACAAAATCTGTTGTCATCGCAAAACCAACAGAAAAACGTAAATCGTGATATGTTTGACAAAATAAAAGAAACATTGAACTCACACTTCTCCTGTCAAAAACAAAGACGGTAGCGTTTGTTGTCACGACTAAGTCGCGTCACGTTGTACCGCGGTAACCGGTGTGACTCATGCATTGTTTAGCTCGAACAAATTGACCCGAGAACCTGACTGAATGCATGTATTTATCTTCGTCGTCTCCCGAAAATGGCGATGTTATTATTCGATATATATAGGTCCGTAAATGGGTCGCTATTCACGAGATGCCGAAAATTCACGAGAAGTTTACGAAAGCCGACGTATTAGGGTCAGTCTAATGTCAAATTGCTCGAACTATAACAAAGCACGCCTATATAAGCAATGGAAGGGAACTGTGATTCATTCTGCAATAAATCACTTCAAGGGGGTGGGGGTGGGGTTAGGCAACAAAATGTTTTATTGCACACCAGATAAGGAAATCCGTCGTTTTAGCCTGGGATAGAAATTCTGTTCTTACCCTGGTGTTCTTACCTAGGGACAGTGTAAAAATCAAATATTCTCACGTGTTTGGTGTGCACTGGTTGAATATGACCTCATATGCGCGGTCGTTAAGGCTGACGTCACTGAAAATCACACCATTGCCATCACAATAGGGCGCATGGCGTCAGCCGAAGAGACTGCGTTATGAAAAAATCCACGCTCAGAAATGAAAGGTATGCAAGAAAAAGAATCTAACATGGGTATGAGTTGTGGATAAAAAATCTGTCCCTCGGGATCACAGTCCGAGTGATGCCAGACTGTGACCATCGGATCGGTTTTTTCTATCCACCCCTCACACCAATTTATTATATAGTCTACTTTAATAGAAAAGGCATATTGTTAACCCATTTAGTACCAGAAACCCCTAAAGGGGTACCTTGGCAAACAGGGCAGGCCCAGATCAGACGCCGCAGAACGCGGCGTCTGCTCAGGGCCTACACGGTTTGCAAAATGTTCAGATATTTTCCTAATAAATTTTGAAGCAAACACAACCTGACACCCCTAAATTTTGAAATGGACTCCTGCTGTATATAAGGAGGCAGATTCCATTTCGTATAAAAACGGTTAAATAAAAAAAAGAAGAAAATATTTTCCTTTAAGTTCGGAACCCGGGAAGGGACATGATTTTTTATTTTTATTATGTTGTGCGAACAAGATAATATCTTGAGCGAACAACATAATATCTTGTTCGCACAACATATTTTCTTGTGGCCCCCGCCCATAGGGGCTTGAAGAAATATATGGGCTGCATGATGCTTCCACGCAGAGCTGAATCCGGCCCGCACACTAGTACTGGTAAACCGCTTAGAAGATCTAAGCCTGTCCAGGAACCGCGGTGCGAGGTGGACCGTCCATGCTAATAAACCATATTGTTGTCATTGGGCGACAGGGCTTGAGATGTCATTTCATCTCAATGTCGGGTAAAAGTCCCACAAACTTGGAAGCAACGTCTCCAAAATGACCTTTACAGTGTTGACGGGGACGTTAAACCTCAAATCAAACAAACAAACAAACATATGATCTTGTGCGCACAAGATATTAAGTTGTGCGAACAACATTTCTTGTCCGCCCAAGATAATATCTTGTCCGCACAACATAGATCTTGTGCGGACAAGATAATAGATTGTGCGCACAATATAATATCTTGTCCGCACAAGATAATATGTTGTGCAAACAAGATAATGTCTTGTCCGCACAAGATAGCATCTTGTCCGCACAAGATATCTTGTTTGCACAACTTCCCAAGATCTATGTTGTGCAAACAAGATGATATGTGGTGCGAACAAGATAATATCTTGTCCGAACAAGATATTAAGTTGTGCAAACAAGATATTTTCTTGTCCGCACAAGATAATATGTTGTCTGCACAACATAAATTATGTTGTCCGCACAAAATAATATATTGTCAGCACAACATATTATCTTGTTCGCACAACTTAAAATATCTTGTTCGCACAACATATTAAAAAAATAATTTATGTCCCTTCCCGAGTTCCGTATTTAAGAGCATGATTTATTTTGTTTGTTTGGCCGCATGAGTATAAAACGGAAAAATGTCAACAATTTGCTTACATAACGCTTGGGCCAATTCATTTAGACTTCAAACTAATGTTGGCTAGGTTACCCTCTACCAAAATTGTTAAATTATTTAGCTTTGATGATCAAACTGGCTGCCAGAGCTACGAGTAAACATGAATAGAAAAATCTTTAAACGGCAATTCCTCCTATACCCTTGGTCAAATTTCATTCAAACTTTGCATCCCTCTTTAATCGCACGCCGGTTGGTCAGGCCTCAGATTCAACGTAAAGGCTTACTGTGAATTAGAGAGTGTCTAATTTTATGTAATGTTGGTTGGTGCCTGATGCTCTGTCTCTGGTCGGGCCCATCGGAGTCTAACTGTTGGTCTTTTTTTGCTCCAGCATTTCTGTGGTTTCTTGCTGTCGAGTCCTCACCGTTGTTTCTTCTCTGTTGTTGTTTGATGTTTTTGTTCACGGAGATGTAGCACTGAAGAGTTAGGAGGCCTTCATGCGGACTGAACAAATTATTTTTCTAAATCGCGACGGAAATAAGGGCGACGATTGTGGCCGCGTTACCCCCCCCCCCCCCCCCCCACACACACTGTGGAATTCGTTTCACTGCCCTTTCCAAGGCGGTTCTTCTGTCGTGGTTTATTTTTGTCATGGCTTGTTTTTGAGTGTATGTTTTGCTTTGGATAGCCAATTTGCCATTTCTGTCCTTTTGGCTTTCCGCTAGTAATGTTTCCATTAGGGTCTAGTTTTTTCATGTCTGTGTTTCTTTCCCTTGGTGTCTCGGTTAATTGTATCGATTCCTGATCATTGCCTTCACTTCTATTTTTCATAAGAATGCTGGTTTGGCGACTCTATACCAAATTAAGAAAACGGTTCTGCTCAGATCAACAAGATGGTCCCCGGAACTAAAAATAGAAAACAATTTAAACGAAAACTCTCAAATCCTTCAGCCATTGACGTTCTTTCCGAAGACATCTTGAAATCAGGTGAGCGATTCAGGGCTATTTTGGCCCTCTATTTTATGTTGTTTGTTTTTATTTCTTTTTTTTTCAGTGCAAGATCGATTTTTCATGCCCACCAGACAAGGAAATCCGTAATTTTACCCTGGGATAGAAATTTATGTTCTGACCCTGGTGTTCCGACCCAGGCAACTAACATAAATGCGCTTCAATTCTATTCAACTGCCGGAACTACTTCCGCACTACTTTCATTTTGTAAACAATATACATGTGCGAGCTGTCAAAACTAACCGGAGGTGTTGTGCAAGAAAAAGAATCCAATATGGGGTTCTGTTGTAGATGGGCGTTTCCAACCCTCGGGATGACCGTGCTGAGCGGAACTTCGGCGTAGCCTTGGTTCCGCTCAGCACGGTCATCCCTCGGGTTGGAAACGCTTATCTACAACAGAATCCCATATCAGATTCTTATATTATGTCACCCATGGACACCAAAAAGAAGTATGTTCACGAGTGGGGTACACTACGGAACCCGGGAAAGAACATGCATTTTAATTTTAAAATATGTTGTCCGGGCAAGATATTATGTTGTCTGAACAAGATACTACAGTGTTTGTTGTCCGCACAAGATATTAAGTTGTGTGAACAAGATAATACCTTGTGCGCACAAGATATTATGTTGTCTCCACAAGATCTATGTTGTGCAGGCAAGATAATATGCTGTGCGAACAAGATAATACGTTGTGCGCACAATATATTATCTTGTGGGCACAAGATATGTTGTGCAAACAAGATAATAAGTTGTGCGCAGAAGATATTATGTTGTCCGCACAAGATATATATTGTGCGAATTAGATAATAATTTGTGCGCACAAGATATTATATTGTCTTCACAAGATATATTTTATACAAAGAATATAATATCTTGTGCACACAAGATATTAAGTTGTGCGAACAAGATATTATCAGTGGTGATGACTGGACCTTTAAACCCCAAAACAAACAAAATCCTGTGATCCTGATGTCATCATGTATTGTCGCTTTTCATTGGATAGAATTTGGTTTTATGCAAGTTACAGCGCTTGCTGCTTTGAGCAAAATAATATAATTTTTAACAATTCAACTGAATAAATGCATTCGAATGGAGTTTTACGGTCGAAAAATCCTTTTCACGGCGCCGCGCGTCGTCGTAAAACAGAATTTCCGATCGAAAAACGGTCGACTTACCTCACCAAATGACGAATACAGTTTCAGAAGAGACGTAGATGAGATTTAAACATTAGGTCAACACTGCCCTGCGGGATAGAGCTCGGAGCACACGCCTAAGACACGCATTTCTTTGTCCCGAACGTCAATGGCTCGAACACGTTTATGACCATGTAATTTTTTTTCGAGACAAGAGCAGTTCGAGCCATTCGGAGAGCAAGATCAGAATGATGAAAAATTGTTTGAGAAAGTGGCAGTTCTAGACAATGAGAACACTAGGTCAGAATGACAAAAATTTGTTGGCGACAGGAGCAGTTCTAGTCATTGAGAACACAAGGTCAGAATGATGAACATTTGTTGGAGACAGTGGCGGTTCTAGTGATGGAGAACACGAATGGTGAAAATTTGTTGGAGACAGTGGCAGGTCTAGACAATGAGAACAATAGGTCAGAGTGATGACAATTTGTTGGAGACAGTGGCAGTTCGAGTCATTGCGAGCACCAGGTTAGAATGGTGAAATTTTTTAGGCCAGCGGCAGTTCGAAGCACTGAGAGCACTAGATCAGAATGATGGAAATTTGAGCAAGACAGGGGCAGTTCGAGTCATTGAAAGCACCAGATCAGAGTGTTGAACAGTCATTCAGAAACTAGTTCAGAATGATGAAAATCCGTTTGAGACGGGGTAGTTCGAGCCACCAGATCAGAATGATGAAAATTTGTTAGAGACAGGGACAGTTCTAGTCATTGAGAGCACCAGGTCAGAATGATGAAAATTTGTTGGAGACAGGGGTAAATCGAGCCATTCATAGCACAAGGTCAGAATGATGAGCATTTGTTCGAGACAGAGGTAATTCTAGCCTTTGAGCGCATCAGGTCAGATTTTTGAAAAAAAAAAATGTTGGAGACAGGGCCTGTTCGAGATACTGCGAGCACGAGATCAGAATGATGAAAATCTGTTGAAAGCAGAGACAGAATGAGTCATTGAGAACACTAGGTGCGAATGATGAAATGTGTTTGTAACAGGGGCAATTCTAGCCTTTGGGAGCACTAGATCAGAATGATGAAAAAATGTTGGCGACAGGGTCAGTTTTAGCCATTGAGAACACTGGTTCAGAAAATGAAAATTTGTTGGAGACATGGGAGGTTCGAGTCATTGAGAGCATCAGATCAGAATGATGAAAATTTGTTCGAGACGGGGGCAATTCTAGCATTTGTAAACACTAGGTCAGAATTAAGAAAAGTTTGTCGCAGTTCGAGCCGTTGAGAGCATCAGGTCAGAATGATGAAAAATTGTACGAGACAGGGGCAGTTCTAGCCATTGAGAGCACCAAGTTAGAATGATGAATATTTGTCGGAGACAGGGGCAGTTCTAGCCATTGAGAGCACCAAGTCAGAATGATAAATATTTGTCGGAGTCAGGGGCAGTTATAGCCACTGAGAGCCTCAAGTCAGAATGATAAATTTTTGACGGATACAGGGTTGTTCGAGCCATTGAGAGCACCAAGTCAGAATGATGAATATTTGTCGGAGACAGGGATAGTTCTAGCCACTGAGAGCACCATAATAAATATTTATCGGAGACAGGGATAGTTCTAGCCACTGAGAGCACCATGATGAATATGTGTCGGAGACAGGGGTAGTTCTAGCCACTGAGAGCACCAAGTCAGAATGATGAATATTTGTCGGAGACCGGAGAAGTTCGAGCCAATGAGAGCACCAAGTCAGAATAATAAATATTTGTCGGAGACAGGGTTAGTTCCCGCCGCTGAGATCACCAAGTCAGCATGATGCATATTTGTCGGAGACAGGGGTAGTTCTAGCCACTGAGAACACCAAGTCAGAATGATGAATATTTGTTCGAGACAAAGACAATTCTAGCTTATGGGAGTAGCCGGTCAGAATGATGAGAATTTGTTAGAGACAGGTGCAGTTCTAGCCATTGAGAACACAAGGTCAGAATTATGAGAATTTATTAGAGACAGGGATAGTTCGAGCCATTGAGAACACTAGTTCAGAATGATGAAAATTGTTGTAGACATGGACTGCTCGAGTCGTTGAGAGCAACAAGTTAGAATGATAAAAATTTGTTCGAGACGGTGGCACTTCTAGCCTTTAGGAGCACCAGGCCAGAATAATGAGCATTTGTCGGAGACAGTGGTAGTTCTAGCCACTGAGAGCACAAGGTCAAAATAAAGAAACATTAAACGAGACATGGGTAGTTCTAGCCATTGCGAGTACACGGTCAGAATGATGAAACATTGCACGAGACAGGGATAGTTCTATCCACTGAGAGCACCAGGTCAGAATGATGAAACATTGCACGATAGAGGGGTAGTTCTAGCCACTGAGAGCACCAGGTCAGAACGATGAAAAATTATACGAGACAGGGGTAGCTTCAACCACTGAGAGCACCAGGTCAGGATGATGAAAAATTATACGAGACAGGGGTAGTTTCAACCACTGAGAGTACAGAGTTGGGTCCGGATGATGAAACTTTGTACGAAACAGGCGCAGTTCTAGCCATTGAGAGTAACAGGTCAGAATGATGAAACATCGTACGAGACAGGGGTAGTTTTTACCACTGAGAGCATTAGGCCGAAATAAAGAAACATTATACGAGACAGGGGTAGTTCTAGCCATTGAGAGTACCAGGTCAGAATGATGAAACATTATACGAGACAGGGGGGAGTTTTAACCACTGAGAGCACCAGACCAAAATTAAGGCACATTATACGAGACAGGGATAGTTCTAGCCATTGAGACCACTAGGTCATAATGATGAAACATTATACGAGACGGGGGTAGTTCTAGCCACTGAAAGTACAGGGTCATAATGACAAAACATTATAGGAGACAGGGGTAGTTCTAGACACTGAGAGCACCAGGTCAGAATGATGAAACATTATACGAGACAGGGGTAGTTCTAGCCACTGAGAGCACCTGGTTAGAATGATGGAAAATTATACGAGACAGGTGTAGTTCTATCCACTGACAGCAGTATGTCAGAATGATGGAAAATTATACGAGACAGGGGTAGTTCTAGCCACTGAGAGTACACGGTCAGATTGATGAAACATTTTACGAGACAAGGGTAGTTCTAGCAACTGAGAGCACTAGGTCAGAATGATAAAACATTATACGAGACAGGGATAGTTCTAGCCACTGAGAGCACCAGGTCAGAATTATGAAACATTATACGAGACAGGGGTAGTTCTAGCAAATGAGAGTACCAGGTCAAAATGATGAAACATAATACGAGACAGGGGTGGTTCTAACGACGGAGAGAACCAGGTCAGAATGATGAAACATTATACGAGACAGGGGTAGTACTAGCCATTGAGAGCACCAGGTCAGGATGATGAAACATTATACGAGACAGGGGTATTTCTAGCCACTGAGAGTACCAGGTCAGAATGATGAAACATTATACGAGACAGGGGTAGTTCTAGCCACTGAGAGCACCAGGTCAGAATGAAGAAAATTATACGAGACAGGGGTAGTTCTAGCCAATGAGAGTACCAGGTCAGAATGATGAAACATTATACGAGACAAGGGTAGTTCTAGCCACTGAGAGCACCAGGTCAGAATGATGAAACATTATACGAGACAAGGGTAGTTCTAGCCACTGAAAGCACCAGGTCAGAATGATGAAACATTATACGAGACAGGGGTAGTTCTAGCCACTGAGAGTACCAGGTCAGAAAGATGAAACATTATACGAGATAGGGGTAGTTCTAGCCACTGAGAGCACCAGGTCAGGATGATGAAACATTATACGAGACAGGAACGGCCCCCGCCCATAGGGGCCTGAAGAAATATATGGGCTGCATGATGCTTCCACGCAGAGCTGAATCCGGCCCGCACACTAGTACTGGTAAACCGCTTAGATGATCTAAGCCTGTCCAGGAACCGCGGTGCGAGGCGGACCGTCCATGCTAATAAACCCTATTGGTTTCATTGGGCGACAGGGCTTGAGATGTCATTTCATCTCAATGTCGGGTAAAAGTCCCACAAAATTGGAAGCAACGTCTCCAAAATGACCTTTACAGTGTTGACGGGGACGTTAAACCTCAAATCAAACAAACAAACAAATATACGAGACAGGGGTAGTTCTAGCCACTGTGAGTACCATTTCAGAAGGATGGAACATTATACGAGACAGGTGTAGCTCTAGCCATTGAGAGCACCATGTCAGAATGATGAAACATTATACGAGACAGGGGTAGTTCTAGCCACTGAGAGTACCAGGTCAGAATGATGAAACATTATACGAGACAGGGGCAGTTCTAGCTACTAAGAGCAAAAGGTCAGGATGATGAAAAATAATGCGAGGCAGGGGTTGTTCTAGCAAATCTGAATACCAGTTCAGAATGATGAACCATTTTACGAGACAGGGGTAGTTCTAGCCATTGAGAGCACCAGGTAAGAATGATGAAACATTATACGAGACAGGGGTAGTTCTAACCACTGAGAGCACCAGGTCAGAATGATGAAACATTATACGAGACAGGGGTAGTTCTAGCCATTGAGAGCACCAGGTCAGAATGATGAAACATTATACGAGACAGGGGTAGTTCTAGCCACTGAGAGCACCAGGTCAGGATGATGAAAAATGATACGAGACAGGGGTAGTTCTAGCCATTGTGAGTACCAGGTCAGAATTATGAAACATTGTACGAGACCGGGGTAGTTCTAGCCACTGAGAGAACCAGTTCAGGATGATGAAACATTGTACGAGACAGGGGAAGTTCTAACCACGAAGAGCACCAGGTCAGAATGATGAAACATTGTAAGAGACAGGGGTCGTTCTAGCCGCGGAGAGCACCAGGTCAGGATGATGAAACATTGTACGAGACAGGGGTAGTTCTAACCAAGGAGAGCACAAGGTCAGAATGGTGGAACATTATACGAGAAAGGGGTAGTTCTAGCCACTGAGGGAACCAGGTCAGGATGATGAAACATTATACGAGACAGGGATAGTTTTAGCCACTGAGAGAAGAAGGTCAGAATTATGAAATATTATACGAGACAGGGGTAGTTCTAACCACTGAGAGGACCAGGTCAGAATGATGAAACATTGTAAGAGACAGGGGTCGTTCTAGCCACGGAGAGCACCAGGTCAGGATGATGAAACATTGTACGAGACAGGGGTAGTTCTAACCAAGGAGAGCACAAGGTCAACATGGTGAAACATTATACGAGAAAGGGGTAGTTCTAGCCACTGAGGGAACCAGGTCAGGATGATGAAACATTATACGAGACGGGGTAGTTTTAGCCACTGAGAGAAGAAGGTCAGAATTATGAAATATTATACGAGACAGGGGTAGTTCTAACCACTGAGAGGACCAGGTCAGAATGATGAAACCTTGTACGAGACAGGGGTAGTTCTAGCCATTGAGAGCCCCAGGTCAGAATGACGAAACATTGTACGAGACAGGGGTAGTTCTAGCCACTGTGAGTACCAGGTCAGAATTATGAAACATTATACGAGACAGGGGTAGTTTTACCCACTGAGAGCACCATGTCAGAATGCTGAAACATTAAACGAGACAGGGGTAGCTCTAATCACTGGGAGCACCAGGTCAGAATAATGAACTTTATACAAGGCAGGGGTAGTTCCAGCCAATGAGAGCACCAGGTCAGAATGATGAAAATTTGTCAGAGACAAGCGCAGTTCGAGCCAATGAGAGCAGCAGGTCAGAATAATGAATAATTGTACGCGACAGGGGTATACGAAATTATACGAGACAAGGGTAGTTCTAGCCACTGAGCGCACCAGGTCTGAATGATGAAAAATTCTTCGAGACGGGGGAAGTTCGATCCACTGAGAGCACTATGTCAGAATGATAAGAATTTGTTAGAGACAGGGCTAGTTCTAGCCACTAAGAACACCAGGTCAGAATGATGAAACATTATACGAGACAGGGTTAGTTCTTGCCACTGAGAGTACCAGGTCAGAATGATGAAACATTACACGAGAAAGGGGTAGTGCTAGCCACTGAGAGCACCAGGTAAGAATGCTGAAACATTATACGAGATAGGGGTAGGTCTAGCCACTGAGAGCACCAGGTCAGAATGATGAAACATTATTTGAGACAATGGTAGTTCTAGCCACTGAGAGCACCAGGTCAGAATTATGAAACATTATACGAGACAGGGGTAGTTTTAACTACTGTGAGCATCATGTCAAAATGATGAATCATTGTACGAGACGGGGGTACTTCTAGCCATCGAGAGTACCAGGTCAGAATGATGAAACAATCTACGAGACAAGGGTAGTTCTAGCCACTGAGAGCACCAGGTCAGAATGATGAAACATTATACGAGACAAGGGTTGTTCTAGCCACTGAGAGTACACGGTCAGAATGATTAAACATTGTACGAGACAGGGGCAGTTCTAGCCATTTAGAGCACCAGGTCAGAATGATGAAACAATATACGAGACAGGGATAGTTCTAGCCACTGAGAGCACCAGGTCAGAATGATGAAACATTATACGAGAAAGGGGTAGTTCTAGCCATTGAGAGCACCAGGTCAGAATGATGAAACATTATACGAGGCAAAAGTAATTATAGCCATTGAGAGCACCAGGTCAGAATGATGAAACATTGTTCGAGACAGGGATAGTTCTAGCCACTGTGAGTACCAGGTCAGAATTATGAAACATTATACGAGACAGGGGTAGATTTACCTATGAGAGCACCCTGTCAGAATGCTGAACATTATACGAGACAGGGGTAGCTCTAATCACTGAGAGCACCAGGTCAGAATAATGAACTTTATACGAAGCAGGGGTAGTTCGAGCCAATGAGAGCACCAGGTCAGAATGATGAAAATTTGTCAGAGACAAGCGCAGTTCGAGCCATTGAAAGCAGCAGGTCAAAATAATGAATAATTGTACGAGACAGGGGTATACGAAATTATACGAGACAAGGGTAGTTCTAGCCACTGAGCGCACCCGGTCAGAATGATGAAAAATTCTTCGACACAGGGGAAGTTCGGTCCACTTATAGTCCGGGATTTGAGACCAGATTTCGAAAAATTTAATGCACCCAAAATTCTCACGCTTTATTTGTGCCGTTTCATTGAGATAGCAGCCTAACCTATATGACATGTGATTATTTAGCAAATCTGGTGGGGAAAAGGGGTTGAAAATTCTATGAGTTTACACCCACCCCCATGCGGATGGTATAGTTGGATTGACTTTAGTTATGTGTAGCTGGCGCTTACATATGAATGTTGATTTATTGCATCAGCCAAAATATTTGTCAATACTCGAAGACACTAAAATTCATGATATGACGTAATTACATCCGGTGTTACCACAAAATTTGACCATTGAAATTTGACCCCAAAAATTTGGTAAATTTTACACTATTTTTGCGCTAAATAATTTTTAGTACTTTTTGAAACAATTTCTTTTCCGTCAGTATGAAGGACGGTTATTTTTGCACGGGCATGTGAAACTTGATGACTCTATTTCAATCCGGGCATGAACAAGGGACCCGATACCTATGGACCATTGTACCACTTTTTCCTGTTGTGTCATAGATCGTGATAAAAATTTATATTAAAACCAACATAAACTAAATTATTTTACTGGCTGATCATAGATGTATCATAACAGGGACCGATAGATAAATTTTTGAAAAGTTACTGATGGCCATTTCCTTCCGGTTTATATTTAGTGAGGGGAATATACATCACCAAGCATATTTGTCGGCGGGTGAATTAGCAAGTGATTCTCTAAACTGGTGACTTGAAAAATCAACATTTAATGAATACATTGTATATTTCAAGAATCATTATCCAAAGTTTCCGGTTTGTGCGGAAGGCTCCCCAAGTAACATCGACATTATTATATTTTAAACACGTAAATGTTACTGGCCACTTGAAATCTTACTGGGTACCTTATTTTCTGTTAAGTCGTACGACTAAAAATAAATTGTACCCGAGGTTTAATGTAACGTAAAGCCATCCCTTAAACATTCTTCTATCTTCCCTTTTTCCAGAGTTGTGGTATAACCTGTAAACGTGCATCTTAAGATGTCACCTGCACTTACTTTCTACCATTTTGTTGGGCAACCTGCCTACGATAGCCTTGTCCCTCTATTCACCATTAGCTCTTAATCATCCTGTGTCTCTTGTCACACACTGATTAATCTGTTCTTCATCCCCTTTATTACTACTTCCTTTTTCTGACATTTGTCCCATATATTTATTGTTTTGGGTTTAAAGGCACGTCACCCCTTGTTGGTCATTTTTGTCCTCTCTCCAGAGAAAGGGAGAAAAGCGACAGAAGAGCTAGTTGAGCAGATGAAAGTAAGGGGCGGAGGAGAAATGGGAAAATGGAAAAGCAGAAACAGAAGAAATAACTGTTTTCCCCCTCTACCCATAACTGCTGGAAGAACAGCAGGTCTTGTCCAGCTGTAAGCCACTATCAGCTGGACGCCCTATTGACGCAAGATACACGTCACCTTTGCCTCACCCAACCACCCCAATTGTCCCTGATAGATTGGCCAAAAGCGCCTTCTATGACAAGCCATCAGGGGTTATCACGTTTGAAAAACAGAGTGCATGCAATGATCAGGAATCTATAAAAAATATCTCGCACCTCCCATTCAAAACACCAAAATGAAAACGTCATGGATGGAAAGCCAGAATGACAGTTATCTCCCCACATGAACGAACGGCTATCCAAAATAAAAAAAGGTATTGGCTATGCATACATCTTAAGGACTAACTATGAAAATAATAAACCACAAAAAAGGATCGACGACGGGGTCAGTAAGAAGTTTGACGGGGGCGGGGGTGGGGTTGGACACTTTAATAGATTTTAGATGGTCACACTACTCGCCCTTGATTGTCGTGGTTTAAACCGATAAATTGTTCACTCTACATGATGGAGTTCTAGCTCACCAGTGCAACATCTCCGAGAACAGAAAATCAAACGACTAAAAAGATGAAAGAACGATGGGGACTCGACAGCATGAAATAGCTAGAATTCTGCAGCAAAGGAAACCAAACAATTAGGCTCCGGTTAACCCACCAGAGACAGAGCATCAGACACCTACCTTCAGGCGTTCTGGCGGAAATGCGTTCGTACATAAGAAAGGAACTAGGCGGGCGGGTTAATTTACTTGAGGTTGAAACCTAATATGTCAGATATATTGTACAGTGAACAGGGACGATGTTTGGCATAATAAATGTTACGATTCCTACGTAAATCAAGCTTCTTCTCTTCACCTTTGTCAAGAAGGGTGGGAACATAGGGTTCAACACCGACCCTCGACTGAACTTTTCTGCATCTTCATGTAACTTGGTGACCTCAATTTGCGCATGTTTGCCAAAAGATCGACCAATACCAGAGTCATTCAATCAGCAAATAAGTTGGAGTATATCAAATCCGCAGCTGGAGAATTAAATGCCGATATTTAAATTTAGTAGAGTATCTTTTTTGCAGCAAATTAATGTTAAAAACCAAAACATAAACCTCTAAAACATTTAAGTAAAATCGTTCCACCAAATACTGTATAATGTTTCTTTTTTGTTCGCAGTAAAATTTCGCACACCTTAAGTCAAAAGGAGGCTTGGTTGTTCAGAGGTGTAAACTTAAAACACGACTTTCCTTCAATTATGAAATACTGAACAAAAATCTGCCAACCCTTTGAAAAAAAAAAAACTGAAATAGGGCCGCGCTGTTATCTTCACTGAACATTGTCGTCTTTCAGAGGTATTGCTGTCATGGTAACTTCATACCAAACTACCACTGGACACCAATTAATTGTTTATGAAGCTAAGCAACAAAAGATAACCAAACAAGCGCAATCAGTAAAGCAGAAAACTGTGGCTACTGTATCATGACAACGCCAATTAGATATGGTTTACGGTTGCCATCAAGTTTACGCGACTTTTCCCTGAACACAAAATTGTAAACAAGCGGCCGATGGGAAACTACGCTCACCAGAGCTCAAGTGGGCATAAATCCCCCCCCCCCCCCCCCAACACACACACACCTGTGGTGGCCATTTATTTTAACAGACCATAATGGTTTAGTATAGGCCAATTCCAGGACCATTGATGCCAAATTATTTTGAAATCAACCATTGTTTTCTTTTGTTGCCATCGCATACATTATAGACAGCTTTGAACCATCTTAGGGCTAGAGTCCAAAATGCTGCATACCAAGGTATTGTATTTCTTGAGATGCAGAATTTAAAATCACTTTTGGCCGTTTATTGGTTGTGACGATCACACAGATCCCTCTAATAAACTTGGATTTCTCGACCACACTGTTGCAGTATATGTCATTTGGTATCCGTTAGCCCAGTAGTTTTAGAAAAATTAAAAATTATTTAATCTTATGGCCTCAGGATCATTAAGCGGATTGCAAATATCAACTATGATGTCATAACCTGCAACAGAACCAGACAACCCTGTCTTTTCCATACAAAATCCTAGGTGACCGAATGTGACCTTGACGTAAGAAAGGTCAAGGTCAACGAAATGTCATCATTTGAACATATTCGATAGGGCCCGGGTCCCATATATTGTATACAAAGTTTCAAGGTCATCGGTCGATTGGTTCCTGAGAAGGCGATTTTCAAAGGTTTTTACCATATATGGGCATGGTGGACATTTTTGGTCATGTTACCCAGATATTCAGAATATATGTTTGTTCTTCCACCCCATGGCGGCTTCACATATAATTTGGTTCCAGTTGGCCTTGTAGTTTCAGAGGAGATGTCGTTTGGAATTGTTTGGATGCTTAAATGAGAAAAGAGGGTAGGAACATTTATCTCCCCTTTGTATGTCTTTTTCCCCACTTTTTTGATTTTCTAACTCCATTTTAAAGATGCTGAGAGACCTCTAAATAAATTCGTAAAATAATTACGTGTGAGAAAGTAAGGTGCATTAAACTCCTGAAATACGCGTGCTACGAATTTCAAATCCCCGACTATTAGAGCACTAGGTCAGAATAATGAGAATTTGTACGAGACAGGGCTAGTTCTAGCCACTAAGAACACCAGGTCAGAATGATGAAACATTTTACGAGACAGGGGTAGTTCTTGCCACTGAGAGTACCAGGTCAGAATGATGAAACATTACACGAGACAGGGGTAGTGCTAGCCACTGAGAGCACCAGGTAAGAATGATGAAACATTATACGAGATAGGGGTAGGTCTAGCCACTGAGAGCACCAGGTCAGAATGATGAAACATTATTCGAGACAAGGGTAGTTCTAGCCACTGAGAGCACCAGGTCAGAATTATGAAACATTATACGAGACAGGGGTAGTTTTAACCACTGTGAGCATCATGTCAGAATGATGAATCATTGCACGAGACGGGGGTAGTCCTAGCCATTGAGAGTACCAGGTCAGAATGATGAAACATTATGTGAGACAGGGGTTGTTCTAGCCATTGAGAGTACCAGGTCAGAATGATGAAACAATCTACGAGACAAGGGTAGTTCTAGCCACTGAGAGCACCAGGTCAGAATGATGAAACATTATACGAGACAAGAGTTGTTCTAGCCACTGAGAGTACACGGTCAGAATGATTAAACATTGTACGAGACAGGGGCAGTTCTACCCATTGAGAGCACCAGGTCAGAATGATGAAACAATATACGAGTCAGGGACAGTTCTAGCCACTGAGAGCACAAGGTCAGAATGATAAAACATTATAGGAGAAAGGGGTAGTTCTAGCCATTGAGAGCACCAGGTCAGAATGATGAAACATTATACGAGACAAAAGTAATTCTAGCCATTGAGAGCATCAGGTCAGAATGATGATACATTGTACGAGACAGGGTTAGTTCTAGCCACTAAGAGCACCAGGTCAGAATAATGGAAAATTATACGACACAGGGGTAGTTCTAGCCACTGAGAGCACCAGGTCAGAATGATGAAACATTATACGAGACAGGGGTAGTTCTAGCCACTGAGAGCACCAGGTCAGAATGATGAAACATTATTCGAGACAAGGGTAGTTCTAGCCACTGAGAGCACCAGATCAGAATTAGAATCAGATTATGAAACATTATACGAGACAGGGGTAGTTTTAACTACTGTGAGCATCATGTCAAAATGATGAATCATTGTACGAGACGGGGGTAGCTCTAGCCATTGAGAGTACCAGGTCAGAATGATGAAACATTATATAAGACAGGGGTAGTTCTAGCCATTGAGAGTAACAGGTCAGAATGATGAAACAATCTACGAGACAAGGGTAGTTCTAGCCACTGAGAGCACCAGGTCAGAATGATGAAACATTATACGAGACAAGGGTTGTTCTAGCCACTGAGAGTACACGGTCAGAATGATTAAACATTGTACGAGACAGGGGTAGTTCTAGCCATTGAGAGCACCAGGTCAGAATGATGAAACAATATACGAGACAGGGATATTTCTAGCCACTGAGAGCACCAAGTCAGAATGATGAAACATTATACGAGACAAAAGTAATTCTAGACATTGAGAGCATCAGGTCAGAATGATGATACATTGTACGAGACAGGGTTAGTTCTAGCCACTAAGAGCACCATGTCAGAATGTTGAACATTATACGAGACAGGGGTAGTTCTAGCCATTGAGAGTACCAGGTCAGAATGATGAAACATTGTACGAGACAAGGGTAGTTCTAGCCATTGTGAGCATCAGGTCAGAATGCTAAAACATTATACGAGACAGGGGTAGCTCTAATCACTGAGAGCACCAGGTCAGAATAATGAACTTTATACGAGGCAGGGGTAGTTCGAGCCAATGAGAGCACAAGGTCAGAATGATGAAAATTTGTCAGAGACAAGCGCAGTTCGAGCCATTGAGAGCAGCAGGTCAGAATAATGAATAATTGTACGAGACAGGGGTATACGAAATTAAACGAGACAAGGGTTGTTCTAGCCACTGACAGAATCATGTCAGAATGATGGAAAATTATACGAGACAGGGGTAGTTCTAGCCACTAAGAGTACACGGTCAGAAAGATGAAACATTATACGATACAAGGGTAGTTCTACTACTTAGAGCACCAGGTCAGGATGATGAAAAAGTCTACGAGACAGGGCTACTTCTAGCCACTATGAGTACCAGTTCAGAATGATGAAACATTATACGAGATAGGGGTAGTTCTTGCCATTGAGAACACCAGGTCAGAGTGATGAAACATTACACGAGACAGTGGTAGTTCTAGCCACTGAGAGCACCAGGTCAGAATGATGAAACATTAAACGAGACAGGGGTAGTTCTAGCCATTGAGAGCACCAGGTCAAATTGATGAAACAATATACGAGACAGGGGTAGTTCTAAATACTGAGAGCACCAGGTCAGGATGATGATGAAAAATGATACGAGACTGGGAAACTTCTAGCCACTGTGAGTACCAGGTCAGAATTATGAAACATTGTACGAGACAGGGGTAGTTCTTGCCACTGAGAGAACCATGTCAGGATGATGAAACAATGTACGAGACAGGTGTAGTTCTAACCACAGAGAGCACCAGGTCAGAATGATGAAACATTGTAAGAGACAGGGGTAGTTCTAACCACGGAGAGCACCATGTCAGAATGATGAAACATTATACGAGAAAAGGGTAGTTCTAACCACTTAGGGAACCAGGTCAGGATGATGAAACATTATACGAGACAGGGGTAGTTTTAGCCACAGAGAAAACCAGGTCAGAATTATGAAACATTATACGAGACAGGGGTAGTGCTAACCACTGAGAGCACCAGGTCAGAATGATGAAACATTGTACGAGACAGGGGTAGTTCTAGCCATTGAGAGCCCCAGGTCAGAATGATGAAACATTGTACGAGACAGGGATAGTTCTAGCCATTGTGAGTACCAGGTCAGAATTATGAAACATTATACGAGACAGGGGTAGTTTTACCCACTGAGAGCACCATGTCAGAATGTTGAACATTATACGAGACAGGGGTAGTTCTAGCCATTGAGAGTACCAGGTCAGAATGATGAAACATTGTACGAGACAAGGGTAGTTCTAGCCATTGTGAGCATCAGGTCTGAATGATGAAACATTTTTCGAGTCAAGGGTAGTTCTAGCCATTGAGAGCACCAGGTCAGAATGATGAAACATTATACGAGACATAAGTAATTCTAGCCACTTAGAGCACCAGGTCAGAAAGATGAAACATTGTACGAGACAGGGGTAGTTCTAGCCACTGAGAGCACCAGGTCAGAATAATGGAAAAATATACGACACAGGGGTAGTTCTAGCCACTGAGAGCACCAGGTCAGAATGAGGAAACATTACACGAGAAAGGGGTAGTTCTAGCCATTGGGAGCACCAGGTCAGAATCATGAAACATTATACGAGACAAAAGAAATTCTAGCCATTTAGAGCACCAGGTCAGAATTATGAAACATTATACGAGACAGGGGTAGTTTTAACTACTGTGAGCATCATGTCAAAATGATGAATCATTGTACGAGACGGGGGTACTTCTAGCCATTGAGAGTACCAGGTCAGAATGATGAAACAATCTACGAGACAAGGGTAGTTCTAGCCACTGAGAGCACCAGGTCAGAATGATGAAACATTATACGAGACAAGGGTTGTTCTAGCCACTGAGAGTACACGGTCAGAATGATTAAACATTGTACGAGACAGGGGCAGTTCTAGCCATTTAGAGCACCAGGTCAGAATGATGAAACAATATACGAGACAGGGATAGTTCAACCACTGAGAGCACCAGGTCAGAATGATGAAACATTATACGAGAAAGGGGTAGTTCTAGCCATTGAGAGCACCAGGTCAGAATGATGAAACATTATACGAGGCAAAAGAAATTATAGCCATTGAGAGCACCAGGTCAGAATGATGAAACATTGTTCGAGACAGGGATAGTTCTAGCCACTGTGAGTACCAGGTCAGAATTATGAAACATTATACGAGACAGGGGTAGATTTACCTATGAGAGCACCCTGTCAGAATGCTGAAACATTATACGAGACAGGGGTAGCTCTAATCACTGAGAGCACCAGGTCAGAATAATGAACTTTATACGAAGCAGGGGTAGTTCGAGCCAATGAGAGCACCAGGTCAGAATGATGAAAATTTGTCAGAGACAAGCGCAGTTCGAGCCATTGAAAGCAGCAGGTCAGAATAATGAATAATTGTACGAGACAGGGGTATACGAAATTATACGAGACAAGGGTAGTTCTAGCCACTGAGCGCACCCGGTCAGAATGATGAAAAATTCTTCGACACAGGGGAAGTTCGGTCCACTTAGAGCACTAGGTCAGAATAATGAGAATTTGTACGAGACAGGGCTAGAACACCATGTCAGAATGATGAAACATTTTACGAGACAGGGGTAGTTCTTGCCACTGAGAGTACCAGGTCAGAATGATGAAACATTACACGAGACAGGGGTAGTGCTAGCCACTGAGAGCACCAGGTAAGAATGATGAAACATTATACGAGATAGGGGTAGGTCTAGCCACTGAGAGCACCAGGTCAGAATGATGAAACATTATTCGAGACAAGGGTAGTTCTAGCCACTGAGAGCACCAGGTCAGAATTATGAAACATTATACGAGACAGGGGTAGTTTTAACCACTGTGAGCATCATGTCAGAATGATGAATCATTGCACGAGACGGGGGTAGTCCTAGCCATTGAGAGTACCAGGTCAGAATGATGAAACATTATACGAGACAAGAGTTGTTCTAGCCACTGAGAGTACACGGTCAGAATGATTAAACATTGTTCGAGACAGGGGCAGTTCTACCCATTGAGAGCACAAGGTCAGAATGATAAAACATTATAGGAGAAAGGGGTAGTTCTAGCCATTGAGAGCACCAGGTCAGAATGATGAAACATTATACGAGACAAAAGTAATTCTAGCCATTGAGAGCATCAGGTCAGAATGATGATACATTGTACGAGACAGGGTTAGTTCTAGCCACTAAGAGCACCAGGTCAGAATAATGGAAAATTATACGACACAGGGGTAGTTCTAGCCACTGAGAGCACCAGGTCAGAATGATGAAACATTATACGAGACAGGGGTAGTTCTAGCCACTGAGAGCACCAGGTCAGAATGATGAAACATTATTCGAGACAAGGGTAGTTCTAGCCACTGAGAGCACCAGATCAGAATTAGAATCAGATTATGAAACATTATACGAGACAGGGGTAGTTTTAACTACTGTGAGCATCATGTCAAAATGATGAATCATTGTACGAGACGGGGGTAGCTCTAGCCATTGAGAGTACCAGGTCAGAATGATGAAACATTATATAAGACAGGGGTAGTTCTAGCCATTGAGAGTAACAGGTCAGAATGATGAAACAATCTACGAGACAAGGGTAGTTCTAGCCACTGAGAGCACCAGGTCAGAATGATGAAACATTATACGAGACAAGGGTTGTTCTAGCCACTGAGAGTACACGGTCAGAATGATTAAACATTGTACGAGACAGGGGTAGTTCTAGCCATTGAGAGCACCAGGTCAGAATGATGAAACAATATACGAGACAGGGCTATTTCTAGCCACTGAGAGCACCAAGTCAGAATGATGAAACATTATACGAGACAAAAGTAATTCTAGACATTGAGAGCATCAGGTCAGAATGATGATACATTGTACGAGACAGGGTTAGTTCTAGCCACTAAGAGCACCATGTCAGAATGTTGAACATTATACGAGACAGGGGTAGTTCTAGCCATTGAGAGTACCAGGTCAGAATGATGAAACATTGTACGAGACAAGTGTAGTTCTAGCCATTGTGAGCATCAGGTCAGAATGCTAAAACATTATACGAGACAGGGGTAGCTCTAATCACTGAGAGCACCAGGTCAGAATAATGAACTTTACACGAGGCAGGGGTAGTTCGAGCCAATGAGAGCACAAGGTCAGAATGATGAAAATTTGTCAGAGACAAGCGCAGTTCGAGCCATTGAGAGCAGCAGGTCAGAATAATGAATAATTGTACGAGACAGGGGTATACGAAATTAAACGAGACAAGGGTTGTTCTAGCCACTGACAGAATCATGTCAGAATGATGGAAAATTATACGAGACAGGGGTAGTTCTAGCCACTAAGAGTACACGGTCAGAAAGATGAAACATTATACGATACAAGGGTAGTTCTACTACTTAGAGCACCAGGTCAGGATGATGAAAAAGTCTACGAGACAGGGCTAGTTCTAGCCACTATGAGTACCAGTTCAGAATGATGAAACATTATACGAGATAGGGGTAGTTCTTGCCATTGAGAGCACCAGGTCAGAGTGATGAAACATTATACGAGACGGTGGTAGTTCTAGCCACTGAGAGCACCAGGTCAGAATGATGAAACATTAAACGAGACAGGGGTAGTTCTAGCCATTGAGAGCACCAGGTCAGAATGATGAAACAATATACGAGACAGGGGTAGTTCTAACCACTGAGAGCACCAGGTCAGGATGATGATGAAAAATGATACGAGACTGGGAAACTTCTAGCCACTGTGAGTACCAGGTCAGAATTATGAAACATTGTACGAGACAGGGGTAGTTCTTGCCACTGAGAGAACCATGTCAGGATGATGAAACAATGTACGAGACAGGTGTAGTTCTAACCACGGAGAGCACCAGGTCAGAATGATGAAACATTGTGAGAGACAGGGGTAGTTCTAACCACGGAGAGCACCATGTCAGAATGATGAAACATTATACGAGAAAAGGGTAGTTCTAACCACTTAGGGAACCAGGTCAGGATGATGAAACATTATACGAGACAGGGGTAGTTTTAGCCACAGAGAAAACCAGGTCAGAATCATGAAACATTATACGAGACAGGGTAGTGCTAACCACTGAGAGCACCAGGTCAGAATGATGAAACATTGTACGAGACAGGGGTAGTTCTAGCCATTGAGAGCCCCAGGTCAGAATGATGAAACATTGTACGAGACAGGGATAGTTCTAGCCACTGTGAGTACCGGGTCGGAATTATGAAACATTATACGAGACAGGGGTAGTTTTACCCACTGAGAGCACCATGTCAGAATGTTGAACATTATACGAGACAGGGGTAGTTCTAGCCATTGAGAGTACCAGGTCAGAATGATGAAACATTGTACGAGACAAGGGTAGTTCTAGCCATTGTGAGCATCAGGTCAGAATGATGAAACATTTTTCGAGTCAAGGGTAGTTCTAGCCATTGAGAGCACCAGGTCAGAATGATGAAACATTATTCGAGACATAAGTAATTCTAGCCACTTAGAGCACCAGGTCAGAAAGATGAAACATTGTACGAGACAGGGGTAGTTCTAGCCACTGAGAGCACCAGGTCAGAATAATGGAAAAATATACGACACAGGGGTAGTTCTAGCCACTGAGAGCACCAGGTCAGAATGAGGAAACATTACACGAGAAAGGGGTAGTTCTAGCCATTGGGAGCACCAGGTCAGAATCATGAAACATTATACGAGACAAAAGAAATTCTAGCCATTTAGAGCACCAGGTCAGAATGATGAAACATTGTACGAGACAGGGGTAGTTCTAGCCACTGAGAGCACCAGGTCAAAATGATGAAATATTATACGAGACAGGGGTAGTTCTAGCCACCGAGCACCAGGTCAGAATGATGAAAAATTATACGAGACAAGGGTATTTCTAGCCATTGGGAGCACCAGGTCAGAATGATGAAACATTATACAAGACAGGGGTAGTTCTAGACATTGGTAGTACCAGGTCAGAATGATGAAACATTGTACGAGACAAGGGTAGATCTAGCCACTGAGAGCACCAGGTCAAAATGATGAAACATTATACGAGACAGGGGTAGTTTTAACCACTGAGAGCACCATGTCAGATTGTTGAAACATTATACGAGACAGGGGTAGTTCTAGACGTTGAGAGCATCAGGTCAGAATGAAAAAAACTTTGTACGGGACAAGGGTAGTTCTAGCCATTGAGAGCATCAGGTCAGAATGTTGAAACATTATACGAGACAGGGGTAGTTTTAACCACTGAGAGCACCATGTCAGATTGTTGAAACATTATACGAGACAGGGGTAGTTCTAGCCATTGAGAGTACCAGGTCAGAATGATGAAACATTATTCGAGACAGGGGTAGTTCTAGCCATTGCGAGCAGCACCAGGTCAGAATGATGAAACATTATACGAGACAGGGGTAGTTCTAGCCACTGAGAGCACCAGGTCAGAATTATGAAACATTATACGAGACAAGGGTTGTTCTAGCCACTGATAGCATCATGTCAGAAAGATGGAAAATTATACGAGACAGGGGTAGTTCTAGCCACTGAGAGTACACGGTCAGAAAGATGAAACATTATACCAGACAAGGGTAGTTCTAGCTACTGAGAGCACCAGGTCAGGATGATGAAAAATTATGCGAGACAGGTTTAGTTCTAGCCTCTGTGAGTACCAGTTCAGAATGATGAAACATTATACGAGCTAGGGGTAGTTCATGCCATTGAGAGCACCAGGTAAGAGTGATGAAATATTATACGAGACAGTGGTAGTTCTAGCCACTGAGAGCACCAGGTCAGAATGATGAAACATTATACGAGACAGGGGTAGTTCTAGCCATTGAGAGCACCAGGTCAGAATGATGAAACATTATACGAGACAGGGGTAGTTCTAGCCACTGAGAGCACCATGTCAGGATGATAAAAAATGATACGAGACAGGGGTAGTTCTAGCCACTGAGAACACCAGGTCAGGATGTTTAACATTATACGAGACAGGGGTAGTTCTAGCCATTGAGAGTACCAGGTCAAACTGATGAAACATAATACAAGACAGGGGTAGTTCTTACCATGGAGAGAACCGGGTCAGAATGATGAAACATTATACGAGACAGGGGTAGTTCTAGCCATTGAGAGCTCCAGGTCAGGATGATGAAACATTATACGAGACAGGGGTATTTCTAGCCACTGAGAGTACCAGGTCAGGATGATGAAACTTTGTACGAGACAGGGGTAGATCTAACCTAGGAGAGCACAGGGTCAGAATGATTAAACATTATACGAGAAAGGGGTAGTTCTAGCCACTGAGGGAACCAGGTCAGGATGATGAAACATTATACCAGACAGGGGTAGTTTTAGCCACTGAGAGAACAAGGTCAGAATTATGAAATATTATTCGAGACAGGGGTAGTTCTAGCCAATGAGAGCACCAGGTCAGAATGATGAAACATTATACGAGACAGGGGTAGTTCTAGCCACTGAGAGCACCAGGTCAGGATGATGAAACATTATACGAGACAGGGGTAGTTCTAGCCATTGAGAGTACCAGGTCAAAATGATGAAACATAATACGAGACAGGGGTAGTTCTAACCACGGAGAGAACCAGGTCAGAATGATGAAACATTATACGAGACAGGGGCAGTTCTAGCCATTGAGAGCACCAGGTCAGGATGATGAAACATTATACGAGACAGGGGTATTTCTAGCCACTGAGAGCACCAGGTCAGAATGATGAAACATTATACGAGACAGGGGAACTTCTAGCCACTGAGAGCACCAGGTCAGAATGAAGGAAAATTACACGAGACAGGGGTAGTTCTAGCCAATGAGAGTACCAGGTCAGAATGATGAAACATTATACGAGACAAGGGTAGTTCTAGCCACTGAGAGCACCAGGTCAGAATTAAGAAACATTATACGAGACAAGGGTAGTTCTAGCCACTGAGAGCACCAGGTCAGAATGATGACCCATAATACGAGACATGGGTAGGTCTATCCACTGAGAGCACCATGTCAGAATGATGAACCATAATACGAGACAGGGGTAGTTCTAGCCACTGAGAGCACCAGAACAGAGTGATGAACCATTATACGAGATAGGGGGAGTTCTAGCCACTGAGAGCACCAGGTCAGGATGATGAAAAATTATACGAGACAGGGGTAGTTCTAGCCATTGAGAGTACCAGGTCAAAATGATGAATCATTAAACGAGACAGGGGTAATTCTAGCCATTGAGAGCACCAGGTCAAAATGTTGAAACATTATCCGAGACAGGGGTAGTTCTAGCCACTGAGAGCACCAGGTCAGAATTATGAAACATTGTACGAGACAGGGGTAGTTCTAGCCACCGAGCACCAGGTCAGGATGATGAAACATTATACGAGACAAGGGTATTTCTAGCCATTGGGAGCACCAGGTCAGAATGATGAAACATTATACGAGACAGGGGTAGTTCTAGCCATTGAGAGTACCAGGTCAGAATGATGAAACACTGTACGAGACAAGGGTAGTTCTAGCCATAGAGAGCATCAGGTCAGAATGAAAAAAAAAATGTACGAAACAAGGGTAGTTCTAGCCATTGAGAGCATCATGTCAGAATGTTGAAACATTATACGAGTCAAGGATAGTTCTAGCCATTGGGAGCACCAGGTCAGAATGATAAAACATTATACGAGACAGGCGTAGTTCTAGCCACTGAAAGCACCAGGTCAGAATGATGAAACATTATACGAGACATGGGTAGTTCTAGCCATTGAGAGCAGCACCAGGTCAGAATGATGAACACACATTTAACGAGACAGGGGTAGTTCTAGCCACTGAGAGCACCGGGTCAGAACGATGAAACATTATACGAGACAAGGGTTGTTCTAGCCACTGACAGCATCATGTCAGAATGATGGAAAATTGTACGAGACAGTGGTAGTTCTAGCCACTGAGAGTACACGGTCAGAAAGATGAAACATGATACGAGACAAGGGTAGTTCTAGCTACTGAGAGCACCAGGTCAGGATGATGAAAAATTATACGAGACAGGGTTAGTTCTAGCCACTGTGAGTACCAGTTCAGAATGATGAAACATTATACGAGATAGGGGTAGTTCTAGCAATTGAGAGCACCAGGTCAGAGTGATGAAATATTATACGAGACAGTGGTAGTTCTAGCCACTGAGAGCACAAGGTCAGAATGATGAAACATTATATGAGACAGGGGTAGTTCTAGCCATTGAGAGCACCAGGTCAGAATGATGAAACATTATACGAGACAGGGGTAGTTCTAGCCACTGAGGGCACCAGGTCAGGATGATGAAAAATGATACGAGACAGGGGTAGTTCTAGCCACTGTGAGTACCAGGTCAGAATTATGAAACATTGTAAGAGACAGGGTTAGTTCTAGCCACTGAGAGAACCATGTCAGGATGATGAAACATTGTACGAGACAGGGGTAGTTCTAACCACGGAGATCACCAGATCAGGATGATGAAACATTGTAAGAGACAGGGTAGTTCTAACCACGGAGAGCACCAGGTCAGAATGATGAAACATTAGACGAGAAAAGGGTAGTTTTAGCCACTTAGGGAACCAGGTCAGGATGATGAAACATTATGCGAGACAGGGGTAGTTTTAGCCACAGAGAGAACCAGATCAGAATTATGAAACATTATACGAGACAGGGGTAGTGCTAACCACTGAGAGCACCAAGTCAGAATGATGAAACATTGTACGAGACAGGGGTAGTTCTAGCCATTGAGAGCCCCAGGTCAGAATGGTGAAACATTGTACGAGACAGGGATAGTTCTAGCCACTGTGAGCACCAGGTCAGAATGTTGAAACATTATACGAGACATGGGTAGTTTTAGCCATTGAGAGTACCAGGTCAGAATGATGAAACATTGTACGAGACAAGGGTAGTTCTAGCCATTGTGAGCATCAGGTCAGAATGATGAAATATTTTTCGAGACAAGGGTAGTTCTAGCCATTGAGAGTACCAGGTCAGAATGATGAAACATTATATGAGACAGGGGTAGTTCTAGCCACCGAGCACCAGTTCAAAATGATGAAACATTATACGAGACAGGCGTAGTTCTAGCCACTGAAAGCACCAGGTCAGAATGATGAAACATTATACGAGACAGGGGTAGGTCTAGTCATTGAGAGCAGCATCAGGTCAGAATGATGAAATATTATTCGAGACGGTGGTATTTCTAGCAATTGAGAGTACCAGGTCAGAATGATGAAACCCTAAATGAGACAAGGGTAGTTCTAGCCATTGGGAGCACAAGGTCAGGATGATGAAACATTATACGAGACAAGGATAGTTCTAGCCATTGGGAGCACCAGGTCAGAACGATGAAATATTATACGAGACAAGGGTAGTTCTAGCCATTGAGAGCACAAGGTCAGGATGATGAAACATTATACGAGACACGGGTAGTTCTAGCCATTGGGGGCACCAGGTCAGAATGATGAAACATTATACGAGACAGGGGTAGTTCGAGCCATTGAGTGCACCAGATCAGAATGATGAAACATTATACGAGACAGAGGTAGTTTTTACCACTGAGAGCACCAGGCCAAAATAAAGAAACATTATACGAGGAAAGGGTAGTTCTAGCCATTGAGAGAACCAGGTCAGAATGATGAAACATTATACGAGACAGGGGTATTCTAACCACGGAGAGCCCCAGCTCAGAATGATGAAACATTATACGAGACAGGGCTAGTTCTAGCAACTGAGAGCACCAGGTCAGAATGATGAAACAATATACGAGACAGGGGTAGTTCTAGCCACTGTGAGCACCAGGTCAGGATGATGAAACATTATCCGAGACAGGGGTAGTTCCAGCCATTGAGTGTACCAGGTCAGAATGATGAAACATAATACGAGACATAATTAGTTTTAACCACGGAGGGCACCAGGTCAGATGATGAAACAATATACGAGACAGGGGTAGTTCTAGCCATTGAGAGCACCAGGTCAGGATCATGAAACATTATACGAGACAGGGGTAGTTCTAGCCACTGAGAGTACCAGGTCAGAATGATGAAACATTATACGAGACAGGGGTAGTTCTAGCCACTAAGAGCACCAGGTCAGAATGAATGAAAATTATACGAGACATGGGTAGTTCTAGCCAATGAGAGTACCAGGTCAGAATGATGAAACATTATACGAGACAAGGGTAGATCTAGCCACTGAGAGCACCAGGTCAGAATGATGAAACATTATACGAGACAGGGGTAGTTCTAGCCACCGAGGGCACCAGGTCAGAATGATGAAACATTGTACGAGACAGGGGTAGTTCTAGCCATCGAGAGCACCAGGTCAGATCGATGAAACATTGTACGAGACAAGCGCAGATCCAGCCACTGAGAGTACACGGACAGAATAACGAAACATTGCACGATGCAGGGGTAGTTCTAGTCACTGAGAGCACCAGGTCAGAATGATGAAACAATATACGAGAAAGGGGTAGTTCTAGCCATTGTGAGCACCAGGTCAGAATGATGAAACATTATACGAGAGAGGGGTAGTTCTAGCCATTGAGAGCACCAGGTCAGAATGATGAAACTTTATATTAAACAGGGGTAGTTCTAGCCACTGAGAGCATCAGGTCAGAATGATGAAACAATTATACGAGACAGGGGTAGTTCTAGCCATTGAGAGCACCAGGTCAGAATGATGAAACATTATATGAGACAGGGGTAGTTCTAGTCACTGAGAGCACCAGGTTAGACTGATGAAACATTATACGAGACAAGGGTAGTTTTAACCACTGAGAATATCAGGTCAGAATGATGAAACATTATACGAGACAGTTTTAACCACTGAGAGCACCAGGTCAGGATGATGAAAAATGATACGAGACAGGGGTAGTTCTAGCCATTGAGAGCACCAGGTCAGAATGATGGAAAATTATACGAGACAGGGGTAGTTCTAGCCATTGAGAGCACCAGGTCAGAATGATGAATTATTATACGAGACAGGGGTAGTTTTAACCACTGAGAGTACCAGGTCAGAATGATGAAACATTATATGAGACAGGGATAGTTCTAGCCACTGAGAGTACCAGGTCAGAATGATGAAACATTATACGAGACAGGGGTAGTTCTAGCCGCTGAGAACACCAAGTCAGACTGATGAAAATTTGTCGTAGACAGGGGTAGTTCTAGCCACTGAGAACACCAAGTCAGAATGAAGAAAATTTGTCGTAGACAGGGGTAGTTCTAGCCACTGAGAACACCAAGTCAGAATGATGAAAATTTGTCGTAGACAGAGGTAGTTCTAGCTACTGAGAACACCAAGTCAGAATGATGAAAATTTGTCGTAGACAGGGGTAGTTCTAGCCACTGAGAGCACCAAGTCAGAATGGCAAACAATGCTGGCCCAGATAACACACCGCAGAACGCGGAGTTTGATCAGGGCCTCCACTGTTTTCGGTCATTTCCAAATAATTTTTTAAGAAAGAACCCAACCTGACGCCCCTAAATTTTGAAATCGATTCGTGCTGTATATAAGGAGGAAGATTCCATCTGGTACAAAAAGGGTTAAAATCGACTTCGAAACAACCATTGTAAACAACCCCAGCAGGCCCACGACGTCAAAACGACGTCGTTTTATCGACGATGTGACATGACGTTGAAGTAAGGACGTCGCATCAACGTTAATAGGACAACATTTCAATGTTGTGTGCCCGCTGGGACCCATTGAAATTTAGCTATAAGTGTTTCTTTGTTGTCTTGTTTTAAATCGTGTAACTTAAGTGTCTTACAATAATACTAGGCCTATTTCTTTGAAGTAAATGACCCTTTTGACATGTTTGTCATTCAGAGGAGCGATTACGTCTCTGAAAATATACATTTAAAGGAAACTTTAAAGTATTTCTCGGAAGACAATTTAAATTTGAATAGGTACATGTACAGATAAGAACTTAAACATGTTGGATTAAACATATTTTACTACAGTAATCATATTATTGAAAAATAAGACCAAGTACATGTAATGACACGATGAAAGCAGAAATGTTTTGTTTGATTTGTATTTGAGGTTTAACGTCCCCGTCAACACTATTGGTCATTTTGGACACGCTGCTTCCAATTTTGTGGGACTTTTACCCGACATTGAGATTAAATGACATCTCAAGCCCTGTCCCCCAATCAGACCGATAAGGTTTATATGCATAGAATCGCACCGACTCGCACCGCTTTGCCAAGGCAGGCTTGGATTTACCAGTACTTGTGCGCGGTCGGTCTCTGCTCAGGCTGCATAGAAGCAATATGCAGCCCATTATATTTTATACCCCGCCACTATCGTGCAGCTGTGTGGCGGGGGTATTAAATCGTTCAAGTGTCTGTCTGTCCGCCCCATCCGTCTTTTCGTCCGTCTGCCATCGTTCAATTTCCGCTAACATGGATAGCTTTTGACTGATTTCATACTGGCCTTGCATACACATTAATTCCATGGCTAATCGATGAGGAGGTTCTAACATGTATCCACAATCGATATTTTGAGCAGATCAAATTTTTTCCTCTCAAAATTTTCGTTTTTACGGCGATAAAGTTTGCAATGTATTTGTGTAACAAAACAGTGGATTTATCTGATTGCAGGGTAGCCTGTGGCATCAGAAATGATATTTGCAATCAGCTGAATGGAAGCTTTACAATTCCAACGGTCAAGGTCATTTACTGGCCATTGTCCTGGATGGCCCAGATTCAGTATTTTAAACTGGTTGGTTGAATGAATCCAAATTACATGTGGAGCTTTGGGTTGATTAAGAAATAGATCAGCTCTAACTGTGATTTGTTGTGTAATAAATCACAGTTTGGAGGTCAGTTGTAAAGTAGACAAATCACGAGCGCGTAGCGCGCGTGATTTGTCTACTTACAACTGACCGACAAACTGTGATTTATTACACAACAAATCACTGGCTAGAGCTGATCTATTTCGATTCTAACACGCTGAAAATCGGCAATAATGTTGTTCTTCCCTTCAAAATCTCACAACTTTTCGCCATTCACAGAAGAAATCCCGCTAAAATTATCGACTGCAACACATTCATTTATATCCTTTTCTAATGTTTTTGATACGAGAAAATGACGTTACACCGTCTAACGTCAAGTAAATCGACTAGTGACGTCATAAATTTGCAGTTTTTAATGACGTCACACGTCACGCTCTTGCGAGTTGTGATTTGTTGCAGAATAAAACACAGTTATTTTGCATTGCCTATATAGGCGCGCTGTGTTAGAATTGCAACCAAATTACATGTGAAACCTCTGTGGGAAAGGGGAAACAAAAGTTTGTTCGTAAGCACTGAGTCACATAACCAATACGACCACCATGCTCTTATATGGTAAAAACAGTTAAAATATTTTCTTCCGGAACCCAATGACCTTCAGACTTGGTCTACAGAGTATACTTGGATCCCACCAAGTTTGTTCAAATGGTGATCTTTGTTTAACCTTGACCTGTTTTACGTCAAGGTCAAATTTGGCCATTTAGACGTTTGTATGGAAAAAAGGTAAAACAGTGGATTTTTTTTCTGATTCTTTTGTAGCCTGTGGCATCAGAATTGATATTTGCAATCAGCAAAATGGAAGTTTTTCAATTCCAAAGGTCAAGGTCATTTACTGACCTTTGTCCTGGATGACTTAGATTCAGTAGTTTTATATTCTTTCTCCACTAAAACTGCTGGGCTTATTGAAACCAAATTACATGAAGTGCCTCTATGGAATGAGGCAATGAAATGTTATTCATAGGATTGTAGTCACTAACCACGATGGATGCTATGCCTGTATATGGTAAAAACACAGGACCTCTGGGGAGCGCAGTGGCTCATGGGCTTCTTGTTTTTATTCCCCGACCGAATAGGTTCTATGGATATAGCGATCAGCTTGGCGTCCGCACGTCCGTCCGGTTGGCCGTCCGTCCATAGACGCAACCTTGTGATGGCCATAACTCCAATACCCTTTAAGATTCAATGGTGGTTCTTGGCAGCTGATACGACGTGTCGTGCGCAAGAACCAGAACTCTGGCTGCCATAGCTTTTGAGTTATCCCCCTTTTTAATAAAATAGAATGGCTACATTGTGATGGCCATAACTCCAATAGCATTTGAGATATATGGCCATGCTATGCTTGCTCCTGTAACATCAGAGTGCTGTATTAAGTCTTTCTGTACAAGGGGACCAATATGGTCCTGATTCGCTCATCTGATTCCAAGCTGACATATTTCTATTTTTAGCTCTGGTGACCATTTTTCTCATCAGAGCGGAATTTTTTTAGCCATTTTGGTAAATGGTCACATAAGCAACATTCCTACGAAGTTTGAATGATATAGAAGTTGTTTTTTATATTTGTTTCTATTTTTAGACATCTTGTCATCTGAGTCGAACAATTTTAGCGATTTTGGTAGGCAGTCACCAAAGCAACATTCCTGTTGGCCCAAGGGATTAAGAAATTTTAGCATTAAAAGCAAATTATTGGTGTTTTTTTTTTTTCTATTTCTAGCTTTGGCATCCATCTTGTTCATCGGAGAATAAGGGTTTAGCTATTTTGGAAGAGGGTCACCTAAGCAACATTCCTATGAAGTTTGAATAAAATTGGCCCAGGTGTATGGGAGGAGTAGTCGTCTAATGATTTTTCTATTTAGCTCTGGTAGCCAGCTTGTTCATCGGAGTGGAATTATTTTAGCTACTTTTGGTAGAGGGTCTCATACTTAACATTCCTATGAAGTTTGAATGAAATTGGCCCAGGGGTCTGGAAGTAGTTGTTTAAACATTTTTCTATTTTTAGCTCTTGCACCCATCTTGTTCATCGAAGCAGAACGATTTTAGCTATTTTGGTAGAGTGCCACCTAGGCAACATTCCTGTGAAGTTTAAGCGATATGGACCCAAGGGTTTAGTAGAAGTTAGTATTTTAATATAATTATTGACGTTTTTCTATTTTAGCAATTTTAGCTCTTTCGGTAGAGAGTCACATAGGCAACATTCCTAAGTGATATTGGCCCAAGGGTTAAGAAGGAGTTAACATTTTACGCAAAGTGTTGACTTTTTCTATTTTAGCACTGTCAGTCATATTGTTCATCAAAGCAAACCTATTTAAGCTATTTCGCTTGAGGGTCACCTAAGCAACATTCCTATGAAGTTTGAATTAAGTTAGCCCAGGTGTATGGGAGGAGAAGTCGTTTTGAAGATTTTCTATTTTTAGCTCTGGGGGCCATGTTGTTCATTGGAGAAGAAACATTTTAGCTTTTTTTTGGTAGTGAGCCACCTAGGCAACATTACTGTGGAGTTAAAGTGAAATTGGCCCAAGGGTTTAGGAGGAGTAAGCATTTTAAGCAAATTTACATTTTTCTATTTTTATTTATGGCTCTGGCAGCCATCTAGTTTGAATGAAATTGGCCCAGGGGTACTGGAAGAGTAGTCGTTAAAAGATTTTCTATTTTTATTTCTGGCGACCATCTTGTTCAACGAAGTGGAACGATTTTAGCTATTTTGGTGGAGAGCCACCTAGGCCACATTCCTAAGTGATATGGGCCCAAGGGTTTAGAAGGAGTTCACATTTAAGCAAATTGTTGACTTTTTTTAGCTCTTGCGACCATCTTGCTAAACGAAGTGGAATGATTTTAGCTATTTTGTTAGAACTACTAGAAAGCCACCTAGGCAACATTCCCATGAAGTTAAAATGAAATTGGTACAAGGGCTTAGGGGTAGTCTTTTAAGGGGAATGGGAACACCTGGCAGATTTTTCCGCCATTTTTCAAAGGGAGACAACTTTCGGGACTTCCTGTTCGCTTTTCTATAAGCCCTGATCCACTGAAAAAGGGGTCAACTCTTAAAGGAAAGAATTTGCTCCATAGGAGCAAATTCTTTCCTTTAAGAGTTGACCCCTATTGACATGGGAGACAAAAATACTTTTGCAGGAGTTGCTTCCCCTGCAGGTGTTCCCATTCCCCTTAATAGTAGTCTTTTAAAGCAAATTGTTGGCGACGGTCGTGGGACGACGAAAGACCACAATGGCTCACCATGAGCACTTTGTGCTCATATGAGCTACATGTAAAACCACTGACTGGCTCACCCACTGGGACATTGGCAAACCGTGTAGACCCAGATCAGATGCCCCAGAATGCAGCATCTGATCAGGGTCTTCAAGGTCTGCTTAAAAAATGCAATTTTTTGGCTTAATCCAATTGTTTAGAACCATCTTCCCAGCCCTACTCTCAGAGACAATTGACCTACTAGTGCTGTCAGTGCTTTCCTCTTTAACCCAATGTAAGCTAGTGGACTCTTCCATTGCTATATGTTAGACAAGTCTATTTGTCATATAAGGAGTGTCTGTTTGTTTGATTTGAGGTTTAACGTCTCCGTCAACACTTTAAGGTCATTTTGGAGACGTTGCTTCCAATTTTGTGGGACTTTTACCCGACATTGAGATGAAATGACAACTCAAGCCCTGTCGCCCAATGAAACTAATAGGGTTTATAAGCATGGACGGCCCGACTCGTGCGCACCGCTTTGCCTGGGCAGGCTTAGATCCTCTAAGCGGTTTACCAGTACTCGTGTGCGGGTCGGATTCAGCACTGCGTGGAAGCATCATGCAGCCCATATATTTCTTCAAGGCCCGGTGGGCGGGGGCCCAAAATGAGTGTCAGGCCTATTGTTTTGTTTTTATTCTATTTTTGACGGCACATTGTTTTAGCAAATAGTTTTGCGGCGTCTGATCTGGGCTGCGCTGTTTGCCAAGGTACCGGTTTCCCCGCATACAATGGGAAGTCACTGTATAAATGCTCTTCTATGCAGAGCATTTATACATGGACTTGCTTACAAAAACAAGAGTGGAGCGCTTTGGTGCAGTGGTAGCGCATAGGATTTTTGATCGAGAGGTTGCGGGTTCGATCCTCACGCTGTGTTGTGTCCTTTGGCAAGACACTTCATCCGTATTGCTTAGACTGTACTGGTTACCACCAAAGAAGTCCAGATGTGAGCGAATAGCAGTGATAGGAGAAAGAGAAAAAAGAGGTCCATCATGGACCTAACTCGCCTACTTGAGTCAAGATGTATTACCATGAGATCATCAATTTGATGCCTTTAATTTTTTGGTCAGTGAAGCAGAACCATATTAGCAATTCTTGTAGAATTTTGTGAACTGTTTTATAAACTGAGTCACTAGCTTCACAAAACATGTCATTTGATTTTTTTTCTTTCTATTCTAAGATGTAGCAGCCATCTTGTTCAGTGGAGTGGAAACAGTGGACTGGAACCGTTTTAACAATTCTGGTACAGAGGAACATTTCTGTGAAATTATTTTGAAATCCAGGCATTGGCTTGAGATTTCACTTTGGCCATCTTTTTAACCCATTAAATGCCAATCACGACAATTGTCATCTGCTGTTTACTTTTAAAGCCATTTTTGCAAAGTAGGAACCCAAATCAGACTGCTCCTCTAGGAGCAGTCTGATTTGGGTCCACACTGTTTGTCTGTAAGCAAAAATACTTTTTAAAACAGTTGCAAACTAGAAATGTGTCAATACAACACAAATGCCCCCGCCCAGGGACCTACCTCACGCCCCACCCCCCATCACCTCTTAAGGTCATGCGGTAGGGGCGGGGTTATGGCTGAATGAAACTTCTGACATATATCTATCATAATTCCAAACATGTAGCAAATCCATCACTTGTTTCCAGAAATATGAGGTCTCAAAAAATATAATATAAAAAATTTCTATGTCTGTGACCTTGACCTTCAGTTAAGGGTGGGGGTATGGCTCAATGAAACTTTGGACCTGCAACTATTGTCATACCAAATTTGAAGCAAATCCATTATAGAGTTTGGAAAATATAAGCTATTAACATACCTAATTTTGAAAAATTCTATGTCTGCGACCTTGCCCTTGAAGTCATAGGCATGGGTGGGGGTATTACTGCATAAATCTTTGGACATGCATCTATCATTAACCCATATATGCCTAGTGGCCCTTTTTTGGGACGTTGGCAAACAGTGTAGACCCAGATCAGACGCCGCATAACGCGGCGTCTGATCTGGGTCTACACTGTTTGCTCAAAGAACATACATTTTTGTACAACTTACATTAAACAAAACAAATCTGACACCCCTATAATTGAAAATGGACAACTCCAAATTTATAAGATGGAAGATTCCATTGTCATATATGGGTTAAACCAAATATGAACCAAATGAATCATAAAAGTTAAAGTTCAACGTGGTACAAATACCTTAACCTGAGTGTTAAACATTAAAAATTTCTAAGTCCGTGACCTTGACCTTGAGACCATGGGAAGGTGTGGGAGTATTGCTGGATAAAACTTTGGACCCATATCTATCATCATACTAAATAAAAACCACATCCATTGCAAGGTTAGAAAAATATGAGCTCAAGTTCTACCCTGACAAAAACCTTAACCTGAGTCTTAAACATTAAAAATTACTAAGTCCGTGAACTTGACCTTGAGACCATGGGTAGGTGTGGGGGTATTGCTAGATAAAACTTTGGACCCATATTGTATCTATCATCATACTAAATATAAATCACATCCATTGCATGGTTTGAAAAATATGAGCTCAAGTTCTACACTGACCAAAAACCTTAACCTGAGTCTTAAACATTAAAAATTTCTAAGTCCGTGACCTTGACCTTGAGACCATGGGTAGGTGCGGGGGTATTGCTGGATAAAACTTTGGATCCATATCTAACATCATACTAAATATAAACCACATCCAGTGCATGGTTTAAAAAATATGAGCTCAAGTTCTACCCTGACCAAAAACCTTAACCTGAGTCTAACAGGATTACGTACGTACGTACGTACACTTTCGTACGGAAAACCTAAAAACGATATGCCCCCGGCATCATACGATGCGGGGGCATAAAAAATCAGCAGACAACACAAGCAGACAGCATTTTCAGATGTAGTTTTTCTCTGCGTCTTAAGGGTTATGTTGAGTGGATCGAATTTAGCAATTTTGGCGCAGGGCTATGAGAGTGGCATTTTTGTAGTTTTTTTTTATTATTTTGAAATTCACACAATGGCTTGGGAGATATTATTTTTTTCTATTTAAGCCCTGGTGACAATCTTGTTCAAAACAGTGGAACCATTTAGTGATTATTGTAGAGGGCCGTGAAAGGAAGTCATTTTTGTGAAATTATTTTGAAATCCAGTCAATGGCTTGACAGATGGTTTTATTTTCTATTTTTAGTTGTTCAGTGGTGAGGAACCATTTTATCAATTGTGAGGAACATTTCTGTAAAAAAAAATATTCTGAAATTCAGCCATCAGCTTGAGAGATTCTTTTTTAAATCTCTTGTAGCCATTTGGTATAGGTAAAAATATTTTGAAATTGAACAATTGGCTTTGCAATGAGATGTCATTTAGGTTTTTTTTTTCTACTTTTAGCTCTGGTGGACATCTTTTTCAATGGAGTGGAATCATTTTAGCAATTTTGGGGAAGGGCTGTAATCATGTGTGAAATTCTTCTGAAATTGGCTTACTATTTTAGGAGAGGTCATTTGAAGAAATTGTTGATGACAGATAGATGGATGGACTTAGGACACATATTTTTTTCCTCACCCATTGGGGCTTGGAGAAATAGATTGGGTTGCCTGATGCTTCCATGCAGAGCTGAAACTGATCGCACATGAGTACTGGCAAACTGCTTAGATGGACTAAACCTGCCCAGGCAAAGTGGTGCAAGTCAGAACGTCCAGTGCATATAAGCCCTATTGGTTTCATTGGGCAGCTTGGATTGAGATGTGATTTCATCTCAGTGTGCGGTAGAAGTCCCACAAAATTGGAAGCAACATCTCCAAAATGACCTAAATAGTACTGACGGGGATGTTAAACCTCAATCAAACAAACAATGGGACACATTGCAATCATAATAACATCTTAATCATCTTATCCCATTTTGTACCAGAAAATCCAAAACTGGTAGTTGGCAAACAGTGCAGGCCCAGATCAGATGCCACATTCTGAACTTTTCAGCCCCTTTCCAATTAGGTTTTGAAGAAAACACAACCTGACACCCCTTAATTTTTAAATGGACTCCAGCTATATATAAAGTGGGAGATTCAATATGGTACTTGTTTGTTTGATTTGAGGTTTAACGTCCCCGTCAACACTGTATAGGTCATTTTGGAGACATGGCTTCCAATTTTCTGGGACTTTTACCCGACACTGAGATGAAATGACATCTCAAGCCCTGTCGCCCAATGAAACCAATAGGGTTTATTAGCATGGACGGTCCGCCTCGCACCACCGTTCCTGGACAGGCTTAGATCCTCTAAGCTGTTTACCAGTACTAGTGTGCGGGCCGGATTCAGCTCTGCGTGGAAGCATCATGCAGCCCATATATTTCTTCAAGCCCCTATGGGCGGGGGCCTTCAATTTGGTACAAAAAGGGTTAAGCTCCGGTGAGTTAAAAACCCATTGAACCAAGTTTAAACTTGGGTAGGAATGAAAACAGTAGAACGTATCAAGTAGACTGATTTAATGGCACAGCAAAACCATTCTTGATGGATACTATGAATATATATATTATTTCATGAATTAAAATATTAACAATAATTCCCCTGAATTTTGATAAAAAAAAATGACTAACATGTAAAAGCATTTATTTTTCGTTTTTAAAGAACATGTATACATGTATGTGTAGAAAAAAACATTCATCTTTTTTTTTCTTTTGAAGCATAAAGAACTGTTGTTTTCTTTCGAATAAAAATAAACATTACTTAACAAGTTCAAAAGTCAAAACCGATAAGAACTACATGTATTTCAATCAAACCATCATTACTATTTAAATATTTAGTCACCTATACCATGTACCTAAATCATTATCCTAAAACTTGAACAAGGTCATTCATTAAAAATCTGGGTCCAGTTGTTCAAAGCATTGTTAGCTTAACAAGCCCATTAGTGGTCAAGTTGTTAACTGTTCTAGAAAGTACAATATCTAAAATAGTGTTATTTTTGCTGAAAAATGTGAGCAGCTTTTGCATTTGCAAAAGCTGCTCACATTTTTTCAGCAAAATATTAGCATATTTCCCATATTAAATGAAGTTGTAACCATACGGGCTCAGTTGTTCATATCTAATGATGTCGTTAACGTATTGTTAAAACTTTGATATGGCAAATATATTAATATTTTTACTGAAAAAAAAGGTCAGCTACTCATTTTTTTCAGCAAAAATACCATTGTGTTAAATACTGTAATCGCTAGAACTGTTAATGTTTTCACTACTGACAATTAGGCTAACAATGCTTTGACCTACTGGACCATGCGGTAAGAATGTTAAGTAATGTAAACCGAAAAGATCGGTCTGGTTTCAAGACTATGAATCTTTTTTCATGCTCACCTCATTTCAGCCTGGGATGTGTCATCCTTGTAAATACAGTAAAATTACTATATTAAGACCACCTTTGGGACTGTTCAAAAGTGGTCTTTAAGACCACTTTTGAACAGCTCCAAAGGTGGTCTCTCACCAGAGGGCACTGTATGCAGAAAATACAAAGAAAGAATAACTGCAACCTCTAAATATAGCAAAATTAATCTTAATTTTTGGTGGTCGTAATAGAGGCATTTCACCGTACAGTACTTAGATTCTGACAATTATTGGCATTTAAATATTTATAAGGATGCCAAGTGTACTTTTCTCTTGATATGGCCCATAATGGGCATATAAATCGTTTGACTGTATTGAGCATGAAAGGTGATAACCTCAGTGCCTGATCTTGAGCTACCTATTTATCCATACTTACTTGCCTCATGTTAAACTAAAGGTAATTTACACATAATGGTGTTGGTATTGAATATTATATCATTAACCCCTTATCCTGCTGAATATTCAATTTATGACTTTGAACCAATCAGATTACTTGGTGTAATGTATTCCTACAAATTCATAAACTGAATGTCAAACAGTGTAGATCCTGATCAGATCTGGATCTACACTGTTTGCAAAGATAGGGGTTGTCATGAACAGCTGGATAAGGGTCAACAAATTATGGATGATATTCGTCTATAAACAATCTTTTTACAAAGGAATAAAGCCTTAAGGACCATAAGACATATATTTTTGTCTCTTTTATCTTGATGCTTTTATCAATAGGTGTCTCCTCTTGACTCTTTCTTTATCCTGCTGAATAAATTAATTAAGCCACACCCATTTCAGACTATCAACCAATCAAATTACTTACTTTATATCATGTATTCCTTAAAGTCACTATCTGCATGACAGTGTAGAGCCTGATCAGATATAGAAGCCATCTAATCTGGATTTACACGATTTGCAAAGGTTAAGCGAGATATGGGTTAAAGGAAAGAATTAAATTCTTTCCTTTAAGAGTAGGCCCCCTTTTGGAAGCATCCACGTGTTAAAATATAACCTTTCAAGGGTCCAGAAAAAACATTTATCAATTTTGTCCTTTAGCGATTTGGCACCAAACCTAGATTGCAGGTGCTCCTTCATCAATGCAGTTCTAAAGAGCAGCCAGTCTTGATTTTGTTCTTTTTTAGCAAGGGTAGGAGAAATTAAACCTGGGGCCAGTTGTTCAAAACTAACGACACTGTTAGTTGACATATTGTTAAAACTTTTATCATTTAATATGGCAAATATGCAAGTATTTTTGCTGAAAAAATGTGAGCAGATTTTGCAATTGCAAGAGCTGCTCACATTTTTCAAGCAAAAATACCAAAATTTTAGATTTTGTACTTACTAGAAGAGTTAACAAACAATATGACCACTGACGAGCGTGTTGACCTAACGATGCTTTGAACAACTTGGGCCCTGTACAAAATAGGATTTACTAGGGTATTCATCTAACAGAATTGAACAGGAAGTCCTGAGAATTGAACAGGAAGTCCCGAAAGTTATCTCCCCTATGAAAAAAAAAAACAAACCTATCCTAAGCTACTGGTGAATGATTCCATTTGTTATTAATGGACAGGAGGAAAAGAAGTCATATTTATAAGAGCTAATTAAAGGAAACCTGGCCCTGAGATTATAAAACTTATTTCATGCTCAAATCAACTGAGAGTAGTTTTTCTAAGTGGGTCAGGCTTATTTTTCGTTCTTATTCCATTTTTGACAGAAAATTCTGTTAGCGAATAGTGTGGGCTCTGATCATATGTCGCAGATCTGGGCCTGCACTGTTTGCCAAAGTACCGGTACCCCTTTTGGGGTTTCCCGCATGCAATGGGTTAAAATATCAACATATGAGGATTTTTTTATGTTTGTATCAGTAGAGATATGGTTGTCCTGCTCATAAATATTAAAATGACAACAATCATTGGTAGTTTAATATTGATGAGCATGACAACTTTCATGCTCAAACGAGATAAGCCTGTAAGAAAGTCTCATAACCTCAGCCTTGGCATTTTACACATAATATTATTACAAGTATTATACATTAATCATTCAAAAACATGTAATATACAACAACAGTTGCACAATTTATACAGTCATAAACAAGAAACTAAAAATATATCAACTACAGACATCCTGTCAATTTACAGAGGTTTGACAACTACACAATGTTCGTTTATACAGCTATACAATCTTGAGACAATTACACAACTGGAAATAACCTGGGCCCACCTGTCCAAAGCTTTTTTAGCTTGACAAACTCCTTATTTGGTTGCAATGTTAACTGTTCTAGTGTGTTCAAAATCTAACAAAGGTATTTTTGCTAAAAAAAAAAGAGGACCAAGCTGGTCCTGTATCGCTCACCTGAGCTAACAGATTCAAAGTTTCAGGAAGTGCCAACCTCTACTGAAGGATTTATGGGAGAACATGGTGATGACAGGGTAAGCATTTTCTGCAAATCAAGCAGAATGTTACTCTATGATAAATAGGCTGATCTCACCGGTTTTCAAACTCATTCTAGCTTTTATTCTTGACTTGCTAAAAAGATCCGATATAAACTGAAGGGGCTATGGTGATGACAAGTTCAAAAATAAGCAATTCACTGCTGCAATCAAAGGGATGTTACTCTGTGACAAATAGGCAAACCTCATGAGTTTTCAAACTCCTCCGAGCTTTTCTGCCTGACTTACTTGTTTTACTTGTTTGTAAGTTTCATGAAGATCCAATCAAAACAGAAGGGGTAGCAGTGATGACCAGGTCGAAAATAGGCATTTTCACTAATCAAAGGCACGTAACTCTATGATAAATGTGCCGACTTGGACGTGATTCGAACTTGTCCGAGATTTCATCCCCAGCCGCCTTACATATAAGTTTCAGAAAAATCCGATCAAAACTGAAGGGGCTACGGTGATGACAAGGTCAAAATTTGGCATTTTCAGCAATCAAAGGGATGTTACTCTATGATAAATGGGCCGACTTGGCCAGTTTTCGAACTCATCCGAGGTTTTATCCCCAGCCAACTTACATATAAGTTTCAGAAAAATCCGATCAAAACTGAAGGGTCTACAGTGATGACAAGGTCAAAAATCAACATTTTCAGCCATCATAGGGATGTTACTCTATGATAAATGGGCCACCTTGGCCAGTATTCGAACTCATCCGAGCTTTTATCCCCAGCCACCATACATATAAGTTTCAGAAAGTTCCAATCAAAACTGAAAGGGCTACGGTGATGACAAGGTCAAAAATTGGCATTTTCAGCAATCAAAGGGACGTAACTCTATGATAAATGGGCCGACTTAGCCGGTTTTCCAACTCATCCGAGTTTTTATCCCTAGCCACCTTACATATAAGTTTCAGAAAAATTCAATCAAAACTGAAGGGGCTACCGTGATAACAAGGTCAAAAACGGCATTTTCAGCAATCGAAGGGATGTAACTCTATGATAAATGTGCCGACTTTGCTGGTTTTCAAATTCATCCGAGGTTTTATCCCCAACCACCTTACATATAAGTTTCAGAAAGATCGTATCAAAACTGAAGGGGCTGCGGTGAGGACAAGGTCGAAAATCGGCATTTTCAGCAATCAAAGGGAAGTAACACTATGTTAAATGGGCGGACTTGACCGGTTTTCGAACTCATCCGGGCTTTTATCCCCAGCCACCTTACATATAAGTTTCAGAAAGATCCCATCAAAACTGAAGGGGCTACTGTGATGACAAGGTCAAAAATCGGTATTTTCAGCAATCAAAGGGATGTTACTCTGTGATAAATGGACCAACTTGGCCGGTTTTCGAACTCATCCAAGGTTTTATCCCAAGCCACCTTACATATAAGTTTCAGAAATATCTGATCTAAACTGAAGGGGCTACCGTGATGACAAGGTCAAAAATAGGCATTTTCATCAATCAAAGGGACGTAACTCTATGATAAATGGGCAGACTTGGCCGGTTTTCGAACACATCCGAGTTTATATCCCCAGCCACCTTACATATAAGTTTCAGAAAAAACGATCAAAACTGAAGGGGCTACCGTGATGACAAGGTTAAAAATCGCCATTTTTAAGCAATCAAAGGGATGTAATTCTATGATAAATAGGCCGACTTGGCCGGTATTCGAACTCATCCGAGTTTTTATCCCCAGCCACCTTACATATAAGTTTCAGAAAGATCCGATCAATACTGAAAGGGCTAAGGTGATGACAAGGTCAAAAATCGGCATTTTCAGCAATCAAAGGGACGTAACTCTATGATAAATGGGCCGACTTGGCCGGTTTTCGAACTCATCCGAGGTTTTATCCCAAACCACCTTACATATAAGTTTCAGAAAGATCAGATCAAAACTGAAGGCGCTACGGTGATGACAAACATTTTCCCATAGTAAGTCTATGGGACCTTGTGGTTGCCATAGGAACCAAAGTTATAGAGCGATTTCGAAAAAAAGTTTATGTCATCAATGCCCCACCAGAGGCATGCTACAGATGAGAAATGATTAAGATCAGCGTGCAGGCTGCAGAGATATAGCTGCTCAAAAGTGTGGACGGACGACGGACGGACGGACGACGGAGGACCCACTATACTATAAGCTCCCCTGGAGCCTTCGGCCCAGGTGAGCTAAAAAGAGAGTGGCTTTTGCAATGCTAAATCTTCTCACTTTTTATCAGCAAATACAATGTATATGAGTTTTTGCCATGCTGAATGGGTGAAGTTACAAAACCTCATGTAACAACTTTTGTTTGCTTTGAACAACTGGGCTCTGTATATCAGGGCCCAGTTGTTCAAAACATCGTTAGCTTAACCCTTTTTGTACCAAATGAAATCTTCCTCCTTATATATTGCAGCAGTTCATTTTGAAATTTAGGGTTGTCAAGTTGTGTTTTCTTCAAAATTTATTTGGGAAATGGCTTAATTTTTTGCAAACAGTGTGGGCCCTGATCAGATGCCGCGTTATGTGGTGTCTGATCTCGGCCTGCACTGCTTGCCAAGGTACCCCTTTAGGGGTTTCTGGTACTGAATGGGTAAATAAGCTTGTAAGTGGTCAAAATGTTAACTGTTCTAGTAAGTACTATATCTAATACAGTGGTATTTTAGCTGAAAAAAGCTTTTTCAGCTAAAATATTAGTATATCTGCCATATTAAATGATCAAAGTTTTAAATATATTAACTAATGAGGTCCTTAGTTTTAAAACAAGAGGCTCAATGAGCCTAAACCGCTCACCTGAGGAACTTAAGTTTTAACAATTCACAGACTTGACTACTAAATCTGCTAATAGAATCCAGCCCATTGACCCTTACAGGATATAAGTCATCATTATTGCATTGCATTCCAAGTCTGAGACTTCTAGCTTCTATAGTTCCTGAGAAATCTTTGACGAAAATTTAACATTGGTCAAAATGGAGAGAAAGAAGAATGAAAGAACAGATGAACAAATAAGCTGAGAAAGCCCAATGTCTCTTACACAAAATAAGTCATCATTATTCTATTGAATACCAAATTTGATGCTTCTAGCTTTTATAGTTCCTGAGAAATCTTTGATTAAAAATTTAACATTGGTCTATTATCTCTATATGGAGAGAAAGAAGAATGAAGGAACAAATGAACCAGACTAGCTCCAAAACCTAATAGAGCCTTTCCCCTTGCCCAATGGTGCTACACATAAAATTTAAACAAGATTGGTCGACTGCCTTCTGAGATATGCTTCAATGAAAGTGTGGACGACGGATGGACGGACGACAGACGACGGACTCCGGAGCCTTGGTATACTATCAGCTCACTGGAGCCTTTGGCTCAGGTGAGCTAAAAGTTCAAGTCGCTATTTCTGTCACAACATTTTCCCTACGTTAAGTCTATGGGCAAATTTTTTTGTCTCTCAAGGTCAAGTAACTCCGAGGTCAGTATTCCGATTCGGCCCAAAATCGAACTTAACCGAGATTTTATGCCTGTCCTCTTAACCTGCAAGTTTGAAGCTGATATGAATAAAAATAAAGTTGCTATCGTGGTCACAACGTATTTTTTTATGCTCAAGGGCAGGTAACTCCAAGGCAAATATTCCGATTCGGCCCAAAATCGAACTTAACCGAGATTTTATGTCTGTCCTCGTTACCTGCAAGTTTGAAGCTGATCTGAAAAAATTCAAGTCGCTATCGTAGTCGCAACATTTTCCCTAATTAAGTCTATGGGCAAATTTTTTGTCGCTCAAGGTCACGTAACTCCGAGGTCAATATTCCGATTCGGCCCAAAATTGAACTTAACCAAGATTTTATGCCTGTCCTCGTTACCTGCAAGTTTGAAGCTGATATGAATAAAAATAAAGTTGCTATCGTGGTCACAACGTATTTTTTCATGCTCAAGGGCAGGTAACTCCAAGGCAAATAATCCGATTCGGCCCAAAATCGAACTTAACCGAGATTTTATGTCTGTCCTCGTTACCAGCAAGTTTGAAGCTGACCTGAAAAAAATTCAAGTCGCTATCGTAGTCACAACATTTTCCCTATGTAAAGTCTATGGGCAAATTTTTTTTTTGTCGCTCAAGGTCATGTAACTCCGAGGTCAATATTCCGATTCGAACTTAACTGAGATTTTATGCCTGTCCACGTTACCTGCAAGTTTGAAGCTGATCTGAATAAAAATAAAGTTGCTATCGTGGTCACAACGTATTTTTTTATGCTCAAGGGCAGGCAACTCCAAGGCAAATAATCCGATTCGGCCAAAAATCTAACTTAACCAAGATTTTATGTCTGTCCTCGTTACCTGCAAGTTTGAAGCTGATCTGAAAAAAATTCAAGTCGCTATCGTAGTCACAACATTTTCCCTATGTTAAGTCTATGGGCAAATTTTTTGTCGCTCAAGGTCACGTAACTCCGAGGTCAATATTCCGATTCGGCCCAAAATCGAACTTAACCGGGATTTTATGCCTGTCCTCGTTACCTGCAAGTTTGAAGCTGATCTGAATAAAAATAAAGTTGCTATCGTGGTCACAACGTATTTTTTCATGCTCAAGGGCAGGTAACTCCTAAGTGTATGATCCGATTCTGCCAATTATCGAACTTGACCGAGATTTCATGGCTGTGCTGGTTATCTGTAAGAATGAAGCCAATCCGAACAAAATTGAAGCAGCTACAGTGATGACAACATTTTCCCCATGTTAAGTCGATAGGCAATTTTTCGGGCGCTCAAGGGGACGTAACTCTTGAGTGAATTATCTGATTCGGCCCAAAATCGAACTTGACCGAGATTTTATGCCTGTACTGGTCATCTGCAAGAATGAAGTCGATCAGAAAAAAAATGACGGAGCTAAAGTGATGACAAGCTTTTTCCTATGTGAAGTCTATGGGAGCTAGATGTTGCCATGGCAACCAGAGTTCCACTCAGATCTGCCTGAAAACCTAATGAAGCCTTTCCACTTGCCCAATAATGCGACACATGAAATTTGATCAAAGTTGGCCAAGTAGTCTTTAAGATATACATTTTTGAAATTCCCATTAACCCAAATGCAAAAAACACACAAGGGCAGGTAACTCCTAAGAGAATGATCCGATTCTGCCAGTTATCGAACTTGACCGAGATTTCATGGCTGTGCTGGTTATCTGCAAGAATAAAGCCAATCTGAAAATAATTGAAGCAGCTACGGTGATGACAACATTCTCCCCATGTTAAGTCAATAGGCAATTTTTTCAACGCTCAAGGGCACGTAACTCCTGAGTGAATAATCCGATTCAGCCCAAAATCGAACTTGATCGAGATTTCATGCCTGTCCTCGTTATCTGCAAGAATGAAGTCGATCAGAAAAAAATTGACCGAGCTAGAGTAATGACAAGCTTTTTCCTATGTTAAGCCTATGGGAGCTCTTTGTTGCTGTGGCAACCAGAGTTCTCGTCCGATCTGCACGAAAACCTAATACAGCCTTTCCCCCTACCTGATGATGGTTCATATGAAATTTGATCAAGGCCGGCCCACTGGTTCCAGAGATATACTTCATTGAAAGTGTGGACGACGGACGACGGCTCGTGGTATACTAATACCTCACATGAGCCTTCGGCTCAGGTGAGCTAATGGCCCCAGGAAAAACATATACTCATGTTTTAAACTAAATATATATAAATCTCCTTGTTATTTGATTTTGCAATGTTTCAACTAGATGCTGTTGATTCTGTACAGGTTTTTGGTATCATATTCATGTACCAAAGGAACTTTAATGACTCTAAGAGGGATGGAGTGTTCCTCATGGCCGATTCCAACTCTTTCTTGAGATACTAGGAATTTTTCCCATAACCGAGGACAACAACATGCTAGGAATGGTTTAGGGAAATGTTTGCATACTTATTCTTCAATATGTGTGTTGTGTGTATTCGTTATGTTGTGCGTACTCTATGAGTACCTACAGCATACACACAGCACATCTTTATTTAACCCACTGTATGCGGGTAACCCCATAAGGGGTACCTTGGCAAACAGTGCAGGCCCAGATCAGACGCCGCAGAACGCAGCCTGATTAGAACCTGAACTATTTGCTAACAGAATTTCATCAAAAATTGAATGAAAATGAAACCAGAGGACCAGTGGTCCTGAACCGCTCACCTGTCTGGTGACAATTTTCCTACTTAATTTCACTTAAATTGGCTCAGCAGTTTTGGAGAAAAAAATATCTGAAATATGGATCCTGAATGACCTTGGTCCAAGGCCAATGAATGACCTTGACCTTTCTCACCCATAGACCTTCATGTATTCAGTTACTTTACCTGATCTACAAACTTTGGTGACACTGTCTTCAATGGTTTCCTATAAATCCATTATTTTCACTTTGCCCCATGCAAAAGCCTAAGTCGGCAAATTTGACATTGCTGTAAAATAGGTCAAGGTCAACCCAGGGTCACCAGTTGTACAAACCATGATGGGCCCGAGTACCATATGCTACATGCCAAGTTTCAAGGCCACTGGCGTTATGGTTCTGGAGAAGAATATTTTTGAAGGCTTTTTACCATATATGGGCATGGCGGCCATCTTGGGTCTAAGGCCAATGAATGACCTTGACCTTTCTCACCCACAGATCTTCATGTATTCAGTTACTTTACCTGCTCTACCAATTTTGGTGACACTGTCTTCAATGGCTTCCTATAAATCCATTATTTTCACTTTGCCCCATGCAAAAGCCTAAGTCGGCAAATTTGACATTGCTGTAAAATAGGTCAAGGTCAACCCAGGGTCACCATTTGTACAAACCATGATGGGCCCGAGTACCATATGCTACATGCCAAGTTTCAAGGCCAATGGCCTTATGGTTCTGGAGAAGAAGATTTTTGAAGGTTTTTTACCATATATGGGCATGGCGGCCATCTTGGGTCTAAGGCCAATGAATGACCTTGACCTTTATCACCCATAGATCTTCATGTATTCAGTTACTTTACCTGATCTACAAATTTTGGTGACACTGTCTTCAATGGTTTCCTATAAATCCATAATTTTCACTTTGCCCCATGCAAAAGCCTAAGTCGGCAAATTTGACATTGCTGTAAAATAGGTCAAGGTCGACCCAGGGTCACCATTTGTACAAACCATGATGGGCTTGAGTACCATATGCTACATGCCAAGTTTCAAGGCCACTGGCCTTATGGTTCTGGAGAAGAAGATTTTTGAAGGCTTTTTACCATATATGGGCATGGCGGCCATCTTGGTCATGTGATCCAGACCCCGCGAACAAACTTTCGTTCCCCCATCCCACTGAGGCTCCATATGAAATTTGGCTTTGATTGGCCCTGCAGTATAGGAGAAGAAGATCTTTGAAAATGGTGGACGGACGGACAACAGACGGACGGACGGACAATGGACCATGGCTATACTATAAGCTCACCTATGAGCCTAAAGGCTCAGGTGAGCTAAAAATCCATTATTTTTACTTTTTCCTATGCAAAAGCCTAAGTCAGCATATTTGACATTACTGTAAAATAGGTCAAGTTTAACCCAGGGTCACCATTTGAACAAATTATGATAGGCCCAAGTACCATATGCTACATGCCAAGTTTCAAGGCCATTGGCCTTACGGTTCTTGAGAAGAAGAATTTCGAAGTGTTTTTACCATATATGGACGTGGTGGCCATCTTGGTCATGTGATCTAGACCATATTGGCAGCTTTTCATTTGTTCAACTCCCAAAGGCTCCATATTGAATTTCACTTCAATTTGCTCAGTAGTTTCTGAGAAAAAATGTTTGACATATTGAACCTGCGTGACCTTGGTCTAAGGTCAATTAATGACCTTGACCTTTCTTACACATAGATCTTCATGTATTCAGCTACTTTACCTTATCTACTAATTTTGGTGACAGTGTCTTCAATGGTTTCCTAAAAATCCATTATTATCACTTTTTCCCATGCAAAAGCCTAAGTCTGCAAATTTGACATTGCTGTAAAATAGGTCAAGGTCAACTCAGGGTCACCATTTGTACAAACTATGATGGGCCTGAGTACCATATGCTACATGCCAAGTTTCAAGGCCATTGGCCTTACGGTTCTGGAGGAGAAGAATTTTTAAGGCTTTTTACCATATATGGGCGTGACGGCCATTTTGGTCATGTGATCTAGACCGTATTGGCATTTTTTCATTTGTTCAACTCACAAAGGCTCCATATTAAATTTTACTTAAATTGGCTCAGCAGTTTTGGAGAAAAAAATGTTTGAAATATGGATCCTGAATGACCTTGGTCTAAGGCCAATGAATGACCTTGACCTTTCTGACCCATAGATCTTCATGTATTCAATTACTTTACCTGATCTACAAATTTTGTTGACACTGTCTTCAATGGTTTCCTATAAATCCATTATTTTCAATATGCCCCATGCAAAAGCCTAAGTCGGAAAATTTGACATTGCTGTAAAATAGGTCAAGGTCAACCCAGGGTCACCATTTGTACAAACCATAATGGGCCCGAGTACCATATGCTACATGCCAAATTTCAAAGCCACTGGCCTTATGGTTCTGGAGAAGAAGATTTTTGAAGGCTTTTTACCATATATGGGCATGGCGGCCATCTTGGTCATGTGATCCAGACCCGCGAACAAGGCCAATGAATGACCTTGACCTTTCTGATCCATATACATTCATGTATTCAGTTACTTTACCTGATCTACAAATTTTGGTGACACTGTCTTCAATGGTTTCCTATAAATCCATTATTTTCACTTTGCGCCATGCAAAAGCCTAAGTCGACAAATTTGACATTGCTGTAAAATAGGTCAAGGTCAACCCAGGGTCACCATTTGTACAAACCATGATTGGGCCCGAGTACCATATGCTACATGCCAAGTTTCAAGGCCACTGGCCTTATGGTTCTGGAGAAGAAGATTTTTGAAGGCTTTTTACCATATATGGGCATGGCGGCCATCTTGGTCATGTGATCCAGATCCCGCGAACAAACTTTCGTTCCCCCATCCCACTGAGGCTCCATATGAAATTTGGCTTTGATTGGCCCTGCAGTATAGGAGAAGAAGATCTTTGAAAATGGTGGACGGACGACGGACGGACGGACGACGGACCATGGCTATACTATAAGCTCACCTATGAGCCTAAAGGCTCAGGTGAGCTAAAAATAGGCCTGACACCCCTTTTATGACAAATGGACTTGTCCAACATATAGCAATGGAAGAGTCCACTAGTACACAAAGGGTTAACAGATCAAAAATTATCCCCCGAGTCATCATCTTAATGTCTCCTGACCTGGCAACATGAAAAACCCTTAATGACTCAAACTATGCCCATCTTGAACAATTTTTCAGGGTCCAAACGGTGTAGACCCTGATGAGACACTGCAGAATGCAGTGGCTCATCAGGGTCTACACTGTTTTGCACTCATCTAGCTATTTTTAGACACATCACATAGTAAAATGTACCTGTTTAAATTTTATTTAGAACACCTATGGTAAATGTTGTGTAAAGTCTTACCGTATTTACCCTAAATCTAAATACTCAAACACAACTGGAGCCAAACCACCACTAAAACCTACAAGAAGGGTGTGATCAGCAAAGAATCGGATCAGCCTGGCCATCCACTATTTATGATCTGAGTTTCAGCTGAATGCATGAAACTTTTGGTCTCTCACCATCTAAAGAGCTGTCCGCCAAGACTGGCTACTCCGAATGTAAGCACAGGCTGAACGGATTGTTTGCTGTTGCAACATGGGGCAGTTTTTCAAGTTTAATGATGTTGTTAGTTAGCATATCATTCAAACTTCATATGCAAATTTTGCATCTGCAAAAGCTGCTCACATTTTTTCAGCAAAAATACCACAGTATTAGATATTTTGCTTACCAGAACAGTTAACAATTTGACCACTAACGAGCTTTGTGAGCTAACAATGCTTTGAACAATTCTTGTTTTTTGTGTGTGTGTGTGTGCTGCTCATATGTGCCTATGACTGCATATTAAGAGACATCTTTCTTTGTTCTGCGGAATTAATTTGCCACATCCCTTATTTGAATATCAGCCAATCAAATTCCTTGATCTAGTTATTTCTAAAAATTCATCAACTGAATGACAAACATTACAAATCCAGGTCAGTTGGCCTCCGATCTGGATTTACGCTATTTACAAAGGATGAGCGTATCCAGACTCAACAGGACAAGTGTTAATTATTTTGATTTCTATAACTAGGATGATGATCACATAAATTTTTCTTCTGCATACGAAGATTTTGGTAAATTTGTCTTAACCCTTAAACTGCCGAGAAAATTGCATCTTGAAATGTCGTCTGCTTATGTCGTCTGTTGAATCTTCTTGCAAACTTTTTAAAAATATTTTTGCATACAGGTAAACAGTGTGGACCAAGATCAGACTGCTCCTACAGGAGCAGTCTGATCTGGATCCACACTGTTTGCAACAATGTCTTTTAAAGTAACCGGAAGACGACAAAGCAGATGACAATTGTTGTGATTGGCATATTATGGGTTAAAAGGAGAAAAATACTTGGTTCATTTTCAGTTTTCCTCTAAGCATCATACTCACAAACAGAAGCATCAAGTTTGGGGTGGATGGGTGACGGGAGGATGTCATGTATTTTTTGGTATCCAACTGAAATTGGCTGACCGTTAATCGACCTTATATGTATTTATAGAGGGTAACACATTTAGTACTAGTACTAATCTTCCATGTGACCCTCTTTTCTCTGGGTAAGAACCAGTAGTAAGCAATGTGGATAAAGTCTCTTGCTCAAAAAAACAACACTTGGTGCTTGCACGGATCTAACCGGCTACCTCTCTATCTCAAATCCGATGCTTTACCACAGCACCACAGCGCTCCACAGTTGGGCAAGCCCTGCTGTCATTGTAGCAGGTATCGGTAATGGGGTCATTTTTCACTAATTTTTTTTCACATTTTTTTTTCTGTTTTTTCTTTTCTTTTCTTTCTTTTCACTTTTTTTCATGATTCTCCATTCTCCCTCTCTCTACTCTATTCAGCTTGGTTGAATAATTTATTGATTAGTATGTTTATAAACTTTATATTTATGTACATGTATCAAACTTTGTAATATGCATGTCAGAATCAGAATTGTTACTGGTGACACGTCAAATGACATTCATACACCAGGAAATTGACTTAAAATTGTCTAGCCATTTTCATGTGATTAACATTAAAATATCAGTTGTAACCATGTAGGAGAGGGGCCGAAACCAATGATGTGAGAACTTGTGGCCCAACCCCATAGCTTATTTTGCAATAAAATATTATCAAACTACTCTATTTTCAGTTATCTGACACAATTGCCCATCGGGGCTTGAAGAAATAGACTGGGCCACGCAGAGCTGAAACTGACTGAACCTTTGATTAGTGGGACTTAAACCCCAACACAAACAAACAAATACTCAGCTATCTCTTTTTTTTTCTCCCTTTTACTTGGAGACAATGAAAAGTGACTCTCAATGATGTATATGTGTGATTACCATAATGATCCTAAGAATTGGGACTGATAGGCCTCAGAAAACAGTGCAGACTGCTCCAGAGCAGTCTGATCAGGGTCTATACAGTTTCAGCAGTCTAATCAGGGTCTACACTGTTTGACAGATAGATCTAAGCAAACTGTGCAGACCTAGATCAGACTGCTCCTTCAGGAGCAGTCTGATCAGGGTCTACACTGCTTGCAATTCTGTTTGCACTTTTGGACTCTTTGCTGGATTGTAAAACAAATTTCGTGTACATGTATTTAAAATTACAGGAGAATTAAAGCAAGTCCTCAAGGTGTCCAAATTTTTTGGATTTTTACAGTATATCACATATCACATAATGAATCCTCTAATACCACAGCTTTAGAAAAGGAGGAGTACTGGGGATATTTTTTCTTATTTCTCCATAAAAAACAATATTACATGTACTTGTCAAAATGGCCTCATTTGGCCCCCGCCCATCGGGCCTTGAAGAAATAAATAGGCTGCATGATGCTTCCACGCAGAGCAGAATTAGAGGATCTAAGCCTAACCAGGCAAAGCGGTGCGAGTCCGACCGTCCATGCTTAAAAATCCTATTGGTTTCATTGGGCGACAGGACTTGAAATGTCATTTCATCTCAGTGTCAGGTAAAAGTCCCACAAAATTGGAAGCAACATCTCCAAAATGACCTATATAGTGTTGACTGGGATGTTAAACATCAAATCAAACAAACAAACAAAATGGCCTCATTGAGCCAATTCTAACAAGTATCCACAGCATATGTTTTTAACAAGAAATAAAGACAAGAGTTTCGCTGAAGGCTATGTTCTGCCTGTTATTGTAGATATTGAGAAATGGACTTGAACATTTGAACATTGAAGCTAGCACTGACACAAATGTTTGTGGATTGACAGATGGTAGAATGAACAAATGGACAGGAAACTGGACTCCTATACAGTGCCATGCATATGAGGGGAATGGGAACACCTGGCAGATTTTTCCACCTAGGGAGATAATTTTCATAACTTCCTGTTCACTTTTCTATAAGCTCTGTCCCACTGAAAAAGGGGTCTACTCTTAAAGGAAAGAATTTGTTCCACAGCAGCAAATTCTTTCCTTTAAGAGTTGACCACTATTGACATGGGAGACAAAAATACTTTTGCAGGAATTGCCTCCCCTGAAAGTGTATTCATTCCCCTTAAAGCAGGCAAAACAAAATTATCTCTTATCTCCTTATCAAGCTATGCTCACAAAATGATACAGATACATGCAGCAGAACTTCAATGGCTCGAACTCCGATGGCTCGTTTACAATGGATGAGTCAAACTCATTCTTGAGTTCACAGGGAGTTCATCCAAATACAAAATACGGATAATTTAGGGAGATTTTCATCTTGCAAATGTATGCTGTGTGTACTCATTAGAATTGCCTCTATGAGGCAATTCTAATAAGTACACACAACATACATTTATAATACAGAACACCGAAAAGATATCCCACAATTATCTCCATTATACCTCCTGGTATGGCATGAATAGTAACCATCTGTGGCTCGAATTACCGCTGTCTCGAACAAATTTTCATGGCCCCAAAGGGGTTAGAGCCATAGAAGTTTGACTGTACTATCAAAATTCTGCATTAAAACCATTTATGAGTTCTGGACTGATTACTTCTACTTTCTCAGTCAAACTAGAGACAAAATGAGGTAAATGGAGAAAGAAAATATAAAAATATTTATGAGACACAATGACAGAATGAGTGAACATGACAAGGTTTGAGAATTCGTCAAATATTTTCATATGAAAAAAGTATAACCTGGGCTAAGCTGTTGAAAGCTAACAATGCATTAGTTTGCTTGTGATTATAACGGCCCAGACAACACAATTAAGGCCTTGCCAAGCCAGTCAGTTTACCTAACCACACTTGCAATGGGGGAGCCGTAACATAAGCAGTATGCAGTACAGTGCATATTCTTTCGCCAGAAACTGACAACTGCTGGTTACTGGCACATAATATCAGGGGCTATCTCATATTTTCTTTATTTCTGCTCAAAAACATAGATTGTGGGTACTCTAACGAGCACCAACAATCTATATTTCGAATAGAAAAAGGAAAAATATGTAACATTTTCATCTGAAAAATGCTAGTTCTAGAGACAAGAAGGACGTCATTTTAACGCACGGGTGCTTTAAATTTAATGAAGGGGTTTGTGATTGTAATATTTTTCACCATAAATGTTACTGAACTAAGTACCTGATTGAGAAACATTAAGTATATACACAGGCAGTCATATTAACAACTGGAGAATTTGTCAAGACTATTAACTCAGTCAGTTTTTTTTTTTAATACATCATATAAATATCTAAAATGACATGGCATGTTTTGAGTTTCAAAAGCTAACAGTACAAACATATATAAAACATTTGATTTGTCCAAACCGATGATTTCTGAACAAACATTTCTTTATGCATAAAAATCTGACAAACAAGATTAAGAATAAACATGGGTGACAATAACTGTTATTTAACATCTCAATAAAGAAGGCGACACATTAATGTAAAACATTATTTTTCACTGTAAAACTGACAATTTACCTGCCCAGATGACATTTTCATTACGAAATCACACCTTTTCAAATATACTGAAAATTTTACCACCAAAAAAGGAAAATTTTCCGATAAAAAAAAATCCCGATATTTTTCGAATTTCTGCTCAAAACATAGATTGTGTGAACTTTGTTAGAACTGTCTCAATGAGGCCGTTCTAACGAGTACCCACACTCTATGTTTTTGAGCAGAAATAAGAAAAATAGTGTAAACCCCCTTAAACCCCAGTTTTACTATATAACAGTGGGAGTTTAAGGGGGTCAAAATTATATAGGCGTGTTTGCTAGTTATCGCACACTTCAAGTGATAAGTGAAGTATTTGATGACAGGGATATAATTTTTCTTATTTCTCCACTCAAGACCGGCCCCGATAGCTCAGTTGGTAGAGTGTCCGCTCCGGGGAACGGGAGGTCTCGGGTTCGATCCCGGGCCGCGACATACCAAAGTCGTTAAAAATGGTACTAGCTGCTCTTCGTTTGGCACTCAGATTTACGGGGTAGAGCTAGGACTGGTCGATCCAGTGTCAGGATAATGTGACTGGGTGTGGTATCATGTAATGTGTCTGGGACATGATACTTCAGTGAGGCAGCACTATAAACGTGAGTATTGAGCTCCCTGTCGCAACCAGACACCGTCGTGATATGACTGAAAAATTGTTGAAAGCGACGTTAAACCCGAATTCACACACACACACTCTCCACTCAAGTGTAGAGTGGGGTACCCACCAGAAATGTCCACAGAGTACCAACATAATTTTTATGGACAACAGAAATATCATTTGAAAATATACCATAACCACTTTGTTGGATTCAGAAGCCAAAACCGTGTTTATAAAACAACTGTGTTATCCAAACAAAAATGCATAAATTACACAGAAATATGGCCATTCATGGTCATTTATCTATATAATCTATACACTTTTGGGATCCATCTTTAGAACTATTATATCCCAAAGCATATTTTAATGTGCTATGCATATTTCCGTGAACATCACAACCTCATTATAACATGGTTCATTTTAACAGTTTTGGATATAACATGGTTTCAAGATGGATCCCAAAAATGTATAGATTATACAGAAAAATGACCATAAACGGTCATTTTTCTATATAATCTATACATTTTTATTTGGGTATAACATGGTTGTTTGACTAACACTGTTTCTGCTTTGGACCCTAACAATAGTGTTAAAAAGTGGTTGGGGTGTACTCCCAATATATCTGTTCATTTCATGAGAGAAGAATAAAGGGACAGAGTTGAAGTACATGAAAGGACTATGCAGATAGCAAAGGCTCTGTGCATGGTCCTTCAGACTGGTCAGACTGTGTGGTTGTACAGGCTGATCTGAGCCTTTTATCATGGCATATCTCATTTGTGACCACTGGCTAATCAGAGCTGAAAGATAATCGATTATCAGTCTTGCTATTGTGATCGATAATCGAATAGCAATCACTTAAGCTTTGATCATAATTTTACCTTTCCAGCTTACTGTCTGAGCATGACTCTTACCATGTTATACTTTGCTGTTCAGTGTTCAGACAGACATGCCTGAGCAAACAGTGTAGACCCAAATAGGATGTTGCATTAAGTGCAGCCTCATCTGGGTCTACAGTCTTTGCCACTCATCCAGCTATTTTCAGACTCAACATTGGGCAGTAAATTGTACTTGTTCAAATTTTAGAACAAGTATGGTAAGGTGTTAAGGAGTCTGAATACTTTGGATAAATACATGTATGGTAATGTAACAGACACAGAAATCAAATATCCATAATTAGCAAATCAGTAACGAAGATATTCTTTGTGGAATTTATTCATCATTTAATCGATTATCCGATTAAGCGTGCCAGCCTTGTTGGCCAAGGTCATTTACTGGTAACAAACCAAAACCTTTGATACAATTAGGAAATTCTCTAACAACAATATACATAAGGAAATAACAAAATGTTTCAATAACTTAAAATTCTGCAAATCAGTCAAAAGTTTGCTAAACAGAAAACATCAGTGAGTGTACAAGCCTAGTGAATAAATAAAATTTGCCGCACCCATTTTTGACTTTCTTCGGATCACATTACTTAATGTAATGCAATTTATTTCTACAAATCGTCTAAGCTGAATGACACTGTCATTCAGTTAGACGATTTGTAGAAATAAATCTGATCGGGATCTTCACTCTTTGCAAAGGTAGGGGTTATCAAGTTATATGTGTGCTATGGATTAATAATACTTAAGATCATCAAGATTATATCTGTCTTAGCTGTGCCTGATAAATTCTTTTTTTTTTGGCACATACCCAATGATAAAACCCTATGCAAACAATAAAGACACGTGTCAGACTGCTCTAAAGGAGGTATTTAATTTGATGCTTATATACATTTACAATTTTTTTTTTAGCAGGACTTGAAAATTCTTTTCGTTCACTGATCATAGCAAGTGAAAATTTTGGAGGATGTGTAAAATTTCCCATGTAAATTTCCAAAATCTACATGCCCTGGGTCATAGAGGACAGTGAAATTTTGAAGAACTTTACAGCAATATAGAGACAACCCCCCCCCCACCCCCCTCCAAAAAAAAAACAAAAAAAAAAAAAAACAGGCAGAAACTGGATGTTCCTTGCATACACAACAAAAATATACACATTAACAGCAGTTGCTTTAAGTTTAAAAAATACATTATTGCTGTATTCTGAGTGAGTGAGTGTTTGAATTTTATGTCCCACCAACAGCTAAGGTCTTACGGAGACAGGACCTCTGTTTAAAGACTCCTCTGAAAGTCTGGAAAAGCCCAGGATCGATCCTGCGATCCCTGGTTAAAAGGCAAGTAGCGTAACCACTACACCACGGAGGCTTCTACTGTATTCTGAGTAATGTCTCTGTGGGTCAGTATTGTGAGTGCAGCTTATTTTTCATAATTGAGCCTGTCCAAGAGGTGCCAACAGCTGTGTGCAACTGCAAAGACTCAGCCTGCTCATGTGCACAGTCTTATCAGTCTCCACATGTTACTTGAATATCTGTGGATATGGGCTCAGTCATCGAAAATGAGTGATGACTTCAATCTGTGCTGGCCCCTAGGTTATAAAACTTTTATCATGCTCAACTCAGCTGACCATGAAATTTGTAATGCTCTTCACTATAAAAATACAAACAAATCGAACAATTTTCCTGCTCAGATCAACACTTTTTTTGCATTTTAAAATTTATGATTAGGATTAATTATTTCATGCTCAATTGTGTTGAGCATGGAAGACGTTTTATAACCTTGGAGCCTGATCGCCCATGTCAAGTTGTACAATTTTGAGTTCACAGGCACATTCTTACTAAAGGCCCTTTACATTGTTATGATTATAGAAGTCTTACAAAGGGGTGAAAGGTTGATAAAAAAACCCACTGAGTGTCACTGTCCAGCATTACAAGGCTTGCCGAGTGGTTCCAGACACTGATCCCGAGGGACAGATTTTTCTCAACTACCCTTTACACTCCTGCTAGATTTTTTTCTGGCATATTCTTCACTTCTCAGCATGGACTTTTAATAATGCAGTCACTTAAATTGATGGTGTTTGCCATATTGTGCTGGACAATATTGTGGCATTCAGTGATGTCATGTTATGTGCACTGATGTGACCTTAATGACAGCTTACCTATTCAGCTAGTGTACATCAAATGAAGGCTTAACCATTCAACCAGTGCACATCAAACACATGAGCTTTTTTTTTTGTCCTTTCTGGTTAGGATAAAAGATTATATCAACAGATAAAATCCAAGACTTACTTAACTAGTGTGCAAGTTCTACAAACATCTAGTTCCAAATAAAGAGAACCAAATATGATGTAATTTTTAATTCCCCGTACTTCTCCATTAAAACTGCAGATACAGAAATTTTGAACAGGGAGTTTGTTTGTTTGTATTGGAGTTTAACGTCCCAATTATCACTATTTTAGGTCATTTTTGAGCCAGTCAGTTTACCTATCCAGACTTTTCCGGGGCAGGCTTATACGTAAGCAGTTAACCAGTACAGTGCACATTCTTTCACCAGAAACTGACAACTGCCCTTCTTGAATCAGCAGGTGATTAGGAAAGAACCATTTTCCAAAAGAGATGTTTCACTACAATTTAAAATATACTTTGGCAAAAAGTGTAGATCCTGATGAGATGGCTTTTTAGGAGTCATCATCTCATCTGGATCTACACTGTTTGCATATGTATCTGTATTGATCTACATGGCTAGTATCAGGGTTAACAGCCATGTTTGCCTGTCTTCTATCAAAATCTCCCATGCAAAAAAGGCTTCAGCCAATTGGATATATATTTTGGGGATTCATCTATATTCCTATTTTTGGGATGTATCTCTTCATTTCTGTGTTCCATCTTTAAACCTCGTTATATCCACAACCATGATATAATGAATAGTGTTACTGAGTGGTGATGGTGTACATACATCACGAGACCTCATCAAACCAATTTCAATCAGTGGGAAAATATACGTTTTACTGGAGATCCAAATATTATTACCCATTAACTGTCAGAAAAATACATCTTTTCTTCTCATTTTCCGATTTCTGTACATAGTACATTCTGCTTCTTAACATGTGCGTTGATGGTATAAACCCTTTTTGTACCAAATGGAATCTTCCTCCTTATATATAGCAGGAGGCTATTTCAAAATTTAGGGTTGTCAGGTTGTGTTTTCTTCAAAATTTATTTGAAAAATGGCTGAGCATTTGCAAACAGTGTAGGCCCTGATCAGACGCCACTTTTTGCAGCGTCTGATTTGGGCCTGCACTGTTTGCCAGGGTACCTGTTTTGGGGTTTCTGGTACTAGATGGGTTAAATAAGATGCAAAACAAATCGGGCACTCATCATCTATACTTATAAAAATATATGTGTAGTTATTTTACCTAATTTCTCGGGGGAATGTCCTTATGTTCTTAAAGGTACACAAATTGTCCTATATGAATGATTAAACAACTCACACTCACAGTTTAACCCAGATATTTTCCCAAAATAGGCAAGGCCAGTTTGTTCAAAACATTGCTAGCTCAATAAGTTCATCAGTGGTTTAATCCTTATCCCACTTCATAAATTAATTTAGCCACACCCATTAACAGTTCAACCAATCAAATTACTTCATGAAAGGAGCAGTCTCTACAAGGCTGTTTTCATGGCCACAACCAATTTCCTTAAAACTTTGTAGCTTCAAATTGGTACATATTGACTGTCTAATGGTGAATTTTTAGACTCTTTGGTTCACTGGTTTTTGCTGTATACACTATTAAAGTGGGTGGGGTAATGTCACCCCATCAAGGGTATACCAACAAAAATGCTATTATTTTTGTTCAAAGTGCATGACTGGAGGCGATTTTTGCCGTATGCTTACTACCCTTTCAGGCATAACAGCCGGTGATAAAAGTCTTATAAATATCAAACAAGAGAAGAGTTTATACGCGCTTGTAAGTTGTACCCAAATATCAGTAATTTTTATTCCCCAACTTTACGAAAAACCACAACACCTTAACAGTTTTCAACTTATTTCAAAGATCTTTCTTAAATATAATGTTGATGTAATAGTCATTCTAGGTATATGTCAGAATTATTGTTAGTTCATAAAACTTAAGAGTTACCTGCCCCATAAATTGAATTTTACCCATTTTTTTTAAATCGGAGTGCATTTATCTGTTTGTAGTACTCACAACTTCATTTGAAAGTGAATAAACCGATTCCATGCAAATATTATTAAATAGATGTGGAGAAGGAAGTCATTTGATTTAATAGTGCATGCTAGTATTTCCTTTTTTTTTTTTTTTTTGTTAAATATCAACTTTTATTTTCCAGGTGCAAATGGAACATTTGTCTACTGTCAAACATTTTTGACCACCAAAGCAGGCTTTGCTCATGTTGTGGAACCTCATTTTAGACTGATACTGTGCTTAAATATAAACCTGTATGGTCTCACGACATGTTTAAGAATTTGTTAATTTACTGATCTTCCTCTGAATCGCTAGATGTACTCCATGTGTCAACAGCAGCATCATAAACAAAATCAATACGTTCCCGGCTTGGTTTCGCTTCACTATTTTCTGTTATGTTCCGGTAATATCCCAAATACCAGAGAACAGAAGCCACATGTGCGCAACATCCCACGGTACGGGCTCCACTTCTGCACCCACAATACCATCCAGTGATTGGGTTCAGTCCTTGTGTTTATTCAACCCACATGGTATATGTTTTATTAGACGTGTGGCAAGAACGTATCTGTGCTTTGAGAACACCACCTTCTTCTTTGTGTGCCATATGATCCATTGTCGTCAAAATGTTCATCTGAGTAGGATTTGGCTTGTTTCAGCTGGTAAATACACAGTTTCAAATCCCTGAGTTCATCCTCAGTCATCTCTGGGAAATTCTCAAGTTTCTCATCATCGATCTTTATCCAAATAACCCGTTTTTTATCCCAGCCATTTTTTGTCGCGCCTGCTATTATCATGGCGCGATATAGGCGCCCGGTTTTCCGTCCGTCCGTTCATTCGTTCGTTCGTCAAGGCTTCAACATTTGCGACGACCCAAGCGTTCACCCTAATGGTCAAGTTTATTTCTCAAGAACTATAAGAGCTTCATTAATGATACTTGGTACAAACTTGTATCTGGGGATGACAACTTACATGCAAGCATCCATATTTGACCTTGACCTACATTTCATGGTTCACTGACTTTGTAAAATATTGCAACCACCCTAGCGTTCTTCCTAATGGTCAAGTTTATTTCTCAAGAACTATAAGAGCTTCATTAATGATATGTGGTACAAACTTGTATCCGTGGATGGCAACTTGAATGCAAGCATCCATATTTGACCTTGACCTACATTTCATGGTTCACTGACTTTGTAAAATATTGCGACCACCCTAGCGTTCACCTTAATGGTCAAGTTTATTTCTCAAGAACTATAAGAGCTTTATTAATGATACTTGGTACAAACTTGTATCTGGGGATGGTAACTTAAATGCAAGCATCCATATTTAACCTTGACCTATATCTCATGGTTCACTGACTTTGTAAAATATTGCGACCACCCTAGCATTCACCCTAATGGTCAAGTTTATTTCTGAAGATTTATAAGAGCTTCATTAATGATATTTGGTGCAAACTTGAATCTGGGGATGACAACTTAAATGCAAGCATCCATATTTGACATTGACCTAAATTTCATGGTTCACTGACTTTGTAAAATATTGTGACCACCCTAGCATTCACCCAAATGGTTAAGTTAATTTCTCAAGAATTATTAGAGCTTCATTAATGATACTTAGTACAAGCTTGCATTTGAGAATGGGATCTTTTGAGCACCAATCTATGTTTGACCTTGACCTACATATCATGGTTCGATGACTTTGCGCGCCACATGCGCGACATAGCCTTCGGCGGAATTCTTGTTACGACCTTATCCTGCAGCTTATTTTGAGCTATTGCTAGGGCCATCATTCTTCTAGCAATTACTTTGCCTGAATCTTTGCTTGTTACCAAAGGTAGTCTAAATGCATTGCACAATGAGCAAAAAATCCTTACATAGTCGCCAACATATGGTATTTGACTATTGGGCATTGTGTTGCTAATGGCTTTCCACTTTTTAATTCTCCCATTAGCTGATTCGACAACCCATCTCACCTTTCTAACTAGCCTTGACTCATTCCCCTCTTCAGTCGTATGTTGCTCTTGAGATTTGTTTAGGAAGTAAGGCATATGAGAATTGATTCCAAAATCCTTTAGTATATCTATCGCATCCCTGAAGCCGCGGTCTACAACGAGAACATCATCTTTTTCAAACCAGTCAGTAATATTTTCTGCATTAGTCTTTAACATGTGTTGTGTTTTTCCCATCTGCAAGATATGGTCCCATCACAGTCAAAATGTAACCATCAGTGGCCACAAGTATCTTAGGTTTCCGCAAAGGCTGTCCTTTACGTACGGAATAAGATCTTCTCTGAAATGAGTAGTTTCCACTCTTCTCAATATATATGTATGTTCCATCAGCCACTGCGATTGCAACATCAGAATTTGAATCCCCAAATAGGACAGTTGCAAAAGTTGATGTATGATTCAGGGATGTTAGAGAAATACTAAAGGGTTATGAAATCAATTGTCATATGCTTCACTTCCTAATCAAATCTCAGAAGCAATATACGACTGAAGAGGCGAATGATTCAAGGCTAGGTACAAAGTGAGATAGGTTGTCGAATCAGCTAATGGGAGAATTACAAAGTGGAAGGCCTTAGCAACAAAATATCCAATAGTAAAATACCATATGTTGGCGACTATGTAAGAATTGTTTGCTCGTTTTGCAATGTGTTTAGACCACAAGGACTGAACCCAATCACTGGATGGTACTGTTGGTGAAGAAGTGGTGCTCGTACCGTGGGATGTTGTGCTCATGTGCTTGCTAGCATGCACTATTGAATCAAATGACTTCCTTGTCCACATCTATTTAATTATATTTGCATGGAATCGGTTTATTCACTTACAAATGATGTTGTGAGTACTACAAACGGATAAATGCACTCTGATTAAAAAAAATAGGTAAAATTTAATTTATGGGGCAGGTAACTCTTAAGTTTTATGAACTAACAATAATTCTGACATATACCTAGAATGACTATTACATCAACATTATATTTATGAAAGATCTTTGAAATAAATTGAAAACTGTAAAGGTGTTGTGGTTTTTCGTAAAGTTGGGGAATAAAAATTACTAATATTTGGGTACAACTTACAAGCGCGTATAAACTCTTCTCTTGTATGATATTTATAAGACTGTTATCACCGGCTGTTATGCCTAAAAGGGTTGTAAGCATACGGCAAACATCGCCTCCAGTCATGCACTTTGAACAAAAATAATAGCATTTTTGTTGGTATACCCTTGATGGGGTGCCATTACCCCACCCACTTAAATAGTGTATACAGCAAAAACCAGTGGACCAAAGAGTCTAAAAATTCACCATTAGACAGCCAACATGTACCAATTTGAAGCTACAAAGTTTAAAGGAAATCGGTTGTGGCCAGGAAAATAGCCTTATAGAGACTGCTCCTTTATTTGTCCAAACTCGCAAACTGAAAGACGAACAGTGTAGATCCTGATCAGATGGCCATCTGATCTGGGTCCACATTGTTGCAAAGATAGGGGGTGTTGAGTTCAGCAGGATAAGCACTAAATGTTGTATGATCTAGCGAGCATAGTGATATTTCTGTTGAGAAAATTTGAGTTACTCTTAGTTTCTTTTCAGCAAAAATGCTGGTGCATTTTCCACATTTGATAGAATTTTTAACCACATGCTGTTCAATGTCTTCATCATCTTTGAATAATGCGCACCCCCGAGCCCATCGGGGTCTGGAGAAATAGACTGGGGTGCATGGCACTGAGCTGAAACCAACTTTTGAGTACTGGTAAACTGCTTAGTCCAAGCCTGTCCAGAAAAAGTGATGCAAATCATACTGTCCCTTAAATCTTAGCAATTTCTTTGGGAAATCGTTTCTCAATGTCAGGGAAAAGACCCACAAATCTGAAGCAATGTTTCCAAAATGACCTAAATTGTGTTGATAGGGCTGTTAAACCTCATCACAAAAAAGCTTTAAACAACTAGGGCCAGGTTCTTTTTAAGCATATTCTATTCGTCACAAACAGTAACCATTAGAAACATCTCAAGCTGGTCCTGACACTAACGTGAAAACTACCATCTTTTTTGTTCTCTTTCTTTTCAAAACCATTTATAGAACAATGACACACAAACAATCTAAATGAGACCTAAACATTCATACAAAACACGGCTCCAGCTATTGCGGAAGAGTAAAGGGGATATTCTAGGGATAATATTTCCTTATTTCTTGTCAGACACATGGTGTGGGTACTTGTTAGAATCGCCTCAATGAGGCGATTCTAACAAGTACCCACAACAGGTTTTATTAGAGAAATAAGAAAAATTATCCCTAGTTTATCCACAGTGTTCTTCCTTCTCTGCAGCTAGGCATATATACAATAATTATTGATCTCTGAATTGACATGTCCTAAAGTTTATTTGGCATCATGCGTTTACAGGGGGCGTGGCTAATCCATTCATGATCCTTTGCCAAAGTTCTTTCCGACAGGACTTGGAGCGCCGTAGGCTCTGTAACAGTTCCTGAAACTGCACCATACCTCCAGGCGTGAGAGAGAATGCATTCCGTGCACTGCAGATTGTACTAACAAAGTCTTCATAGTCCGCTGGACTGATATGATGGATACGCTGGTGGGCACATTGTATAAACCTGTAATATAAAATATTAAACATTGTTGTTGCAATATAACAGTTTAGGCCGGCGTCGGCAGTTCAGTCAGATGCGCATCTGACTGGTGGTCAGGAAGACGCAGGTTCGACACCTGCCGGGGTCGGCAATGTTCTTTCGTGGAGATTGATCATGAAATATTTTCTATGGTCATTCTCTCCCTTCATCTGATTCAAGAAGGGCAGTTGTCAGTTTCTGGCAAAAGAATGTGCACTGTACTGGTTAAATGCTTACATATTAGCCTGCCCAGGAAAAGTGTGGATTGATAAACTGACTCAAAAATGACCTAAATAGTGTTGACTGGGCTGTTAAACCCCAATACAAACAAACAAAACTATGTAACAGTTTAACAAAACAATCCAGATTAGCCAGTTTGCATCATCTCTCAGAGACAGAAAAGTTGTAATAGTGTAGCTGAAACAGAGAGATTAGCGGAGCAAATTCTTTAATTAAGTGGTGACTCCAAACTATAAGGAAAAGAAGTTTTTGAAGAGTTATCTTTTCTGAAGGGGGTATCCATTCCCTTGTCAGAAAAACTCATACATAACATTGCTCCAGCTATTAACCCAGGCCTATTATTTTTGTTTTTATTCTAATTTTGACAGAATTCAATTCAGCTCTAAATGGATATTCCTTAAGATGAATGTTTACAGAATAAGCTTGAAAATGAAAATAAATTTAAACTATTCGCTAATTCTGCTATGAAGTACTGATTTTTGAATTTAGCTACTCATATTTTCCAACAATTCCAGAAAAGGCTTTGTCGCACCTTTTGGGCAAATCTGGCTCAGCTCTTCATTAATAGATTTAAATATAATGGTCAATGCTAGGGTTGACAGCCAGACAAACAAATGCTCAAATGAATGAGCAAATGGACAACAAGAGGGCCATGATGGCCCTGAATCGCTCATCTGAATCCAAGATGTTTCAAAGCTTATGGAAATGAAGGTTTCACTGCTTTAAGGAGATGTGGACCAAAGACTTTTATCTTTGGAGGCTATTTTTAATTGTAGTGGAATTTGAAGGTTTTTCTATTTTTAGCTCTGGTGTCCATTTTGTTTAACAGAGCGGAACAGTTAAGGCAATTTTGAAAGAGGGTCACTCAAGGAACATTCCTGGGTAATTATTTTCAAATCGGGCCATTTGCCTAGGAGGAAATGTCATTTAAAGGTTTTTCTATTTTTAGCTCTGGCGGCCGTTTTGTTTAACGGAGTGGAACCATTTAGGAAATTTTGAAAGAGGGTCACTCAAGGAATATTCCTGTGAAATTATTTTCAAAAAGGGAAATTTGCCTAGGAGATGTCATTTAAAGGTTTTTCTATTTTTAGCTCTGGTGGCCATTTTGTTTAACTAAGCGGAACCATTTAGGTAATTTTGAAAGAGGGTACTCAAGGAACATTCCTGTGAAATTATTTTCAAATCAGGCCATTTGCCTAGGAGGAGATGTCATTTAAAGGTTTTTCTATTTTTAGCTCTGGCGGCCATTTTGTTTAACGGAGCAGAACAATTTTGGCAATTCTGAAAGAGGGTGACTCAAGGACCATTCCTGCGAAATTCTTTTCCGATCAGGCCATTTGCCTAGGAGGAGATGTCATTTAAAGGTTTTTCTATTTTTAGCTCTGGCGGCCATTTTATTTAACAGAGCCTAACGATTTAAGCAATTTTGAAAGAGGGTCACTCAAGGAACATTTCTGTGAAATTATTTTCAAATTGGGCCGTTTTCCTAGGAGATGTCATTGAAAGGTTTTTCTATTTTTAGCTCTGGGGCCATTTTGTTTAACGGAGCAGAATGATTTAGGCAATTTTGAAAGAGGGTCACTCTAGGAACATTCCTGTGAAATTCTTTTCAAATCGGGCCATTTGCCTAGGAGGAGATGTCATTTAAAGGTTTTTCTATCTTTAGCTCTGGTGGCCATTTTTTTTTAATGGAGCGGAACGATTGAGGCAATTTTGAAAGAGGGTCACTCAATGAACATTCCTGTGATATTATTTTCAAATAGGACCATTTGCCTGGAAGGCAATGTCATTTAAAGGTTTTTCTATATTTAGCTCTGGCGGCCATTTCGTTTAACTGAGCGGAACGATTTAAACAATTTTGAAAGAGGGTCACTCAAGGAACATTCCTGTGAAATTATTTTCAAATAGGGCAATTTGCCTAGGAGGAGATGTCATTTACAGGTTTTTCTATTTTTAGCTCTGGCGGCCATTTTATTTAAGAGCGGAATGATTTAGGCAATTTTGAAAGAGGGTCACTCAAGGAACATTCCTGTGACATTTTCAAATCGGGCCATTTCCCTAGGAGATATCATTGAAAGGTTTTTCTATTTTTAGCTCTGGTGGCCATTTTGTTTAACGGAGCAGAACGATTTAGGCAATTTTGAAAGAGGGTCACTCTAGGAACATTCCTGTGAAATTCTTTTTAAATCGGGCCATTTGCCTAGGAGGAGATGTCATTAAAAGGTTTTCTATTTTTAGCTCTGGCAGCCATTTTGTTTAACGGAGCAGAACGATTTAGGCAATTTTTAAAGAGGGTCAGTCAAGGAACATTCCTGTGACATTATTTTCAAATCGGACCATTTGCCTAGGAAGAATGTCATTTAAAGGTTTATCTATTTTTAGCTCTGGCGGCCATTTTGTTTAAGGAAGCAGAACGATTTAGGCAATTTTGAAAGAAGGTCACTCTAGGAACATTACTGTGAAATTATTTTCAAATCGGACCATTTGCCTAGGAAATGTCATTTAAAGGTTTTTCTATTTTTAGCTCTGGTGGCCATTTTGTTTAACGGAGCGGAATGATTTAGGCAATTTTGAAAGAGGGTCATCCAAGGAAAATTCCTGTGAAATTATATCAAAATCCATTCGCTGGTTTAGGAGGAGATGTCGTTTGAAGAAAAAGTTTACACACGCACGGACGGACACACGCACGGACGCAAGGGCGACGGACAAAAAGTGATCCCAAAAGCGTGACAGGTGAGCTAAAAAAAGAAAAGGATTCCTATATCATGCCATGCAAGAAGCAAATGCATTAATAAAACCTTGTCTGTTGGACTTGATAAAAAAATTCAATGTCAAGATAGCAAATACTTTCTGCGATTCGTAACCCTTATCCTGCTGTTCAAGAAGCCATCTGATCAGGATCTACACTGTTTGTCATTCAGTTTGCGAATCTGAGTGAATAAAGTACATCAACAAATTTGATTGGTTGGAATGTGAATAGGTGTGGCTAAATTAATTTATGCAGCGGGATAAGAGTTAATAGCAGACAGTACATGTACTTACATTTGCAGACATTTCTGTACAAGTGGGGCTAGTATATTTGACCTAAGGTGGCTCTGTACAGCGGCAGGGTTGTTTCTAGCTAGTATCTGGGCAGCATCAACGGCAATGTCATAGAGTATGAAGGGGCTCACCACAGCATTCACAACATTTGCACAGAACTGTTGCAGATAGCTCGTACCTGGAAGATAATTCAACATAGTTACAACCTTTGACATGAATTATCTCTAAAATAAGTTCTGAAAGTTTTTTTTTTAACAGAGCTTGGTTATTCCCTCTAATTCTTGTACATGTAGTTCGGTAGGAACAACAGTTGTACCTATAAGCCCTGTCCCACTGAAAAAGGGGTCTACTCTTAAAAGAAAGCAAATTCTTTCCTTTAAGAGTTGACCCCTGTTGACATGGGAGACAAAAATACTTTTGCAGGAGTTGCCTCCCCTGAAGGTGTTCCCACTCCCCTTAAGGTTTTCAGTAAATGTGTGTATGAAATAACAAGAGGGCCATGATGGCCCTGAATCGCTCACCTGAATCCAAGATGTTTCAAAGCTTATGGAAATGAAGGATTCACTGCTTTAAGGAGATGTGGACCAAAGATTTTTCTTTGGAGGTTATTTTTCATTGTAGTGGAATTTGAAGGTTTTTCTATTTTTAGCTCTGGTGTCCATTTTGTTTAACAGAGCGGAACAGTTCAGGCAATTTTGAAAGAGGGTCACTCAAGGAACATTCCTGTGAAATTATTTTCAAATCGGGCTCTTTGCCTAGGAGAAGATGTCATTTAAAGTTTTTCTATATTTAGCTCTGGTGGCCATTTTGTTTAACAAGCGAAACGATTTAGACAATTTTGAAAAAGGGTCACTCGACGAACGTTCCTGTGAAATTATTTCCTAATCGTGCCATTTGCCTTGGAGGAGATGACATTTAAATGTTTTTCTACTTTTAGCTCTGGTGGCCATTTTGTTTAACAGAGTGGAACAATTTAGGCAATTTTGAAAGAGGGTCACTCAAGGAACATTCCTGTGAAGTTATTTTCAAATCGGGCCATTTGCATAGGAAGAGATTTCATTTGAAGGTTTTTCTATTTTTATCTCTGGTGGCCATTTTGTTTAACGGGGCGGAAAGATTTAGGCAATTTTGAAAGAGGGTCACTCAAGCAACATTCCTGTGAAATTATTTTCAAATCGGGCCATTTGCCTAGGAGATGTCATTTAAAGGTTTTTCTATTTTTGGCTCTGGCGGCCATTTTGTTTAACGGAGCAGAATGATTAAGGCAATTTTGAAAGAGGCTCACTCAAGGAACATTCCTGTGAAATTATTTTCAAATTGGGCCATTTGCCTAGGAGGAGATGTCATTTAAAGGTTTTTCTATTTTTAGCTCTGGCGGCCATTTTGTTTAACGGAGCGGAACAATTTAGGCAATTTTGAAAGAGGGTCACTCAAGGAACATTCCTGTGAAGTTATTTTCGAATCGAGCCATTTGCCCAGAAGAAGATGTCATTTAAAGGTTTTTCTATTTTTAGCTCTGGCGGCCATTTTGTTTAACGGAGCGGAACGATTTAGGCAATTTTGAAAGAGGGTCACTCAAGGAACGTTCCTGTGAAATTATTTTCAAATCGGGCCATTTGCCTAGGAAGAGATGTCATTTAAAGGTTTTTCTATTTTTAGCTCTTGTGGCCATTTTGTTTAACGGAGCGGAACAATTTAGGTAATTTTAAAAGAGGGTCACTCAAGCAACATTCCTGTGAAATTATTTTCAAATCGGGCCATTTGCCTAGGAGGAGATGTCATTTAAAGGTTTTTCTATTTTTGGCTCTGGCGGCCATTTTGTTTAACGGAGCAGAATGATTAAGGCAATTTTGAAAGAGGCTCACTCAAGGAAGGTTCCTGTGAAATTATTTTCAAATTGGGCCATTTGCCTAGGAGGACATGTCATTTAAAGGTTTTTCTATTTTTAGCTCTGGTGGCCATTTTGTTTAACGGAGCGGAACGATTTAGGCAATTTTGAAAGAGGGTCACTCAAGGAACATTCCTGTGAAGTTATTTTCAAATCGAGCCATTTGCCTAGAAGAAGATGTCATTTAAAGGTTTTTCTATTTTTAGCTCTGGCGGCCATTTTGTTTAACGGAGCGGAATGATTTAGGCAATTTTGAAAGAGGGTCACTCAAGGAAAGTTCCTGTGAAATTATTTTCAAATCGGGCCATTTGCCTAGGAAGAGATGTCATTTAAAGGTTTTTCTATTTTTAGCTCTGGCGGCCATTTTGTTTAATGGAGCGGAACGATTTAGGTTATTTTGAAAGAGGGTCACTCAAGCAACATTCCTGTGAAATTATTTTCAAATCGGGCCATTTGCCTAGGAGATGTCATTTGAAGGTTTTTCTATTTTTGGCTCTGGCGGCCATTTTGTTTGACGGAGCAGAATGATTAAGGCAATTTTGAAAGAGGCTCACTCAAGGAACGTTCCTGTGAAATTATTTTCAAATTGGGCCATTTGCCTAGGAGGAGATGTCATTTAAAGGTTTTTCTATTTTTAGCTCTGGCGGCCATTTTGTTTAACGGAGCGGAACGATTTAGGCAATTTTGAAAGAGGTCACTCAAGGAACATTCCTGTGAAGTTATTTTCAAATCGAGCCATTTGCCTAGAAGAAGATGTCATTTAAAGGTTTTTCTATTTTTAGCTCTGGCGGCCATTTTGTTTAACGGAGCGGAATGATTTAGGCAATTTTGAAAGAGGGTCACTCAAGGAAAGTTCCTGTGAAATTATTTTCAAATCGGGCCATTTGCCTAGGAAGAGATGTCATTTAAAGGTTTTTCTATTTTTAGCTCTGGCGGCCATTTTGTTTAACGGAGCGGAACGATTTAGGTAATTTTGAAAGAGGGTCACTCAAGCAACATTCCTGTGAAATTATTTTCAAATCGGGCCATTTGCCTAGGAAGAGATGTCATTTGAAGGTTTTTCTATTTTTGGCTCTGGCGGCCATTTTGTTTGACGGAGCAGAATGATTAAGGCAATTTTGAAAGAGGCTCACTCAAGGAACGTTCCTGTGAAATTATTTTCAAATTGGGCCATTTGCCTAGGAGGAGATGTCATTTAAAGGTTTTTCTATTTTTAGCTCTGGTGGCCATTTTGTTTAACGGAGCGGAACGATTTAGGCAATTTTGAAAGAGGGTCACTCAAGGAACATTCCTGTGAAGTTATTTTCAAATCGAGCCATTTGCCTAGAAGATGTCATTTAAAGGTTTTTCTATTTTTAGCTCTGGCGGCCATTTTGTTTAATGGAGCGGAACGATTTAGGCAATTTTGAAAGAGGGTCACTCAAGGAACGTTCCTTTCGAAATTATTTTCAAATCGGGCCATTTGCCTAGGAAGAGATGTCATTTAAATGTTTTTCTATTTTTAGCTCTGGCGGCCATTTTGTTTAACGGAGCGGAACGATTTAGGTAATTTTGAAAGAGGGTCACTCAAGCAACATTCCTGTGAAATTATATCAAAATCCATTCACTGGTTTAGGAGGAGATGTCATTTAAGTAAATTGTTGACAGACGCACGACGCACAACGCACGACGGACATTGACCGATCACAATAGCTCACCTTGAGCCTTTGGCTCAGGTGAGCTAAAAATCCAAGCAAATAAAAGAATGAGTGAACAGATATATTTTTCTTTATTCAATATGTGGCATTTGTATGAAGACATATGATTTTCACAAGCGAAAAATAGTGTCTGAAAAGTAGTCTTTTATTGTCAAAAATCGGTGCTTATTCCTGTTTATTATTGTCCAAGATGGATTTTTCCTCCCTCTAACATTTGAAGTCACATTCAATTAAAACAATATTGATTCGCATTTTCAAAACAGCCTGAGATATAAACATCTTTTGTGTTGTTTCTTAAAGAAAGGTAGAAAAAAGATATACCATATTCTGAAAAATTTCTGAAAAATTTCCTCATCACCCAATGTTCGCGGACAGTCTTGACCCGCGAAAAGTAAAATCAGCAAAATATTCTCCAAGTTTGTCCAACATAGCAGCAATGATCTTCAATGGTCATATGACACTGTTTTGCAGTAGTTACTTCACTTAAAATGAGGGTGAAGAAAGTATATTGGTATAACCTGTGGCAAAGCTTGTGTCATGTTATCTGTAATTACTGTGGCAATTACTGCTGTAATTAGTGTGGTTATTGATTAAAAACAATATTTACCAAGTTTCATTGAGATTCCCAGCAACCATTTGACATCTTCACCATTGGGTGGGTTCCTGGCATACTTTGCCTGTGGCCGGTCATCATGGACTCTCCTAGCTAGTGTATCTAATGCTAGCATCCCCACTCGGAATGCAGCCTGCAGATAGTTAGCCTGGGCAGGATTATGTACATGATTGGAGCCAGATGTCTGTTGTTGTATACCCTCGTCTGGGATATGTGCCACAGCTAGTGGCGGTTGTTGTTGATGTCCCTGAATAGACGCCACTTGGCACGACTGACTAGGAAGAACCTGTACTCCTTGGTTCGGAGGCATGTGACGGAACGGAGGAGTGCAGACAGCCTGAGGATTGATATTCTGTATGGTACTGAATGGTATAGAGTTTTGGTAGGTGAAAGTTGTCACATACGGATGAATGTTATGAGCATGAATGGGAATAGGTTGTTGATTGAAAGGTGGAACTATGGGCTGAATCTGTTGAACTATGTTGTATGTCGGTTGGACATAAGCTTGTTGAGGTAGGGTGGGGTGGTGAGGACTAGCTTGTGGAATAGGGAATGGCAAAACAACCGCCTGGGTAGCTATGTGCCCACTAGGGGGCAGCATCTGAGCCCCCGATACTGTCACCTGGCTACAACTGTGTGGTGGGGTATTGCTGAATGGAATAACAGAGACACTGGCAGGACTTGATCTCTCCTGCTGTGCTGATACTGCGACAGATACTGTTACTGTTGTTGGTGTCCTGTTTCTACTGCCCCTGTTCCCTCCCTCTCCCTGTCCATTTGATTGAGAATTGGCAGCCTCTTCTGAGAGCTCATGCCATCGTCTTGAAACATGAAACAGGACCTCTGGATATACCCCGCCACCCTTGGCAGCACTCTCCACAGCAAGGCAAGCCTTTTCCAGCATTTCTCTACTCTGTTCTTTAGCTTGAAACAGTGCTCTCTGAACTTCTGAGGGATTCAACGCCTGTGCCTGTGGAAGGCATGACAGAGCTAGCTCGGCAGCAGCCTTCACCATATTACTGTCCCTCCCCCTGGATGCTCTATCAGCCAATGAGGCAACTTCAGGTGGAGTCAGATGACCTTCCCAAGTGTCAATCAGAATATTGACAGCTGCACTGCCAATCTCCATGGCTTGACCTGAAATAGGACATAGTGAGACATTAACAGGTGTCATGCTATAAGAATCTCACATGGGTGCTTGGGGTGAATAGAAAAATCTGTCCTTAGGGTCACTGTCCAGCATCATGATCCTGAGGGACGGAGTTTTCTATCTACCCCTTACACACATGTAAGGTTCTTTTTTCTTGCATACCTTTCATTTCTGACAGTGCATTTGTTTTATTTGGCAGTGACTTTGGGTATCGACAGTCGCAATATTTTGATGAAAATAAAGCAGCATTTTTGATGTCCATGTATAAGCAGTGATGTCGAAGCCAATGATGGCATATGTGATGTTCTATTCAAGCAATGCACATCAAACACGTGAAAATTTTATCCTATTCCTTGGAAAGATAACATGAGTAGGAATATAAGAATCTTAAATGGGTGTGAGGGGTGGATGGAAAAATCCGTCCCGAGGGTCACTGTCCGGCATCACAAGGCTTGCCGAGTGATGCCGGACAGTGATCCCGAGGGACGGATTTTTCCATCCACCCCTAACACCCATATTGGATTCTTTTTCTTGCATACCTTCCATTTCTTAAAGCGGATTTTTAATGCTGCAGTCACTGCGGTTACCAACGTCTGCCATATCGTATTGACACTGCAGGATGTTTAGACACTGCAGGAATGTTTAGTGACGTTGCTGTGACGTCAACCTTAACAACAGTGCATACGAGGTCGTAATCAACCAGTGCATTTATCAAACACGCGATTATATTCAATTTTGGATCGGAACACCAGGGTCAGAACATAAATTTCTATCCCAGGGTAAAATCACGGATTTCCATGTCTGATGTGCAAGAAAATATTTTCTATCCCAGGTTAAGTCTGGGATTCCTTATCTGGTGTGCAAGAAATACCCTGAAAGTTGTGCTACTGTGACCATATTTCACTTTTTCCACTACTGATGGGATTTTATTAGCCAGCTAAACTGTGGTGATGGAATAAAAGAGTAGAAACTGATGTGAGCAGTCTGATCCAAGTCTTTGTTGTTAACTACTGAATCACTTCCTCAATATTTACCGTAATGATCCTAAGTATTGGGACAGATAGGCTTAAGCAAACACTGCAGACCAAGATCAGACTGCTCGAGCAGTCTGATCAGGGTCTACAATGTTTGCCATTCTGCCTGCACCTTATGGACGCCATACTGGACCATGAAACAAATTTGTTATGGTTTAAGGAGAAATATAGCAAGTAATTTTTAGGATTTTTATGGCAATATTTCATTTGAGCCAAATCATTAATAGAATTATAGCAAGTACTCAAGGTGTCTCAATTTTTACTGCAATATTTTATTTGAGCCAAATCATCAGAAAACCTGTCTTTGCATTTTGTAAACAACAAAAATGCAGATCAGCCTACACCTTCTTAGATTATCAGTCAGCCCAGTTATTAAACGATCTAGAGCTTCCCTGCCATTGTCTATATGGTCATCACTAACTTTTAACCCTTTTTGTGTGTGTGTGTGTGTGTGTGAATTCGGGTTTAACGTCGCTTTCAACAATTTTTCAGTCATATCACGACGGTGTCTGGTTGCGACAGGGAGCTCAATGCTCACGTTTATAGTGCTGCCTCACTGAAGTATCATGTCCCAGACACATTACATGATACCACACCCAGTCACATTATCCTGACACTGGATCGACCAGTCCTAGCTCTACCCCGTAAATCTGAGTGCCAAACGAGGAGCAGCTAGTACCATTTTTAACGACTTTGGTATGTCGCGGCCCGGGATCGAACCCGAGACCTCCCGTTCCCCGGAGCGGACACTCTACCAACTGAGCTATCGGGGCCGGATATAACCCTTTTTGTACAAAATGGAATCTTCCACTGAATAATAGCAGGAGTCCACTTCAAAGTTTAGGGGTGTCAGGTTGTGCTTTCTCCAAAATTTATTTGGAAAATGGCTGAACTTTTTGCAAACAGTGTAGGCCCTGATCAGCGGCGTCTGATCTGGGCCTGCACTGTTTGCTAGGGTACCCCTTTTGGGGTTTCCCATACAAAATAAGTTAAGTTAAACTAAATGCACATAGCTTTTCTTTTTTTTACAATTTTCAGGTATGCACTATTCTTAGCACAACACTATGACCTTTTCACTGACCAATAAACTTAAACCACATGCAGATTAAGTATATAACCTGTGTTTAACCAACAGAAGCTTCCACCCAATAATTTGGAGAGGACCAGTTACAATATATGAGGTGCCACATTTAAATTTTCTGAGTTTTACATATATTTAGCTTTTGATCAGGGTCTTCACTGTTTGCAAATGTTCCATTTTTTGCATGCTAGGTTTTCATGGTTAGCACAATAAAATTAACGTAATGAAATAAGGGTAAAACAGACGACTTCTTATATGCTTTTCAATGAAATACAGAGATTTCTCAGTGAAATCGAAAACGATATTGTCACCGTTTCAAACATTGACTGATATCAATTTTATTTTTCACCGTTTGGACTACTTTTTTTTCTCGAAATCTAATTCTGTGGTCAGTTTTTTTCATTATCAGATGATTGAAAATTAATTAACTTTATTAGAACTGAGGATAAGCCCATTCACACGTCACGGGGACGTTAATGATGTCATTTTCGACACTGATGTCATGCATTTTATCGTGTGAATTTAAATCTGTCCGCACCTTCTTTTATGGAAACTAATCTCTCAATTCAGTAACCATTCACAGGCCTCCTAGTTGCCCACTTTGAAAATATAGGTTTTTATATAGGTTCTTCTTGCTCAACATATAGGTTATTTACAGGTTTTTCAATAAAAATACAGGTTTAAAAAAAAGGGTCTTCCAAACTTACATAAAGATTTAAAACTGAAGAAAAAATATTTGATGAATTTTTGTGCCACAATTACTCAGATAAAGTTGATCTGAATTTTACAAAGTCTGAGCGAGCGAAGTGAATGAGGAGAAAAATTACAATTTCTTGACAGTTTTCATCACTTTTTATGGGACTTAAAAGTAAAAAATACTAGTGCATTTTGAAGAAAAGTTAGGGTTGAGTCGCAAGAAGGTTAAAAAAGTGAAAAATATAGGTTTTTTTATGAAAATACAGGCTTTTTGTAGGTTTTATGAACAAAATAAAGGTTTTATAGGTTTGGCACAAAATTATAGGTTATTATAGGTTTTACAGGTTTTGCTAGGAGGCCTGCATTCATAGAAATGCCATCCCAGGCTATTTGCAAACTTTTAGTATCCACCCAATATTACCTAGTACGTATATTGGACACCACTAAATTGATGTGAAACGACCAGGAACAAAGTTAGTTTTCTCGAGAGCGTGAGTGACACGATTAGTGAGGCTAAATATTGCCATTTTGAAGCATGTAAGAAACAGAAAATTTGATATTTTTTTTTTGTGTAAAATCAAATTTTATTTCACTAATGAACACCAAAACTGGTATTTTCACTCGTGCCTACGCCACTCATGAAAATACTGGTTTTGGTGTTCATTCGGTGAAATAAAATTCGATCTTACACTGAAAAAATCAAATATCCTCCAGAATACAGTTATCCTCATTCTGATGCACTTAAGGGGAATGGAACACCTGGCAGATTTTTCCGCCATTTTTAAAGGGAGACAACTTTCCGGACTTCCTGTTCGCTTTTCTATAAACTCAGTCCCCCCAAAAAAGGGGTCTACTCTTAAAGGAAAGAATTTACTCCTCAGGAGTTGCCTCCCCTGAAGGTGTATCCATTCCCCTTCAGAAGTGTGCTATTTTGCTCAAAGCAGCGAATACTATGAGCTGTGTAACAATGGAAATTAACTTTACATTATGATGTCAGGTTTCCAACAGTATTTTGCAGGACAAACTGTTGCAAATTTTTGACGTTATCCAATCAGACAAGGCGCTACATACTAAGGGTATTAGAATTCCAATTTTGTTTATTAATTCTATTAATAGCCTACCTGTAATCCAGGATACATGAGAGGAGTATGTACGAGACAGCCAGTTTGGTGAGACACAGTTGTTCAATCCAAGAGCATACAGTCCTATCTGGAAGGCACACAGCTGTAGATTTCTATGCGGCCCAGTGTGTTGGTTGGTGTTAGACGGCTGTGTGAACAGAGACGTAGAGCTACTGCCCCCAGCCTTGATGAGGACTGTCTTAGCCAGTTCAAACATCCAGTGGGCCGATGCTTCACTAGGCTGGTTTGGAACTGTAGGCATTATCCTTGCTTTTCCCTTGAATCTGGAATTTAAATACAGAGAAGATCTTACATTAGTGGTCTTTCATGTGAAATTTATAAAATGACTGGCGTGTTTCATCAATTTTATACGAAAAGACCACCAGTGTAGGATACGGTTTGTCATTTAATTGAGCTGGTGCATGACAAAATCTACAATAAGACCTGTGCGACCAGCTAAGACTCAGATCAGCCGGCACATCCGGGCAGTCTGATCAGAGTCTTAGCTGTTTGCAATAGTCTTCTATATCCCCTGGGCTATTCATAGGGATACAAGAGAATACCAGGCTGACCTGACGGGCCGGCTGAACTGAGTCTTCAATCATAGCATAGGTCATATTGTAGGTTTTGTCATGCGCCGGCTCAATTTTAAATTGGCTTAATTGCTGAAGAAGCTATTAAAAAGAATTCCAGCTGAAAACAAAGGGTTGTCACAGACAATGTCATAATGTTATGTGCCAGTAATCATGTGTAATTATATGTGCAGTCATATGTTTTTTATTATATTATCTGACATTATCTACTATATGACAATGATTTTATATGGGCTCCGTCAAGCGATTTTGGTACTTATCACCTATGCGAGCAGCGAAGGTTCAGGTGAGCCTGCGCATCTTCGCAGTCTCGCCAGAACCTTCGCTGCTTGCTCTTACAAGCAGTGAATCAAGAGGAACCTTCAGACAGAAAACCATATCCCTGGCCCCTCTGAATGGCTGGGCATGTGCAGTTAAAATTTGTCAAGACGGAATGCTCGAAGACACAAATTCGCTTGGCAGGGCTCATATGATACAAGAACATTTAATATGTCTGGGTCCAGGTGTTCAAAGTACTGTAAGCTTGATGATCTAGTTAGAGGCAAAAAACATTAAATGCTCCAGCAAGTACAATATCTAATACACAGATATTTTTACTGAAAATCTGTCTTTGTAAAAGCAGCTCACCCTAGTGGTAAATTTGTTGTATTAACCCTTATCTTCCTGAATACTCATTTAAGCCACACCCATTTCTGTCTATCAACCAATCAAATTACTTGATGTAATTTATTGCTACAAATTCATAAACTGAATGCCAAACAGTGTTGATCCTGATCAGAAGCCATCTGATCAGGATCTACACTGTTTGCAAAGATAGGGGTTGTCGTGAACAGCAAGATAACGGTTAAATAATTACAAGTTTTATGTTCAAAGTTATGTTAACTAAAAATTTGGACACCTTGAGGACTTGTTGTAATTCTCCTAAAATTTTAACAAAGTTGTTTCATTATCTTGACTGAAAACAAGGGCCGAGAGATGTATGACCTTGTTGAAATCTGTGTGTCTCAAAAATACACATCTATTTTACCAGCCTAACACTCACCTAATTCCAATATAGAACAATGCTAAAATATAGACATACTTAAATGGAACCTTTGAAACCATGAAAATTCTTTTGAGTGAGTGTTTGAGTTTTACGTCTCACCAACAGCTAGGGTCATACAGAGACGGGACCTCAGTTTAAAGACTCAATTAAAAGTCTGGAGAAGCCCAGGACTGATCCTGCAGCCCCTGGTTTACAAGGCATGTAGCATAACCACTACTCCACAGAGGCTTCACAGGAGGTAGTTTGAGCCAGGCATATGTTTTTTTAATTTCTTCAACGTAATGGTATGTTCTGTGTACTCATCAGAATTTCATCGAGGCAATTCTGAGGAGTACACAAAGCATACATTTACATGATAAAATAAGAATTTTCTCACTAAATTAATCCAAATATACTGACATCTCAAGTAACAGGAAATTTTTCTAGGGACTCAAGAATGAGTTTAACCCATTTTGTAACGGAAACCCCTAAACGGGTACCCTGGCAAAAACAGTGCAGGCCCAGATCAGACGCCGCAGAACCCGGCGTCTGATCAGGGCCTCAACTGTTTGCTAAAAGTTCAGTCATTTTCCAAATAAATTTTGTTGACACCCCTAAATTTTGAAATGGACTCCTGCTATATATAAGGAGGAAGATTCCATTTGGTACAAAAAGGGTTAAAATAGCTGTCTTAAACAAGCCATCGGTGTTCGAGCCATCAGTTTCACTGTACCTGGGGTAATTATGATGTAAGATTACCTCAGTGTTTTTATGTTTGGTGTAGAGCTCCTCGAGTCTATCACAAACTGGGCTGATGCAGTTATTCCTCTGTTCATTGGGCTAGGTGGGCTGAATTAGAAAATATAACAAAATCAGAATAACAATCAACACCTCAAGGTAAGGAATACAATAATCACAGATAATTTTCTTTATCACATAACGTCTTGTCTTAGCACATATTAAAGCCGTTTTAAATTTGATAATCCACTAGTGGATTAAATATGCAATTTAGTTAGATACGCCCCATACACTAGTAGTGGAATATTGACATTTTTGTAAAAAATCGAGAATAAAATGCATTTGAACGTCATATTATAAATAGAAGCTTGCATTTGTGCCCAAGTATCATTCAATTTACTAAACTTGAGGAAAAGGTATAAAATGCTTGATAAAGCCTCGCATTTCATTCCTTTTCCTCAACTTGTTTAATAAATTCAATAATGCATGAACACTCATTTAAGATCCTCTATTTTTATCTTGTTGAGGGTACTTGTTAGAATCGCCTCATCAAGGCAATTTTATAAACTATCCACAACATATGGTATGAGAAATAAGACAATTTAACCAAAAATGATCCTATGCACTCCTCCTTATCTGGACTTTTTATACAGCACACTACCACAGGTCAGTACATTAGCATAGGCATTTGATCTTGATTTAGTTTATGTTGTCTTTAACACTTTTCATCTTTTTATGACAGAAGTAACAGAGTTGTGATGATTTTTCCAGGTGATGATTCATCTGTTACTTGGGGGTGGTTGGGTGAGGCAAAGGTGTCCTGTATCTTATATCACCAGGACACCCAACTAATATTGACTTACAGTTGGGCAAGGCCTGCTGTCCTTGCAGCAGTTAAGAATAGAGGGAGAATGTTGTTATTTCTTGTTTCTTTGTCTCTTTTACTTTCCTCTTACTTTTCTATCCCTCTCTTTCATATCCTCTATTATCTCTCCCTTTCTCTGGAAGACGACTCAAAATGACCCACAAAACCGCTAAACCCAAACACAATCAATCAAATCTTCTGTTTCTAAAATTTATATCTTTTCTAACCCTGAATGTAGGAATTTTTTCACTCGTACAGGGGAAAATAAGTCTTTGTCTGAACAGATTCAGCTGAAGATAAATGTAGATGCTGTACCAAATTCAAGAAAATTATATTCTAAAGCTTCTGTACAAAGAATGAGATAAATATTTGACAGGTACATATATTTGCTGTTAACCCATTTCAGGCAGGAGACCCCTAAACAGAGTACCCTGGCAAACAGTGCAGGCCCTGATCAGATGCCGTGTTAAGAGGTCGCTTAACGCGCCATCTGATCAGGGTCTACACTGTTGTAAAAAGGATTTTTTGCCAAAAATAGAAAACAACAACAAATAACAAGAGGACCATGATGGTCCTGTATCGCTCACCTGAGTCTATTCATCACCTTGTTTTTGATCCCACATGACCCATATTCAAACATATTCAAGATTTTATAAAGGCAAATATTCTTGGGGCAATTCCAGAATTAGTCAGGGGGGGGTGGGTGGGAGCCACTTTTTTAAAAAACCCACCACCCGTAAAATATAATTTTCCCTGACCCCCAGTACCCATGAATTTAAAAAAAATGAGAACCCCGCCACCCCCTATTTAAGAATAAATTCAATATCCCATCCACAGTCCATAAAATTTTTTTTTTACCCCCCACCAACCGTAAAAAAAATGTATGTATAAAATGATATTTTTAATGTAAAATTAATTTTAATTAATAATATACCTACCCATCACTACAATTATAGCCTTTTCACCAGACGCAGGTCTGGGACAGTCTGACACAAAAAAAAAAATCTAGCCAGAAATGCCACCGGCATGTCCCTTTTCCCGTGACCTCCCCAGCGTCGAGTCCTGATTGGTCGCTGATGTCACATGACCTATCAGACCAATAGGCAGACGATACAGGTCACGTGACCGCGATTTTCGCGCCGAGAAGGTCATTATTTCTTTCAGGAAAACAAATATTTCAGGCGGGGCTGGGAGGCGGGACATACCATTGTAGTGATGGGTAGGTATATTATTAATTAAAATTAATTTTACATTAAAAATATCATTTTAATATCAAATATAACTACCCATCACTACAATTATAGCCTGAATTCAAAGCAAGTGGAGGGTTGGATGAAAAATAAAGTTACACATACCTAACTCCTCCAACCTTGGTTGTTTATACCCCTTTTAAAAACCATCCAATGATGGTAATGTAAGAGAGTATCCACGATGACTGCAAGGGATCCAAATCCAAAATTCACAAGTGGAGAAGATAAATGGACAGGAACCGGAGTCAAAATAGAAGGTTCATACCTATTCAAACAGGCTAACAAACAACCAAGGAAAATAAAACCCCAAAATAAGTGCTGCTCATAATAGATTGAGAAGCTACTAAACTACCCAAGGAATGAGTACCACTACGAATGGGAACCAATCACCTTAGGTGAAGGGATGAAAAGTAGCGTTGGAACATCCATTACGCAGTAAGAAAAAACATTCTGAAGAAAAAAAAACGGAGTTCCAATATGCCCAAAATGTAGAAGGTTCTAACCTCATACTGTATTCTGAATGATAATAGGGCAGAAGTGAAATTAGCATATACTGGTAGAAGCTTTATCACTTTACAAATCCACTTTGCAACCAAGGATGGTTAGAAATATATCCAAAACCCCTTGATTGAAAAGAAAAAATTCTCATGATAATCTCGAAACGTTTTAAAATATTCTAATGTATACAAAAAATTCACATTAGCCTACAATCCACGAATCCTGGAAATGACAGGACAAATAGTAGTTTCAGACAAGGTCATTTATAGCCTGAAACAAAAATAGGTTGAATGAGAAGAGAAAAAGAAGTCATTGTTCTTCTCATACCTGAAAACAACCCTCTGTAATTGGCAAAGCATGACTATAACTTCTACGAACTGAAGCAAATGTCAAATGAAATACAGCTTGACTATCAAATGAATAAAAGAAGCTGAATTCACCGGATCGTAAGGTGGTTTAGAAAAGACCACAACACCCATGCAAGATTCCATTTGGATTCAAAGTCCTGAAAACCTGTCGGCATAGTGAAAAAACCCCTTTAATAAGCTGGTGATGGTAGGGTTTAATGAAAAAGTGTGAAGCCGACTAAAATTTTAACATGTTCGAGATTACTGATCTGTACCCTTCTCTTAGATGAAATAGAAATTGAAGGGTAGAGAACAGACAGAAAAAGAAATCCAGTAAAAAACCTCCCTAGAGGAATTGTCTGGATTTATTTCCCTTTTTCTACACCAACTAGAAAATATCTTCCATCTTCCAGAGTAAAACTTGAGAGTGGAGATCTTTCTATATTTGAAGATACACTCGGCAGAGAAACCAGAAAAGTGTCTACCTCTGGTTTGATTCCTGACAACATCTGGATGTGTAAGTAAAGCATTTCTGGATTGAAATGGAATGCTTGACCCACACCTTTTAGATATTTGATCTGGAACTACTGGAAGACTGGTTGCAAGTCTTGAGACTAGGCTCAGAATGACTAAAAAACCAAGATCTCTGAGGCCATAGGAGGCGTAATCAGAATGGCTCGGCTTTTGGACGCTTGAATTTTTACCTAGAACTAGAGGAATTCAGTTGAATGGTGTAAACGCATATGTAAAAGATTCCCCCAATCTAGAGATTTTAAATCAACTGCACGTTCCAGGTGATCTGAAACTTGAAAAACAAAGGAAGTTGATTGGAGAACCGAGCTGTTTGGACATTTGATTAAAAAAGGCCCAATAAAGGTTCTCTCCATTTGAGAAAACGCCCTGTAGAGAACGGATGGTGAACTGGTCTATAGGGGCGATCCCAATGACATAATCTGCCCTGGAGGTGTCCGACAAGGATAGACATACCTTCCTGAAGACACCAAGTTATAATCTTCCATGTAAAAGCCAACAGGGAAGAGTAATGAGTCACTCCCTGATAAGTAGAAAAAACTACACTATTCATTTGTCTGGAGTAACAATAATGAAGCTGTTCCTCAGTTTGGAGCTATGAAGAACTGATAAACCAAGGAAATTTTTCTGAAGTTTCAGAATGTTTATACACATATACATATATACATACATATATGCATACACACACATATATATATATATATATATATATATAGCCCCGCCTAATATAGGCCCCACGTTCCCTGAACAACTAATCCCTGAGGTTCGAAGTGGAAAACCAACCTGAAAGGCTGGCATGCGAAAAAACAAATAGGGAATAGTCTCTAAAAGAAGAGACCCCATTTGATACTGAGGGATTCATAAATCGTAGAGAGCAATCTTGATAATGGAATTTATTGCTCCTTTAGACCGTATGGTATTTCCAGTGATAATATTAGCAAAAATAACCTGGAAAGGTCTAAGATGAGATTGTCCAGGGAAACTGGATCCAATTACTAAGTTCTAAAAAGGGGAAACAAACCCCTGACATAAATCGAAAGTTTTTCGGAGCGTGAAAAAATTTGGAGAAGTATCTTTGAGGTCAATTTCAACTTCTCGATAAAGTGTATGAAATCTAAATTCACAATAACCTGTACACGTTAGGACAAGGTATGATAAACAGTATCTGTAAAAATGATGACAAAACCCATCATCGGAACACTACACGAGATTGGGGCCTAATTCTATGATGAGAGCTGCTTAATTAATTTCCAATAAGTTGGTGAACAGGGAAAACATTGATCCGTTGACAAATCCAACAAAGGAAAGGCAACGGACTGATACACAAAAATTCCATCCAAGGTGAAACAAAGGTATTTGCGTAATAACCTATGGATGGAGATGTGAAGGCTAGCGACCTTTAAAACTACGGAAATCGTCCCCGAATTTGGGAAATTTGACCTGACTAATCGAGGACGAAGTTTCCATTTTGAGACGATCGACTCGCATCATCTTGTTAAGTGTGAGAAGTCGATGATGAGTCGATTTTCCCATTTTCTTCTTTTCCTTTCATTGATCCGTTGACAAATCCAACAAAGGAAAGGCAACGGACTGATACACAAAATTCCATCCAAGGTGAAACGAAGGAATTTGCGTAATGACCTATGGATGGAGATGTGAAGGTAAGCGTCCTTTAAAAACTACGGAAATCGTCCCCGAATTTGGGAGAATTGACCTGACTAATCGAGGACGAAGTTTCCATTTTGAAATGATCGACTTGCATCATCTGTGTTAAGTGTGAGAACTCTATGATGAGTCGATTTTCCCATTTTCTTCTCGAACAGAAAGATCCGCCTGTAGAAGCCTGGGGAAAGGAGAAATTTTTCTACTTATACGGCTTTCTTTTGGAGAAGAACCCTTCCTCTTCCAATAAAAAGATTTCTTTTCTTGATACTATTTACCAGAAATAGTATTCGCATGTGAGAAAGAGAAAGGATTCCTAACGAACGCAATCCAGTAACCCTTTCTCACAACTCATAAAACTCAAAAAATATTTAATAAAAGAAGCCAAGGCTTGATAGAACTGAAAAAGCTCGGCTCCTACTGGGAGAAGATGAAGAGGAGGGGAAGGAAGAAAGTCATTTGTTAGACTTGTGTCTTCCTCTATTGGGAGATTTCGTTCCAGTCCGACCTCTGGAACGAAAGGACCGTGTACCCTGATCTGAGAATGATCTATTAGTAGACGAGGACTGATTGAGATCTTCTAGTCGAGGGTGATAAGCACTTAAAAGTCATCGGAAGTAGTCGAAGAGCGTCTCTTGGTTGCGGTACCTGTACTTGATACGCTCTCCGAAGACTTCAAAAAAGACGAGTGCCCACGGTCTTGAAGCTTGATTCTGAAAACGTTGGGAAGACATGGTCCGCTTATAGTTTTAGAATCAAGAGGCGCTGAGGCTCTAAGTTTTCATTTACTATGCTCAGTAAAAACTGACCCAGTTATAAAGAGCAGAGTTGCGCCAAACATGCAACATGGTGGTAGACAGCCATGGCATGTAAAAAATGACCGGGAAATAAACAAAAGCATTAGAATAGCAGCTATATGGTCGGAATGCTCTTGTTTGAAGGCAAAGTGGGTAGAACTAGAATACCAGTCATAATGAGAACCCACTTAATAATAGTCCTGGTAAGAAGCTCCAATGTTAGAGCGTCGAAACAGGAAGTAATGCCAATTTCCCTGACGTCATATATACAGAGACTGAATCTGGGTCGAATTTAGGAATTTCATAAGAACAAAAAATTGATGTTTTTTTGTTGTTAGAACCAATGTTCCAAGTTCATTTAGCACGAGTGCCCCCGGTCTTGAAGCTTGATTCTGAAAACGTTGGGAAGACATGGTCCGCTTATAGTTTTAGAATCAATAGGTGGTGAGGCTCTAAATATGTCCTTCTCATAATCGCTAAATAGTAAGGACGAAAAAGGACCAACCTCTTGAGTATTGATATATCCCCAGAGGATAAATCACTAGGCCCAGATTCAGCTCTAGGGGCAAAACACTTGAGGCTCAATTAAACTTCCCCAGTGTTAGGCCCTTTATTGTATATAGTGCACTGAACATGCGAAATTGCCGAATCAAAATTGAGCATTCAAGGAGCCGTGTCTAAAACGATCAAGGCCGAATCGGCCCAAGGCCGAAACGACCCACCGAAATAGGCCGAATCGATCCAGGTGCAAAATCGGGTCGAAAACGACCCAGGCCGAAACGACTCAGTACCGAAACGTCCAGGATTCACTTGCAATAGTTACGGTATTCCAATAAACGATGCCCAAATCTGTATGTTTTACAAAGGAAAACAATCCAATTTAATGATTATGATAACAAAAATTTATCATAATAAGAGGAAAGAAGCATATGACCAAGGTAAACTAAGTACCGAAGGTCCGGAAAGGTTACCCGATAAAAACCGGGATCGGAACCGTACCAAAATTCGTATGTAACATGGATTCGGAAAAAATTTTTGGGCATAGGTTCCCCGCACCCCGGAGTCCCCGCAATTATGAGCAGGGTCTCTACGGGGCGGTCGACGAACCTATCCTAGTCAACCCAGACCCAAATGGGAGGAGGGGACATAGACTGGCTCATCTTGATTCGGCAATGGTGACCCACACGAATTGGATGGATTCTGTTTAGAAGATACTATAGAAAGGCCACAAAGGGACCTGAATATTATCCATCTGCATCGTGGGATTTATAAGTGCTAAACAAAGACGGGTCTTGCACATGTTCAAAACTAAATTAATGCTGAGAATTTTTATTCAGCGATACAACGTCTTCCGATACCGGAAGTGGAAGGAACACGTACAAAAAACGTCCTCTTTTCTGGCAATTTAAGTTTCCACAACGCCGACTTCTATTAAAACATTACCAGGAATAATACGAGCGTATACCCTGGCACATAACATGAAAAGAAGTGTGGTGCTTATCAAAAACCAAAAACGGTTGATCACATGATAAACAAAACTTCCAAGTGAAATTTCAAAATGGCGGACAACCACTACACATGCAATGTCGGCAGAAACACACGAAATAAAGTCTCTAAGAATTTCGGAATAAACAGTAAGCTTAAAAAGCCTAAGTACGTTGTGGAAACTCAAGGTAAGTGCAAAATCAAAAAAAGAATAAAACACTTATCCGTTTATTCATTCTTCCATGGAATGTAGTTTGACCATCCTATCCCAAGCAAGTCTGAAAAAATAATGACCTTCTCGGCGCGAAAATCGCGGTCACGTGACCTGTATCGTCTGCCTATTGGTCTGATAGGTCATGTGACATCAGCGACCAATCAGGACTCGACGCTGGGGAGGTCACGGGAAAAGGGACATGCCGGTGGCATTTCTGGCTAGATTTTTTTTTTTGTGTCAGACTGTCCCAGACCTGCGTCTGGTGAAAAGGCTATAATTGTAGTGATGGGTAGTTATATTTGATATTAAAATTACCCCCCCCCCCCCCCACAAAAAAAAAAAAATCAATGAATAAATAAAGAAATGTTAAAATGGTTAAAGGCCGGAGTGATTTGACTGTACTCAACAGCTGTATACTTTGTTTCCTTTTTAGAACATGTCATAGAAGAATATATAGGTTTTTCAAGCCTATTGTCACATCTGAATTAGTATAAAGAAGAGGGATGCTGCTCAGGGGTCCCTTCAAGAATGAGAAATATCTGCATGTCAGAAGAAATGAACTGTCCAGTTTCCTGACCAGTTGATTCTGGAGACTTACTTTATTAGCCGAAACTACGTAGTATGACCCATCTTCTTTCTTTTGAATGTTTTCATTGCTCTTAAAGGAACTCAATTTTGATTTTTATTTGCCTTCACTGCAGCTGGTGTTGTGCCGTGTGGCGGCCGTAAAACGTCTCCCCGTACATCAACCATAGTGCAGTTTATATTTACTTTCGGTCCTTTGAGATCAGCGTGAATATTCTAAGTAATCAGAAATAAATTATTGGTTTAGACTCATATTCTAGACAGGTTTTTAATTATTTGGACCCCATTTTGATTTATATCAGTCTTTGAATCGACTGCCTATTCGAAATTCGCAAAATTGCAGTATGTTTCCTCTGGCTTTCTTTGCCGGATCATTACAGGGTCACTGATGAGGCTTTATTAGCCGAAACTACGTAGTATGACCCATCTTCTTTCTTTTGAATGTTTTCATTGCTCTTAAAGGAACTCAATTTTGATTTTTATTTACATCAAAGGGATAAATCGGGCTATAAGGCAGACATTTTGCAAGAACCTCTGTCTAGTTCTGTACTGCATATGTGCAAATAGTGAAGGCTCTGGTGATACTGTACAAATGCACAAGCTCACAAGAGCCTTGGCTGGTGATATATGTGTTTAGTACCATTACTCATAGGAATGTCCATCAAGGTTTTTGTGTTTGGGTTGTCTGTTTCAACAACTCTTAAGATCATATGTAGACTCATCCAAAAGTCTGGTAAGTTCAGTAATTGAACGGACAACTCTTACTTTATGAAGCGAGTACTCAACCACTACAACACATCATGGTTGTTGAAATCAGAGGGCCACATGAAGGATTAGTTTTTAATTTAATAGTTAAATTAAAAACAATTTAGACATCTGAAAATATGCTATGCTATTCTAAACTTTTTAAAAAATAGATTTGTACCTGGCAGTGTTGTTGCTTGTGTTTTTGTTAGTCACTTAAGGTGACATGGAACACCTGCAGGTTTGGTAGCTTTTTTTTTCTTAGTTTTCAAATAAGTAATACTTTTTCTATGTATGGGGCTACTGTTGCACAAAAAGACTGGGTAGGGTAAAGAAGTTGCAGATTCTTTCAAGCAAAAGAAACCTTTATAAAATTGGGGCCAACTTCAAGACAAGATTTACCTTCTCTGTTGGTGTTCTCACTCGCCTTGACAACTGTAAACCTTCAGAATTTTGCAATTTTCTCTACTTTTCTAAAGAAGAATTTCTACAGCGTCATATTAATGTTTCATGCAAGGTGTGATGGTTGTAGTCGATTAGAATACTAACTTTGAAGTAAATGATGACATAAATGTCGAACCTCGACGTAAATGTTGACAGACGGACGGACGGTCGGACGAACGAACGAACGGACGGAAAATCGGACGCCTATATCGCACCATGCTATAAGCAGGTGCGACAAAAACAACAGGAAACAAATGACCAATATTAAACTACTTTAATAACCAAACCAAACTGTAAAATGTCAACACACATGGCTTATAAGCTTATAAGCCCTTAAGATGCCAATCACACCAATTGTTGTCTGCTTTGTTGTCTGCAGGTATAAAACTTTACAAGTTATTGCTGGAAACAGTGTGGACCCATATCAGACTGTTTTTCCTAGAAACAGTCTGACCAGGGTTCACACTGCTTGCCTGTACATGCAAAAATGTCTGAAAGGTTTGCAAGATGAAGCAGACAACAAAGACAACCTTTAGGTACAGTTTTCAAAAAATCCTTCCTATAAAATACCCGTGTCTGGGTGGGCCTTGGGTGTCATAGATTTGTACCCGACATGGCCCATATTGGAACTTAGCCCAGACACTGTCAAAACAAACAATCTGATAAAGTTTAATGAACATTCATTACAAAATATGAAGCCTCAATTATGTACACAATATTTTTCAATGATTTGACCTAGTAACCTAGTTTTTGAATCCACATGACCCATATTTGAATGTAACCTAGATAATAATCGTTCAAACAAACATTCTGTCAGATGAAGTTTCATGAAGATCGAATGGAAAATGAAGCTTCTATTGTGAAGGTTTTTCTATTAAGATTTGACCTAGTGACCTAGTTTTTGATCAGACAAGGCCCAGATTCCAACTTGGCCAAGACACTGACAAAACAAATTGTTTGACAAAGTTTTATGAACATTCATTGAGAAATGAAGCCACTATTGTGTAGACAATGTTTTTTAATGAACTGACCAAGTAACCTAGTTGTTCAACGGACATTTTCGAACTAACCTTGATATTTTGTGAAAGAACATTCTAAGAGTTTCACAAAGATTCAATGGAAAATGGAGCCTCTATTATGTACACAAGGATTTTCTTTGATTTTACCTAATGACCTAGTTTTTAACCCGACATGAATCAGTTTCAATGGCCTAGACTTTATATAGACAAACATTCTGACAAAGTTTCATAAAGATTGGATCAAAACTGTGCCCTCTAGAGTGTATACAAGCAAAAGTTGACGGCCGATGTTGGGATGTATGACAGACATCACTGTATCCGAAAAGCACACCTATTTCTAAATAATTTAACAGAAATACTACTTTGTGATCCTCTGCCTTTAAATGCATGGGTGAAAGTTGCCAGAAATCCAAATACTGAAAAATTGGCTGGGGGTCAAGGGGGCCGCCTAGGCCCCCTTGTGAGTCCAGGGCAATGCCCTGGTGGGAGCCCAGGGGGCAAAGCCCTGGTGGGAGCCCAGGGGGCAAAGCCCCCGGAAGCTCCTTGATTTTAGCAATTCAGAACCCCCTAAAACCCCTAAAAATTGACAAATTTTTTCTGCATGAAAAAACTAAGTCCACACCTAAAAAAAATTGAGCAGGGGTTCCCCCCACTAGGCGCAGGCCAGCTTTGTTCACCCCCCACCCATAATAATCCCGGCCTTCAAAAGAGTTGGGCAAAGACAGAGTGAAGAAGAAGTGGGTGGGGTGTCTGAAATGCAAAGTAAACAAAGTTTCCAGAACACCTTCTTCTTCAATTGATAGAACTTTTGGAAAATTGATAAATGTAATTAAATGCCACATACCTTAAACGCCCCTTTTTGTGCCTCCAATCCAACAAATTTATCATAAATATAACAATGATGGCTGATTTTTCCACTCGTTTTCCTAGCGTGTTCACAATAAATGCCTGTCCTTTACTGTCTATCTATCCATCTATCTTCTAATACTGAGTCGGTCATACTTAGCCATTACCTCAGAATCATACTTGGTCATTACCTGGGAGTCTTTTTTCGGAAAATCGTCACCCCCCCCCCCCCCCAATTTTCTCCTCGGATCTGCATGAATCACAAGATCGTCAAAATCGGACCTCCGATCCGCGGTTATACGCGTTTCCGCGGAACTATCACATCCCTGAATTATAAAAGATGCGCGAAACCTCTCGTGGGGCGAAACCTCATAGTGGCGAAACTCTTGGTGGCGAAACCTCCGATGGCGAACTTGTTTGGTGGCGAATCCTCTGTAAACGCCGTGTTTCACCCAAAGTTCTGTGTTTTACCCAAAAACATGTAAGCAAACATTCGGAATCATTCGGGCGTTTCACCGCCGTTAAAAAAGAGAGAAGTTGAATTTCTACCCGTAATTAATTAATTACCGTTAGAGTAGTTTTCTACCCATAATGATTTAATTGTGGGTTTGACAATGACCCCAACCAGGCATGGAATTCAATTTTCTCTGGACCCCCCCACCCGTGAAATACAATATTCACCCGACCCCACCACCCGTACAAAAAAATATCGGGTGCTGCCCGCCCTCCCCCCATGGCTAATTCTGGAACCGCCCTTGGCAAGTTTCACAAAGTTTGAACCAAAAATGCAGTCTCAAGTATGATTTGACCAATTTTGTTTGTTAGATTTGAGGTTTATACTATTTAGGTCATTTTGGAGACGTTGCTTCCAATTTTGTGGGACTTTTTACCCGACATTGAGATGAAAGGTCTGCCCCTTCATGTCTGACAGCATTTATATTTCTGCAGCCTGAAGGTTGATTTCAATCATTTCTAATCTGTAGCATGCTTATGGTGGGGAAATTATGAAATAAAAGTAGGTCGACTGATGACAATGTTTTTTCTAAAAATAGCCAAAAGAACTTTGACTATGATCCAAATACCCTGAAAGTCTGAATTGCTTTAGATACTGTATTATCATACAGAATATTTGTTTAAAGTTATAATAACCCCTAAAAGGCGGGAAAACCCTGAAGGGGTAGCCTGGCAAACAGCATAGACCCAGATCAGACATCGCAGAATGTGGCATCTGATCAGGGTCTGCACTGTTTGCTAACAGCATTTTCTGTCAAATAAAATACCCCTCCTGACCAAGGTATTACAAAAAGAGGACAATTCTGAGCAAGTTTGATGATGAATGGACTTAAACTGTGGCCTCTAGAGTGTTAACAAGGTTTTTCTATGATTTAACCCTACTGACCTACTTTTTGCCCCCACATGACCCATATTCGAATTTAACCTAGATATTGTCAAGATGATCATTCTGAGCAAGTTTGATGATAATTAGACTAAAATTGCAGTCTCTAGAGTGTAAACAAGGTTTTTCTATGATTTAGCCTACTTTTGACCCCACATGACCCATATTCGAATCTGACCTAGATATTGTAGAGATGATCATTCTGAGCAAGTTTGATGATGACTTGACCAAAACTGTGGCCTCTAGAGTGTTAACAAGGTTTTTCTATGATTTGACCTACTGACCTATTTTTTGGACCCAACATGACACAAATTCGAACTTGACCGAGATATTGTCAGGATGATCATTCTGAGCAAGTTTGAGGATGATTGGACCAAAACTGTAGCCTCTAGAGTGTTAACAAGGTTTTTCTATGATATGACCTACTGACCTATTTTTTGGCCGACATGACCCATAATCGAACTTGACCGAGATATTGTCAGGATGATCATTCTGAGCAAGTTTGAGGATGATTGGACCAAAACTGTGGCCTCTAGAGTGCTAACAATGTTTTTCTGTGGTTTGACCTACTGACCTACTTTTGGACCCGAAATTACCCATATTGGAACTTGACCGAGATATTGTCAGGATGATCATTCTGAGCAAGTTTGAGAATGACTGGACCAAAACTGTGGCCTCTAGAGTGTTAACAAGGTTTTTCTATGATCTGACCTACTGACCTACTTTTTGACCTGAAATGACCAATATTCAAACTTGACAGAGATATTGTCAGGATGAACATTCTGACCAAGTTTGAGGAAGATTGGACCAAAACTGTAGCCTCTAGAGTGTAAACAAGGTTTTTCTATGATTTGACCTACTGACCAACTTTTTGACCCAACATGACCCATATTCAAACTTGACCAAGATATTGTCAGGATGATCATTCTGAGCAAGTCTGAGGATGATTTGACCAAAACTGTGGCCTCTAGAGGGCTAACAAGGGTTTTCTGTGGTTTGACCTACTGACCTACTTTTTGACCCGACATGACCCATATTCAACCTTGACCAAGATATTATCAAGATGATCATCCTGAGCAAGTTTGAGGATGATTGGACCAAAATTGTGGCCTCTAGAGTGTTAACAAGATTTCCTTTGACCTGGTGACCTACTTTTTGACCCGACATGACCCATATTCGATCTTGACCGACATATTGTCATGATGATCATTCTGACCAAGTTTGCTGATGATTGGATCAAAACTGTGGCCTCTAGAGTGTTAACAAGAAAAGTTAACGCATGCACGACGCATGGCGACGCCGGACATCTCACAGTCACAAAAGCTCACCATGACCTTCGGTCAGGTGAGCTAAAAATAGACCTGACGTCACCCTTAAATGACAAATGGACTTTTCCAACATATAGTAATTGTTTGTTTGATTTGCGGTTTAATATCCGCGTCAACACTGTAAAGGTCATTTTGGAGATGATGCTCCCAATTTTGTTGGACTTTTACCCGACATTGAGATGAAATTACATCTCAAGCCCTGTCGCCCAATGAAACCAATAGGGTTTTTAAGCATGGACGGTCGAACTCGCACAGCTTTGCCTGGGCAGGCTTAGATCCTCTAAGCAGTTTACCAGTACTCATGTACGGATCAGTTTCAGCTCTGCGTGGAAGCATCATGCAGCCCATCTATTTCTTCAAGCCCCGATGGGCAGGGGTAGTTAACATATAGCAATGCAAGAGTCCACTAGTATGTAATGGGTTAAAATATGCACAGCGCCAGATAAGGGGATGTAACAAGAGAAATTAAGTGATAGTTTTTCTGATTTCTTTTAGAGAATATGTTATGGGTACTTTGCAGATTCGCCTCAACGAGACGATTCAGCAAAGTACCCATAACATAATTATATTTTCACTGAGAAATAAAAAAACTATCCCCAAATTATCATCTGAAATAAGTACACCTCCTTATCTGGAGCTATGAAAATCCTTTAGGGGACAAAGAAGAAATGTATCTTTATACCTTTCATTGTCCCGAAGTTTTCCTCTCACATCTTTGTCTCCCGAGCTACTGGAGCCTATGGAATCACTGTCTCCACTGGAACCACAATCACTGCCTGGACCTTGATGTTTACCCCAATTACGTCTTACCAATGTCGGCGAATTGTCACTGGATGTTGTCTCTGGTGCACTGCTGTCTATTGCAGCCATACCTGGGAACAGGCAAGTAAAATATGAAAACTTCAAGACAGCACTATATAAACTATCATAATGATTCCAAGCATTGAGGCAGATAGGTCTAAGCAATCAGTGCAGACCCAGATCAGACTGCTCCTGCAGTCTGATCAGGGTCTACACTGTTTGCCAGTCCTTTTTAGACTCCTTGCTGGATCATGAAACAAATTTGTTAAAATTTTATCAGAATTACACCCAGTACTCAAGGTGTCCAAATTTTTATGGTAGATTGCAATGTTTTCTTTGTCTGTTACCAGAAATTTACTGTAAACTTCTTCACTGTTCAGCCTGCACTTCTTCGCAGGTTGATCACAATCCAAAGGGACATAAGCAAAAACTCTTGCCATATTGGCTAGATGTGCAAGCTGATCTAAGTCTTTACTGGTCCCATATGTATTACTGCAGGTTTTGTCCCCCACTAGGTCAGATGGTTAGGGTTAATAACTAAACCCTTATCCTGCTGAACATGAAAGTCTGTGAATTGAATGAATACATTATATCAAGTAATTTGATTGGTCGATATTCAGAAATGAGCATAGATTGATCATGGAATATTTTCTATGGTTATTCTCTCCCTACCACTGATTCAAGAACCGCAGTTGTCAGTTTCTGGAAAAAAAGTGCGCTGTACTGGTTAACTGCTTATGTATAGGCCTGCCCAGAAATGTGGTATTATGTAAAGCCCCGGTTCCACAGACCTTGCGACTGCGATGCGACCTCTCTGCAACTGATTTTGTTGCAACTGGCCCGCGACCTTTGCAACTGTTGCAACTAAATTTGCTCCGTAAATGTGATCGCCGACCCGTCGCCGACTAGTCCGCGACCGGTCGCCGAACGTTCGGCGATTAATGTTGCCCAAAGTCGGCGATTGATCAGCGACTTGTCGCCGAAGAATCGCCGTATGATCGGCAACTGACTTGCAACAAGTGAAACATGATCGGGGACTAGTCGGCGATCAATCGGCGACTCTTCAGAGACTGGATAAAACAGATCGGCGACTTGTCGGAGACGTTTTTGCGTGTTTTTTTTTTTTTTTGACACAGACAAAAATAAACTAAATTTTCGACTGCTGAGAGTCTTCTCTGGGCTGCTGCAAGTCCTCGTCATCCGAAATTGGTGACCGAGCCTTGCTTCCCGTTTTTTTTCGGCTGCGCCGCCGTTTTCTTTTTTTGTCCGCCTCTCCGAACCATGTTGCCTCTTTGAAAGCTGTCGTCGAAATGATGCTAGGATGTTTAACAGTTTTTTTATTGTAGTTGGCGCTATAATCGTTCGGTGGTTTTAACACCTTTTTACAACATGTCGGCGACCAGTTGCAGACCAATCGCAGATCAATCGCCGACTTATCAGTGATCAATCTCCGATCGATCGCCAACCCATCGCCGAACAGTTGCCGACTGATCGCCGATAGGTCGTGGATCGATCGCGGATCACTCGGCGATCGGTCTGCGACCAGTCTCCGATAAGTTGTAATAGGGTTGCTAGAATTTACAGCCAAATTTGCATAAATTCGGTCGGGGATCGATCGGTGACTGTTCGGCGATCGATCGGAGAGTGGTCTGCGACATCTAGAAAACCATTGCAACTAGTCTGCGATCAAAATCAGTCGCAGCCAGTCTTTTGTGCATGCACAAAAGACGATCGGCGACTAAATTTGATCGGCGACCTACCCGCGACCTTGCTGCAACCTTTATAAAACCTCCGTGCGACTTCTGAAACCGCTCCGCGATTGCCATTTTTTTTTGTCGCAGAAAGGTCGCATCGCGGTCGCAAGCTCTGTGGGACCGGGGTTTAAACTGACCTGCCCAATATGACCTAAAAAGTGTTGACAGGGCTTTTGAACTCCAAACATACAAGTATACATACACTTAATCCTATGTCACCTTTGGAAAAGAATGTCAAACTTTCGACACAATATTGTAGATTTTGTGGAACCACCATCAGAAATGTCTCCAGGGTGGTGCAATAATGGCTTCTGTACAGGCAAGGTAAATCAATTAGTGCTGTAGCATGCAATCTGTGAATCATAACTTTTAAGGACTTTAATTTTCACATATAAGCCCTTTAAAGAGAAAACCTGCCATTGAGTTGGGAGGTAAAACACCAACTGACCAACCAGCAAGGGCTTCAATTTTTAACCCTTGTCCTGCTAATCCCGGATATGCCTTATCTTTGAAACAATGTAGATCCAGATCAGATGGCTTCTGATGAAGCCATCTGATCAGGATCTACATTGTTTGCCATTCAGATTGTGAATTTGTTGCAATAATTTGCAACAAGTAATCTGATTGGTTGATAATCGGTAGTGGGTGTGGCATATATGAATATTCAGCAGGACAAGGGTTAAATATAGAAACAACACATATTGCACTATCCAAGTTGCTGATGAGACTGTGTGAAAGTATAGGCTAATCTACACTTTTGTTGTTTTGCAAATGGAAACATATGTTTTCTCGTTATGTGGCTCTTATCATTAACTATTTGTGCGTTTCAAATGTATATGCACTACCCTGCAATTCAGTACCACTATCAACAATAAAGTGGTGATACCTTGTGAAGGTTTTTTCTTTATTGCCATGCATCTTAACTTTGCTTCCAGTGCCTTGAAGTCATCACCTTCTTCTTCCAAAGCTGAACTGTCTGTATCCTTACCACTGAAAGGAAAAGAAATATTTCAACACTGATTCTTCTTTCTTCATTCATTCTTTCTTTCGCTACAGTAACTTTTCAGCGTTTAAAATTGCATTGACCGTCAATGTAGGGTAATAAGGCTAATTTTGGTTAGTGTTCTTTAACCCTTTTTGTACGGAATGGAATCTTCCACCTTGTATATCGCACAAATCCATTTCAAAATTTAGGGGTGTCAGGTTGTGTTTTCTTCAGATTTCATTTTGAAAATGGCTGAACTTCTTGCAAATAGTGTAGGCCCTGATCAGACGCCACATTCTGCGGCATCTGATCTGGGCCTGCACTGTTTGCCAGGGTACCCGTTTGGGGGTTTCTGGTACAAAATGGGTTAATCAAGCCCACTTTTTTTGGCTTTAAGAAATATCTATTGTTGGTCAATTCTATGTTCTTTAGAAATTCTGTTTTTCAATGGTTGCAAGTCTTTATAGTGCAGTTTATATTTTACTTTTGGTCCTTTGAGATCAGCGAGAATATTCTGAGAAATCAGAAATAAATTATTGGTTTAGACTCATATTCTAGACAGGCCTTCAATTATTTGGACCCCATTTTGATTTATATCAGTCTTTGAATCGACTGCCTATTCGAAATTCGCAAAATTGCAGTATGTTTCTTCTGGCTTTCTTTGCCGGATCATTACAGGGTCACTGATGAGGCTTTATTAGCCGAAACTACGTAGTATGACCCATTTTCTTTCTTATGAATATTTTCATTGCTCTTAAAGGAACTCATATTTGATTTTTATTTATAACTGCAAAAGCTGGTTTTATTTTATTTTAATAACCATGGTCTCTCTTCTTTTTTCTTTACCTTCTGAATTTGCCTCAAACTCTTCAAGAAGAATACTTCACTCTTATTAAAAGAGACAATAATCAAACAGATTGGTAAAAACCAAAGTATCTGGATAAAAACACCTGAAATTGTCTCCCTTTAAAAGAAACCAGATGTATCCTTTCCCATTTTATTGACATAGTGTTTTCTTTCATACACGAATCAAAATTCTGACAGCACTGATAGGTCGACTGTCTCTTAGATCAGGCTTGCAAAATGGTTCTGAATGGCTACTTCTATTTACTTTAACTGTTCACTTCATGATCTTTTAAGCAAATATAGAAGACTGGTCAGACTCTGCTTATTGCATCACAGCGACAAGAACAGCTGAACTGCATAACTATGATTAATATTATCTTCATTTCTTACAAATGCTATTGTATCAGTGAAAGTCATGTGGAAAATAGCACTGAAACTCTTACTTCATCAGCAACTTTGGGTTGGTTGACAAATGATCTACCAAAAAGATATGGCTTGATTGTGAGTAAAGTCTGGCAAGACCTCAGTCTCCAACAATACTGATGTATACAGACTGGAGTGTATCAAGTGTAAACAGATTTTTAACAAAATAACAGGTTAGTTTAACTCCTAGTTGAGATGGAACAGTCAATCGGAGCATTAAATCAATAACCCACATAAAAATTAGAATCAGCTCGAGACTGATCCATTTCCAATGAACCAACATATGACAGTAGAATCTTCCATCTAATAGGTTCTGACTGGTCCAATTCCAATTATAGAAGTGTCAGGTTTGATTTCTTTGAGGTATGTTTTGTAAAAATGCCTGTACTTAAAACAGTGTAGACCCAGATCAGATGCTGCAGAATGCAGATCAGATGCAGCACCTGATGACCCTAATCTTGGCCTATGTTTGCCAATGTACCAAAATGGCACATATGATTTGATATGGTTGATTTGACCTACCTATTCCCATATCTGAGTGTGTATGTTGTTTTAGGTCTTGCTCCACTACCACCAGAAGTTGTGGGCGATTGTTTCTGTCCTGGCGGCTGTGATTCCCCACATGCACCACTGCTACCACCACCACCACATAAACTCCTAGGTGGCTCCAGAGGCTGGTCAGTCAGCGGAATTTCGTCCAGTTCTGAAGCTCTGGTAGGACCTGGGACAGCCTGACAGGTAGGCGGGGGTAGATGACAGCCACTTGGCCCAGGGGCCATGGGCTGAGGCTGAGGAGGAGTTGGCTTAGAGGATAAGTAATTCACTAGACTAGGTGCCTTATATGATTGGTGAATCTCTTTATCCAACAATTTATCCATTATCTGAAAGTGAGATAAACAGAAGATCTCATAACAGTGACCAGTTCATATAAATGTGTACATGTATTTATGAAACACTACTCCCTTTTAATTAACAGAAAATCTAAAACCACCTGCACCAGCCAACACTTTTTAATCATTTAATTCAATGTAGCCTGTGCAAACTTTTGTTCCTTGAAAAGATTTTTTTTCATCTAAATTCTTACCTTGCTAAGCTTGACCTGATCGTCTTTATAATGAACCAACATTGATATAGCCAACTCTCCTTTCTGTTTTCTCGTGCTCTCACACAACAATGGATGTTCTGCTTCAGACACATTGGCTTTCATACCTGAGAAAAAAATGTGTATACAATTAACCATTGCCATGCTGAGCCTGGATATACCTTATCTTTCAAACAATGTAGATCCAGATCAGATGGCTTCTGAAGAAGCCATCTGATCAGGATCTACATTGTCCGATTGTGAATTTTGAATTTGTTGCAATAATTTGAATCATGAAATCTGATTGGTTGATAATTGGCAGTGGGTGTGGCACATTAAAATATTCAGCAGGACAAGGGTTAAATTCAAGTGAAATCATACAACCTTTCAGTCATACAAACATAAGTCTTAAACCTATATTCCATATAATGACAAAACTTGTATCTTATGAAGATAAATTTCAGTGGAATAAATTCCTCAAGATGATGAGGCAGATTAACCCTTTTTGTACTAAATGGAATCTTCCTCCTTATATATACAGCAGGAGTCCATTCCAGAATTTAGCGATGTCAGGGTGTGTTTTCATCAAAATTTATTTGGAAAATGACTGGACTTTTAGCAAACGGTGAAGGTCCTCATCAGGCGCCCGATCTTGGCCTGTTCTGTTTGGCAGGGTACCCATTTTGGGGTTTCTGGTAGAAAAATGGGTTAATGGAGATATTCAAGAATACTTTATTTAATAGTCCAAGAAACAAATGTTGTGGATATTTGTTAGAACTGCCTGTCCAAGAAACAAATTTTGTGGATATTTGTTGGAACCGTCTCTCCAAGAAACCAATAATGTGGATATTTGTTAGAACTGCCTCTCCAAGAAACCAATGTTTTGGATATTTGTTAGAACTGTCTCTCCAAGAAACCAATGTTGTGGATATTTGTTAGAACCGTCTCTCCAAGAAACCAATGTTGTGGGTATTTGTTCGAACCGCCTCTCCAAGAAACAAATGCTATAGATATTTGTTAGAACCGCCTCTCCAAGAAACAAATGTGGTGAATTACGAATTTGCCCCACTTAACATATACTATTCCTTAATGGGATTCTTATGAATTTGCCCCACTTATACTATTTCTAAATGCGTTTCTTATGAATTTGCCCCACTTATACTATTCCTTAATGGGATTCTTACGAATTTGTCCAACTTATACTATTCCTTAATGGGATTCTTATGAATTTGCCCCACTTATACTATTCCTTAATGGGATTCTTACAAATATGCCCCACTTATACTATTCCTTAATGGGATTCTTACAAATTTGCCCCACTTATACTATTCCTAAATGAGTTTCATACGAATTTGTCCAACTTATACTATTCCTTAATGGGATTCTTATGAATTTGCCCCACTTATACTATTCCTTAATGGGATTCTTACAAATTTGCCCCACTTATACTATTCCTTAATGGGATTCTATTGGGCATTTTGTGGGAAAGTAACTGTCCTTTTGGCTTTCCACTGTTGATGTTTCCATTGGGGTCTGTTGTTTCATGTTTGTGTTTCTTTCCCTTTGGTGTCTCTGATGGGAGCTACGGGTTAATTGTATCCATTCCTGACCATTGCCTCCACTTCTACTTTTCTTATGAATTTGCACCACTTATGCTATTCCTTAATGGGATTTTGACTAATTTGTCGAACTTATACTATTCCTTAATGGGATTCTTATGAATCTGCCCCACTTATATTATTCCTTAATGTGATTCTTACAAATCTGCCCCACTTATACTATTCATTAATGGGATTCTGACTAATTTGTCCCACTTATATTATTCCTTAATGGGACTCTTAAGAAACTATTCCCTAATGGGATTCTTACTAATTTGCCCCACTTATACTATTCCTTAATGGGATTCTTACTAATTTGTCACATGGGATTCTACCGGTAATTTTCCCCATTTTTCTATTCCTTAATGTGACTCTTATGAATTTGCCCCACTAATACTATTCCTTAATGGGACTTTTATGAATTTGCCCCACCTATACTATTCCTTAATGGGATTCTTATGAATTTGCCCCACTTATACTATTCCTTAATGGGATTCTTATGAATTTGCCCCACCTATACTATTCCTTAATGGGATTCTTAGGGCTGTTCCAGCAAAAGAAATAAGGGTGACCCGGACAGCAGTAAATAGATCTTCTACACTAGATTGTCATCACTCTTAATTGTTCTTCTACACATGGCTATCGGAAGGGAAAAATCGCTTCTATGCTAGGCTGGTCAAGGGAGCATAGTGGGGCAGGTTATTTTGAGTAAAATAGTTTGGATTATTTCCATTGGCTGGTTTCAGCTGGTTTCCCGTTTATTGGAAATTCTACTATACAAATACTCTGTAAAGCCGAGGTCCAGCACAAATATTGATCTTATTTCCGTTTCCAACATGGCTGTTTCCTGTAAAATCATGAAATAATGTAGATCGTTTTGTTTTTTTTTATGAATTTAACGGCTGTCTGGTGAGTTGTTTAAAAA